>CM077439.1:7112473-8312473 GCA_039654765.1 Mylopharyngodon piceus
CGTTCCCCACCCCTGCATTAGATGCAATGATTCAAACCAAGTGGCATCTGCAAATAAATGATGCAAGACCAGAACCAACTTAACTTTTCTGAGCCATTTTTGTAATTACTTTTAATCAACTGGTCTAACTAGGAAGAATGAAGTCAGTGTACTATCTGAGTAACTATGGACAAATACTTTCGAATGCTTTATTCTCAATAGTATATTTTTTGCGGTATCAAAAACTTTTGCTTGAAAAATTTCTATATTTCTTTTAAAATTAAATGCCACTTGGTTTGACGTTTTACTATGTAACGCAAAAACATTCATACATCAAAGTGTCCAAATACTTTTTTGGGGATCACTGTATCAATCTATTAATCTAATACAGCGAACAGTGAACCTCAAGGTCTGTCTGGACAGGTGATAATTTGAGAACATATTCTGACAAGATGCCAGTTGACTTACTGAAACCACTGTCCTCCTCTTTAGTGCCGTCGATGGTTCCATCTGCCTGGAGCTGCAAATGAAAGCCCTGTCGACTGTACAGCTTCGTTACGATCCCCTTCAGCTGGGGCTCTGCAAGGAGACAGAAGGTAGAGAGAGAGAGAATGAGAAAAAGACAGGGTTAAACAGGCATTGCCACAGTGACAGTGTTATGGGCTTTAAAGCTTCAGGCTTAGCAAGAGCATTCCATAGTCTACAGATTTGAGCCTGCATTACAAACAGATCACATTGACAAGAACAGGAACAGAAAAAAAAATCTACATATGGGAACAGTCACCAGAGCCACCACACAGAAAATTAGTGAGAGCTGCAATTTGCAAAGAAACTGCAGTCTGCTGGCCATGACACACAGAGCCATATCACCTTCATGGGTCTGATCCGGATTACTAGAACTAAAAAAACACATCTATACAGGACACAGATCTCCTGTGCAAAATACCAGATTGCATCAGCTGATCTTTAGTTAATAAGGCTTAGTAAGTTGGTGGATCATGCTATTAACACTGATTAACTTTCATTTATCATAGGAGATTAAAAAAAGTGTGGATATTAGATTACATTATATAACACAAACTATAACACACCCTAAATTTCGGTCAAGAAAACACAAGGAGAATCTGAATATTTAAAATAAGCCTATTAGATACCAATTCGGAATAAACCAAAATAAACTACCATACAGATGCTATAATATAGTATAAAGTACGACTGGCTGAATAAAGGTGTGATTGAGCATAGATTTGCAGAAGCATCACTCCTCAACATATCAAACGTAAACACGTTTAAGTTCACATAAAGAAGCACATTCATGTGAGTGCTGGTCCATGTGTATCTGTGAACAAGATTGTTAAGCATGAGACTGTTTAATGAAACCAAACCTCTGCTGTAAACAGCTGCTACTCTACACGCACAAACTTCCACACTTCTGCTAAGGTGTCACATAAGGGTTATGTAAGATGCTGTCTGGGGAGGGAGGCAAAGTAATTGGGACTACAACAAGCCTGTAAGTAAACAGTTGAGCTGAATGCATATGTTTTAGATAGATAGATTTCGATACAGTATTCGATACTTAACGATTAAGTATTTCTACTGACTTCTGAGCATCTGATTTGTCTTGAAGCTTATGAAGGGAGTTGTAAACTATAAATCATCCAGTCTGACCACCCTCAGATCTTCATAATATCAACTAATGAAATATGTTACTTAATATATATAATGGATTCAACTTGATATGGTAAAGGAATTGTAGCTAATAAAACTATCAAAATCATTCAGAAGACTGAACGATGCATAATAGCAGACTTTGCTGCAGAATATGTCTATATGGCACACCGTGTGAGATTGAATCACCAGGGATTTATCTGGCTTGCTAGTTAGCTGCTGTCCAAAAACATGTCAGGCAATAACCAGCTTAGTTTCCTTTCTATTGTCCCTCTTTCTCTGAAGGGATTAAACACACTAGAGAGCTGACACTGAATCAGCATCAACATCATTGCAGCACAATATCTGCAGAACAACAAAAAGTTGTATACAATTATGCCTTCTTCTTTTTCTTTTTTTGGTCAAAATGCCTGAAAAGTTCTGTAAGGTCAGTTTGAATGAGCTCTCACAATGAAGTGTGAAAGCACATGCTGGCTGAATTTTAAAGAGAGTAAACCTACAGTCTGACTTAAGCATGGCAAGCACTTATTAAAGAATTACATCATTTTAAAATGCAATATTTCGAAAAGTACAGACACAAATGCATTGATAATGCTGGCAAATATAATGAGCATATTAAGACAGGACATTAAAAACACAGGTAACATCAGACCTGGTCGTCTCCTCCTGCGCTTTTTGGAGCCGAACAACTTGACTCTGGAGAAAACACTGAGTCGACTGGGTTTCTCGCATGTTCCTTTGGTTTTGTTCGGACTGCTCACGCAGCGGCAGGCGTTTGATTTCTCTCGCTCCCTTGCCTGCCTCTTCTGCCGAATAAGGGAGCTGGCGATCGCCGCAGCCATGGCCAGTTTGACGGTGCGACACCCAAAACTTTCAGAGGACACAAATCCGTTTCCCCACCTCCTCCACAACACGATTTCTTTAAGAGGATCTTTAACTGAGCTCACATCCGAGGCTTCATACACCAGAGACCACCATTGTGACAGAATTAACTAAAACGGCTTTAACACAAAATATGTAGGTGACGGTGCATCTCTTCAACGCTCATTTTTTCTTCGGAGATAAAGTCCTTAGACGGCTCTACATTCAATTGGCTTGAGGTCTTACCGCATCCGTCTCCAGATAATGTCACTACCTTGCAATTTCGACTAATAACGGAGATGTTCCTCCAGACACCGAACACACGTTTCGCAGCATCCCACGATGCAGTCAGTCACAGCACACAGAACAGAGCCATGTGAGAGAAACACCTGTTAGCGAGAGCGATTCGGCGCTCTTGTGTGTGCGCGCGCTTTGTGTGTGTGGGTGTGTGAGCGAGAGAGTTTGTTTTCAGCTAATCTTCTGAATCCGTTTGTAATGTAGACCCAGACAACTACAACGAGAGCGACAAGTTTCTCGCAGGTCTTAATATGACAGCTGAATCATGGCACAGTCGGAAAAATAAACCACTCAACGAGAGGACAAAAACAGTTGTTCAGTTTATTTATGGTATCTGACGGCAAGTGATTAATTCCGACTCATTACTGCGAATCGGTTCTTTTGAACAATTCATTTCAAAGAACCGGTTAAAACGATTCAGCAATTCCTCACGTCATGGCGTAGTTACGTTTGTTATTTTAACTAATTAATTTTAAGTTTTATTAATTTGGGTCTGTTATAATCCGTCTGTCCCTGTAATAAACAGTTTGTTTATTAAAACTAAATTAACTAAATTAATTTAATATTCACTAATTTTTTAGTGAAATGTAAACATATATCCAGTTCTAGTAGGTTTTATTAGTAGACTAATTTTTGCTGTTGTGCTATTAGAGTAAAATAAGTCTAACTCCAAATGTTCCTAATATCAGCTCATATTCAGGTCTTGGGTCAGTACACATCTGATATTATTATTGTTATTAATACATATATTGAATTATATCATTAAATTGCTGATTAAATGCCTATATTATATATTTGTATTGTATACTTATACTAATATCGTTAATCCGACTGCGCATCTGACGTCCAATGAGACGGTTCTCGGTTTAATCTGGGTCAGTTGTTGACACGAGAACCGTTGTGACTGAATCAAAATCTTTCAACTTGTATCAGACTAGAACGAATCGGACGGACAGTGCTAGTTCGTGAACGTTTACCACCACAGAGCTGTAAATTGGGCGGTGGGCGGAGAGTCATGTGGAACAGCAAAACAATGTTTTTATGTTGTAGTGAAGTAGCCTACGTAAAATTAGATTAGTCTTGAATATTTGGGTGTCATTCAGTGTGAACAGCAAGCTGGGTAAAAAGCGCGAGTGATCAATATCTAACAGGGAGACGAATCTATCAGGCTGCCTCTCCCGTTTAGAGACTCGCGGGGAGATGGTGACGCACACAAATGTAACAGTTGCAAGTGAACTGGAGCTCTTGAAGCTTTATAAAATGCTGAGACAGTTACATAGTCGAACATAATATTGTAATCATGTGTTATGTTTCTTTCCCAAAACATAAAGGATCGCGTGGAAACAACGGAGTTGCGATGTCCTGATTGGAGCAGTTGGTTGCCATGGCAGTGAGTTTCCTGCACGCGTGACAAAAGCACAACTGTCTTCTGGCCCACTCATAATAATAACATGCATTAATATGCATATTAATATTTGCACTGCACAATATTTTAAATAATGAATAACACTGTTGTTGTTGTTTTATATTGCTTCAATCCGAGAGGTACGATGGATATTAAAAAATAAATAAATAAATAAATATTTTATTTTATTAGCTATTCTCAAATTATTTTTTATTTAAATATGTTACAGGCCTACCTTATTACTGAAAGATAATATTTTGAAAACAATATACTTGTTGAATTGAATTAAATTTACAAACATTTATTACCATTGCACTAAATGACAGGGATTCAACCAATATCTTCAAAAAACGCCAAGTCTATAAGAAAAATCACGTTAAATGACCGACTGAAGGAGCTCAACCCTTCAGACCCCTGCCCTGCTCATTCAGTAGCAGTCACACGGGATATTTGTTCATCAACAGCGCCATCTACTGTACAATCAGGAAATTATGAAACGCAATAACAAAACAACTAGACGTTTGAACCTAAGACAAATATCAGATCTGCTTACGAATTTAACGAATGAAAAAAAAAACATTATAGTTTTATATTAATTCAGTAATGCAAATTTATTCGGGAAATAAAACGCGGGAAAAGTATCTCTGTCCTTCTCATGTCAGTAACAGACTTTAGTCAGTTTAGTTAAATCCGCAAATGTGATTCAGTCCACATAGAAAAAGCGATTTTAGATTTCAATTAAGAGAAAAATATTATTTGAAATGTTCCTAAAATTAAAACTAAATCCCTTAATCTTTATAAATACAAGCTACAAAGCCTAAATAAAACAAAACGAGATAAAGATAAAAAGAAGAAAGAAAGAACTAAGAGTGAAATAAAATTTCAATAGAGCAGCTTTATCTGCAGTTCAGCACCTCGGACAGCGCTGCACTACACCAGCCCACAGAAAACTTCTAGATAGAAGTAGAACGTAAAACCAATCAAATACGCTGAAAGCAACTCACAGTGAATTCAGCTGGTAAATCTCAGTACTCAGTATACAATTCTAAACATTCCTTAAAACCAAAGAGCAGAAAAAGTGAAGATAATTCTTACCTGATGTTGATTTTCTTAGAGGAAATGTCATATTTAGCAGTTAAATAGTGGAAAGAACAAAGCAGGAAGACAGTGCTGATTCACTGCAAGCAGGAGGATGTTTTCAAAGTTTTAACCATACTAAAAGAAATCCTAATGGAACAGTCGAGAGGCCATCAAGGCGGGGCCAGCTGCATTCAGAAATCATTAATGGACATTAGTGACTAGCCATTACGACTTCTAAAGCGGTCATTAAAGATTCATTGGGAAGCGCTGTTGATCCGGCAAACACTGGGCGTGTGTTCACTAAACTGCAGTGCTCTGGGTCAAAATTGCAGGGAGAAAATCGAACATCGTACTTCCTACTAGAGCAGAGCTTTCGTTCCTCTCACGTTACAAAGAAACGGCTGTAAAGTGATCCTTTAATGCGTCGCGTAAACCAGTTATACCAGACCCTCCATTCTCCACTCAGATATACAGCAAACATTAGCTGTGCCTTTCACTTCTGTTGTTCTGAACGCGCCTGACAGATTTAACAACGATCCAAGCATGCAGATAAAAGAGATTCAGAACAATTCTTTTAATAAAAAACAACTGTGAAAGCTGCTGGTAGTCCAGTAAAACTTTCATGACAAAAAGATTTAAGATGCAGAAATAGCAGGATGAATTTCAATATATTAATAGCAGTCTGAAGTTTTAAATCAAGCCATGGTCTGTATATTTACAAGCATGAGAACATTAATGTGGTCAAACTTATCGCAACATTATCTGTTCTGCAAAGGCTGAATACAAATACATTGTGAAACTTAACAAGTGTCAGGATTATTCAGTTATTTGTTCATTTAATTTCATTTTCATGGACTTTTAGATTGCTTTTCTTTGTTTCCTGTTGTCTTTGTTCCCGCTATCATTAGTTACTATGGTGATTCATTTGATCATTACACCTGTTAGTCCTTTAGTTTGTTTTGTGTGTGTATTTAAGTTCCTCATTTCCCTGCCTTTAGTGTCGGTTATTGTTTGTGTTCAATGCACACTGCTATGTTACCTGTGAACTGAGTTAATTTTTGTTAAAATACCTAGGATCTACAGGATCAAACACAAATCAGTAAACACTCCAAATAACACTCACACAAATGTCACACACCATCATGGTTAACAGTGAATATTCCTTGTTTATACTAGAGGTAAGTCATGTTGTATGTTTAATCTTGCTCTGTGTATCCCTGCCGTAACTTTTAAAGGAGCCCATAACCATACAAGTGCACATTTATTAAAAGTGGCATTTAGAGAAGGAAAGATCCATGAAGCACTGCCTCAAAAGTGTTTATCAGTGGTTTGTCCACTAGATGGTGCAAGCGACGCATATTTATGAACCTGTGCAGTCCATCCATTACTTCAGACCAGAAATGGTTCTACTTAACCAAAGCCACTTATGTTTGTCTGATACACTACCGGTCAAAAGTTTTTGGACTTTTTAATGTTTTTAAAAGAAGTCTCTTCTGCTCACCAAGGCTTCATTTATTTGATCCAAAATACAGCAAAAACAGTAATATTGTGAAATATTTTTACAATTTAAATAAAATAACTTTTCTATTTGTATATATTTTAAAATGCAATTTATTTCTGTGTTGGCAAAGTTTAATTTTCAGCATCATTACTCCAGTCTTCAGTGTCACAAAGCTTTTGCAACATTATAAATGTCTATGTTGTCACTTTTGATCAATTCAATGCATCCTTTCTGAATAAAAGTATTGATTTCTTTCCAAAAACAAAAATTCTTACTAGTCTGACCCCAAACTTTTGAAAGGTAGTGATAATGTTACAAAAGCTTTCTATTTCAGATAAATGCTGTTCTTTTGAACTTTCTATTCATCAAATAATCCTGAAAAAAAAATGTACACAACTGTTTTCAACATTGATTATAATAATAAATGTTTCTGGAGCAGCAAATCAGCATATTAGAATGATTTCTGAAGGATCATGTGACACTGAAGACTGGAGTAGGCCTAATGATGCTAAAAATTCAGCTTTGCCAACAGAAATAAATTGCATTTTAAAATATATTCAAATAGAAAACAGTTATTTTAAATTTTAAAAATATTTCACAATATTACTGTTTTTGCTGTAAATAAATTAAGCCTTGGTGAGCAGAAGAGACTTCTTTTAAAAACAATAAAAAATCTTTTGACCGGTAGTGTACATTATTATGAAATAGTTAATATATAACTATTACTGATAATTAGGCTAGATTAATATAATCTATTTAGGCTAACTTAAAATTGCCAGAATGTTTATTTTTAAACAAGTCAAGGTTGAATTTTGTCCCATTTTTAGCATTTCAAGACCTTTAAAGGAAGGACAGCAAGGACATTTCTCTTTAAAAACAAATAAAAAATTGCTTATTTTCACTGGATGGAATGCATAGGTCAAAAAGGGTCCTTTCTACATACATTGTATAATCAATAATAAATTACATTAATGTAGAGAAAGAAAAGTAAGAGCCTGTATAAAATAAAAAATGTATGATAGCATACACATATATGTGTGTGTATCTCTCTGTGTGTGTGTGTAAGAGAGAGAGAGATAAAGTGTAGACAAAAGTCACAGACGGTGTAAATGGCTTGATGGTTATGGGTTATAGGAGCTCTGATGAAACTGAAAGACTGTCGCACAATTAGTGTGGTTGCTGTCCTCTAACTACTACATTATACTCTGAGCATTAGCTGCATTTACCAGATCTATGCTGCTTTTACAACATCCTCAGGTGGTTCAAAACACAAGATCCTCCCTTCACTAAGGGCATTATAAAGTGCATCTCCGAAGCAATGTTTGTTCTGCATGTTTGAACATCTCATACAAAGGCACATGGTTCATGAAAACAGAAATGGATTCATGACACAAATTGCTGCAGCAAATGCCTTGGAGATGAGGAAACGACTACAATACAGCACCTGTTTTATTACATTTGCTGTGCTATGACCGAGTAAAGACATGAACACACACACACTCTCACACAAGTGATAACTGTGCCAGTTTGCAGTGTGCTTCCTGCTGACACACACAGGCACACAGATGGCCATACTGATCCTCTCTCAACGCCGGGGAACGCTCAGATATCAGCAACATACAGCCAGAAAGAATGACATCATCCCTCAGAGATGCGCAGACATCATGGCTGTGAGCGCCATCAACGGCCACTAGATGGAGCTGTTGTTAATGGACTTTGAGATGCATGGCCAGTTATGGAGAGCAAAGAGCCTTTTGACCTCCGTATTCCTATTTTCTATTAAAGATGTAAGCTTTCGTGTATAATAAGTATTTAAAATGCTATGTTTTAAATAGCTATGTTTCCATCTACCTATTTTTATCTTAATTTTGGGATATTGTTTTAAAAAAAATGCTGGATGGAAACGGCAAGATGCGCATAAATTATATAAATGAGCATAAAAACACGTGCTCGATTTTTTTATCTGATAAGGAGGCGTGCATAAACTACGATGTAAACACAGACATTTACCGAATAAATCTCTCTCTCTCTCTCAAAAAACAAACAAACAACAAAACACGTGACTTTGCCTCAACAGAGGATGTGATTGGATAACTGGACTAACCAGTGGACCAATTTCATTGCACAGCATCTCAAATGTTCGTTCGAGTCAAAGTCTGTCATCAAAATGATTGGGTAAAATACCTCCAATAACCGTCTCACACGATTACATTCACAAATATCGTGAATGCATGATAACATGACAGTTTTTTGAGTTTATCGCGTTTCGTCCGCATGCGTGCTCTGTCTAAGGCGCAATGTGAGTATTAAAGGATTAGTTCACTTTCATATAAAGTTTTTCCTGATAATTTGCTCACCTCCATGTCATCCAAGATGTTCATGTCTTTCTTTCTTCAGTCGAAAAGAAATTAAGGTTTTTGATGAAAACATTCCAGGATTATTCTCCTTATAATGGACTTCAATGGCCTCCAAACGGTTGAAGGTCAAAATTATAGTTTCAGTGCAGCTTCAAAGGGCTTTAAACGATACCAGACGAGGAATAAGGGTCTTATCTAGCGAAACGATCGGTCATTTTCGAAAAAAATGTAAATGTATATGCTTTATATAAACAAATGATCGCCTTCCAAGTGCTTCCGCCAAAACCGTACTTTCGTATTCTTCAAAAAGCTTACGATGTATGTCCTATGCCTTCCCTATTCTACTTATGGAAAAAATGTAACTGGCGCTGCGTTCGTTCCGTAAGTAGAATAGGGAAGGCGTAGGACATACAGCGTAAGCTTTTTGAAGAATACGAAAGCTGCACTGAAACTATAATTTTGACATTCAACCGTTTGGAGGCCATTGAAGTCCATTATAAGGAGAATAATCCTGGAATGTTTTCATCAAAAACCTTAATTTCTTTTCGACTGAAGAAAGAAAGACATGAACATCTTGGATGACATGGTGGTGAGTAAATTATCAGGAAAATTTTATATGAAAGTGAACTAATCCTTTAAAAAGGGGATCACAGAGGATCAATTGACCCTTCACCAGGAGTTTGATTGACAGGTGATCTAACCAATCATAACGCCGAATCCGCCATTTTGTCCGACAAAGCAGTCGGGGAGTTAGCAGAGGTGGACTTGAACTTGAAAAATGGTGTGTATTGACGTCTTTCCACGATTGAAACAACATTCCTTATAATGTTCATTCATGTTTATTTGAACTAGTAGGAAGAGATGATCGGTTCACGAGCAGCTTGAACGGAGGCGCTACAGCGATCTGTCACAACACATTAAAGAGCAACAAAAACGGTATTTACTGTTTAAATTTCTTTAAAAATTACAAAATTTGAGACTTTGTTTCATATCAAAAGTAGCCTGCTTTGCCTTGTCTGTCAACGCGTTGTCAGTGTCCTCTTTGCTCCGCGTTGTATTTTTCACTGTGAGAACGTGTGGCGAGAGATCGGCATGCCTTGTCGGACATAGCAACAGTAACTAAAGGGGGCGGGTCTTTGCGCACGGTCAATTGGTTGTCAACACTTACATTTAGACAGCAAGTGGAACCAACAGAGATAAGCTGAAAATGGTGTGGGGGGAAAAAGCAGTAAAAGTGAAGTATGTGTTGTCCTAATGTGGCCCACAAGCCCATGCAAGTTCACAGCATCTCACTGCTGCTAAAAACAGGAGGGCCTTCTGCTGAGCGCTGGCCACTAGCAACATGGCAATGGCAGGCGTTGTCATGGAGACAGTGTCTATATCAGAGCATGTGTGTGAGCATAGTAGATGGGGGAAGGGGAGTATCATCCTCAACCCTCTACTACCCCCCGTTTCCCCTTTTTTCTCTTTCTCTCTCACACTCTCCTTAATAGCAAAATGGGATTTTCAAATCATGTCCAAAACCAGGTTACCTGTCACATGCGGTCTGCTTTGAGCCGCTGATGTAATAAGCGTTAGATGGTGAGAAATAAAATAAAGTGTAATTGGAAGAGATGAAAGGGAGAGGCTGAGAAAATAATAATAATAGGGTCCAACAAAATGAGAGGGATGGGACATATTTGTCATCATCTAAGGGTTATGATAAGGAAAAGAATAATGCAGAGACGTTGAGTGAAATAAAAGGAGAAAGAGCAGAAAAAGGATGAATAAGATGAGGATGTAATAAAAAACATCTTTCCATCAATGCCTAAATAAATTAACCTTCATGTTCTGTTGAAAGTGACCATGTTTTTAATGTTTGGAGTCTATATGGAATGTCTATATATAAAAAAATAAAAATGTACAATCAAAAAGATTATATATATATATATATATAAAAACATTTAGCAACATGAGGGTGGGTAGATGGCTAATTGTGCAACTTTATATATTTATTCACGCTACTGTTAAAAAGTTTGGGGTCTATAATATTTATGTTTATGCTCACCAAGGCTGCATTTATTTGAACAAAAATACTGTAAAAACAGTAATATTGTGAAATATTATTACAATTGAACTGTTTTATATTTGAGTATATTTTCAAATGTAATTTACTCCTGTGATAGTAAAGCTGAATTTTCAGCATCATTCTTCAGTCTTCAGTGTCACATGATCCTTCAGAATTCAGAAATCCTTCAGAAACACGTCAATCAAACATGCTTGAGCTTCCATTTACCACAACTGATGTGAGTTGATGAATGTTTATATGTGAATAAAAGCCTAAATTAAATCTGTTCATCATATAAAGCAATTGAGTCTCTTCAGAAAATTTTGGACTAAACCGCTCAGTTCATATGGATTAGTTTTACAATCTCTTTATGAACTTTTTGAAGCGTCAAAGTGGTAGTTGCGTAGCTGTCTATAGAGGGACAGAAAGCTCTCAGATTTCCTTAAAAAGATCTTCATTTGTGTTCCGAAGATGAACGAAAGTCTTATGGGTTTGGAATGACATGAGGGTGAGTAATTAATGACAATTTTTATTTTTCATTTTCAATTTTTAACCCTTATGAAAAGCATGAATGTTACACTTAAATATTAAATATGTTTTTTACATGACTGTAATTTGAATGATATAATTGCACATGAATCCTTAATTGGAGAGTTGCATCACACTGTTGCATCTCAGAAATGTAGGGTGGATAACGAATAACAGGGTTAAGCAGTTACATACATCATAAAGTCAACACTGCCCCAATTATCAGGCAGTTGTGTCCTCATTAGA
Source organism: Mylopharyngodon piceus (assembly GCA_039654765.1). NCBI lineage: Eukaryota > Metazoa > Chordata > Actinopteri > Cypriniformes > Xenocyprididae > Mylopharyngodon > Mylopharyngodon piceus. The sequence goes on from CM077439.1 coordinate 7,124,443, forward strand.
CCATCAGCTGCATTAGCTGGGGTGAGCAAGAGTCCATCACAAACCAGGCGGCTGATTATTCTGCAACGACCAAGTACACAACTACGGCTAATTTCATTCTGGGCCTCCAGGGATTTCCATTTAGCTTCAAGGAAAACTCAATTCACAGACTCATCTCCAGTGCTTTCGGAAACACACTATGTATAGATATTGTGAGTCCTGACTCATAGGAACAGAAGTGTAAGCATCAATAATCAGAGAAGGTAATTACAGATGGCCGCTCTGTCTACTTCACAGTATGAGGACACTTTAATTGAGTGCAATCAGAACAGATAAAGGAGTCATTCTGACACTCTTGAAGTTATCAGTTTACATGTGGGTCATACAAAAAGCTGTACATTTAAAGTTGGAGTGAGACATTAGCATCAAAAAAAGGAACTGCAAAATTAATGTTCATTTTCAAACAGGTTTCCTAACGTAACGCAACTGCAGCATATGGAAAGTATAGTGTTTTTACAGTAACAGATGTAACAGAATCTGATTTATGTTGTTGTGAACAAGGTGCCCATTTCCTGTGTTAAGCAAGAGTTCATAAACCCGATCTCGGTCCTGGCCTGAGAGCTTGCACTCTTTTATGAGTGGGAGAAGTCTCAATCTCCAGAGTCAAATGAGCTGCGAAATGGCACACAACACTGGAGCTCCGTGCTAGGGCCCATCTGACCTGAATGAGAAAGCGCTGATTTCACTAGAGCCTGAGAGAGAGCTGCCCCAGGTGATGCTGCAAGCCAAAGACAGCTGCAAACCCTGTTACACATCCGTACGGTCTCATTTCTGAGAGGATACTTGTACAGCAGATGCTTAAACTACGACCACAGTCATGCCCATTCAAACGTGTCCCCCCAGTTTTAGATCTTGAATGCAACAAAAAATAAATAAAGAATAAATACACTACCGGTCAAAAGTCTGGGGTCAGTGAGATTTTGCTGTTGTTGTGTAAAGTCACCATGAAATTAAAATTGACATTTCCTATTGTTTTATTGAATAGAGGCGTCACTTTCCCGCCAGAATGCCCCCTCAGTCGGACTGAGTGGCAAAGGAGCCTGCTGCATGACTGGATTTAATAGGGGAAACTGCGTAATTTGGAAATAAAACACGAGTAGATCAAATAATTAAACTAATGGCTGGACTTTACAGCGTTCCATACAACTTACCAAAGACCCAGTAATTCATGGATATTGACATGCAGCCAGGAATCGTTTTTCCTGACATTTATATGTGCCTGATTTTGATGCTGGGGAAATACATAAAGCAAATTTGCCTGTTTAAGCTTTATATAAATACAATATATGTAGATCTAAATCCAGGTGATCACTTATATCAATGTTATATATATCGTCAAGCCCTAAAACTTGTATAGTTTTTGTCAGTGTATTTTTAAAAACAACCAATTATGCTGAATATAAGAAAAATAAAATAAAAATATAAGAAAAATAAAAAATTTTACCCCAAAATTCAACATATTGACACAAAATGATAACTGCAAATCCACGTTTCGCTGCCTAGAGTACAGTTGTTTCGGTGAATTGGAACGATCCATTTGCTTCTCTTTTCTGTAGCTTTCAGCACTCTGTAAAAATAAACCTCAGATTTCTTGTCAAATCTATTTGTACAGTCAATCGCAAAGCTCTTTCACATTTTGGATGTGTTTTGTGTGTTTTTCACGGCATTCACGCTGAAAACCAGTGCTGCCACTCAGTGGGTGTAACTGCAGTCACTCCGGCAGACGGTGACGTCACATGAATACCCTCTATATTGCAATTAAATCAATTCCCGAAGAACAAAATCAATTCCCGTCCTACATTTTACTTGTTTGTGAATCCACTTCACTTGGATATACATAAAAAGGAAGAAAAGATTGCAACTTCTGTTTCATGCTGACTTTAAAGAAATGAATACATTTATTTGGATGCATTAAAATATATATATAGTGCCAGAAAAGACATTTACAATGTTACAACCAAATCACCAAATCAGCATATTAGAATGATTTCTGGAGGATCATGTGACTCTGAAGACTGGAGTAATGATGCTGAAGATTCAGCTTTGACATTACAGGATTAAATTACAATATATTAAAATAGAAAAGTTATTTTAAATTGTAATAATTTCACAATATTACTGTTTTAATGTATTTGCCATCAAATAAACACAGCTTTGATGACTTTCAAAATTGTTTACATTACCCCAAACTTTTGAACAGTAGTATAAATAAATAAGTTGCACAATTAGCCATCTGCCCAACCTCATGTTGTTAAAACTCATGGACAGAGATCAGATTTTCATATTGGGTAACATAACAAGCAATCATACGTACTTGGATGACACCATTACTAAACAGTACATTAGATTAAACTGTGAGTCACAGCAATTGAGACTACAGCAAATAAGCATGAACCATCACAGTCTTCTAGGACCAGATTTCAGCCAGGAAGTGGCTAATATAATAGAAAGAGGCCACGCAGGCGCAGCATGATGAGGCTAGCCCAGATTACTGCTGTTTCTGGGTTGCTGAAAGATTGTACCCTACTTTACCATCATGGGACTGAGTGAGTGGAGATCAGAAGAAAGAAAGACACCATATATACAACAGGTGGCCCAGTTACAGAAAGTTTTAAGAAACTATAATGCCAACTTTTACCTGTAGAGTAACACATTCACATAGTTGTTCCAGCAGCCATGCAAAAAAACATAAAATTTGACATACACTGGCCCCAAGAAGTATTTGGACACTTTTAGACACTTAAAAGAATCTAGAAGTCATTGCTTCGGATAGCAAAATACCAAACCAAGTGACATCTGCAAACAAACAGTGTATTTTCTCAGACTTTTCTGAGCCATTCTGACTCACTTTTCCGAAACTTTAAACAGTTTGGAGTAAAATGTTTGGTTTCACTTATTTTATGGTTTTGTTACTGTACATAATGCAGACATTCATACATTAAGTGTATATTAAGTGCCCAAATAGTTTGTGGGGCCACTGCATATGTTTATTTGTTCTGTAAATTTATTGCTATGTAACCCACATAGGTCAGTATTTGCTGCTATAATGAGCTCAATAAAGTTAATAGACCACTTCTGTTCTCTGTAAAACTCATTCACAGCTTATTAAAACACTGATATCCTGCCAAACCACAGTTCACGGGGCAAGACTGCATCCAATTAAATGGAGAATGAAGCATTCATCTATTTGACACAGAGTACTATTTTCAAGCATTCAGATTGCTAGTAATGTCAGTAAACTTCCCAGTATGGAATCGCGAAAAGGTAGATCTACACTAAAAATGTTTCATTTTAGATGCTGGCTTATAATAGCGCTCCATGAGAGGGGCTGAGAAAGCACTCATCGCTTTTATATGACGTGCTTTCATTTCCTCAATGGCTCTGAGCCCACAACTCAGTCCAGCTAATCACCAAGGTGAGAATGAAAATCACTTTATGTCTGCAAACTCACACACGTTTTCCACCAGGATTCCCTCTGCAATAATCATGAGCTGCTGAATTACACACTACCTAAGCATATTAATAACTCATTTTCTATTTTCATCCTGGCAGCGGGACCCGGGCACAGGCTGCGTGAGGGGCCGCTGACCTATATCGAATCCCAGTCAGACAGATATAAATGGAAATGGTTGGAAATTAGGGGCAGATGACCCTGTAAATGCTAATTCAACAGAGTGAAAATGAGATACAAGATAAAAGAGAGACAGGAACAAAGGAAACTCATCCAGCCTGATGGGCGAGCAAATAGCACCGTCTTCCACCTCAGCTCAGAGGTGACAGCTGTATCACAGTCGACTGTCAGACCTCTTTGCATCAGTCTGACCCATTCTAGAACGTGTGATGCTAAGCTTAGCAACTGCTCAAAAATAGCACTAATCATCTCTTTGCTTCTGGCACGTAGAAATAGACGTGGAGTTTGCGCAAGCTGTCTGATTACTTTGCTAAGTTTCCTTCGGAAGATCATACGCAAAACCCATTTACCGTGGCAGGCGGTTTTCATTTCCAATGCTAATACCGTGCTTCCTTCAGGAGATATCTGATGTCTTTTGCCTTGCTTGGCGGCATTGCGTAAAGGTCTGGCATAGCTTCGGTGACAGCTGAGTGTGGCTCAGTGGAGCAGGCTGAGGAAGAGTCAGCCGGAAGGAACTGACTTCACATGTGCTGGCTCATCTTCTGCTAGTCAGTTTCTTACAGGTCTTTAGCACTAACAATAAAAACCAGGGCTGACAATTTAAAGTGATTAATTATAAAATAACTTTTTTTTTTTTTTGCAATTTCCAGTTTTATTTTGTAGAAACCATGGAAACACCAAAGACGCTTTAATATATTATGTGTTTTCTTAGACAGGTGAGTAACTGTTTGGATGGATACATTCATCGACAGAAAACTAATCATGTTATATAGCTCAACACAGTAAGTCTTATTGTTTAAATCTTAAAATTGCTTAAACCATGTTTTACCATGCCTAATATCGATTTAGCTTACTGCAGTGTGCATTAAGTGTCTCATAGCAGCTGCCGAGCAAACGCACAGAGTAGCATTATAACAACTTTCAACACACAAATGTATCTAATATGATAAAACAGCACTGTGCTACCTCATACGCTTGACCGGAAGAAACGGAAACGGTGACTGCGGCATAATAAAAGTTCCGCTGCTCTCGCGATGTGTGTCGCGATCATCTCTCATTAGCAATCGCTCCAGCGGCCTCTTTTCTGCTCGCACAGCACTCGGCCCTGCTCTGCTTCATACTACAGTAACGTTAAAAATCTCATCCATGAACATGATTTCTGCCCGAGTCCCGTCGGATTCGTTTCCACCGGCTGTAGACGTGAAGACAACACCTCCTATGATTCCAGGAAATCAAGGCGTCATCAAACTACGCCTTTGTTTTGAGTAAGCGACCTCTAGCGGCGAAAATTTACATATTGTGCCTTTAAAGGGATAATTCACCCAAAAATGAAAACTGTCATTATTTACTCACTCTCATGTTATTCCAAACCTGTATGAATTTCATTCTACTGTGAGGAACCAGTTTTGGTTCCCATTGACTTGTCTATACAATAGAATAATAACAGAATAAACTATCCCTCTAAGTTGAATGCAAAGTTTTGGCAAAAGGTAAAAACGCCTCAAGGGGGGACGTCTCTGTTAAAAATACCTGTTTGTAGTTTCACAACTTTAAATCCAGAGGACTGAATTCCTTTTATGAATCTGAGCTGCAGCCAGCTTTGATTTGAGCAGTACAGTCAGAGTAGATCTGACCTTCTGCATTATTGATGGCCCTTGCCTTTTTTTCCACCATGATGTTTTTTTTTTTTTTTTTTTGGTTTTTACCCCAGAAACAAGTATTCAAGAGAGATCCCAGGCAAGGCATCCCTTCTACACAGCCTTCTGGGATGCCTGCTTGGCATGCTGATGCTCTCAAAACTTTCTTTATTTGATTTGCCTTTGCTCTCTCCAACAGACCTCAGCTCCGAACACACCACCTGTTCTAAAGCCTTGGGGATCAGCCACCGCTGTACTGCAGTGCATGAATAAATTGTTGCCTCTTTTTCTTTTCATAACTCATTTCAGCATTAAAATTATGAGGAAGGTGACAGAGAGATTCAGATATGCAATTTTGTTGCTTTCCCATGTCTACTGTCCAAACAGTCTTCATGAATCAGTGTTTTAAAGGGATAGTTTACCCAAAAAACTTCTGTCACCTATTTGCATCGCGCCGCAACAGCTAAAAGCTGTCTACACTGAACGCGACAAACCGACCATTGCAAAGCACTTGGACAATGTCAAAAATAGGACGGGGAATCCGTTTACTGTCGGAAATTTGTTGTGTTGTGTCGCGCCGCATCCAGTGTAGACAATTTAACTGATTAAAATGGGTTCTATTATCTTTTGACGCGTCGCGCCGCTTGAGTCCGGTGTAGACACGGTGTTATAGCTGAATTTGCAACATCGACACTGTTATTGAACTGATCTGAATCAACATTGAACTGTCTTCAGTAGAGCTGCTTATAGATGAACTGAACTTGTTTCATAATGAATGAACTACAGTTATTGAACAGAACTGAATCATCACTACACTATTATCTTGTTACAGCTGCTTCCTGTCCTACATTCCTGTTTATTATTGTGAAGCTGCTTTGAAACTATTTCTATTGTACAAAGTGCTATAAAAAATAATCTTTCTTTTAATGTTGTTCTGGACAGAATATGTTCAAAATATGTTTCTGCTGTGTTCCACATATGAAAATGGCATACAGGTTTGGAGCAAATGATGACAGAACTTTAATTTTTAGGTGAACCGTCCCTTTAAGTTGGAGTATGTAAGCATCTCCTAATGTATCTCTCTTTGGACAACCAAGCTTCAAGCTTCCATGTGCACGGCGAATGCATTACACAAAGTTTCTCTTTTCATCTTTTTACATTCTTTCCTTTTTTCCACCCTGCATAGTTTGTGATCTAAGCAGAGGCTCATGCAGTGTGAGCCGTCTGAATAGGAGGTCGAAGAGTAAATAGCAATTGAAATTCCTTTGATTCTGCCACTCTGCGCTCTCGTCTGCTGCCTCACGAAAACGCAGTAGTCCTTTGGCTGCAGGCGCTCTCATTTCTGAAAGCCAGTGGAATAATAATAATTCTGACATTAATGAAGCTGGAAGAGTGAGGGCTAAGAACAAAGCTCTGTGCCAAAACTCTTTTTTTTACAGAGCCCAATTGTCTCGGTTGAGACCTCAATATCTTAGACAATGAGTTTTTCCTCCTTTTTGATGTCTGTGTCTCTTTCTTTCTTCCCCACCCCCTCTTCAGAAGGCATGTTTATAATATGCTGGAGTCTGAGACTGCAAGAGGTTGAGCATTAAATAATAATGTACATTCATCTGGTCATTATCACAAAATAAACCAGATAGGGAGATCAGGTTTTGTATCACCTTGAAGGGGTTTACCCAACAAAACAACCAACCAAATAAATATTTTATTCATTATGTGTGAAGAAAGACACTGTGGGGGTTAGAAAATGCTAAAACTAGCATAGCTATGCTGAAATAGGTTGCCTGGGACAGCAGTCAATTACACAGCTAAACAGTCATTATACCCAAATATTTGTCAGCAAGAAACCACAATCGACCAGTCATAATCAAGGATTCCAGAAAGCCGTGTAATAAGTCTCAATATGAATCTAAGATTACACTGAGCTCCCTGGAATGACCGAGTGATAAGTTTAAGCGATTAGGGCCTCTCACCAAGCATTACATTAGCATGATGTACTTCTGTAAACAGGGTAGATTGGGCATCTTTTAGATTGGAAGCAGCCATTTAAAACATCTGCCATAAGCACACACTGCAGAAGGAGTCAGATTCATGCTGCTATAAAATCAGTGAGGCTTAAGTACAGATCATCACACAAAGCTACAGAGTTATCCAGCGGTCCCCACTAATCAGCTGATAAAGTGTGCGGCCACTGCCGGAGGGATAACGTTAATCAGGCCTTTATCAGTGTTAGCGCTGAGATTAGCGCTAGCTGGCATCATCAGCGCTGCTTTTTGTATGCTGGGTCCTGTGACGATGATGACGCTTGATTGCTGCACATTACATCATCCAAAGCATGCGTCTGAATGGTGCGACAGCCAATCAGACAGCTTCGTGTCTGACAGATGGGGTAGGAGGAAAAAGAGAGAGCGCACTCATGGCCCACATTCTAACACCTCTGTCAGACAGAGACTACGTACTAAGATACTGCCAATCAAAACTAAAGGGATAGCTCACCTAAACATTACACATTTTGTTATCCTTTATTCACTCTCACTCTCCCAAAACCATAGGACTTTTTTTCTTCTGAGGAACTTAACTCTATAGCTGGTTACTCTTGTCCATGCAATTACAACAAATTGGGAATGAGGCTTTCAAGCTTCAAAAACACGCGCAAAAGCACCATAAAGAAGTCGTATGGACCACCTTTTTTTTTATGATACTTCCATTTTGGAACTTGAGAGCCTCAGTCACTCATTCACTAAATAATGACAGAATTTACAATTTTGAGGGAACTATCCCTTTTCATTTCTGCCACACTTACCATGGATGGAAAATTGACAAAATTCACCTTCCATGAATATTTCTAGCTTCTGACTTGTGATGCAGCCTGGAATTAAACCATACTATGTTGGTTCGTTTTTGGCCAGAGGAGGACTGGTCCGTTTTTTGTTTTTTTCCTCCATTTTGTCACCCGGATTTTGGTTCCTTGCCACTGTCGCCACTGGCTTGTTAGTTGAGGACACTTAATATTCAACGATATTATTGATCTGACTGCAATGACACTATTGAATGAGAACTGAACTGAGCTGGGTGATGACATCACTGTTTTCTGCAGAGCTGCTTTATAGCCAAATTGAAATTAATAATTGACGATCTTTACAACAAAACTGAATAAACACTGAACTGACTTGAGCTGTACAATGACATTTTTTCTTATTAGAGCTTCTTTACAGTCAAAGTGAACTACACTATATTGCCAAAAGTATTGGGACACCCCTCCAAATCATTGAATTCAGGTGTTCCAATCACTTTAACCCGATAGAACACCTTTGGGATGAATTAGAGCGGAGACTGTGAGCCAGGCTTTCTCGCCAACATCACTGCCTGACCTCACAAATGTGCTTCTAGAAGAATGGTCAAAAATTCCCATAAACACACTCCTAAACCTTGTGGAAAGCCTTCCCAGAAGAGTTGAGGCTGTTATAGCTGCAAAGGGTGGGCCAACTCCATATTAAACCCTACGGATTAAGAATGGGATGTCATTAAAGTTCATGTGCACATAAAGGCAGGCGTCCCAAAACTTTTGGCAATATAGTGTATGTTTGCATCATTGAATCATTATTTTCCTGTTTCACTGTAAAGCTGATTTCAAAATCTATAAAAAGCTATAAAAATAAAGGAAGACAAGCCTTTCTAAGAATATAGTGTAGCATTGTTAAAATGCATACTTGACATTTCTGTTTCACATCTTGCAAGACATGCACATACAGTATATACTGTAAAGAAATATTATGTTACAGCGGATATTAATGACATAAAACCGTGAAATAAGAGAACAATCGGATGAGATTTTAGACTTACTGTAGGTCAGATGACCAGATATTGGATAAGTATCAAACAACATATGAAAATGGCCCAAATCGGATGTGGAAAAATGCGATTTGCTCTGTTTTTGCTGTTTAGATGCATGCAACAAGATCCGATCAGATATTGCTGTGGCAGTATGAATAGAGCATGTGAGTGTATACATATTTGAGTTTTGCCGACTCAGCGTCGGGCCTGTGTTGCAGCGTTGTCATCACTCATGGTCTACTATTAGGCATGTGGCTACTCTCTCCCATGCTCTGGTTCGGCTTGTGTGTCCTAGCAGAGTTCATTTATTCTACCTCCTCAATCTTTCACCCACAAATCTGATTTGGTTCTGTGATAAATTCCCGTGTCCTGCATTCTGATTCAGTTGACTGCAAGTGCAACCAACACATTGTTTATAAATTAAGATTGAAACACTGTGCCATCTCAGAGTAAATGTTACCAAAATGTTTTATCTTCTCCATATGTATTACTCTGTTTAACAACCATGGTTTATGGACATATAACTCTGTTAAAATTAACAAATTAGTAAATTAAGGGCAGTTTCATAGGTCCTACTTTCACATCTCATTGAAAATTAAATGAGATGGTAACTTGAGCAGGTAACTATTTGCTTTAGTTCGCTGTCCCCACTCACTTCGGCTGCTATCTGTGCACACCATAAAAATAGGATAAGTCACATTCAAGTCGACACATTTTCACTTCCAACTTGTCACATACTGATGTTTGGTCAGGCCCCTTAAGTAATTCATCCTTAAGTAATTCATCACATATCTGAACAAGATGTCTGTCAAAACCCAATAAAAAAGACCCAGAACAATGAATATTTAAGGCAGCACATAACATCGACTGCACTTCAAAGTAAACAAGTCACGATGCCCATGGAGACAACGTGGTTCAGGATAGTAGGTCAGCGTCCTCCTAACACACACACGTAGAGATGTTTTGCAATGGTCTCTTTTCAACCTGTTTTCCCTGCATCTACCCTGAATGTGTGTCTCAGAACAGTGTTTTAGCCCCTCTTCCCTGTCACATCAGGATTAGCTATAAATAGCTTCTCGCCTGGAGTGGCTGAATACACTGAATCTCATCCTCTCTGTAAAGACATTACTGGCCCATTAAGCCTATTGCTTAAACCTACAGCAGTACATACACATCAGCAAAAAGAGGAAATGGCGCTATATTCAGGTGCAGACTGCTTAAGCCTGGGACACAACAAGCCGACTTCAAAGAAGTAGCGGCGATGAAAACTGATGGTGTTGTCGCCTCGCGTCGGCTTCATCTGGACCAAAAAGCTGCGCTTGAACACACAACACAACCTACAGCTGACTGCAAACTGGCATGTGCGTTCTGCGCCTGCGTGTAAGGAATAACCTGTTTATATCAACAGGCCTAAAATTAACTTCCCAAGCGCCAAATGCGAGTAAAAATCGGTGTTGGTGAGTATATGAATGTAAATATTCAAGCACTAGAACACGCGAAAGGGCGTGCAATGTGGGAAGTTCAAAATCCAAAACATTGAGACAGCGCGCAAATACTAAGTTGAGCTCTCTTTCATGCCTTCCTGTGGTTGAACAGACAAATTCACACAAAATTATGTCAAAAAATGCCTGTCTTGGGGAGTATCCTAGTAAACATAGTTGGTTATGTCTTCAGTTGAGAAAGAAAATGCATGATTCGTGTGTGCATTCGCTCTTAAAGTGACAGCATCCTAATAATCCTGCTGCTGCGCTGTCTGCGTTTTTAATGTTAACCAAACAACAAAGGAAAAAAATCACTCACTGCTCTTGAACTTTAAAAAGGATATGAAGACTATGCAGTCTTATTTATTTTATTAGACTTTATTAAATTTCTGTACCTGAAAACTACTGTTACACCTGCCTGAAAAGCACTGTTTATTTCATTTGTATCTTTGTTGTATTATATTTATTTGTGCTATTGCTTGTAATTTGATTATTTGTTCTTATTTTATTACTGACTGTTTACTTGTCTTTAAAAATGTAGGCTATTAAAATTATATTAGTTAAGCTAGTAGTTTTAGCCATGGTATCAACATTGGAATAGAGGATTGTGAATTTTCACTAGTATCTAAAATAATGCCGTCATAACTGCCTGGTTTTCTTTCTTGGCTGGTAAAAAATAGTTTGGGCCGGTAAATTTTCTTAAAGGGATAGTTCACCCAAAAATGAAAATTATCCCATGATTTACTCAACCTTAAGCCATCCTAGGTGTATGACTATCTTCTTTCAGACGAACACAATCCGAGATATATTTAAAAATATCCTTAGTCCTCCAAGGTTTATAACGGTTGTGAATGGTAGGCCAAATTCTGAAGAAAAAATGTATCCATCCATAAAAAAATTAATCCATACGACTCAGGAGGGTTAATAAAGGACTTTTGAAGTGAAGGGATGTGTTTTTGTAAGAAAAATATCCATATTTAAAACTTTATAAATTCATATAACAAGCTTCTGGCGGACGCATACTGCGCACGTCAATTTGGGCGGAAGAGCAACCTTTGACCTGACGCAATGATGCAGAAATTTTAAAGAGAAATGTCGGAGGATTTCGATATAAGAGAAGAGGAGCTTGAGTTTGTTGCCCAGCCGTATTTGTTTGAACCGTGAGAGGCATCTAAGCTTATGATACTCCTACATCCTGCGTCATACATCGCGTCAGAGGATTACTCATTTGGCGCAAGTCGACTTGCGCATTCTGCGTGCGGTCTTTCGCCAGAAGCTAGTTGTTTGAATATCTAAAGTTTTAAATATGAATATTTTTCTTACAAAAACGCATACCTTATTAACCCCCGGGAGTCGTATGGATTCATTTTTTTTATGGATGGATGCATTTTTTCTGTCTTCAGAATTTGGCCTACCATTCACAATTATTATAAACCTTGGAGGACTAAGGATATTTTTAAATACATCTCTGATTGTGTTCGTCTGAAATAAGATAGTCATATACACCTAGGATGGCTTGAGGGTGAGTAAATCATGGAATAATTTATGGTAATAATTTTTGGGTAAACTATCCCTTTAAGTCACTGGCCATTGGCAGGTGTGGCAAAAAGTTAGTTTTAGGCCCTGTCAGCAGGTATCAATAGTCTATATTCATCATTCAGAAGGAGAATCTGAAACAAGGATACACGAGATATACGCAGATATACGAAACAGAAACAAAGCAGCGCTTTCTTACCATTTTAAATATCAGTTATGTTGATAACTTTCTTCATTTTAAGCGGCTCATGTTGTTATGAAAATATTCGCGTTTTGGAATGCTTGAGTAGGATAACATAACATTAGACGAGCCTTCTGTCTGTGCCATCTTGATTTACTTAACTCTCTTTCATCACTTTCGCTTTAATTCTCCTGCACTGACTCGTTCACTAAACTGAACAACCAATCAGAGGTCCCACTCTCACCAATGGCGATTCAACTTGCTGAATCAGGCAAACTGCCACCGACGTGTGGAACACACCACAAAAACTAGCCCGACAGACGGCGTTGGCCGATGGCCGACCATCGGCTTGGTCTGTCTTTGTAATAATTTGTGACCCTGGACCACAAAACCAGTCATAAGTTGCATGGGTATATTTGTAGCAATAGCCAACAATGCATTGTATGGGTCAAAATTATTGATTTTTCTTTTATGCCAAAAATCATTAGGATATTAAGTAAAGATCATGTTCCGTGAAGATATTTTGTAAATTTCCTACCATAAATATATCAAAAATGTATTTTTGTGAGTGGATATGCGTTGCTAAGGGCTTCATTTGGACAACTTTAAAGGTGATTTTCTTAATATTTTGATTTTTTCTGCACCCTCAGATTCCAGATTTTCAAATAGTTGTATCTCGGCCAAATCCTAACAAACCATACATCAATGGAAAGCTTATTTATTCAGCTTTCAGGTGATGTATAAATCTCAATTTCAAAAAATTGACCCTTATGACTGGTTTTGTGGTCCAGGGTCACATTTAATAACACTGTTAAATATAACCTTTATCAAATCTCAAAATTAATATCCATTTTTTCATACTGTACATTATCATGTTGTGATGCTTGATTGATTTTTGTTTGTAGTGTATTATTTAGATAAAACAGTATAGGATTGTTACATTAGCCACTTAATGGTTATCACAACGTGATAATAATTATAGGCTTATCTGTATCATACATAAATGTTATATCGGAGACTACATTTGTGATCATTCTTTAGTGGTGTGGTATGAAGAGGTTGAGTCTCCGCAAGGAGCGATCTTTGAGTATTCACCACTGTGCCTTTGAGCAAGGCACTTAACCCAAGGTTGCTCCAGTGGGATTATCCCTTTAATAAGTTCATGTGACTGATCTACAGTATCACATTGCAGAAAAAAAGACTGGTAGGCAGATAAATAAAGATTCCATAAATGACTGAACTTCTCTATATATTGGTATGCTGGTGGGTGAGGAAGAGCGAGTTGTGCTGGCAGACATTAGTTCTGCCTCTTCCGTCCAGACCAACTCTCAGATTCTTCACCAGGGCTGGCAGCAAAGACGATGCTCCAAATTGGGTGTCTGTGTAAATCAGTGCCGACAAGGCCTTAGCCTGCCAGAAGCCCTTTGGGAGAAGACGCTCTGGAGTCTTATGTAATTGTGGTATTCCATTGTGTTCCACTGGCCCAAGGGACAGGACCATATCACAGAATGAGGGCTTGGGGTTCAACTATCAACACTCTTGACATTCGTACTCTTGCAACAGACAGGGAACGAAACTTTCCAGCCGTTTTCAAAGTAAACATTTCAACAAAAATGGGGGCATCACCAGTGTGTAAAGTGGCACGGCTTAGGCAAGAGCACAAATGACTTTCAGTGGAGATGTAAAGTGCTCGCCTATTGATTTCCACTCTGACAGGATGGAATATTCCACTATAGGATAAAGCACCGCTGCAACATCCCTCAGGTTTAGTTTTTGTGCATCTGTTCAGCGAGGGAGCGGAGGAGAGAAGTTACCTACTGTACACCTCTCAGTTCAGCTCTCCAGGAGCGCGAGGGATTGAAGAGGTGTGAAACAGGTTGATGAAAGAGGAGAATAGGTGAGAGCATGTGGGGAGATGACTCATGACTACCCGTCTAAACAGGCATGTGGAATACACTGGTGTGGGCGAGAGGAAAAGACCAAGCGTGTGCATTTTGTGTGAGTGTTTAAGAAAAAGAGGGGGAGAGGAGTGAAAGCTTGCAGTGAGGCAATCCCCTCCTGCTCTCTTCCTCCCATTCACATATTTTGCTGTTCTTTATTAAACACTCACTCTACATTTTTACCTCAATGCGTCAGAGCCTCATCTGGGTTCAGTGAGACTATGAATGGGTCACAATGTTTGACTAGTTGACTATTCATTCAGCAATCTTTTTTAGTAAAGTCCACGAGGTTATCTAAAAAAATTCTCTTATGTTTTTAGCTTTATATTTTTGCAGAAGAGCTTTAATTAATGCAGGACCAGAAGTGCAACTCAAAAATTAAATGAAGGAATCTATTATCAATTTATTACTTAAAGGGATAGTTCACCCAAAAATGAAAATTCTGTCATCATTTACTCGCCTCAAGTAGTTCCAAACCTGTATGAAGTTCTTTGTTCTGCTGAACACAGAGGAAGATATTTGGAAGAATGTCAGTAACCAAACAGATCTCGCCCCCCATTGACTACCATAGTATTTATTTTTCCTACTATGGTAGTAAATGGGGGTCGAGATCTGTTACTGACATTCTTCCAGATATCTTCCTCTGTGTTCAGCAGAACAAAGAAATTCATACAGGTCTGGAACTACTTGAGGCAAGTAAATGATGACAGAATTTTCATTTCATTTTTGGGTGAACTATCCCTTTAAATATAAATATAAATAATTATTCCTGAAGCTCAAACAGTAAAGCATGGCGCTGGCAATGGGTTCGATTCCCAGTATTCCATATGAAATTCCATATATTCCATATTCCATTAAAAAAGATGCAAACCTTCAGTGCAATATAAGTTGCTTTGAAAAAAATTGGATGTCCCAAAAAAAAAAAAAAAAAAAAAAAAAAAAGAAAAATCTAACTGACAATTAACTAGACATTTAATAAATTGTTTATATAATTATTGGTTAAAAATGAAAACCATTTTTATAAAGCATTTACAAATTGATTTAAGTCAAAAGTTCATTGATTATGCCTACATTTGAACTGTCCATTTTTATAAAGCAAAATGAAAATGTTTTATAAAAATGCAATGAAATGTTGCATTAAAAAAGATTGGTAACACTTTATTTTAGTCTGTTAAACATGTTACATGTAATTACTGTAGTAATAACTATAAATTTTGCATAATTACATGCAACTAACCCTAAACCAAACCCTGATCCTAACCCTATCCCTATAGTAAGTACATGTAGTTCATTAATATTACTAATTAAGTACAATGTAACTACGTCACCTTAAAATAAAGTGTAACAAAAATAAATAAACAGAAAAAAGAAAACTAGAGCAAAACAAAACAAAATTGTTTTTGACACTATCTGGTTTGACACTATGTTGTGTAATGAAATGACAAATTGCAGCTAAAGTGTCCAAACATTGACACTGAATTATAATTATAATAAAACTGTCAAAGCATTTTATTTTGTTTTATGTTTTGCTTATTATGCTATTTTATATACATTATATATATGTTATATGTAAAATAACATATATATAATGTATATAAAATAACATAATAAACAAAACATAAAACAAAATAAAATGCTTTGACAGTTCACATTTTTAAGTGCAGCTAAAACTTTAGAGGGCCAGTGGAGCTATGAAGGGGAAGGGATGTGACATCACTGTTAACCTAGCTCAATTGAATAAGACCGGAGCGTGGCATACTGGAGCCCCTCCATCACACTGGTGGCATTTCACAGCAGTTAAAACACTGGCTGTGTGTCCTGGAGCATGACGACAGCCGAAGTGCTACCCAAATGACCAGTCCCATCAGCTGCACTAACTCACATCTATCTGCCCTCTCAAAGTATTCACCTTTTAAACATCCTTAGGGACCACATCCAGGCAAGAAATACAACTCTGCTGTCTGTAAATGTGAGCACAAAAGCCCCTGTGTTATAAATATAAAATACACTAAAAAATACAGTGCTGTGCAGAAGGTCCTTCACTCTGCTCCACCCATCTGAATCCCCCCAGATCACACCTATTATCATAACCATGACTTATTCATGCTCTCTCTATTTGTGCAAACATTTGCATGAATAGCTCTAGCCTGATCCCGTAAGCGTGATGCAACTAAATGAGGAAACAAACAAACAAACAAAAACACCATTATTAGAGTCCAGCTAGACTTTGTGCTGTTAGCGATAACAGTGTTGAGTCATGCAGTATGAGAGGAGCAGCTGAAATGAGAAGTGGGGGTCAGCCGTAATGTAATTTCAGAGCTCATCAGTCCCACTGATGCCGTTTACACAGGTGGGAGAGTGGGTGAAGCTGCCAAGCGCTTAAATTGATACACACGGTTTGTGAAATGAGCAAGCCAGCCATAATTTCAAATTCTGCTAAGTATGGCTATGGACTAAAAAAAAAAAAAAAAAAAAAAAAAAAAAAAAAAAAGTATGGCTATGGACGTAGCCGTGATTTAACTGCAATAATGTTATGTATTTGATGGATATCATATAGATGGCATCACAACAAAGGACAACACTTGGTCTCAATAGTCTCTTATATTATATACCGTGTCATGTTAGAAATGTGTCACCCAGTAGAGGTCTTGCAATAGTTTATTCTGTAGTCTATTTAATGCAAAGCAGATTTTAGTCGTTCATGTTGTCCAATTTACAGCTCATCCGTGCACAATTCAGAGTTGCATTTTATAATGTTATTTGTGCTGTTCTGAGTCTTTTTAAAGTGACTCAATGTGTTTGTTCTTTTTTTGTAAATCTGGTTTGCACTCAAGTTCAAAATAAAAGGGGAAAATTCAGTAAATCTAGAGGGAAAAAATGATTTGAATTAGCTTTAATCTGTAAAGAATTAATTGGATTTTCCAAAATATTAGCAATACTATTATTATTATTATTATTATAATATTCACATTTTATCAAATTTGTTAATTTATAAACAACATAATACATAAATAATATTATTATATATTAACAATATATACATTAAGTTTGGGGTCATTAATACTTTTAAAAAATATAATGCTTTTATTCACCAAGGACACAATAAATTGTGTATGATGTGTATAATGTAACAAAAGATTTCAATTTCAATTTCTTTTGGACTTTCTTTAAAGAATCCTGAAAAGAAGAATCCTGAAATAATGTATCAAAGTTTCCACAAAAATATTAAGCAGCATAACTGTTTTCAACATTGATAATATTAAATTAAAACAGAAAACAGTGTGTTGTAATAATATTTCACAATATCGCTATTTTACTGTATTTTTGATCAAATAAATGCAGCCTCGGACAGACTTCTTTCAGAAACCTTAAAAAAATCTCTCTGATACCAAACTTTAAATGATAGTGCCACACACACACACACACACATACACACACACACACACACACACAATGTGATACATAGTTTCTGAAAAAGACAAGGACATATCAACTTAAAGGTTATGGAAGTTTGGCCTGTAAATAACAAATGTTAGTGTGCACTGAGGTTTGAGTATGTGCTTTCGAGGATAAATACCAAAAGTACAACTTGTTCTCAGTTATTGATTAAATATGATAGAGAAACAGGCCTTCGGGACACATTTCACTGTAAGTAAGAATGCGAAAGACACAGTAAAGAAGAAATGGGGCTGAAGAAAGAGGTTAGGATAAAGAACAGACAGAAATCAGGCAGATATTGATTGGGGGATGAATTTAGAGATGTCAAGAGAACGCAAAAGAGATAAAGGATGTTGAGGGCAAGCAGTGTAACAGAACAGGAGAGAGAGGAGAAGTTGAAGAGAGAAAGAGTGACAGAGTCTGGTGCACTTGTGGAGTGACAGGGTTTCCATTATAGACTCCACTGCTGATCTAAGTCTCCATCTTATGTGTGTATGTGTGTGTATGTGTATGTGTATGTGGGGGTGTGCAGTAATAGTTATCCTGATTCTGATCAGGGAAAGTAGTGTAAGAAATCGACAACAGATTTTCAACTTACAGGAACAGCACCTGGACCCATTGCCCCCTTTATCATTGAAACATATCCAATCTACTGTAACTCTGAGTCTCTGTAACACAAAAACTGATCCCAGAACAGCATGTCTTCCTCCTACACAGTGGTTCAGGGATAGTTCATCATTTACTCACAGTTATGTTATTCTAAACCTGTAACTTTCTTTTCTACATAGAACACAAAAAGAAAAGTTTAAGCAGGAGGTTCATGCCACTCTTTTCAATACAGTGAAAACATAGAAAAAAAAGGTGATTTGAAGCTCCAAAAAAAAAGTATCCTAAAAGTAGTTTATACTACACATGCACTATATTCCGCATCATCTGAAACCATATGATAGATATCTTTATGAAACAGACTACATTTTATGTTATGATGTGAGATTTGAGAGATAGCAGATTGGAAGATTTTGCTACGTGTCTCACATATGGTCTCATATAGACAATTTTCAGCACTTCTATAGTGATGTTGGTTTCATTTTAGATGGCTGACAATATCTGTCCACCATCACGTTCATTGTATGGAAAAAAGCAGTGTGGACTTTCTGCCAAACATCTCCTTTTGTGATTCACTGAGGAATTAAGGCATTTCAAACGACATAAATGAAGACATAATTTTCATTTCAAAGTGAACTATCCCTTAACCTTCCACGGCACGGTGCTTATGAACAACATTTCATAAGAAACCCATGAATTTCTTTGCAAATTCAGTCACGTCCAAGCAGAGCTTCAGTCAGACTGAATAATAGATCTGCAGTACTCCAGTCTGTTTCTTTATAAGCCTTCCCCTCCTTCTCTTTTTTCACTTGTGTCCTTTTGTTTGCAGCATGATCCATACAGATAAAAATTTACCACAAACAGACACAAAAAGATTCCCCATGCTCAACTCACTCTTGCTCCTCAGAGATTCTCTACAACTCTGTACCACACAGAAATGAGGTAGTAATGACCATGAATATAAACCATTACTGAATAATTGATCAGGCACATGTTTGTCAGCAGCAATGGCACTGTATCTATGACAACTAAATTATCCATCAATCTAGAGCTGCATTCTAGTGATGCGTGAACAATTCATATGTCATCCAGCGCAGCGGTGGAGATGAGCGCATTTGTGTGTTTAACTTTATTTATTTAGGCTTGAGGTGACTGCTGATGGCTTACCCAGTGATCTGAGAGTCTGAAAAGAAAAACACTTTTACAATCACATTTACTGTACGACATGTTTGGACAATCTTATCACTCTACAAGTTTTCCAAAACACCCCCAACATAAAAACAATACATCATGCAGGACCCCATAACAACCCAGCACATCGGACCTGTGTACCCATGACCATTAGCAGACACCAGCAACCCTCATGCATCTGAAAACACCTGACAGAGAGAGCGAGATACATGGAAAAGAAAGATAAAGAGACAGAGAGTCCAGGTCCTTGTGAAAGCAGAAACACCATCATTTGAGAAACAGATGGGCAGCAGTTAAACTGATATTCATCTAATGTAGAAACATGTGGAACTAATGTGGGGGGAGGGGGATGTCTAAAGAGAAGAGAAGAGAGATACACAGGGAAAACAAGAAAGAGATGAGCTGTAATTCAAAAGGGGAGGGGCTTATGGGAAGGGGGTGGTGTGAATCGTCATCATCGTTCACTCACTCATTCGCTCAGACTGAAGGGTTAGTGATAAAGGGGCTTTATTGTGTGGATGTTTTGTGTTTGCAGAACACGTTTTGTGTTTGTGTTTGTCAAAAACTAGTGACAATATAGAACGTTAATTGGTCGCCCCAGTGTAAGTGACACTCGAAAATATAATATAATAAATATAAGTAAAATATAATAAAGTTTATAATATATTTATATTATATATTAGTGTTGTCACGATGCTGGAATTTCCAACTTTGATATGATACCTTGAAAAATATTGATATTCGATACCATTTTCGATACCACAGGGAAAACTTACATATATAACGCCATACAGATAATTTGTTATTATCTCATAATTTTTTGATAATTTGTGTAATTTTGTTGTAATAGCTTTCACACACAGCACAGGGAGGTTATATTTGAATCGTTGAACTACATTTACAAAGAAAGACAAGTAAACAGTCAGTAATAAAATAAGAACAAATAAACAATGATAGCACCAATAAATACAATAGAATAAAGATACAAATGAAATAAACATGGCTTTAAGTTTTTCAGGTGGGTCTAACAGTAGTATTCAGGTAAGAAATACTACAGAAATAAAAGTAATCAAATGTAAAATAACACTGGATAGTTTTCATTGTAAAAAAAAATTAAATATAGCTTACAATTAAACTTACAAAAGTTATTTAGTCAGGAGCATTTTCTCTTTGTCTTTTGTTCTTTGATTAACATGACAGACAGCAGCAGGAATATTAGGCTGCTGTCACTTTAAGAGCTTATGCACGGATCCAGTATACTGTTACACAACATGCGTTTTTTTCTCAACTATTTACGTTCCAAAACTGACTGTAATACGTGGCAAGATGGGCATTTTGACATCATTTTGTATGTTTTTGACCATTGAAGCCATGAAAAAGAAGTCAATTTGTCACTCGCAAGCTGTTTGAGGGGCAGCTTTGTGTGCGCGCCACTTATATAAATCAGTGGTGTGCGTGCTTTTGGTGTGAGCACGAAACCTGCAGGAATGACTAAAATTATGCGGAATACAAGCACTATTCAAACGGAACGAATGAGATGAGTGAGTGAGAGGAGGCGAGTGCGTGTCAATTCGCTGTTAGAGAATAGAGATTGACAACGTGCAGCTGGTATCAGTGTATCGATACTGCAGAAAATGAGCATTTCAGATATTTCAGCATTGATACATATCAAAATATCAATATTTTTGACAACACTATTATATATAATTCTATAGTAAACAAATATGTTTTTAAATTAAGATTTGTACATATGTATTTAGTACAGTAGCATATAAACAGTCATCAAAATGTTGAATGCACCTCTAAATTTTTGCCTGTGCCTCTAAAAATCTTAAAAAATTGAGTGTAGAGCCCTGGTTTTAAAATAGAAGTGTGAAGCCTCAGATCAGGTAGAGTGACATGATCAGTAATCTCGTAATCATCGGTGAATACGGATCTGAAGGATCATTATCACAGGTCTGCATTCAGCACAGACACACACACACACACACACAGAGAAATGAAGGAGAGTGTTTCCTTAGGGCATTCAACATCACAGGCTTCAAGCAGTTTCTACAAGACACACAAGCCAGATGCTTTTAAGAAAAGGCAAAAAAACAAAACTAAGTTCAAATGAAACTTAAACTTGTGTAAAAGATACAAAAGCATCAGCAAAGTAAAGAAAAACATGGATGTGTTGCACACAAACCTTCGGGCTCTGAGTTCTCTTTGAGGACGACTTGCTTCAGTGGGCAGCAGAAGATTTCGTGACACTTAGCACGAAAAGGGGAGCCTTTACCCCTTATATCCGCAGAATGGATGGAATCCTGCCGCAACATAATGTACTCCTGGGTACCTGGGGCAGCGTCATCCTGGACTGCGGTCGGGCCATAACAAAATGAACGCAGGGTTAGAAAGGGAGAGAGCGCTCAAAGCAACAGAACTAATTCAACACAATGAGAGAAATACGCAAAGAAAAGAGACAAAGTATAAATGACAACAACAAGGTTATAATAATAAGCAACAACAGTAACAAGATTAGCAGAACACATAATAGCTTGATATACAGAAGAAAGAGAAGGTAAGAAAGACAAAGAAAAGCTTAATACACAGTAGGACTGGGCGATATATAAAATATTTACAATACATACTCAATAAAATGATCAATTAATGTGAATTTTTTAAAAATGTGTCATTACAATAATTTCACAATCTTCATTTTCACACCTTGTGTTGAGAATATTTATTTACTGGTGAGTGAGATTTAGTTAGGAAGTTCAAAAACGATTCAATGATAAATGTATCATCACTCAAAAATTTTCAATACAGGCTCTGTGTGGCATTTTTTGTGTATTAAAATGTTTTGGTAAAAAAATGTTGCTGCAAGACTACAGTGCTCAGCGTAAATGAGTACACCCCCTTTGAAAAGTAACATTTTAAACAATATCTCAATGAACACAAAAACAATTTCCAAAATGTTGACAAGACTAAGTTTAATATAACATCTGTTTAACTTATAACATGAAAGTAAGGTTAATAATATAACTTAGATTACACATTTTTCAGTTTTACTCAAATTAGGGTGATGAAAAAATGAGTACACCCCAAACTACTACATCTAGTACTTTGTATGGCCTCCATGATTTTTAATGACAGCACCAAGTCTTCTAGGCATGGAATGAACAAGTTGGCGACATTTTGCAACATCTATCTTTTTCCATTCTTCAAGAATGACCTCTTTTAGAGAGGATGGAGAGTGATGCTCAACTTGTCTCTTCAGAATTCCCCACAGGTGTTCGATTGGGTTCAGATCAGGAGCCACTGAATCACTTTCACCCTGTTCTTCTTCAGAAATCCAACAGTGGCCATAGATGTGTGTTTAGGATCATTGTCATGTTGGAAAAGTGCACGACGACCAAGGGCACGGAGTGATGGTAGCATCTTCTCTTTCAGTATAGAGCAGTACATCTGTGAATTCATGATGCCATCAATGAAATGCAGCTCCCCGACACCAGCAGCACTCATGCAGCCCCACATAAGGACACTGCCACTAGCATGTTTCACTGTAGGCACCATGTATTTTTCTTTGTATTCCTCACCTTTGCGACGCCATACAGTTTTGAAGACATCAGTTCCAAAAACATTTATCTTGGTCTCATCACTCCAGATTATAGAGTCCCAGTAGTCTTCATCTTTGTCAGCATGGGCCCTTGCAAACTCTAGGTGGGCTTTTTTGTGCCTGGGCTTTAGTAGAGGCTTCTTTCGTGGACGGCACCCATGCATGCCATTCCTCTGCAGTGTACGCTGTATTGTGTCACGGGAAATAGTCACCCCAGTTTGGCTTTCTACTTCTTTAGATAACTGCAGTGAACTTGCATGCCGATTTTCTTCAACCCTTCTCATCAGAAGACGCTCCTGTCGAGGTGTTAACTTCCGTGGACGACCTGGACGTCTCTGTGAGATGGTTGCAGTTCCATCTTTTTTAAATTTTTGTACCACTTTTGCTACAGTATTCTGACTGATAAGTAAAGCTTTGCTGATCTTCTTGTAGCCTTCACCTTATGGTGTAAAGAAATTATTTTCTTTCTCAGGTCTTGTGACATTTCTCTTCCATGTGGTGCCATTGCTGACAGCATGAAATGGGAAGGGGTTTTAACACCCTTTTATAGTCAACTGTCTGCTGGACACCTGTGTAATGAATAATTAGACTCACCTGTGGATGAATTCTTGTTAAATTAGACATTTGTAGTCTAAAATTTAGCTTTGCTCCAGAGACTTTCAGTGGGGTGTACTCATTTTTGCATCACCCTAATTTGAGTAAAACTGAAATTTATGTTCTCTAAGTTATATTATTAACCTTACTTTCATGTTATAAGTTAAACAGATGTTATATAAAACTTAGTCTTGTCAACATTTTGGAAATTGTTTTTGTGTTCATTGAGATATTGTTTAAAATGTTACTTTTCAAAGGGGGTGTACTCATTTACGCTGAGCACTGTATGCATTGGTGCATATTAAAGAAAATGCTTAAATATAATTATTTCTTGTTCATTAGTGAACTTTTCATAGTTTTAACTACATTTATATATTTATATTTAGTTTAATTTTTTGCATTAAACATTTTGCATTGGTTTAATGAAATGCATAAAATACAACAAAAATCCAGCAGACTGTTTAGTTGAAATGATGGTTCCTGATTTTTTTTAAACCAGTTCTAAGCAAAGTTCATGATATATACCAAATATTGTCAAAACAGTGAAAAATACTGAGAAAGGACTTTAGTTATATCGCCCAGCCCTAATACACACTACACCACAATGAATGAAACAATATGACAGCAGTTAGTTAAGCATTGGGATCTGGGATAAGGCGGTAAAGTCAGAGCAGGCAGGGGATTTGGAGCACTTCTGGCTCTCCAACTGAAATCCAGTATTTCAGAGGGTGATGACCAGAGTCAATAGTGTGTGTATGGACAGAGCCCATGCAAACTTACTGTGTTGGATCAGGACATATCAAGAGAATATTTCTAAAGTGATTTTTTCAGTACTAAAGAAAGTCAACCCAGTAAAAGCATGCATCATCTTCCAGCACAGGCATCTTCGGCATCACACATGCACAGAGGAAGCACCTCAAACTGTATAAAGGACATTATTTACATACAACGTGCACATATGAACAGCTGTCATTGTTCCGGTACTGATAATGAGCTAATGTAGCTGGACTCTCATACATGTTATAAATAGACTAACTAAATCCTTTGTTAAAATCAATGATGACTAAATAATTTATGTAATTAATTCCTGTCCTGGATATTCATTTTGTTCATAGGGTGCTTTCACACTGGCAGTTTTGTTCAAAACGGGGCACGGTTTGCATGAAAAATTGCGTATGTGAAAGCTGTCATGCGGACCCGGGTGCGCACCGGGGTAATGAACCCGAGACTACCTGAAGGGGGTGGTGTGAGTTCGGTTGCACTTGAACTGTGGCGGGATTCACGTGAATGTGACAGGTAAGCATCTATAAAGCCTTTATCATATCCATAAGAGCTGCTAAAAATAAGACCCTTAAGGACTGTCCCCCTTTTGTAAGGGGTCAGTGTTCGGATGGTTAGGATTTTTTCAGTTAACCCCCTGCTGATATTTGGTAGACTACACCATTCTGGGGTACACCATTCTATGATCTTTAAAAAAGTAGTGTGTACTTGACCTTGACCTCTGAACCTCTCATAATGTAAGTGCAGACTAATGCTCACTCTATTAATTCAGGCACATGCTGTGAGAGGTTAATAGAGGGTTTCATTTCCTGGTGCTTGCAGAGTCTACTTTTCTCTGAGATGAAATGAACTAATAAAGTTCAGGCTGCTGTTTTATAGCATCTCTTTTTCCATTGTCATGATTTGAGACCAAACACAACTACTGCCAGCAGAGGTATTAAAATTCTTCCTCATCCCTTGCTCTCGCTCTCTCTCTCATGTTATTAAAGACAAAAACATGAATGGTGGTTAAGAGAAGACCTGTCATCTTCTCAAGGAACGGTCTTCACTGGTACAGGTAGGTTTAAGTACACACCGAAACACTTGGGGACCAATTTACTTTGGTATGAAGTGTAGGAGCTCTGACAGCCACCTTCTATTTTAAGCCATGAAATGTATTATACTGGAGACTGAAGTCTGACTCTCGATTTTCTTCTGGTGAAGGAAGTCAGTTATGTGGCCTTTTTGTAAAGTAACTTTTAATATACCATTAGAATGTGTTGACTTTGCAATTGTCGATATTACAGTATTTTCCCACTTTAATTCAGTCAAACTGTGACCGAAATTGCTGAAAAGAGCACTATATTATATGAGGACTGACAAATGACATGATATCACAGTTGATCTCAAAGGACTAATATAAAATTATTTACTCAGAAATTATTATTAGGGATGTGTCCGAAGCCTAAATCCAAATTCGGAAAGGCACAGAAAATGAAAAACGCATTCTACGGAGCCTCTAAAAGGACATGGTTAGGCTTGCCGCAGTAGTTGGTTACATTACAGTACATTAGATTTCACTTCTCACGTAAAGATAGTAAGGAGAGATGACTGACAAGACGATGTCAGAGGATTTGGTGTGCAAAAGATCCTGAGCGTCATTGACAAATATCTTATCTTGTAAAATGTGTGGTCAGTACCGCTGCTCCCTATCCGCTTAAGTCTTACATCACACGTCACCACTTCTGGGTCCAAACGCTATACCAGATGCACCAAGAAAACAACAAACAGTGCTAATATACACTCACGATGTGATGTAATACTACCGAAAAATTATAATCCTAACCTTTATCTCCATACCAAAATCCTAGATTGCCAGATTGCCAAATATGTGTCTGGGACACTGTGAGAATGGATACTGTAGTCTTTAAATGCTTAGCTTATATGTGTAATATGAATAAATAGTGCTCATACATTTCTGCTGAGATAGTATTCTCAAGTGAAACAGCATTCCTTACGTCAAGCGGATACACAGAGTATGCATGATCGCGAATTGGAAAGTGAAATAAAAAAAACGATTTCAATACTCTGCATATTTATAGCGACTCCCTGATGCCCACAAATAATATACAATATAATTACCCAGCTATATAATTGTGAGAGAATGCAAAGCATTGAAATGTTTTTTCCTCCCATCTCATATTTTTTTCCATCACCAATGCGCCACTTCCTTTCCGAACATAGTATTTGACTTCGGCACATCCCTAATTATTACTATTAAATCATTTAAAACAAATTTTTATATACAGTATATGCCAGGTTCTCATATTCACTGCCTTGAAGCTACATGTGCTTTTCATTTATACAACCTGAAGGGGGGGTCGATCATTCCCTCCAGAACAAGTCTCCTTTTGTCTCCAATGAATTTTGAAGGTCTTAGTCCATCAGTGGTTATTAATAGCCATGTTAACTGCAGCCCCATAAACCTCAATTAAAATGAGGGGCATATTTAGGACTAGACCGTGCTAAAAGAGTTCTTTACGACTTGGAGCTGCACGACGTGCCAAACCGTGATGGAGAGTGCACAGATGGGTCACAGGAAGCCTGATGGATATGCAGCCTGTCGTAGCTCCGCCCTCCCTATCAGCTGGGCCTTCAAAATGAGCTGTCAGCCCGTGGCCTGATGGGACATGATCTACAGCTCATGGTTCTGCCACCACTTCAGCCCTGCACTGATGAATGTCCCTGTCCGTGGTGCTGAAATCCAATAGCTGACAGTCCAGAACTTGATGGGAGAAAGGATTTAATGACACGGAGTGCATAACCTTCCTCTGTTTACATCACCTTGCCTCCTCAGTCCCAGAGTTGAAGGTATCATGTGTCACAAGTTGGATGCAAAATGACCCTTAATCAAGGGAGGCAATAAAAGTCAAAAACTAAATGATTGGTGATGGCTTAATCCATAATAGCCCAGAAGTGTTCATGGGTTACAGTTACACTGCATGTCAAAGATCAGAACAGTTCATTTACAATGGCCTCAATGCACAAAGGCTTCAAGGACAGGACTGATGCTATCAACAGCTCTGAATTATGGCCCTGTTGCAGTTTGCACATTTGGGCCGAGAGCTCGCAGCAGATTGAGGTCATGAAGTTTAAGCAGCAAGACAGATTTAGAGGTGGACTGTCTCAGTTTGTACAATTCAAATGAGGGGAAGTCAGAAGCAATTTCAATCACTCTCATTTTGCACGAAACGCCAGTTAACCGTCTGTTGGAAACGAACAGAAGAACATCATCATCAGCTGCTCCAGCAGCCCTGGGGGACCATGCGCTTAAAATACCAGCACTTTAAATATCATCTGTATCTGAGTCAAGACTACTTTTTGGTCTCTTGGGATCTTCTTCCGCAGCCTTGAGGAAATGGATTTAATTTTTATTGCTGTGTCATTCTGAAGCTCCTGGAGCTGAGGTGAAATTGAGCTTTTCTTTACACCAGTAAACCTCTTTTATTCTCTACTTAAAAACCAAATCCGTATTTTCCACAGTTTCAAATGCCCGAGAGCAGTCATCATGCAACTGCAGAGGGAGAAAAGGGTTCTTTCCAATGATTTGACTGATCTGAAATCTCAATTTAATTAATATTAAA
The DNA here is from genome assembly GCA_039654765.1 of Mylopharyngodon piceus. NCBI lineage: Eukaryota > Metazoa > Chordata > Actinopteri > Cypriniformes > Xenocyprididae > Mylopharyngodon > Mylopharyngodon piceus. The sequence goes on from CM077439.1 coordinate 7,152,552, forward strand.
ATTCTCAATTTAAATCTGATAATTAAAAGACTTTAAAACAAAAATCTTCTTTTCTATTTAACACTTGGTACACAGTTCTTTAAAATGTCAAAATATAATATGCAACATAAGAATAAGAGTTTGTGTGTCACTAAGAAAGTCATTTCTGCAGCTTCACAATACAAACTGTAATTTAAACATTATCTCACTATCATTTATAGATATTTGAATTTAAATCTGCATAAACACAGGATATCAATGTGTTGACAGCAACTAAAGTGAACAATGTTTTACTTATAAACAACTTTAGAGATAAAAACATGCTTACAAATTCATTGGGGTTTATAAAATATCCAATTCATTGAAATATTAGGGTGGTTTATTGTGGTTACTTTTATTAATTTATTTAAATTATATTTTTGCTTAGGGCTGTTGGTAGATGGTAAAATAATAATAATAATAATAATTATTATTATTATTATTATTATTATTATCACATAACATTAACAATTTAATGTTCGTAAATACTTTCACATTGACTTCAAATTAATGTAGAAACAACATTTATTTGAAATATTTGATATTTTAAATGTTTAAATGCATCTTTTTACTATTAAGTACTATGAAGGCCAGTATCATACCAATACAAATACTGATGCCGCTAAATTTTCAGATTGTTTTTACTAAAAATTAGAGAAAATTAAAAATATTATATCCATTTTTAATTTAAGTAAACTTAAAACAATATTCGTGTAATCCTATTATGTAAATTTATTCTATATATTTTGTTTAGAAGGTCTTTCACTGAAAGTCTGACAGTCTGTCAAATTTCTGTTCTGATCAGTCAGATTTGTAAGTCTCTGAAGTTGTACATATATATAAAAAGTTCACATTTAAGATGCTGCCAATATGTTGACATTTTATGTTGCAGTATCAATCCAAACAAAAATGTACTCCATATAAAAACATCACAAAAGAACTCCCTAAAATACTAATGAGCTAATTTAGAAGTTACTTTTCATCTGATTTCTTTCATAATTACATAATGACCATGTTGAGCAAAACAATTTTGTAATTAAGAACGTTGTCAGAAGTGTTATGCTTTAAAGGGTTAGTTCACCCAAAAATGAAAATAATGTCATTTATTACTCACCCTCATGTCATTCCACACCCGTAAGACCTTCATTCATCTTCGGAACACAAATTAAGATATTTTTGATTAAATCCGTTGGCTCAGTGAGGCCTCCATTCACAGCAATGACATTTCCTCTCTCAAGATCCATTAAGGTACTAAAAACATATTTAAAACAGTTCATGCGAGTTCAGTAGTTCTACCTTAATATTATAAAGCGACGAGAATACTTTTTGTGCGGCAAAAAAACTAAATAACGACTTTTCAACAATATAGTGATGGGCGATTTCAAAACACTGCTTCGGAGCTTTGCGAATCGAATCAGTGAATCGCCAAAGTCACGTGATTTCAGCAGTTTAGCCGTTTGATAGGAGATCCGAGTCACTGATTCGATTCGTAAAGCTCCGAAGCAGTGTTTTGAAATCGCCCATCACTATATTGTTGAAAAGTCATTTTTTTGGTTATTTGCCACACAAAAAGTATTCTCGTCGCTTTATAATATTAAGGTAGAACTACTGAACTCGCATGAACTGTTTTAAATAGGTTTTTAGTACCTTTATGGATCTTGAGAGAGGAAATGTCATTGCTTTGAATGCAGGCCTCACTGAGCCATCGGATTTAATCAAAAATATCTTAATTTGTGTTCCGAAGATGAATGAAGGCCTTACGGGTGTAGAACGACATGAGGGTGAGTAATTAATGACATTATTTTCATTTTTGGGTGAACTAACCCTTTAATAATCATTAAAACCTCTCTTAACTAACCTCACAAAACCCTTTCCTCTCACACGTCATCCAAGCAACACCCCGCAGCCTCTATACCTCAGGAATACATGAGAGTGTAACAGTCATATTACACCCTTCGTCATCGCCCCCACCTCCCTGTCGAATCAGTCCATTTAACACAACACAGACCACCTGATGCCTCCCTCCCACAGGAACACACAGCAATGACGCACAGGCCATGCCTGATTCTCCCAGCGTCTGTCAAACACACACACACAGGCAGATTCAGCTCCTCCCGGCCCATTCAGCCAGTGACTAACAGCTAATCAGAGGGCAACCAGAAATGACCCCGAACGGACGCTTTTATGACCCCAGCCATCTCCAAAGACAAATTTGCTGGAAATGACCAAATGAGCTAACGTCACAGGCCCGTATGAGAAAGACAAAATGCAGGATGGATGGGGTAAAATGAGTCACGGTCCATGAGACTCAAATTTTTTCTTTAAAAAGTTTTTTTATAAAAAACAAAAACAAAAAAAAAAAACAGTGAAAAAAAAAAAATGTTGATTTATTACAGACATTATTTTGTAATTTTTTTTAATGAAGAATTGATATTTAAATATGTATATAAGTAAATACATATCTTCTGAAGTCGTTTAAAAACGGCAAAATAGGCCTGTCACACCTACATGATTCATGTGGAGGAAAGTAACACCTCTAGGTTCAATTTAAAATAGAAACAAGCGTGAAGAAAATTGCAACAGCAAACGCGCAACAAGAACACCAGCGATCACGAGGAGCAGACCGACATCACTTATGCCTCTACTCCCAGGATTTGTTGTAAAGCAGTTCAAAAGCTTCATAGAAACTCAAAAAAGAGTATTTCCTCACAAACCTACACAAAATCAATAATATATGCATACTAAATAGCATTTTCTATTCAATTATAGACTTAATTTATATATATATATATATATATATATATATATATTAAATATACACTACTGTTCAAAAGTTTGGGGTCAATATGTTTTTTTAGAGAAATTAGTACTTTTATTCAGCATATTAAACTGATCAAAAGTGATCAAAAGTTACAAAAAAATTATATTTCAAATAAATGCTGTTCTTTTGAACTTTCTATTCATCAAAGAATCATGAAAAAAAAAATATCACAGTTTCTATGAAAATATTAAGCAGCACAACTGTTTTCAACATAAAAAGACAAAGCTTCCTGAGCCGCAAATCAGCATATAAGAATGATTTCTGAAGGATCATGTGACACTGAAGACTGCAGTAATGATGCTGAAAATTCAGCTTTGCCATCACAGGAATAAACTAAATATTAAAACAGAAAAATTATTTTAAATCAAAATAATAATTCTCTGTTTTACTGTATTTTTGATTAAATAAATGCAGTCTAGGTGAGCATGAGTCTTCAAAAACATTGAAAATATCATACCAACCCCAAACTTTTGAATGGCAGTGTATTAAAAAGACTTTTCTAGGTTTGAAAACACAATTATAACATTCAGTATTTCCAGGTTTTTCATGAATTTTGGAACACAAGCTCAGACACGGTCAACTTTGCAACAAAGGATGAATTTATATTCAAGGACATGACAAATTAAAATAATTTAATGTCAGTTCACTACCGGGAAGCCATGTAGTTAACTCACTGTTACCAACACAAATGAGTCACAACAAATACTCAATCAGCAGAGCATGAGAACATCAGAGACATCCTATTCGTGACTTAATAAGGGTCTAGTGTTGGTTCTCGGTACCGACCTCACTTTTCTTCAGAGGCTTTAAAATTAATTTAGATGTGGAGATACTCCCAATTTAAATGCAAACGTAAAGGTGCTGATATGCTTTCAAAGGGTGACCTTACGCCTTCCCACGTTCATTTATCATCATGAGTCACCTTGGCTTACAGCTTTAATATAAACACGCTCCCTTAGGTCTTAATGAATGCGGGGTGGTAAGTTTGCTTACATGTGTATTTACAGAGTTTAAGCAAGAGATAATGTTTAATACAACTGAACAAAATCAGGATAATAACATGTTCTTTGCTGAAAGCACAATGACAGGTCACAGTACGGTTGAATGCATTATTAATAGCAGCACAGTCTAATTAGTTCTTGAGGTATTTACTCTTTCACTATAGAGTCAGTAACACAACCCTTGTAGCAGAATTGTGGAGAAAGGTGGACTGGATTAAATGCTGAGGTGGAGTGAATCTTTCTATTGCCTGGAGGCTCTGTGGCTGTCTGGCATGACATCTGACTGTGATTCTCATTCTCTGAACACTGCAGAAACCAAGAGTACACATCCTTACACATAAACACCTTCTGACAAAACCAGCTTAGACCAGCATGCATTTCCATGCATGGTGGATCAGCACAACTTTTCTGGTGAAGCTGGGTGATCAAGCTGAAAAAAGTTAAGAACCCAGTTTAGTACACCAGCCCAACACATCCAAATCAACATACATTAGCTATGACAATCCATTTCCTTCACCCTTTTTCATATCGTAATTTCTGATAAATGTATTTATTTTTTGTTGTTGTATGTTGCGGCAAGTAGGGCGGGGCCGAGAGCCGTGGGAACGGAGCGAACGGAACAAAACTTTCACCTGCGCGCCACACCGGTCTCGAGTCTCACAGAGGAGCTCCGGAAGGATAAAAGGAGGAGTGACGACAGTGAAGGAGGGGAGAGGACCAGGCCTGGACTATTAACTAGGGCTAACGATTTAACGCATTAATTAGATTAATTAATCATGGTAAAAAATAACGTCTTAAAATTATTAACGCATTTAATGCACTTGCCCCGCCGCAGACCTACGTAGGTCTGAACTGTTCATCTCCAAGCAACTCACAGCGGCATTTCATTTCTGAATCCGCGTTTTGAACGAATCGGGTGAACCATAGGCTTGTTGGACTTGAAGCGGCACTGAACAGATCGATCGGTGTATGACATCAAAGTACCGCCAGAGCGATTCAAAAGCATACGTAGTTATAGTTCACCCAAAAATTTAAATTCAGTCATCATTTACTCACCCTCATGGTCCAAAAGAGTATGTGTAATAAATTCTATGTTGAATCAAATAAAATATTTCTTGAAGCTACTTTTTGTAATGTCTATTTGATGCTTTACACAATAATCACTTTAAATGATCTTTTGGGAGTAATTTTTCAGCCAAAATATAATATGCGATTAATTTGATTAATTAATTGCCACATCATGTAATTAATTAGATTAAAAATGCCCCCATTTGAGTTTTTTTCTTATATTTACATCATATGATATAGGCTAGTCAAGCTAGCAATTTCTCAGCCAAATTTAATGTGTGATTAATTAGATTAATTAATCACCACATCATGTAATTAATTAGATTCAAAATTTTAATAGTTGACAGCCCTAATGTAAACAATTATTATTTACTTATAGCCAATTTCTAGTGATGGCCAACAGGCCTACCACTTATTATTTATAATTTGTGTATTTCTTTGGTGATTTAAAGATTTATATGCATTTTATTTAATCTATAAACTCTTAACTGTGCTGTAAATCATTTTATATGTTACACAATGCAACATGCACAGACAGGATGTCAGTCAGATAAACGCGTCAGTAGGGCGCATCGGTCATTTCGCATGATTTATAAAATAAACCTATTTTATTTGTAAAGATACTGTTTCTAAATACTTTTGATGTTAAAATATGTAAAAAAAACAAAAAAAAAAAATATTTTTTCGTATCTGTTTGTATCTTGTGTGTATTTAAGAGCTGAGGAAGCCTCCGGAGCTGAAATTAAGATATGATAATGCACCGACACGCACTGTAAACTGTAGACCAATCACAACAGATCATCTGACCAATCAGAGGCAATTAGGCTCTCAGAAAGGAGGGGTTTAAAGAGACCAAATCCTCCAAAACAAAATTAGGAACCGTGAAAATAGCATAATAGGGACACTTTAACTAAAAAAAAAAAAAAAAGTGCGTTATGATGGCTGGACAGACAAACGTTCATATCCTACACAATGATTTGCTAACGATTTCATTTTCTAAATGAATAAGATCGCTAGTTCACTAAAACAAACACTTAGTATCGGTATTATGATGACATTATGTCAAGACTAATCGATTCATCCGTTATATAAAATCCTATTGAACTCGTCTTATCTCCAGCAGAGTAATCTCCAACTGAGTAACAAATGATTACCATTTTTCTTCCATGCACCGTGGATCTTAAACCCGACTTGCTAACAGGCAGAAGTGCCATGGTTGTGTGTGTGTGTGCCCTGTGAGGGAGAATATGGATGGGCTGCATTTAAAGATGGCAGCACATGGAGAGGCCACACAGACTGACTTACTGCTTTCCAACTCAAGATCTCATTCAACAAGACTCCTCTTCACAGGAGAGGACAAAGTACAGTCCATCAATGCCAAACAGGTTCTCTCTCTCTCGCTCACTGTGTGTGTAGGTAGGTAGAGAGCAGAACGTATTCCCCTCTGGCTGAAAACCTGCCGACCTGCCCTTGGATTTAAGGTAACAACATAAACACAGGTCTCGGCGTGCATGGCTGCACACATTTAATACTACAGGACTGCACAGCTGCGCTTTTGCCAATTTATGTGGTTTGCAACACCACAGCCAACTAAAAGCCATTACTGAACATTAATGAGAGAGACATATTTTATATATTAAACAATATGCAATGTGACCTTAGATCGAAAAGAAATGTAACATTTTGGTCTCTAAATAGTGATTCACGGTGTAAAACAAATTCCAGTTGGCACAAATAAATGTATACATATACATAAAATAATTTATGTAATATATAATTACAAATCTAATTATATTTCCTATAGTCTGTGACATATATATTTTTTTACCTTGCACAATTTTGAGCATGGTTTTTGAGTGTGAGGCTTTGTCACGCAACCTGTCCATGTTGGCATCTGTCTAATTTGGCTGCTTATACCAAGTGACAGATGAATTTGCATCAAAATGCTGTTGAGTTGATTAGACTCACAGACTTTGATGTCAACAAAATATACAGGAAAGTTTTTCTCCATTTTGTTGACGAGCATACCATCCTAACTCCTAACTTGCATTTTATTATGTGCATTTGGCGTTGTATTTTGGTGTGACGTCTGAACTCAAAGCAGTTAATGCAACCCTGCATTTACAAAAGAACAAATGGACTGAAGTGAACAACTGGCGACTGCACTGTAGGCCCCCAAAGAGCTATATGGTTAAATTTTGGTAACATCAAACATTAAGTTCCAAGTAAACATCTTGCAATTGTGATAAGTGTGTCCTGTATCCATAAAGATCTGTGTTCTCAGTGTGTGCTTTCTGCTCAGCGCAGAGCTGATGCGATTCCTCTGGTTTTTTTTTTCAGTCAGAGCTGAGTCATACACATTATTGAAACTTTCACTGCGGCCTCTTTTCACAACCTGAGAGGAAAGCCTCCAAAAATGATGTTTAAATCACAAAGGCTCTCCAGACTGTTTTGACACTGTCAGGACCCTCGGAGCTGTTGACTGAGCCACTTGAGATGATTTCTGAATGCACCAGACTACATATTTTGAGACACTGGAGTCAATTTTTTCTTTACAGGTAAAGCAGACTGTCTCTCTATCTCATATACACACACTGCACGTCATCTGCACTGAAGCTGAAAGCAAACAGATGTAAGAATTAAGTGGGATTAATGTTTTGGACCACATTTACTGCAGTCGACAGCTGATGGAAGTTAATGGGATTCAGTACAATACCAGGCCTGTTAGAGGATGATTAAATCATTCATTATGCCAATTAAAAGATTAAAATATGACAACATACAGTACAGGACATGGTAAATAGAAACTTGAACTCTTCATGTACTATAAGGCCGGTGGAAACAGATTTATGTGATGGCTTTATTTGGGGTCTTGTGTTAGTACTCAATTGTGTAAAGTAATTAATAATTAAAAAAAAGTAAAAAAGTAATTCAAATAATTAATGTTCAAAGTTATCTTTGACAAAAATGGCAAACACCAAATGTTAAACTGGACTGTTAACACTACTATAATTATACCATGTCACTGGTCTTAGACACAGGCGGAGGGTGAACCAACTCCTGGGTAAGGCTAAGGAGATGTGAATCATTTAAATAGATTTCCTTGAAATACTTGCTTTCCGCACAACCTACATAACCCAGCATAAACGCTACAAATAAACGATTTGTTATTAAATCGTCTGCTCACAAACCACTGTTAATTTTAACAGAAAAGCAAGCATACTGTATGCAGGATTTGGCATGGTCGAACAAATTCTTATTACATAATGTCTAAACTTTGTTATAATAAGAGGATCTGCGAGCATGCAAAACTCAGAATTCACTCACCGCTCAAATGCTGGAGTTTTTTGTTCAGTGCTAACTTAAACACCTCTGATTGGTTATTGCGTTCAAGAAATCAACAGATATATTTGTGATTAGCTACATTGCCCAATGCTGCAAAAACACATTGTAAATAGAAACCTTTGACGTTCTCCAGAGCGCAAACAGATACGCACTGGATCGTTTGCCAAATCTGTTTCGGCAATATGCTATTTTCACGGAGAAAACTGATCCTAGACCAGCAGTTATGGGCAGCTTTTCCCTCTAAAAGCAATCAGAAGCAGCATTAGGTAGTGCTTTTGAGTGAGAAATTTCCACCCTAGTCTCAAGTCTGTGGCCAGGGAAAGGTTAAGCCTTGCCTAGCCTTACACACGCTCCGCCTATAGTCGTAAAGCTAAGGATGCACACAGGAAAAGAGAGTCATTCTTTTTCTTGAACTCAATTGTGTCTCCAAATCAGCAATGAAATTAAAATGTAGAACTTTTGCCAAGTTCTCCATGTTCTCAGGTTTTTCTCCTCAGAAAACGAAATAAAATTTCCCTCCATCTGTCAGCTAACTGCTTTCACTCCTTTTACACTTAGGAGGCTTTCCTCTGAGCTCATGTGTCTCAGAGGTGAAAGAGTGAGATTTCACACAACCCCAACTCGCAGTCAGACACCACCTCTACACACCAGACACCAGCTCCCCAAACGGCCCTGCAGAGAAAACCTCCATTCATTTATGTATAAGCACATTTAAAAGGGAGATACTACAACTGTGTCGTCATTCAGCACTCTGAAAACTGCCTCACCATTAAAGCTGAAGCTGTTTCAGTGTTTAGTAAGAGTATACATTAAGATTTTTATGTGTAGACTAGTCTCAGCTTCTGTCGGCATGCCCACGAACCGCCCACGGTTCATTCGTTGACCATCTGATGCACATTGCTCACAAATCTAGAAACTTGCTCTTTAATTTCTCGATCTGGCAAGCTCTAATCTGGTAGGCTGACTTGACGCAACTTCCAGGAGTAAAAACTAATTTTTTTTATTAGTCTGTTTGGAAAAAAAAAATTCATTTTCAATAGATACCAGGTTAAAAAAAAATTTAAATGAAAATCTAGATTTGTTTTGTCAGGTTCTCATCAAATATTGAAAACAAAATAAAAATAAATAAATAAATCTTGGTCAGATGGCCTCATTCTTTCTAATTGGGTCGTTTTGGAAAAAAAAAAAAAAATTATGATAGCATATATATCCATATGGGCCACTTTTTACATCAATTTTATATGAACTCTCCCACACTGAAAGGGTTTGCTGTTTCTAGATAAAACTGTCAATATATTCCTCTTATGAGTTAGGGTTAGGGTTAGTTAGGGTTGCTCTCAAAGGCATAGTTCACCCGCCTTTGAATTATCCCTTTAAAACACTGATATCTTCTGTAAGCTTTAGTGACGCTGCCATTAATAAGAAATAGCTATGCCACTATCTCTACTCTTGGTCTCACAGTACACGGTTTTTAAGAAAAGAAAAGTGTGTTTGTACTTAATGTCAGTTCTGTTTACTCTTCCATCTCTGTGTGTGTGTGTGGAGACTGAAAACAAAGACCGGAGCCGAGGAGACTCGAGACTCCCTCGTGTCAACGCTGAGCTAACAGAGAGTAAATGGATAGTGAAAAGTACAAAGTGGAGGTTAGGAAGTAATTGATTTCATTCTCCAAAAGACGAGGCGAGTTAACGTCTTCTATTGTCGCCTCAGATCCACATTCAGCAAACTTCTTCAAAGAACACAGGCTCACAAATTTCCTGATCATACCCACTGGACCGAAAGCAATTGGGCTGTTACACAACAGTCGTCAGCTCTGTCTGGAGGCGCTGTCCGTACGCATAGTGACAGCAGCGCTTCACACGCGGGCGGTCATCACTTCCCAGAGGCTATGACATGTTGCAAGCTCAAAGTTTTGGCTTATTGTGCCAGGAGACAAGCTCTTGTGGAGGTTTCGGTTTCTAAAGGGCTCTGATCTCATGCCAATGCCCTGACTCACAGTCTTTACACATACATTCTCATACTGTATATACTGATTCTTAGTTCACCCAAAAATTTAAATTGTCATCATTTACTCACCCAATTGTTGTTCCAAATCTGTATAATGTCCTTCATACAGAGTTTAACCGATCTCACTAGCCAAGTTTCCATCCAAAGTTGCGAATTTAACTTATGCCCAAAATTGGAATATCGCATTAAACATTTGCGAATAAAGCAGCATTTCCATCTCATGTGTTCAAGAGAACAAAATCGTCACTTCCTGGAAAATTGGCACAAAATATCTGTTTTGTTGTTGCAATTGGGGAAGCCACTGTGGCTCTTTTTTCCAACATCATAAACGAATGCTCAAACCAACATTTGAGATGCTGTGCAATGAAATTGTTCCACTGGTTAGTCCAGTTATCCAATCACATCCACTGTTGAGGCAAAGTCACGTGAGTTTTTCATTGCACATCGAGGGATTTATTTGGTAAATGTGTTTCCATCGTAGCTTATGTCTTCTTATCGTAACAAAAAATCTGCCTCAATTGAACGCACAAGTTTTTATGCACATTTTTAGAATTTATGGGCATCTTGGCATTTCCATCCATTTTATTATTACTCCTTTTGTGTTCCATGAATGTAATAAATTAATTTCAGTGAACTGTTCCTTTAAATCATAATGCAAGATGGCAAACGCTTAAAGAGATTTAACTAAATAGCACATGTTCCTGTATCAACATCCTTGTTAATCTTGGAAAAACATTACAAGCAATTAATCATATTTTCAAACTTGGCATAAATGGCTGTATTGAGCCAAGTACTGAGAAATACACACAACTGCCTCAGACAGCCTTGTGTTACTGCCTGTCTGTCATGTCAGAACTCCTTCTACTTCTTTCCCTCTCTACAAAAAATGTGAATCCATGCATGTGTAGGTCATTTTGCTTCAAGGGTCACATTCATTCTTTATATGTGTAAGGGATATGGTGTTTTTCACAATGCTTTATGCAGCTTCATAAATGTTCTGTTCCAGACAGGTGGTTTGAAGAGAAACACCACATGACACTTTCCCTCAAGCCAGCACAGATGATTCAAAAGAGAAATACACAGGTGAGAGATCCCTCCACCATCTACCACAGTTCTCTCTTCCACTGGCAAAGGTTCACACGTGTGGGTCGTGTGTTTAATGTGCTTACGCAATGGCACAGAGCACAAAACTGGCAGCCTGTGAACTCAAGCGGATCGCCCATTCATTCACCCAGCGGCCCCAGGACCTCATGAGAGCAGCAATGATCACACAGCTTTGTCTGCAAATCAGACTGAGGGAGGGGGGCTGACTTTTAGATAGGAATTTCTATAGGCAATTTTCAAGGAACAACCTGTTACGGTTCATCTCACACAAGCCAAGATGTCTCTTGGTTAAAAAGTACAGTTAGCCAAACATTAGCAATCCTTTAAAGGGACAGTCCACCCAAAAATGAACATTCTGGGCCCTATTTTAAGCCCATGGTCTGTAGCACATGGCGCAAGTGCACTTAGGGCATGTCCAAATCCTCTATTGCTAGTTTAACAACGGAAAAAATGGTTGACGCACCAGGCGCATGGTCCAAAAGGGTTATACCTAGTCTCTTAATGAGTCATGGGTGTGTATTGGGCATAATGTGCAATAAACCAATCAGAGTCTCATCTCCTATTCCCTTTAAAAGCCAGATGCACTTGCACCATGGCGGATTCGCTATTTACATGGCGGAATTTGCAAGCCGAAAGACTGAAGGCTTCTCCAGAGAGAAATCCTTTTATTTTGAATATTTAAAAATGTTTTTGTGCTGCTGCGCGTTCCTGTGTGTGTAACAAGCAGAGTGTACACACAATGTGCACCCGCTAATAGGCGCATATTACTAACGCGCCCTTTAAATAACAAAAAATTTAAAAATACTGTGCCGTTGACTTTAGACCAGGTTTTTGTTGGTCAATGTCGCAGTCGTTTTCAGTTGCCTCAAAATAGCAATGCGCCAACAATGTGCCTTGAACACACCTCTTTTTCAGACTAGCACGCCCATGGGCGAACAGATTGGCGCGAGTGCATTTGCTATTTAAACAAGGTGGCGCTCGACGTGAAAATGATAACTGTGTCAGGCTGAAACTAGCAAAAAAGCACTTTGTGCACGTCGTGCCTGGCATCGCATTGCGTCGGGTGTATTATAGGTCCCGATGTCATAATTTACTCACCCTTATGTCGTTCCAAACCTGTATATATGACTTTCTTTCCTCTGTGGAACATAAAAGAAGATATTTTGAAGAATGCTACTACTGTTCGAAAACAAGGTTTTGACTCTGGCTTTTATTGTATCTACCTAGAGATGCATGTTAGGGCTAACAACGATAAATAGCCGATATTAAAAATCTATACTATTTTGTATAAATATGTACACATGTAAATAAATATATTTGGTTACAGTTTATTTTAAGATGTCCTTGTTACAGTGTAATTACACATTTAGGTACTGAGTAATATCAATTAACAACATGTACTTTAGGGTAAGGAAATAAGGTTAGTTAGGGTTAGATGCATACAATTATGCATAATTTACTGTTATTACTACAGTACATGTAACATATGTAACAAGGACACTGTAAAATAAAGTGTTACCATAAGTAAATAAGGGAAAAAAAGTAAACAAATAAATAAATGCAAGTATGCAAGCAAGTAAATAAATTGGTAGATAGGTTAATACAGTAAATAAATGAATAAATAAAGTACTCAAGTCAGTAAATTATGTAAGTATGCTAGTAAGTACATTAAAAAAGTTTTATTCTGAAGTGAATGTAAGCATCGCAACAATATGAAAAATAGATATTCATTTTGTTATCTGTTAATTATTACATTTAATAGTGTCAAATTATGACATTAAAAATAGCAACAGGATGTGCTTATTTCTTTCTATTCAACCACTAAACACAAGTTTGTGCTTTAAGCGAATGTATTCAAAGCCATCTCTGAATTTCTTTTTTTTTCTTCTTTTTTTTTTCTTGCAGTTGTCAGCACTATCTATATTATGTCCATATAGGAAACAGCTGTGGAGCACAAGTGGTCAAAGCTTTCAGTACAAAGCTCTCTGATTTATCTCCCACTGGTTCCGTCAGCGTGACCGGCATCGCTGAACACCTTCCTGCTGGCCTGACCTAGCTTTGCATAATACTGCCTGATGTACAGAGTGAATATAGTATCAAACACATTTGCCAGTCCAAATCCATAACGTCTAGACATGACATCCCAGTCGGTCTTGAACAACTCAAACCCTTGGTACAGCACAACCTGCGACAGACAAATGGGTTGAGCCTCTAAATCACCTTAGGGCAACCATCTAACTTTTTTTTTTTTTTTCTCATTTGCAGGTTTTGGTAATGGGTTTTGCAGCAGGTATTGATTAGCTGTCCGGGTGGCATTAATCTGGGACAACAGGAATATAAATGAAACATACGGCATTGTCTTGTATACAACTCTTGAGGTGAACAACCCCCATTACAACTGGAGCACTAGAGTAATAAACAAATGAGATAATGATCCCTGTTTTACACCATCCAACTTTCACAACCTAACGGTTTGAGGAGCTGAGAAACAAGATTGCACAGATCCAAATATAAATGGATTGCATAACAGCAAATCCACTCATCCATTAGGAAGACGCATCGGAAGATAAGTGAAGCCAATTAAAGTTTAATTTTAAAGATGAAAAGGCAAAATTAGCTATTTTTGTCAGTAATATGAAGACATATGAAATGACCCAAAATAAATCTACAAACTCTGTACTCATCACAGCAACCCCATTCTGTCAGACACTACTACTTTAAAAGAAAGAGAGGTGGCCTAGACAAACACACTAAGTCTGTCTGCAAAGTGTTGAGCTCTACAGAGACAAACAACAGCCATTTAACAATTTGAGAGGGCTTTTATCTTAGAAACTAATACAAATAAAGCAATAGTGCCCTTGGCGGAATAACGTGAATAACACACACACACACATATATATATATATATATATATATATATAAAAACAAGAACATTTTATAGAAAGTGTCTTTATATTTTGAAAACACGCATTCATATTATAGATTTTTTTGTTTTTAAACGGACAAAATGCATTCGATAAAAGAGCAGAACTGTAATTTGTACTATAGGTAGGGTTTCATTTAACACTAGTAAGTTACGTAAGAAGTACATACTGTATGGTTGTTATAAAACCTGCAGTACAGATAAAAGGACAAAGATGCGTTTGTTCACCAATGTCCTTTAACTCCTTCAGATCTGACCTTCAGGTCTAGCGTCAGCTCGTGTTCTGCTACGGTGGGGGCTGATGGCTGGAATAGCTTCATGAATAATTCGTGTTGACAGAGAAGGTGGCCTGGGAGAAGAGCACAGCCTCAGTTCAGTGTAGCACAGATTACTAGACACTACTGCTGTTCAATACAAGACTACTGAGATAATGATTACAGGCTCCCAAGTCAGCAAGCTTGAGACCAATACAGAGAGGAAGAGAATAGTCATGTACTGTATGGTGAGGCATGTTTAGTGCAGCCACCTGTGTCTGTGTCTTCTGTTATGAATGCTGAACACATCAGTGCTGCAGGGGAACTATCCCACTGAGAAGAACAGATCTGCCACAGACCCTTATAAACACACACCGGAAAGATCCAGAGGACAGAAATAATCTGATAAGAGAACATCACACATTTGAGTTAGGGGTGCGATAACTATCTCTCATTGCACTGACATGATTGTTAGTATACTGATTATACACTCTAAAAAAACGCTGGGTTATCTTTTCAACCCAAACACTGGGTTGAGCATGTTGGGTCATTTTTTTTGTGTGTGTGTTTCCCAGCTTCTGGGTCAGATGTAACAACCCAGCGGTTGAGTTACTTAGAGCTGTTTTTTTGCATTCTCTTCAAGAGAGAGCGGTTCTCAGTGGCATCGAATTGGTGTATTTCGTCAGTGAAATACAGGTTTGTGTACATTTTATTTAATCTATAAAATCGTTACTGTGCTGTAAATCATTTAATTTTATGCTAAGCAACATACAGGGGCATGATGTGAATCACCGAAATGAGTGTCACACATCTGTGTTTTCGCCTGATGCCTGGCATAAAATAAATGATCTTATTCATAAAGATACTAAATCTAAATACTTCGGATGTTAATGTTCTCAGAACTGTTCACTGTTTGTTTATGGGCAGGTTATGGAGTCAATCACAGCATAGTTCAGCTATGAGTGAAACGAATGGCGGTCTGAAGTTAGCAGTTCCCCCGCCGAACACGAGCCCAGCTCCAGCACGAGAAGCAGAACCATTATGGTGGAAACAGGATAACAGAGACTGGTTGATTACACTTGAATAACTTTTAAAGGTTTAATTTTTACTTCTAAAATGTTTGTTAAAAGAGTTTAAATGTAGGCAATATTGTATACATGCAATAAAATATGCTGTATTAAGAACTATATAACTATTACTCATCGAGAATAAAGGAAGTTATCACGTAAACTATTTTACAAAAGTTCAGATGGATTTAAATTACTCCAAGTACTAATTCATTGAAACGAGCAGTTTTGAGGCTTGAATTGAGAAACCAATTAAGCTGATAAAATTAAGGAAAGAAGGCTTCCTATTTATTTTAAGAGAATTAGTTCAATTATGCTGTTTTATTTAGAGACACCATTTGGTAGTGATTAGCATGCTTTGCATATGGCTGGAAATGGAGAGTAAATATTTAAATTAAGTGCTATTTTATGTGTTTTTGAGCGGAGGGAAACATCTGTTAATGTTTAATGTTCAGTTATCTTTGACATTTGAAAGAGTTTCTGTAATTTTGAAGTTTTGATCGTTACCATTGTGCAGAAGAGTAGAGCTTATGGTTAGGTTGTGGATAGTCTCAGCCTCAGACATCACGCCCACTGACCGATGACAGAACGTCTGATGCATATGGCACACTTAACTGGAAACACTTCAGGATTTTCAAACTTCATCATCTGGTTGGTTGAATTCTACAGGATGTCCGGGAGACGTTGGCGTCCTCTTTAATGGTACGCCTGGAAACAAATGCCGTGACCCCCTTGTGGAAGAAGAACGCCATTGTGTTTACAACTGTGAGAATGAGCGCTTACCAGTATCAACTAAACGCTGGATTTTCAAAAGTATGTGAATTTCGTGGCTCCAATGTTGCAGTAAACGTTCTTAAATGAGTAATTTATTAGATTCAGGTCGGTCTGTTATTGTAGGGACATCGACTTCACATTTTCATGCCCCTAAACATGACGCGGAACAAAACGAACTGTGATTCGTTGTGATACATGTCAGTCAAACATCCTCTTGGGCGGTCCTTGGCCAATGATGTATCAATGTAACATGAAAAAAAAGTTGATGTAAAATCTCCACAACTATTGCACAGGCTGACAGTCAGTCTGGAACACGGAGCAGAGTAATGAAAAAATTGAAAACCGATCAAATTCAAAGACAAGAACAAACTGTTAATAATAAATATACTGTTAATTTTTTTCTGTAAATCCAATTACATAAACATTTAACTCTAGTCCTAAGCTTGGTTCAAAACAGTAAAATGTTGCTCTGCTCTGCTATACCTTATACCACAGCACATTCTTTCATTTGATAAACTGCTCTTTACAGTATCTTAAATGATACTTTATGACCTTGAGTGCTCAAAGCATCACCATGGGAACAGTTGGCAAGACATATTTGACAGGAATATAAAGCCCAATTCAATAAGACTCACTTCTCACAGCTTACACAAATATAGCCAGCTGCCTTTTACATAATCCAGTTGTTGTTCTAAAGTCAAAGCTGTTTAAAGCAGACAAATTGGTCTTTGTCCAAAAAAAGTTTGATTTGCCAAAAGTCAGAGATATCAGAGATGTCAAGTGGGGAGTGTGTTTGTATGTGAAAGTAAACACCTGCTGGCAGAAGCTACGAGAACTCTGTGTCTCTGATAACCACTGACGTCTCTCCTGTACTCTCCAGAAGCGTCCAACACCTAACACCAAAGCCAGGGAGAGATTTATGGGAGAATAACTCAGCTCAATGCAACAAATATTGCTCTACATTAAGACAAGACTAGAATTAACTTATATACTTCAGAGACAATCGGTCAAAACAGAGTCACGTTTAAGACCTGTTGAAGATCTGTGTTTCAAAATCTGCCTGAGCCTTTATATTTTTTAGGGATGCACTGATATTAAAATTGTGGCTGATACCAATAAATATTTTAATGCTATGTCTGAAAAGCAACAAATGGATGTTATAAAATTTTTTAAAGAAGTTTCTTATGCTCAAGGCTGCATTCATTTTACAAAAATACAGTGAAAACGGTAATGTTGTGAAATGTTATTTAAGTCTTTTGTATTTTAATGTATTTGAAAATGCAATTTTCAGCATCAATACTCCAGTCTTGCGTCACATGATCCTTCAGAAATTACTCTAATATGCTGATTTGCTGCTCAAGAAATATTTCTTATTATTATCAATGGTAAAAACAGTTGTGCTGCTTTATATTTTTGTGGAAATCGTGATACGATATGATTGTTAATGCTGTTAAAAATGTTTGGCTATACTAGGCGTTGTGGAGGAATGACATTACATATATACTATAGATAGGCAAGGACCCCTGAGGGGAAATTGAGTGTTGTGTTATGATGACATCACAGACAGCAGCTACTCTTAGTCTGCCTCACTCAAGTGGTCGATGGGGAACAATTACATAAATTCTTCAAGACCACATTTATTTGGCAGAGCGTCTGCTAGCAAAGGGTAAAGCAGGCTCCAGGGAGAAGGTTACAGTGTCATTACTAGCCAATGGTCAGGAGAGAAAAATCATCTGTTCAAAATCATAACCCTAGGTCTGTCAATATAATGACGATTGGCAATGGCAGGATTCAGAGTAAAATAACCTCAGATAGCTTACTTGAAGCCACAAAATCACATAATTTTCAGGGTGATGAACTGTTAATTTAGGGTTGAAATGAAAGATAGGAGGCTATAGCCCATTATATAGGATCTAGCAAGTGTTTAATGAGCATATTTAAGTCTTGTTCATACAAGTAGAAGCCTGTTATTGCTACAGTTTACACATTGAAACAGCATCTCAGCAACAGTAGTTATTCTATGATCAGCAGTGTTGGGGAAAGTTACTTTTAAAAGTAAGGCATTACAATATTGCATTACTGCATAAAAAGTAACTAATTGTGTTACTTAGTTACTTTTTATGAAAAGTAATGCATTACATTACTTTTGCATTACTTTTTCTCCCCTGGGCTGGGCTTGCTTGTTTGTTTTTTAATAACAACAAAAAAGTTATATTTTTGGCAAATGTTAAGGCCCTTTCACACCAAAAGTGAAATGAATAAGCCTCAGGCTGAAGGAAAGACATATTTACGCCTGTACAGTAGAGGGCGCAGCTCAAACAAACCTTTCAGCTGTGCTGCCATTCTGGATTAAAGAAAAACAGGATACAGGAGAAGGAAGTTCAACACTCTTATTCTAATCTAAAGTCATTTTTGCTTATTAGTATGGTTGAATTAGATCATTGAAGGTCAGCAGCAAAGACATTGGTTAATAAAGTGAGATTAAATACATAAAGTATATTTGTGTAATTTAATATAGTTAATTATTACAGGTTTGCGTAAAATTCTGAGATTGCATTTCACTGTTTTTATTCATTTTGAGGAATACTGAATGTTATTGTGCAAGTGAGATGATTCAATGCATGTTCGCATTTAGTCTAGAACTACAATAACCATCATGTTCACACAGCGAACAACACCTCCGCACTTTATTTCTCTCATCGTGGGGACAGGAGAGCTGTCAGTCAATAAATGTGAAAAAGTAACTTGCATTACTTATTTGAAAAAGTAACTTAGATACTTTGTTGTAAATGGAAAAGGTAATGTGTTACTTTACTAGTTACTTGAAAAAGTAATCTGATTACATAACTCAAGTTACTTGTAATGTATTACCCCCAACACTGATGATGTTGTGGTGACATTCAACCCAACTGCCTCCCTAGATGTAACCCATTATTCCTAAATCAAAAGGCTGTGGTGGGCATTATTACAGCCCCCTGTGAGGACACGTCTATTGTCATTTTAGACTGTTACAAAGTAATGACTTGCAGCTTTGGGAGAAAACTGAATCAGAAGGAAAGCACATACAGTATCTCATCTTTCAAGCAGCTGCCCCCACATTACTCACTGAGACTGGGGAAATCACTCAGTGATTCAGCTTCGGTCACATTCTACAGTGCAGAGTTTTGTTTTGAGAAGCAAACAGGTTAGCCATGAGCATCAGTGTTCCAGAAATAATATCCCTTCCCTTTTGTGTACGGAGCATCAAGAGAAGCAAAATGCCAAGAGTGTAACTCTAAATCAAATGTCAATGCAAAGAACACATGTTGCATTCACGTAACTAATGGATCATTAGCTCTTTCAAAGGTGAGGTGTTTAATTTCTGCACTACTAATGAAACAAAACAGAACTGCAAAAGTACTGTTTAAAAACAGGTTTCCAATAATGATGTCTGGATTGTGAGTGAATCATCCTTTGAACCAGTTCACCTAACTGGACTGAATCGTCTAAAACACAGCTTGAGTCAACACTGATCTGCAATTACTCAAACAAAAATTTGTTGTGCCTGACAGTCATTTAGACTCAAATTGAGCCAATATTCTGGCATACAGTATATGATCCTAGAATGTTGCCAACTCTTGAATGAGGGGGCGAAATGTTTCTTCATGGTTTCTGTAAAACAAAAAAGTTAGATGGCTTGATGTGATTAATACTAGGCTATCTTAATCACTTTACATGCTTTAACTGCTTTTGCACATCACTGCTTCCTCCACCGGGATAATAGCATTACATATTAGTTACGTCATAGCGTAATGACATAAACAAACTGGTGAATCATTTATTTGAACTGGTGTATTGAAACAAACTGTCCAAAAGAACCAGTTCGCAAGACTTTCCACTAGTTTTCAGTGTGTCATAAGCCTAAAGTGTACTTCAGCTTTTACGTGTACACTAGGGTATGCTAGGGTATATTTGTATCTGAGCTCAGCTAGTATTTGCGGCTTGAATTTTTCGGTTATAAATTCTGAAAAGAAATAGCACATGCACTGGACAAGGATAAACTTTCTAGTGCACACGTGCAAAGCACATGCTCTGTATGGGACACCAGAGTTAAACTTGTAAAATCAAAAAGGCCCGCCCCCACCCCCATTGCTGCTGTCCTGAATGATACACGCAGCTGGTCTCTTAGTTTTGGGCAGATCTGAGAAGCGAGAAAATAAGAGGGAAATGGCAAGCTCTTTTCATTTGACCGCGGCCTCTGGCGCAGTGGGAGCACGGAAGCATTAAATTGTTTTTCAGTCAGTTGTTTCCCTGCCTCTCCCTCCAGATGTATGTCAAGGTTTTACATCACTACCCTTATTAATGTCAGCGCTCTGAACCTGAGGTCACTTGAGGAGGACACACACTCTGTGAGAGAAGTGGAGGTTATTGTGTATGCCACACATGGCCTAATGGGATTTCAACTCACAGAGTTGATTTCTGTAAAAGAAAATGCTTTAGCTAGGAATTGAAAGCATGGCAATTGACTGATGCAGTTATGTAATGAGATCATGACTAGGAATGCACAATTTATTCATGTCTGTATAGTATCAATGTAATTTTAATGCCTGTTTACAACTGTTTAGCAGATGAACATATCAGATACTGAGATCCTTTAATATCAATTATATCTCTGATTATAATTAATGACACTGAACAACAGAGATTTCTATATTACAAAGTTATTTGAAAATGTAGTTATAGCTAAGATAAATAAAACACATGTGAGAAGTACTTCTGTTTGTTCATCTGCAACCTCTCTCTTCACAAAGAAGATAAGTACAGCTTGAGGAGACACTTAAAAATCTCAACCAGCGACCTGGACACAGACAGATGTTATCAGTACTAGGGATGCACCGATTTTTTCGGTTTTTGGTTGAAAGGGGAAAAAAGGCCAAAAATATGAAACAGTTGTCAAATTATTGACCAAAACATTATCCGGCTGGTTAGAGTGAAATTACATCATTGGTTGTCCCACCAAAACCACCTAAATTGTCCATCTTACACACACACACACACACACATATATATATATATATATATATAAATTATATACACACACACACACACACACACACTAATGACAAATTTAGTTATGGATTTAATTTTGGCATTACAATTGCAAATTGATTGTCATTGCTATTTAACCTAAACACAAGCAATTGCAACCAAATGTAAAATAACTGTACTTCAGTATTAGGAATAAATGTAAAACAGAACATAAAAATCTACAAGGTTATATCCTATCTGGTATTAAACTTCTAATATAATTGTTTGATTTCTGTGCAAATTAAAAGCATTTTTTTTTTTTTTACAAAATTAGCAAAAATGTATTATTTAATATATTACTGTAGTATAATTTATAGTAAAATATTAATATATTAAGATCGATATTAATAAAAATCATTCAATCGATAAACACTACTGTTCAAAAGTTTAAAATTTCAGTAAGATTTTTTTTTTAAGAATCAAATATTTTATTCAGGAAGGATGCAATAAATGTATCAAAAGTGACAGTAAAAACCTTCAAATTGTTAAAAAAAATATGCTGTTCATCAAAACAAAGATCAAAATTGATCACAATTTTCATAACAAAATTAAGCAGCACAACTGTTTTCAACATTGATGATAATAAGAAACGTTTCTTTATTACCAAATCAGCATATTAGAATGATTTCTGAAGGATCATGTGACACTGAAGACTGGAGTAATGATGCTGAAAATTCAGCTTTGCCATCACAGTAATAAATTATATTTTAAAATATATTAAAAAAGAAAACATTTATTTTAAAGTGTAATAATATTTTTACACTTTAAAATAAATGTTTTCTTTTTTGAAAACTTTTAGAATTGGATGAACAGGATAAATAGTACTTTTTTTGTCCTCTGGGAAACGTAAGTATCTTTTGTAGCATCCGAAGGGCAGTACTAAATAAAAAAAATATGATCTTTAAACAAAATAAGAAAAACTTGCACATCATCTTGTTCAAAACTTTTCACCCCCCGACTCTCAATGCATCATGTTTCCTTCTGGAGCATCAGTGAATGTTTGCAGCTTTTGTAATAGTTGTATTTGAGTCCCTCAGTTGTCCTCAGTGTGAAAAGATGGATCTAAAAATCATACAGTCATTGTTGGAAAGGGTTCAAATATGCAGAAGATGCTGGAAAATCAAAGAATCCGCAGGACCTGAAGGATTTTTCTGAAGAACAGAGCTCAGTTTAACTGCTCAGGACAAACAAGGGACTCATGAACATCCATCACAAAAACTGTAATAATCCACTTTATATTACTATTTTGTAAAAAATTCTGTACGTTTGATCAAATAAATGTAGCCTTGGTGAGCATGAGACTTCTTTCAAAAACATTTTTAAAAATAAAATAAAATCTTTCCAACCCCAAACTTTTGAACGGTAGTGTATATTCTTTTTTAGAGTCAAAAGTTTCCAGAGTCATGTTGAGTAGCACCAAAACACTCATATACGAGATGGACAAAAGTAGCTCTCCACACTAGCCCTTATAGAGCACATCTGATGTTTTACTCATAGGTTAGCATGGTAGCATGTGTATCTGTGTGGCTGTGTAGTCTTGAGTCAGCACTGATCAATAGCCAAAAGCCAGGCAGACAGGCCCTTAAAGAGAGTGATGGGAGGATGAGAGCTGAGGTTGTGCGGCTTCAGCGAGCACATCACTTCAGCAGCAGGCTATAAGGCACCTCAGTTTGTCTCATCATTTCTCAGCTGTCAGCCAGCAACAACCCAACCACTGCAGAAAGCTGGAACAGGCGGCGAGGAAAAGCAGCCACCATCTCAACAGCTATCAGCACTCTTTAAAAACTGTTGCCTCCTCATTCCTTCCGTAACTCTCATGCCTTGAACTCTGACCTCTATGCATAGCAACATGCATCTGTTACATTGCTTGAGACCTTTTGACCCAAAGCTCATAGTGATCACAGCTGTTTAGTGGCCAATTTAATGTTCACACTTTAAATCATTTCACACACTGACCTAACCCAACCTAAGGCCACATAACTTCAACATGGCTTCAGTGTGTAACCTTACACATAACAACTTGTAGTTTCCACATGCATGCAGTCTATGAAGCAGACACAAATGGAATGACAATTACCTCTGTCCTTGATCTTTTTGCTACGTGCTGAAAATATACCAGAAAAATGAGAAATGCAAATTGCCCGGCATGAAAAAAAGAAAATATATTGAAATGAAGACGCCAGTGAGTGGTATTTCTCTGCAGATGACACGCAGCTTTAACAGTTGTGATCCACTGCAGGAAGTTGTGTCTTTGATTTACAGGCAGACATGTTTAATGCATCTGCAATGGTGGATGTGTTCTTTACAAGAACTTCACTTCAGGCAGTTCTCTGCTTTTCTACCGCACCTCACCAACAAAATGTGTATGTTCTTTTGAACTTTCTATTCAACAAAGAATCCTGAAAAATGCATCGGTTTCCACAAAAATATTAAGAAGCACAACTGTTTTCACACTGATAATTATAAAAAATGCTTTCTTGAGCACCAAGTCAGCATTTTAGAATGATTTCTGCTTTGCTATCACAGGAATAAATTACATTTTAATATATATTAAAATAGGAAACAGTTATTTTGATTAAAAAAAAGGCCTTGTTGAGCATAAGAAAAAAAATCTTACTGACTCCAAACTTTTAAACAGTAGTGTATTGAGACCAGACATAGAAAAGGTCATACTGCATTGGTAGAAGTATGATAAACCTTGTTCTAGCTCTGTTCTGCTACCTTGCTGCCTATACAGGCAGCATCCTAACCGCATGGAACCTCATAAGTAACCAATTTGGCGCACTCTACTTAGGCAGCATGTCACATACTATAAATAACACTCTGCACAGGAGATTCAAAAATTGATTTTTTTTAAAAAAACACTAATTATACTTTTTAGTAACAATGAAATGTTTATTTATAATATTTAAAATATTTAATTTTCACTGAGCTCGCATTGCATTCTGGGATTGTCGTCTCTGAGAATGGTACTTGCTCTGGTGCCTTAGAATTAGGTTATAATGAAAATCTTAGAAGGCAGAATAATTAAAGGCTGGAATACACTACACAACTTTTTCCCAGATTTTTGCCCCTATTTACAGTCTGAAGAGTCAAAGTTAGTTGCCGAAAGTCAGACTCAGTTTACGAGATTTTCTTGCAAAATCGTCATGCATGATGAAAACAGACTCAGATTTTTGAGCTTCAGACTATGATTCCATCCAGTCACAGTATATCAAACATGTTTGGTAATTTGAGCCAATTTTAAAACACTATAGCTGCGTCCAAAATCGCGTACTGTTGAGTAGGTACTACATTTGAATTTAAATTTACTTCACGTAAAAGTATGTTCTATATCGTACGAATGCGTGTAGAATGAATGAATTCGGACGTACTACATTTGCCATGTTGTTGCTGTCACATGACCTACCAGCATCAGTTACGACCCTTCAACTCTATTCACAAATCCTCTCCCGTGGCCTCATGGGATAGTAAAGTGTCCACCGTATGTGCACTTCAGAATCTCACCGGAAGCAATAAGTCATCCGGGTACTTTTTGCTTACTGTTTTTCGAATACTATAAATTCGGACATACTAATCAAGTGTAGCGTTAGTTCTGGCAGGTCACGTTAGTCAAGCTCGCATCAGCTGATACTCAGCTGATTCACATTGACCTATAGGAATACGATGCCTATCACCGCATTCCTATATATATGGTCCATTCAGTATTATCAGCAGCTTTATCGCATTGCTCAGGAGCTAATTACCCTTCTCCATCCCCAGCTCCTCCTTTGTCCAGTCAGGACTTGCCTTTCTGATATTTCTCTTGATCAAACTAATTTCTTCAATTATGTTGTTACATTAATTATTGTCATTAAGAAAATTAATGATATTGCAATACTTTGGTTCTGTTCTGTTTACCCTAAGGGGGGTTATCGCTGTTCTCCCTGCTCTTTTCCATGCTAGGCTGCATAGATGGGCAGAGAGTTTTTGCCCAGAACAGAACCATACCGCCAATCCAAACTGTACGCCAACTGCCAGTCATCTTTGACGACAGTAATCCTGACAGAACTCTGTCCGCACACTGTTTTTCACGTACTCTATAGTAGAGAAGTATTCGATTTCGGACGCAGCTAATGTTTTCATTTGTCATGCATCTAGCAACAAGGCATGTGATCTGCGCGAGTTTGTTATGTTTCGAAACTATTTGAAAGTCTGGTAGTGTTATTAAAGTGACATTTTTATTAAAGCAAAAAAAAGTTATGAGCAGAAAGTTATTTTCTCATTTGTTTGATTCACATTAATGACAGAGCAGCAGGTGGATATATATACAGTATCTCACAGAAGTGAGTACACCCCTCCCATTTTTGTAAATATTTTATTATATCTTTTCATTTGACAAAACTGAAGAAATGACACTTTGCTACAATGTAAAGTAGTTAGTGTACAGCTTGTATAACAGTGTAAATGTGCTGTCCCCTCAAAATAACTCAACACGCAGCCATTAATGTCTAAACCGCTGGCCACAAAAGTGAGTACACCCCTAAGTGAAAATGTCCAAATTGGGCCCAATTAGACATTTTCTCTCCCCGGTGTCATGTGACTCGTTAGTGTTATAAGGTCTCAGGTGTGTGAGGTGTGTCTCTAACCTCCACCAGCTCTGTGATGTCGTCATGGAGGAGTGGAAGAGGACTCCAGTGGCAACCTGTGAAGCTCTGGTGAACTCCATGCCCAAGAGGGTTAAGGCAGTGCTGGAAAATAATGGTGGCCACACAAAATATTGACACTTTGGGCCCAAATTGGACATTTTCACTTAGGTACTCACTTTTGTGGCCAGCGGTTTAGACATTAATGGCTGTGTGTTGAGTTATTTTGAGGGGACAGCAAATTTACACTGTTATACAAGCTGTGCACTCACTACTTTACATTGTAGCAAAGTGTCATTTCTTCAGTGTTGTCACATGAAAAGATATAATAAAATATTTACAAAAATGTGAGGGGTGTACTCACTTCTGTGAGATACTGTGTATATATATATATATATATATATATATTCGGCTGCTGTCACTTTAAGACAAAATGCACGGATCCATTATACTGTTACACATCCGGTTTACACCCAGCTGTTTACTTTCAACTGAGACATAACCGGCTGCGTTTACATGAATACTCCACATAGTGGGCATTTTGACATAATTGCGTGTGTATTCAACTATTCAAGTGCAATAAGATGTGAAAGAGAACTAAATTAGTGATCACATGCTGAAATTCGAGGCTTTCTGTGCACGCGCTTACGCTGTGTGTCAGTCAGCGTGCGCACCGCATTGAGCTCTTTTTCACTACTTATTGTGCTCAATAACACTTTTTATCATTGAGCACGTCCCAAATTCGAGATCGCCTTCTGAGACAGGCAGCTTTCTGTTTCCGCACAGTCAGCACAAGCACCGAGTTCCTTTTCAGGATATATTGCACTTATTACTCTTTTTAACATCAAGGAAGTCCTGCTCTTATATACTCATTCATTCATCACTCTGAAGTGTCAATAGTGCTATATATTGACATACATAATACAGCAAAATCTCTATCAATAGACATTTTAACGATATATATCGTCATACTGCCCAGCCCTAATTCCATCCTTACGTTTTCGAGTCAGGTATATCCATGCTTCCGACACTTTAAAATGTAGCCTGTTTAGGCAGCTCACTAGGTTTAGGAAAAGAGCATCTTTCTGAATTAGCATCAGTGCTTGTCACAGAGCTTATCCTCACAGTCCAGCGTGAGGACAAATGGTGATGTAACATGCAGACAGAACGCTTAGAGGATATGCAAACCTCATGTCCTGTTTCTCTTTTTTTTTTTTTTTTTTTTACATTATTCAAATGTAGCTCTCTGTCAGCTTCCAGATTTAGACTTCAGCCCATAAATAATTCAGCATTAAGATTACAGGTGTGATTAAACACAAGCTCATCTGCATTAAAGTCACAGTGAGCAGCCCTGATCAGCGGTGCTGTACCACTGACCACTGAATGTCTGTAAGTAAAAATCAGACATAACTAAAGATATATTCACATGAAGTTCGAAGTCAATGCATGTCCATGAACTCCTCTACACCAAGGCTGAAATATCATACTGACACACTGGAGGAAGGTTCCCCGCTTGCGTCTGATAGGTTGATCAATCTTACAGTCTCGGAAGGGCAGATGATGTAAGGTTAGGGCTTTGTCACCTGTCAGGCATTTACAAGGGCGATGGGTTATCAAACGATGATGAATCATTCCTAAAGATTACATTTCCAGATACTAAACACTCCAAAATGTCCCTCAGAGAATGACAAAATTGTGCATTAGTGTAAATACATTTAGACGTGGATAATTTATTCACGAATATTTTATAAAAGCATTGGTTTGGCTTTAAGGTAGTGTGTTGTGTCTTGTAGGGAACGCTGCACAGGCTTTATAAAGGCTCTCCATAATGAAGTTTATTCCCAATCAAACACTAGTAATCCTTGCCACACCAATTCCTTCCATTACTTCCATTTGCTCTAGATGAATTTCGTAAAGAACAGCATCTAATTGCTGATTCAAAATGGAGGAGGGGAGCGAGGGGGGTGGGGGTGGAGGGTTCATGGGGAGGCTATTTCAGAGCCCCATCCCCTTGTGGAGAGAGATACCCGCAGGGTCTTTGTTATTCTGAGAGCAGCCATGATGACAACCTTGTAACTGTAATAATCAACTTAGGGCTCCTCAGAGATGAGATTAGAGATGATGTCAGGGTACAACAGCGAACACAACCTCAAAAGAACCGCAGACGCTTTCGTGTACAGCAGAGCACTGCAGTGTCTCCATGAACCTGTGGAGGTCAATAAGAGTACATGTGCAGCGAGAAAAGGCATTTGAGCTAGATAACAAAAAAGGTGAAAATGTAGTAAACAGATGGAGAAATGTGTAAAACTGAGTTTTGACGTATGCAACCACCTGTGTACTGCACCAAAAAGTCTGCTTATTCTGGCAAAGAACTGCCCACTTAAACAGGAAGAGATCTGACAGACAAATCAAAAGACCAATCATAGATTGTTTTATGTCCTGTTTAGGGGTGGTCTTATCCACATGTGTAACAGTATAATAGATACAGTAGGTGTAGAAAAATCATACAGTATTAGGTATATAATATAGTGACACGTGATTAACTTTACAGAAAACACCATAAAAGAAACCATTATTTATATACTATTATAGTATTTATTCATTTGTTCTGAATTAGCTTTTATTTTAATATTAGTTTAAGTTTTAGTAATTTTGTTATGAGGTTGTCATTTTTATTAGTTGTGTGTATATATATATATATATATATGCTTTAATTTATTTTTTATTTTTGTTTTAGTAAATTTAGTATTTCAACTTAAACTTTAACAATAACAACACTGAAACAAAAATCTCTGATGCCACTAACCTTGGCAAAAACTTTGGCAAATCCAGTGATCAGTTCTTTATCAAAATGGCAACTGTATGAACCCCAGGACCTTGACTTCACTTTTGTACTGAAAAAAAAACAAAAACTGTGCTCACAGAAGTAGCATAAAACCAGCCAACCAGAATGAAACTGGCTATTTCATCCATTTTTATGAGCAGTATGAGCAGTCAATAACCTGAGTGCAGGCGGCCCACAGACATACTGTACCATCTAAGGCTAAGACTTACTTGACAGATGAATCAGAGCAAAGAAATAGTTACTCAAGATGTTTAAAGCAGACAGCTGATACCCAAAACCAGCATGTATCTGTGCAATGTGTATGTATGTGAGTGCTTTTGGTTCAAATGTTAGCATTCACACAGAACAGAGGTTGTGTGTCACTTTCTCTCTTTTTTGGTCACCTTGTGAAGGTGACATGAGCATAGATGTTAGCAACACGATTTGTGAATCAGCAATGCTCGCACACTTCATTCCTCCTCCTCCACCATGCCATCATAGTTCTCTCTTGTTCTCTGTCTGTTTCTGTGAGTAGGTGTGATGTCTGCCACCTCGAGGTTCAGGCCTGCCGCTGTATTACGGCCCATCAACTGTTTTCTGCCTCATAAACTGACATGACTCTTTAATGGTGACCTTAATGTTACCTCATATCCTCTGCTCACAAGTCATTGCACCTGGCATTCTTTAACGCTAATATCTGTCCTAACTGGTCTGTCATAAAATCCTGTCATTGAGAGAAATCAAATATTCCAACCCCGTTTATCCATATAAACATTAAATCGTGTGAAATCGTCCGACATCATTGTTTTACCTTTTTTTGTAAAGGCAGTTTGACTTAGTCTTTGCATGTTCGTTTTGTAGACACTGGATCAGTACTTCCGCCTACATCACGCTAACCTTTCCAACATTATTTTTTTTAGAAAATAACCAATCGTTTCGCTAGACAAGACCCTTATTCCTCGTAGAGCCCTTTGAAGCTGCACTGAAACTGCAATTTGGACCTTCAACCCGTTGGTAACTGTTGAAGTCCACTATATGGAGAAAAATCCTGGAATGTTTTCGATAGACATAAACATCTTGGATGACATGGGGGTGAGCAAATTATCAGGAAATTTTAATTCTGAAGTGAACTAATCCTTTAATAGTTTTGAAATGTGCATGTGTGCCTGGCAGCTGCAGTGTGTATACAGGGTTATCTGAAAAGACACTCGTCAGGACAGGGCTGGGAGCTGAACTACTCTTTTACAAAACACTGACAGCAGATGCAAGGACTGCAGCTTGCGCTCATATCTTTCTCTCCTTCTGTCTTTCGCACACACGTGCACAACAATGATTATGAGACCACAAATCACAATGAGAACAGCTCCCACATATGTTCAGCCACATTCACACAGGCAGTTATACAAAAAACTACTGGCAGGATATACACTCAGTACCTGTACCTTTAAGAGGAATGTGTTTTTGCATTCCACTGTCCTACTTTTGCATTTTTTTTTAATGTAAACAGGTTGTAGATGGACATCTTTAACCGCTGCGCTCACGTCTCGTATCTTTTACAGCATTTTGCGCATGACAAGGCATTCTAGTTCAACTTTAAAAAAAAAAAAAATGCGTCTCTAGACTTTGTGCTTTTTTCCCATTCCACTGACCTGTGTCTCGCGTTCCATGTGAAGCAGCACTAACACCACATTGACCAAACCAGCAGTTTTCATCAGAATACCAGACGGACACTGACATTAAAGTAAAGAGAAACAGAAATTGTAGGAAAAAGAATGACGATTTGTGGATAGACTTTCAGTATTTGTTGGTGAAGTGTCAGAGGCTGCAATACAACTAGAAAAATTCGAAGTGAGCTGAATGCAGATGTCTTGAGAAATGCTGAGGAGGAGTAGCAGAAGAGGCTTAAGGTCAACTCTTGAGGATATGTCTTCACTAAGCTCTCCCAGTTTTGACACGACACCCTCCATATAATCCATCAGAAGCATCCTCATAAAAGCCTCTATTACAGTCACAAGACAGCTCTGTTCATTTATAAAAATTACACTGCCATGAAATGTAATCTTTAAAAACAAATAGCCAGGAATTTACTACTCATTTAAAGGGATAGTGCGCCTAAAAATTAAAAATGCTGTCATTAACCTGTACCATGAACCTGTATAAAGGTGCCTACCGTAATTACAAGACTTCTGTCTTGTAAAAAGTTCATGTCCTCGTAGATCTCCTAATTACAAATTGTAAACTCAGAATTTTCTGAGAGCTCCGAATTGTACCACATGACCACTGCAACATCATACAGAAATACTCAAAATGCCAGCGGCTTCAGCAGTAAAATGTAGTTACTCAGTTATTTATAATATTTCTGTTCAATAATGGCTTATAATGTATCTAGCACAGAGTTGAATAGCTATCTAATGTCCTGCAAAATCAACTATTAGTTTATTAATAATGCATTGGCATAACAACTGTATTGTGGTTTATCTATTGATTACTCCATGTAATCAGCGTTGCCATAGAAACAAATAATTCTGCGGATGCGAACAGCTCAAAGTAGAACGCCCTGGGTTGTCATATAGTAATTACGACATGTCGTGAACGTATCATAACTTTCTTTCTCCAGTGGAAATTTCAAAAGATGTGCTAGTCGTGCTTTTCCATGCAATTATAATGGAGTCTGAAGATTTCAAGCTTCAAAAAAGCCACAAAAACACCATAAACGTATCATAGCAAATAAAACTACATATAATAAGCAAATAAGACTACATATCTTAAAACCCTTCCAAAATCTTGACATCTGTTCATGAAAGATGTCTCATTTGTGAACAAATGGACCTCTTTTACAATGTTTTGCATCATTTATGAAGATTCAAAGATCACACCAGACACTACTGTTGACATGTCACGTTGCAACGTCTTGAGGCTATCTAAGCTGGACACGACAAAGATACCATTGCAAAGCCATCTGTCCATGTCAGAACCCAAAACCCAAAGTGTGCGCACATAAAGCCGCCTCTCAGTACTAAATTGAGTTATTTTTCGCTGCTTATTGCACTTAAAAAGCCAAATACACACAAAGAAATGTCAAAATGCCGGCCTTGGTGAGTATTCACGTGAACACAGTCTGTTATGTTTTAAGTGAATGTAAACAGTTGAGAAAGAAAACACATGTGTAACAGTATAATGGATCTGTGCGTCAGGTCTTAAAGTGACAGCGGCCTAATATACCTGCTGCCTAATTATGAGATAATATTAAAAATATCTATATGGCAGTTTTTCCACATGGTATCGATGTCAAAATAGTGGCCAGTGAAAATACTGAGTGGCTAGTAACTTTGGAAAACCACTAGCCACAGTGGCTGGTGAGCAAAAAAATTAGTGTCAAGCCCTGCTTGGGAGTGTGTCAGAAATAGAATGGGTATCAGTTTGTTGCGGATTTGTCATGTCGCGGATTTGACACATCACTGATTATAATGGGTTCTATTGTCATTTGCCGCGTTGCGGCGCTCGCTTCTAGTGTAGACACGGTGTAAGTCCCCATTTTACAAAAAAAAAAAAAAAAAAAAACACACAGGTACATCCTTTGGAATTTCTCCTTTTGAAGAATGAAAGAATGAATCTCACTGAAGAATGAAAGCCACACAGGTTTGTAACAACAAAAGGGTGAGGGTGAATTGCCTATTTAATGTTAGACGCTCTCTGACACTGGATAAGATGCTCAACATTTCAGACTGTCCTCAGTATGAGACAGAGATGTGCTTGGTGCTCTCATGCACTGTGAATCGTACAGTCATTACATTATACTCATTCATACAAACATTCCTCTCCCACAATGATTTAACCCTGCAGCTAGTGCTAAGCCTCCTTCATAAAGAGATCACAGATCCCCCACACACAAGGTGAACTCAGCCAGACCGCTCATGTTGAAGTCCCATCTCCAATGATCTTCCAGTGCAGTGTGAAGGCGCAACAGCTCATTAACACGTGGAAGTGGGTGGAGATAATGTGTTTCCAAAGACAAACAACTTAATTAGCTTTAGCAGCCTTTAACGCCATCTCCGAATAGTGTAGAAATGCTTCTTAATATATAATAGTAGCAATCCTGTAATTACGGCCTGCTTAAATTTCAGTACTCACTTATTCTTTAGGGACAAATAATTAAACTCAGCCCTATTAAAGATCTAGTGGCTACAAATGGTTACAAGGCATGTGGTCACTACTGTTAAGTCATCATGAGATAGATTATCAGGACTATCTACAGAGCAACCAGGCATTTAAACAGTGTGTGCAAATTACAGGATGTGCAAAGAACATCTCTCATTACTAGTTGGATAAATGGAAGAAGATCTAGAACAGTTTATGGTAACAATGTCATGCATTATATTAAACCATGTTTAAAGATGAAACCTGTTCAGGAAATGCCACAGAAAGTCACTACCAAAGTGGTAATGCTCAGAGGTTTCTCTTTTTTTATATTTACTAGTTTATTTAGGTTAATTTGTCATTTGAGTATCAACTTTGTCTCAGATGTCTAAAAATTTCCTTGAGAAGGAATCAAATGAGACGAATCAAATGCTGTTGTTGACAGTAAGAGAAAACAACTGTTGTCAACATTGATAAGAAATGTTTCTTGAGCACCAAATCAACATATTAGAATGATTTCAGAAGGCTCATCTCTGAAATGTATATGTAAATGTATATGTAAAACTTATTTTATATTATGTATATTTAAACTGATTAGGAAAAACAATTGACCCTTCGCAAAGACCCGCCCCCCTTAGTTACTGTTGCTTTGTCCGACAAGCCATGGCGCTGTCACGCCACACAGAGTGAAAAATACATCGCGGAGCAAAGAGGACACTGACAACACGTCGACAGACAAGACAAAGCAGGTTACTTATGATATTAAACAAAGTCCCAGCTTTCAAATTGTGTAATTTTTTAAGAAATTCAAACAATAAAAACAGTTTTGTGGCTCTTTAATGTGTCGTGACAGATCGCTGTAGCACCTCAGCTCAAGCGGCTCGTGAACCGATCATCTCTTCCTACTAGTTCATTTATAGCATCAAATAAACATGAATGAACATGAGAAGGAATGTTGTTTCAAAAGCGGAAAGACGTCAGTACACACCATTTTTAAGTTCAAGACCACCGAGGTTAATCTTCTAACTCCTGACTGCTTTGTCGGACAAAATGGCGGATTCGGCGTTATGATTGGTTAGATCGCTTGTCAATCAAACTCCCGGGGAAGGGTCAATTGAGATGTTGGAATATATCTTTCATTTGGGTGATGCAAGAATGTAAGGATTATTAATATAATGTGCTATGACATGCACAGACAAAATCAAGCTTAGATTGGATGCTGCTCCTGTAAAGGAAGTCGAAAGCGAAGCAAAGAGAGACAGTCTGAACTGCTGCCACGTCCTCTGTTTACAGGTACACATACAAGAGGAGAAAGATGTTGTGAAACAGAAACATGAAGATGTGAGCTGCATGCTATCACTCGTTTCACCCTCTCTCACTCTCAGCTTCTCTCTCTCACATGTGGTGTGGTGCGGTGCTTTCAGAGCCTGAGGTTTCATTGACTGCAGTGTGCAGCCAGCGTGTGCGGAAGGTCATCAGTTTCTCCGCAGGATGGAAAAATAACTTTTCCTGCACGCTCGTGTACCCCGCCTCAACCTCGGAATAAATCATAAGTCCCTTGTCTCAGCATAAGTGATCCTGTATTGCTTCACTACATCTACATGTCACATGTTGACGTTCAAGTCCTGTTCTCAAGCTCAGCAGAAAGCGCAACAGAATTGTGTGGAGAACGTGCTAGAATAACATCATATTAGGGTGATTACTGTAGCGTCCAGTGTGCTAATATAGGTCAGGTCATCTGGAGCCCTACAGTCGGTGTGTAGCAGCGTAGTAAGCCAGAGGCTAAAGAAGAGCTTGAAACTGTGATAAATATAGGAGAGGGCTGTCGGGGCCAAAGAGTGTTACTTTTTCTGTGTGCCAGGACAGGATGAGAACATAGAGATGAGGAACAGGAGAACAGCAGGATGGCAGAAGGGCCATCTGTCCCTTGAGCAAAGCAAACACCGCTCTGAGCTACGTGTGCAGTGATCAGACTCTTAAACCAGATTTAGAGCTCTTCTGTTGAGCCAATTTAGTAACGGCACAGCAAAATAGTGCAGTATAGCAATGCCATTATTTCTGAATTATTACTTCACAATCACAGATGCTGTTTTTAGCATTCTTAAATTAAAGGGTTAGTTCACCTAAAAATGAAAATTCTGTCATTAATTACTCACCCTCATGTCTTTCCAACTCGTAATACCTTCATTCATCTTCAGTACACAAATTAAGATATTTTTAATGAAATCTGAGAGGTATATGACTCATCCATAGACAGCAATATAATCAACACTTTCAAGGTCCAGAAAGGTACTAAAGACATCGTTAAAACAGTCGACGTGACTGCAGTGGGTCAACCTTCATTTTATGACGCAACGAGAATACTTTTTGTGCGCAAAAACAAAACAAAAATATCTACTTTATTCAAATCTTCTCTTCTGTGTCATTCTCATACGTTGTTTATGTCCAGCACTTCCGGGATCTACATCAGAACGCCGACGTAAACACGGAAGCATTCGCTGTGCTTACTGCGTGACCTGCGTAAGGATAATGACAGGGAAGAGATTGTTGAATAAAGTCGTTATTTTTGTTTTGTTTTTGCGCACAAAAAGTATTCTCGTTGCTTCATAAAAGGTTGAACCACTGCAGTCACGTCGACTGTTTTAACGATGTCTTTAGTACCTTTCTGGACCTTGAAAGTGTTGAATATATTGCTGTCTATGGACGAGTCATATACCTCTCGAATTTCATCAAAAATAGCATAATTTGTGTTCCGAAGATGAACGAAGGTTTTACAGGTTGGGAACGACATGAGGGTGAGTAATTAATGACAGAAATTTCATTTTTGGGTGAACTAACCCTTTATTTATCTAATAAATATTTTCAAATATTGATGATGTTATATACAGGTCATTGTATGTGGAGATAAGCATGTGCAGGTATGTGTGTGTGTGTGTTGAGCTGGTGGTAAGTTAATGAGGAGCTCCAGTGGTGCCAGGTGGTGTCCTGTGGTGCGGCCCCTCACAGAAGCTGCCTTTTCTCTGAAGGGGGTCTCCAGTCATTAAACTACAAACAAGAATCCAACACTGTCCTTCTAAATACAGAGCACTGGCATAAACAGCACTTTTTACAGCATTCGGTGCCAAATTATTGTCTTTATATAGCATGTGCTGGATCATTTAACAAGAACACAACATGGCAGACAACAGAAAAAAGTGCAAAGCTGCATTATTACTAAAAGAGGTGCTGATGGAGATAAAACAAGGAGGCATGAAAAAGGCATGGTTTTGGATTAAAGCCACACAGTTTTATTGCACATCACATTATGTACAACTATGTATCAATGCCTCCACCTTGACAACATGTAGGCGTCTGTGGTAGACCGATCTAAAGCAGAGATGCGCAAAGCAGGTATCTTGCCTGTGGACTCACCAGGAATCATCCCACACCCTCTAGGATGAGAACAGAGAGGGACAGAGATGCTGAACACAGCAAAGGCTCAATTATGTGGATGCCTGGGAGGTTAACACATTGCTTTGTGAGGCTTCATTGCCTTTGTGACCTCAGCTGTCTAACTCTCTGATACTCAGTGTATACACATAAGTGAACCCAAAGACTTTATCACTAATACATCTTTAACACTCTTCTAACTAAAGACTAGTTTACACTGCCTCATTGAACACCAGTATACTGTTGTGTTTTGTTGGATCACTGTTGTTTTGAGCCAGTCACCTCAGCCATGAATGCCATGTGACTAATCATTTTGGAGCCGCAAGAAAATTATGTCATGGTTGGCTACTTACCCAAAGACAGCAGAAGAACATGTACAGCCCCAAAGCCTTCACTATAGTGACTAACCTGAGCTGTGAAGGCAGGCAGGGAAAAAATACAAATCCATTTCATACTTCTAAGAGCCTCTAAAAAAGATGTAAAATATCTACTGTAAAACTGCAAATATTTAAAGGGTTAGTTCACCCAAAAATGAAAATTCTGTCATTAATTACTCGCCCTCATGTCACCCGTAAGACTTTCGTTTATCTTCAGAACACAAATGAAGATCTTTTTGATGAAATCTGAGAGCTTTCTGTCTCTTCATAGACAGCTACGCGACTGAAACCTTGACGCTTCAAAAAGTTCACAAAGACATTGTAAAACTAATCCATATGAATTGAGCGGTTTAGTCCAAAATTTCCGAAGAGACTCGATCGCTTTACATGATGAACAGATTGAATTTAGGCTTTTATTCACATATAAACATTCATCAACTCACATTAGTTGTGGTAAACTGAAGCTCAAGCATGTTTGACGTGTGCGAGAACCAATAAGGTCCATTCTTGTGTTACGCAGCACTTTTGAGCTTCCACAAAAGGTTTGTTCTCATGCATCAAGCAGGTTCAGTTGAGCTTCTTTTTATGTACACTGATCAATGTTTATATGTGAATAAAAGCCTAAATTAAATCTAATGAACTAATTAAATTAGTTTTACAATCTCTTTATGAATTTTTTGAAGCGTCAAAGTTTCAGATGTGTAGGCTGTCTATGGAGGGACAGAAAGCTCTCAGATTTCATCAAAAAGATCTTCATTTGTGTTCTGAAGTTGAACGAAATTCTTACAGGTTTGGAACGACATGAGGGTGAGTAATTAATGAAAGAATTTTCATTTTTGGGTAAACAAACCCTTTAATCATGTTACCAAAATGTAATCTGATACTTTTGCATGCCCGTCATTGGGGGAAAAAATACTACACTGCCAGAGTGTGTAATGTGTATCGACCAGGCGCCAATACCAGACCATACTAACCCGCCAAACCTTGATCCCTTGGTTGGGACCGTGAATCAGCCTTAAAGGGACAGTCAACCTAAAAATGAACGTTCTGTCATTTTTTACTCAGCCTCATGTTGTTCCAAACCCGTACTTTCTCCTGTGGAACACAAAAGAAGATATTTTGAAGAAAAAAAAAAATCATCTAGTGAAAGTCAGAGGGGTCCATTGTTGTTCTGGAACCCACTGGCTTTCATTGTATTTACAAAAACAGTTTAAATGTTATGAAGTTAAGTAAATAGTGACAGAATTTTCATTTTTGGGTGAACTATCCCTTTAAGAGAGAGGACAGACACTGCTAGAATGCTGCCAGACACTGCTTTTAGACATCTGCGACATTCAGCTGATAGTCCAGAAGGATGGAGGTAATGGATTATATGACATACATAAACAAAGATATGCTCAGTTTGCTGAAGAAAATGACAAAACTGCAGACACACATCCTCTCACGCTACTAGGGCAGTCAGAGACATGCTAATGCACTGAAGTGCTTTCACTTTGTCAGATGTATCTGAACTAGACTTTCTGACTCTCAATGATTTCTGTCCATCCAATTTCCTCCTATGTGCATGCATTCAGTAATGCCAAGTGCACACTACAAGAGTAAAGCTCACCAGCCTGTGAATATTTGTGCATTATCACATGACTTTTTGATGCACATTGACGAATTTATTTGGATAAATGTGTTTCCATCGTAGTTTATGCGCATGTTTTCTTATTGGATAAATAAACTGTGCATTTTTAGAATTTATGCGCATCTTGGCGTTTCCATCCAGCATTCTTTTTTATGCAATATCCAAAAATGCGCATAAAAATAGGTAGATGGAAACATAGCTAGTGTGTATAACAAGTGTGCACATTAGAAGAACATCTGCAATGGGAGCAAGTTGGCTACATTATGGGACTTCTTGTCGCAGACTTCTTTGCAGACTCAAAACATCAAAGGGCAACAAGCGTCATGTACTGTGTGCTTGGCTTATAGCACAAGCCTGTCAGCCTTTCAAATGCTGCACTTCATTACAAGCAAATGGGCCTGACTTAATGAAATCAGTTGCTTCTGTCTCTCTCACTGGGTATTTACTGACAGTCACAGCTCTCCAAAGAGAGACTGTTTAGAGAGCATCTTTTCCACTATCTGAGAGCTTAAAAATGCAATTATGCAAGTGAATTTTACAAAAACTACATATTCTGTTGTGTAATCTACACTGTTAAACATATGGTTAAATTTATGGTTAAAAAAAAGGCAGCTGTGGTTGCCAGAAAAAAAATACATGGTCAATGTCTCGTTATTACAGAGTGGCGTATTTTTGCCTGTCTATTTTAGTCAAGTGATATCAAGTGATATAATGTAAATATACCAATCAACTTGACTTGCTTTTTAAAGTTCTTAAACTGTTCTGATAACAACAAGTGATGTCACAGTGAGGAAATTTTCCCACCGGTTAATACATTTGACAACACCAGGTGCCTCTATCAATATGCGGGGTATTGAAATCACTTTTGAACATGCGCTTGCTTTTCATTTTTACCTTCGAATTTGCGATAACGTGTACTCTGTGTAGAGGGAGCAGCAGCTACTGATATTTGTCAGTGATGGTCAGGATCTGTTGCGCCTACTTTTGCTTTTCACTTCGTCTTGTCACATCATCACAAGACTAAAATGACACTAAATAACAGAACATGTAACAAAACACACTAATGCACATCACTAACAAAAATAAGAAAAAAAAAACAAAAACCTATGTCCAAAATAAAAAGTCGACGCAGGGACTTTTATTGTTTTTCAACCTAATTATGTCAATTCATAGTTTTTACCTCAAAAAAACATACATTTTTACAGTGCCTTACAGTAAAATTACACAAGTTGCATCTGAAAGCTTAGGCAGTGGACTTGTTGCCTCCCTGCCTTATCAGACAACTCTGCAGTGTTTGCGTTCAAAGGTACCTCCCATTCGGAACAGACTTCTGAGGGAGCATAAAAGTAACCAAGCAAATATTTAATTACTACAATACAAAATTTTCCAGAAATGAAATCAAAAAGTGAAAAAAGTTGGTCAAAAACGTACACCAAACGCAACTTTCAGACACCTTTTTTTTTTTTAGCTCAATGTCACGGAATCGAGCGCACAGGATTGTGGGATATCATAGGCAGCGAAGGATACATCTATGATGCCTTCAAAAATCAGTTAGATGAAGGTCTCTCAGTAGACAGGATGTGACATGATCATTGGATACAAACGATCCTAGTTGCTTTTCAACCTCCCTATGCTGTCTGGGGAGGCAGCATTTTTCAGCTTTTGGAAGCAGCCATATAATGTAACTTTAAAAAAACTTTTACAATTTTTCACCATATATGGTAAGATATCTTACAATTAACAGGGTTTTACTGTAGCATTTTTCTGTAGAAATGACAGTGTTTATGATCAATTTATAGTGATTCAATCAAATGTCATGCACACTACTGATTACATGCTGGTGCAGTTGAAGTATAGTAGTGAGACTGGTACAGTTGACAGACATTCAGCACTGCTCAGTGCAGTGACAGACCTCATCCTGTGAAGCTTTGATTCATTAAAATATCTCTATTGCCTGACTTAGAAGCAAAGGGTAAAAAAAAAAAGTCACTAATATAGGGTATTTTTTTTTTCCAAGCTACTTTAAAATCATGGCCAAAATGAGGTATGCATTTATATTCTGGAGAAATCAAAAGATTAGAAGCAATATGTGATGCTGGGCTGACAAATGGAATAACCAACAACTGTAGGTAAACTTCACACAAAGCTACAATATAGTGTCAATATGGACAGATCTCATCTCCATCCACTTTTTAATTGTATGGAAAAGGACATTTTTCAAAACATCTCCTTTTGTTTTTAATGAAAGTAAAAACAGGTATTGGTTTGGGACATCATGAAGGTGAGTAGATTTTAAAATATTTTTCTATTTTGGGTGAACT
Organism: Mylopharyngodon piceus; assembly: GCA_039654765.1. Taxonomy (NCBI): domain Eukaryota; kingdom Metazoa; phylum Chordata; class Actinopteri; order Cypriniformes; family Xenocyprididae; genus Mylopharyngodon; species Mylopharyngodon piceus. The sequence goes on from CM077439.1 coordinate 7,193,344, forward strand.
ACTGCTTAAGACATCTATCCTTTCTTTCCTCGTGTTACAGTGCAAAACAGTTGAGAGAGTCTGTGACTGTTTGCTTACCACTTATTTCTGATTTGTTGTCTTGGCTGTCTGCTTATGTAAATGATTCCTTCCCCTGTGTGTGTGCTCCTTCTAACACTGAAGCGCATACACACACACCCCTCATAATCGTCACTCCAGAGTGTGTGAAATTGTGTGCTTTAGAGAACAAGAACAAAGCTATTTTTAGCTGCTGTCATCCTCACAACGTTTTATTTCCATTCTTCATGAGTCTATCATAGATAAGATGGAGACACAGAAGTGGATGTCAGTGTACACAAAACACTTTTGGTATACGTATATCCAAAAACCTGAGTATCTACAACATTTTTCAGACATTTGAGAAACGACGTAAACAGCAACCCCTGAGCACTCGAGAGCTCATCACTCATCTAAATGTCATTACAGCACAATAACAAGGTAGACGGAGATTCATTGCATTCTCTTCAAATCTGGTAGACTCTAAATCACTCAAAGAGGAACTGAAATGCAATGAATGCACATGGGTGAAATTCCCTGGTTTAACCTGAAATAAACTGCTAAAGAAGGATCCCTGGACTTACATAATATTTGTCTGATTTCAAGCCATGTACTGCTGAGGAGTCCACCTCTCTACAGGAAGAACTGTGTTTCAGCATTTGAATGCAACAACTTTGTTGACCGTGTGACCCCAGAGATCAATGTGGTCAATAGTGTTAAAATCAGAGATGCAAAGAGCACAGTAAATGCATTAATCCTGTGACACACAACCAGCTAATCTCAACCTTAGACGGCACACCCACAGACCACTCACAGTCGTTTACAGACCATCTTCTGCCAAGATTACATTGTGAACTAAAGTTTTTACCAGTCCACAATATTTAACAGAGACCACTGGCCCATTATAATGGTTTCTTGTAAACTGTACTCCAATAATCTTTTTTTATTTACAAAAATCATTTTTTAAAGTGAACCCAGCCCAAAATGGTACAGGGTTGGTGGTTACATACAAGTCAGAACTTGCTTGATTAGTCTTGTCTGCATGGGCAGTTATTAACCAAAATAAGTTGCAAATTGGATCACACTTTAAACCGATATTAATGTCTCTGCAGGTGACCAACTACTGCTTTAAGACTTCAAGTTAAAAATCCGGCCAGAAAGTGCAGAGTATTTACCTCCACAGAAGTGCTTAATTATGCTCGTCTTAAAGAGTTGCTGGAAGTGGTTCCAGACACTAACAGTGCAAATTTAGGTAATGTTTGCTCTGGCCAGAATGGTGTCAAACTGTGGACTAATGGAGTCTTTATGAAGGCACTCAGGCCTCTTTAATCATTCCTAATGAACAATTTGTAAAGAGAGGCATTGGGAGATCTCTACTTGTAATAAAAAGATGTCTGGATATCAATCAAATCCTCATCTACATGTATGTAATCAGAAACCATCCACACAATGCATTTATAAACTTGTGCATTGGTAAAATACACCCTATTTTGCGCCTGGCAGGCTGTCAAGGCCCTAACCCAAGCCATTTTCAGGCACAAAGCGTTACACCCTGCATATCTCACACATAACCTCCAGCAATTATTCTCCCTCCACTGACCCATAATGCACTTTTCAAGGGGCAGTCTGAATTGTCTCAAGCCCTGTTAGGCTTTATTACCTTCCTGTTATAATTTGGCCAGCTTTAATTTGTTCATGATCAGACCAATGAGTAATCCTCAGCACAATAAGAGATACCAGGAAACAGACTATTAACATGCAACACACATATGCACACACACGGTCATAATCACCGCTATTTGGTTTAACAACCATCTCAATAAACTAGCAGAACTACATAGGCTGGATGGGTGGTATCTTCTCTCAAATTGTAACGAAAGGACAACTGTTAAATTGTTAAAGGTTAAAGGAGCGGGACTCCAAGTCACCTGATTATTACATATGTGACCTCGGTTAGCCCTTCAGCCCTGTGCTACAAACTTTCAGCCATTCCTTAGACTGTCAATGATTGAGAAGGGGAAAAAGCAGCTGGACCCCAACGGCCAATGGGAATTACCATTTAAAGCACAGAGTTTAATTATGGATCTCTTTATTGAACTATGGCAGAGAGCAGGCAGTAAATTGCCCACGGGAACTGACAGCAGGGACAGAAGTGAAGGACTGTGTTGGTAGTTTAGGATTTCCAACCATATGATGCAAGAACGACTTGTCTTAAATTACCTTTCTGCCATGTACATCACATTTAATTTGGGGTAACCAGATTTACAAATGATAGTACAGACATTTCCCTTTCTCTATACCAGTGGTTCCCAACCTTTTTCTGTTCCTTTGTGTCTAGAAGTTGCGTGAGTGCTTGAAGTACGTCAGAAATAGAACGGGGCATCAGTTTACTGTTGAGAATGTGTTGTGTCACGCCACATCCAGTGTAGACAGCATCACTGATTATAATAGGCTCTCTTTGCTTTTGTCGCATTGTGGTGCACTGCTCACATCTGGTGTAATCATGTTGTTTTGATAGTTGTGACATTTGATGTAGATTTATCATCTGCTTTAAATTTATCTGTTACTAGCCATACTTTCATAAACTTTCCCATGCTTAGTTCAGAACCATGCATCATTCATTTATATTTTTCTACTGCTCCCTGCTTTTCTGATTCTTCAATCACATCATCTAGTGGTCTGTTATTCCATGACAACAACCGCTACAGCTGGTAACAGACCACTCAAGCGGGTATTGCGAGTCACCTTGAGGTAATAAAATATGTCAAAATAAAATTTTGTGTTCAATTTTTTACTTATGTGGAAAGTAGCCACATAAAAAGTTATGTGAAAATTTCGCAGTGGGGTCTTGTATCACCATGAAGAGGGTTCTTTTGCATATCAATCTGCTGACTGTTAACTATCCCTTAGTCTTGCCTTGCCCCCTTTTTATAACTCCGCCCCCCAGTTTGGGAACCACTGCTCTATATGGAGTGTGCTCAATGTCCTATACTTCTGCTGACTGGCTATTAGAGCTGCGTGTTTTAGGGGGAAATAATCTAACTACGTTTTGTTTTTGTTTTTTTTGTTTTTTTTTATAAAATTGCAATTATGATTTAAAACGTAAAGTTAAAAAAAACTCAAGGTTTGCTGTGCTTGTTTGTAAGGCTGCACAAAAAATATGGCATATCAATAGGACTATAATAAAAAAAATAATAAAAACTATAATAAAAAATAAAAATAAAAAACATACTATTATTGTAATATTTCAGTGTAAAAAAAAAAAAAGAGTAAGAAACAACAACAACAACAACAATAATAATATATTTATAATTTAATAATTTATTTTACAGTACAGCAGTAAATTTACAATACTAATATTTATTCCATTTTGTTTCAAACATCAATAAGTTTGGGAAGATGGCTGTCACATGTTCCCAAATGCAAGTTATTTACAACCCAAACTTGTACAAAAGTTTGTGTGGAGCAGCATTTACTATGAACCGAGCCGCTGCAAACATCAGATCATTATCTGCTCACATGAAACACTGAGCGCATATTTAATTACAATTTCGGTTTTAATTATTCCTAATTCTTACCAGAGAGAACCAAAACAAGGCATTTTGAACCTTTTTGTACTTGTTGCTTATGAAATGCAAAGACAGATAGTCATTACCTTAAATTTGATAACACTGAAATACTTATCAATCACTGAGTGAGAAACTTGACCACTAATTCACTAACAACTTGTCTTCTGTAGGCTTTGCAGCAGAAAATTAAATCCCATTAAGCAGTACCACGTTCAGGCCCGGGGGAAGTGTAATTAAACATAACACAATATCCACAGCAGGCTCTGAGTCCGAGCAGCCAGCTCAGAGTGTCATTCACACAGGTACATAAATCAACAAGGTGTCATGGTGGTTTTAGAACTGAACCACTGCCGCTATACTTGAAATGTCATGCGTGACTGAGGTAAAATATTTGTCAGTGCAGGTGACGCGGATCACGGGACATCAAGTAGCAAACAGCGTTGCAGTAATTATGCACTTGGTAGAGTTTCTGTAGCTGCAAGGTTTATACTTGCTCTGGAGAGCAAAAATAAAACTAAACTGCAGGAGTCTGATGAAAGTTTCACTCCCCTACATATAGCCTACCATGTCTAAGATGTATAATGAATGCACTGTGTGACCTTGTTAAAAGCAGCTGAAGCCAGTCTGATGTCTAAGAACTTATATATGTTTTCAACTAACAACAATTATCAAATTCTCCATTTCAGCCACAAGGTTTTGACTTGCGGAGACAAACCGCTGAGATTCATGACAAAGCAATTCAGTACAACCCTCCAGACACATGGACTCTGTGTGCCTTTTGAAATGAGACCAAATCAAAACTCAAATCTCTTTTGTTTTCTATGTTGCAGGTTAGATATATAAATCCTGTCGCAGAACAAATAATTTGAAATTTTTTTTAAAATGTATTATTTTAAGTGATTTGCTTGATCATTAAATTGTAAGGTGGGACATGTCCCCACCACTTTTTGCCAGTGTCGATATTGTCCACACCACTTTTTGAAACATCTCGTGGCATGGATGTACCTAATACAAATGAAACATCTCCAGTTGACTAGCAGAGTGTTCATTTCATTCGTTTGTTAAATAAGAGGAGATTTGGCACTGGAATGTGTTGTCTTTGAAATCATGCTGAGTGTTCGTTGCCGCTCTTCAGTGGCAGAAGGCAACCGTGTTCTCTTGGCATTCGTCTTCAAACAGACAATCGCTTCAATCTATCGCTTAACGCCGATGCGGAGACTCTTTGTTTGTTCCAGTGAAATCACAAAACAAAATGCACACAAACGTGTCTCTGCTCTTGATGTATAATCACTGATGAACATCTTTGGTTTTTGGATTTTACTTAAAAAAGAAATTTCTGTCATTATTTACTCACCTTCATATCATTTCAAACTTGTATGACTGACTTTCTTCTCCAGAACACAAAAAAAAAATACTTTGAAGGATGTTGGTAATTATGTTGGTGACCATTGACTTACATTGTATATACAAAAAACACTGAGACTTCTCAAAATATCTTATGTTCCACAGAAGAAAGTAAGTCAAACAGGTTTGGAATGACATGAAGGTGAGTAAATGACTTTTTTGGGGGGTGAACTACTATTTTAAAGTCCCCCTGTCGTCAATTATTTTATCCCTTAAAACTCATCTTTGATAATCAAAGTGACATATTTAAATGATTTCCCCCGTGAAAATGATTTCTTTATGCCATAAAATAGCTTGAATGTAACTCTACACCCTTGCTTCATTTAGTATACGTGAGATCCGTGAATATGCAAATTAGTCGCCACCTCCACTCAATCACACCAGCTTGGACTACCTGATCCAGTCGGTCAACTGTAGTAAACATAACAGCAAGTTGAAACACTGGTTTAATTCAGCCATATATGTTTTAAACAGAAAGAGATTCAGAAGAGCGAATTATACAGGGTCGTCTTCTACAAGTCAATATTTCAAAATGGTAATACGTTTTAGGTATCGCTCTATATGCTCTCGGACACATAACGGTAATTGATATGATTAGTCTTTTGCTTGACTACGTTATCAAACAGCTAATAATGCGTAGCTAATGTTACACAAACCATGTTCCCGTTCACGATCTCAGTCAGACAGCGGCCTTCTGAAAATCAGCATCCTTAGAAATGCTTTGAACATCATAGAAAGTCAGTGGAGAAAGACATAATTCATCATAACAACGCAATAAACATCATATACATAATTCACCTGCTATATTGCTATAGGTACCTGACTTTTCCTGTCATTTCTTGAAGGTGTTCTTGTGCTCACTTTGGAAAAGCCTCGCCCCGCACGTTGACAGGATTAGTTACGTTTGTGACGGTAAAAAACTGGGGTGTTTTTGAGACTTTGGTTCACTGCAGTTTTAAGGAGAAAATACTCAGCAATGGTGTTGACTGATGAATTTGCACATGGTTTGTCAAAGCATATTAAAACATCACAGACATATAAACAACATTAAAAACCTGGGAAACAAACAGCCTTCAAATGCGGCCTTCGAAGGATTCAGGCTCTGAATTGGGACGCAGCAATTGACAATGGTTTGTGGATAAATCTTGCAAAAATTCCATGATGTTACACAAATTACTGCCCTCTGAATTGCCCTACTGTACTTCAAAACTCAGAGGGCAACATAAAAAGTGCCTTTGTCCATAAATGACACTAAACGAAGCGGCTTATCTTTATATCAACAAATGGCATGAAAATGCATTTCTAAATCTCAAACAATTCCATTCAGACCTGTAATCCAAAATCCTGAATTGCAACGTAATCCCACACCTACAAAAAACAATGTCCCTGAATCAAGCCATTAGTGTAATGAAAGAACCCAACAAATAATACAGATAACTAGATCAGTAAGATGCGATTATGAACGTGATTATTTCAGAGATTATGACTCACCTGAAAATAATACCCAACCTACTGTTATCTAAGAAATCTACAACACACTAGATACAGATAGGAAAATATTACATATATACAAAATAACTGAATATCCTCACCATTAAAGGCTTCGTTATAACTAAATGGAGTGGAGGAACTCGAAGAGGAACGCTGAGAAGTTGAATATTTCCGATTTTGAGGATGTGCGGCAGTGGCCTACATGCACAACACAGAAAGACTGATTGGGTTTTAATCCCCATAAATGCATTGCTGCATAAATCCCATTACAACCATCACTAGGCCACTGCTGTCATCAGTCATAATATGAAAACTCTAGCACAATAGACAATTTAAGGTCACCCGCTCTCTTTCTCTCTGCCATTTCTTTCTCATCAATTGTTTTTCCTCTTATAAATTGAACTTTTTTGTGAACTCAGCATTGGCGTAACATGTTATATTAAAATGTCCAAATTATTAAAATGATAAATTAACAGTAAAAAACAAAGAAATCAAAGGTTCAAGGTTTGTAAAAAGGGCTGAAAAGAACAAGAGAGAGCACAGATCATGTTTGTATTATATGATGTTGAGGGGATATTTATCCGAAAATACACAGCATAACAATAAAATAGATAATGTAATAATAATAATAATTGGACTTGCCATTGTATCCTTGAAAACACAACTTTGTTTGCAAGGCAGACTGATAAATCCTGTGTGTCCTTTACTTTCAGAAGTTGCACAAAGACAGCCAATCAGATAAGACCTTGCCAGATCAAAAAAGCACTGTCCAGTTTTGTGAGCAATGTATGCATCAGTGGGTCAGCGAGTAGATTGTGGGCCCATGCACTGAGGCTGAGACTGGGAACAGTGAACAGACCTTCTGATCTGAGCAATGTGACCTATAAATTGCCATCTGAAGCAAAGCTGATTTCCACAGGAACGAAGAGGGTAGCTCAGACCTCCAGTCACCTCACCTCCAGAGGTCTCTGGATTACTGCTCCTCTCACATCACCCCAGGTGTTTGAAGACTTTAAGGTCACAGCATTTAATTAAGATGACTCCCCTGGCTACTTTGTGCTCTTCTATGTTTGAAGGTGATATAACCATGATTTGCTTGAATATTAATTCCAGCATGAATATGCATCCCACTAGAACTAAAAAAAAAGTAAACCATAAGGCTCGGTTCAGGCAAATTGCCAAAGCAAGGAGAGGCACTTGAAATTTTATGACTGTTCTCCAAAACAAAAACAAGATTTGCATTATTCTCTTCTTTCTTTTCAGGCATGATTTGAGGCTGCTGTTATGACAAGCGGTGGGGTCTTGTGAGGAGCTGGAGATTAAGCTGAAGCGAGAAACGGCCGGACAATCAGAGAGCACTAATCGTGCCGCTTTCACCAGCATGGCCGTCATTTACGAGGTGGAGGGAACAGCTATACAGACAGGCCCGCGACATTCCCAAACATTTCAGAGAGCAAGGCGGCGATGTAGAGTGACAGCTCTCTAATGCAGATGGAGTCTTGCTCTAGGGCTTCATGCTGAGATTTCTGTCAGCGCTGAGGAAGCTGTAGACTACAATGTGTAGCACTGTCCTGAATCACACTGTCCTTACACAGCCTTTACAAAACACTTACTATACAAACGTCAGACCCTTCAAAAACTATTAAGATTCTGGCAGAGCATTGTGCACATAATTTGCTTACTAAATTAAATACTTAATACAACAACACTGGTCATTTTGTGATAATGGGGAGTTTGTGCTTGTATTGTTCCACACTAAATGTTAAGTGGTAAAATGTGGAAGCAAACTACCTTTGATGATGGAGTAAGTTTGGGGTTCGTAAGAGAAAGAGTATTTCAGCATATTACATTGATTAAAAGTGACAGTAAAGACATTAAAATGTTATCAATTATCCAGTTCCAATTATCAAAGAATCCTGGGGTGTTGGGGTATCACGTTATATGTTTCTGAAGGATCATATGACATTGAAGACTGGAGTAATGGCTTCTGAAAATTCAACTTTGCCATCACAGGACTTAATTACATTTTAAAATATATTAAAACAGAAAATAATACACAATTATTTTAAACTGTAATAATATTTTACAATGTTTTACTGTATTTTTCATTAAATTAATGCAGCCTTGGTGAGAGTGCAGAGTGCAGCCTTCACTTCAGAATTAAAATTTCCTGATAATTTACTCACCCTCATGTCATCGAAGATGTTTTTGTCTTTCTTTCTTCAGTTGAAAAGAAATTAAGTTTTTTGAGTTTTTTTTTTTCCGTCTACATCATGCGTGACCTTTCCAACATGATTACATAATGCGTGGCGCATCGCAGAGCAGTGCAAGATGAGCATTTGTGGTTAAAAAGTATAAATTTTTTTATTTATTTATTTTTTTTAGAAAATGGCCGATCGTTTCGCTAGACAAGGCCCTTATTCCTCGGCTGGGATCATCTAGAGCCCTTTGAAACTGCACTGAAACTGCAATTTGGACATTCAACCCGTTGGTAGCCGTTGAAGTCCACTAGATGGAGAAAAATCCTGGAATGTTTTCCTCAAAAACCTTAATTTCTTTTCGACTGAAGAAAGAAAGACATAAACGTCTTGGATGACATGGGGGTGAGTAAATTATCAGGAAATTTTAATTCTGAAGTGAACTAATCCTTTAATTATGTAATACTTTAATTCTGGAACTCAGGAACTTAAAGCGTTTTTGCATTTGAATGTCAAAGTATGTGTTTCCCCTTACTTTGTGGGTGAAACATGGGTGGCTACATCCAAATAACAAGTTCAAAGTCTGTTCTTTAATGTTACTGGCAGCATTTAACCTACTGAAACATGGATCTGTACAAAACATCCCTTTATACACAAGGCATATTCAGCTATTTAATTTAATTGGGTCCAGCAGATCAAGAATACATTTTTTTTTTTTTCCACCTTCAGTTACACCATCAGTGAATTTGGATGCTGCAGCAGTCGGGGTGTCGCTATGCCAAGAAGATTAGAGCAGGTGTCAGAGCAGGGCACAAAAAAAGAGCTTCTGCTGCTTTGTGATTAATGAAGCCTCTCTAAATTATGCTCTGGATGCCTATTGATTTGGCACTGCATCTGGCCTGGAGAGGAATTCATCTGCAAGAAAATATGAAAGACTCGCAAGCCCTGCTCAGCTAGTCCAGAGCCTGTGGCATTCATCCTCCGGCTAATTAGCCGGTGCCCTTGAGCATTCAGCACTATTGGCCTAAATTACACTGCAAGGGTACTCTGATATTTATCAAGCCCTAAATAAGACGCATATGGCTAAAAAAATCATAATAGAATCAATGTTTCGAGCATATAGCTTACATTATTAATTTTGAGTTTTTGCCTCTTTTTTTAGAGAGATGGTGACGATAAACAGAAAAAAAAGAGAGAAAGAGAGAAGGGGGTGCAATCTGTGCGCATTTCAGGCCAGATTCAAACTTGAGCACCACAACTACAATGTGTCAAAAGCTTGCGCACTGTCGCTACACCATGGCATTTTTCCAACAGCCATGCCAACATAATGTTATCAAATCTGTAATAGTACTTTAGTACTTTCTGTAAATTAATGACTAAGATCTAAATTAACTGGTTAAAGGATTAGTTCACTTCAGATTTAAAATTTACTCACCCTCATGTCATCCAAGATGTTTATGTCTGTCTTTCTTCAGTCGAAAAGAAATTAAGGTTTTTGAGGAAAACATTCCAGGATTTTTCTCCATCTAGTGGACTTTAATGGCTACCAACGGGTTGAAGGTCCAAATTGCAGTTTTAGCGCAGCTTCAAAGGGCTCTACACAATTCCAGACGAGGAATAAGGGTCTTGTTTAGCAAAACAATCTGTCATTTTCTAAAAAAATATATATATATATATAAATATACTTTTTAACCACAAATGCTCGTCTTGCACTCCTCTGCGATGCGCCACGCATTACGTAATCATGTTGGAAAGGTCACGCATGATTAGGCAAAAGTACCGAACAAGTGTTTACAAAGCAATCATGCAAAGACTAAGTCAAACGACCTTTACAAAAAGAGGTAAAACAATGATGTCGGACGATTTTGAAGTTGGAGCAGAAAATGAGATGAAGTTTTTCAACCCTTCCACGGTACTTCCGCCAACGTCACGCATGACCTTTCCAGCGTGATTACGTAATGCGTGGTGCATTGCAGAGCAGTGCAAGATGAGCATTTGTGGTTAAAAAGTATACCATTTTTATTTATTTTTTTTAGAAAGTGACCGATCGTTTCGCTAGATAAACCCTTATTCCTCATCTGGGATCATGTAGAGCCCTTTGAAGCTGCACTGAAACTGCAATTTGGACCTTCAACCCATTGGTAACTGTTGAAGTCCACTATATGAAGAAAAATCCTGGAATGTTTTCCCTCAAAAACCTTCATTTCTTTTCGATCGAAGAAAGAAAGAGATAAACATCTTGGATGACAGGAGGGTGAGTAAATTATCAGGAAATTTTAATTCTGAAGTGAACTAATCCTTTAAGTCAAGATTTGCAGTTTGTGTGACTGAATCAACCTGACATCATTTGGCTACACCAGCCAAAAGCATTTTTATGGGTAAGTTTAAGTAGAAATATCCCTTAATGCAACAACTGCCCACATCTATTTTACAGTGTATATGCCAACCACACAAAGTGTGAATGAATTCACATAGTTTCTATGAAAACAAAAATGGTCTCAATGGCAGCACTGCTCATTCTGATACAGAGTGCAGAAAACCAAAACCTAAAATTTCACAAATTAAATCCCGGGTAACTAACAAAAGAACAAGGGGCGGTGAGAATCCCAAAGTTAATGGAATCCTGAAAGTTTTAATGATGTAGAGGCAGCCACTGCAATGTGTTTCATAACAGCTCAAAACAAATAAGATGAAAGCCGGCATGCTGAGTGAATGAGTCACGTACAATGCTTTGACACATGCTGCCTAAAACAAAAAGAAAAATTAACTCCTGTCGGTTTTCAGCAAAGTCTGCTGTACATTTATAAACACTAATAATAAAAAAATACACAAGGATAATTTCCATAACATAATGATGAGCTGTCTGTCAGTCTACTCTACCTAAAGAGGGGAATGGAATGATTTCTTTCTCTTTTCCTCATGCACATGTGAGGTTTTTTTTTTTTTTTAACTTATATTTTGTTGTAAACAATATTTTCCATTATAAAATCTAAATCTATCACTTTATCATCTTTATTTCTGATCAACACTACATTTATATCAGTAAGCCTATGGAATAATTAAATTAACTTCACAAAAGAATCAAAAGATCTATGAGACGGAAAGTCACTCTAATCAATACAAAACGTTTTATTAGGACAAAGTAAGATAGATTCGATTTCGTTAAATATCTTCTAAAGTAGCTTGCTATCAAGTTCGGGTTTATCATCAGTCGGAACAAAGGACCACAGCATATTCATGTCGTTGTAAACTGGAATGAAAACCCCTCGGCAGACAGCATGCACATCAATTAATCGCGCGGAGGTTTCTTTGGCAACCCTGTAGCCCCTTTGTCTCCATGGCAATGGCTGGCCAGTTTACATCCCGTTAAAGCGCGGCTGTTCCAGAGACATGCAGAAGCTCAGTTTTACGCAATAGGTCATTTGCGCAGTAGCTACCCAAACAAACGATTAAGCGTCATCACACAGCGCAGATCGTTGCAAATGTGATAAATAGCCTATTTGAATAGTTACTCAAACCTACCTTTTGTGCGAGGAAGAAAACATAAAAGGGACTTTCAACAGAATAATCATTGTTTTTATTGCAGGCTACGTTAAAGCGACAGCCCAATAATTCATCTCTGCAGAACAGACTGAATGGGATGCTGATTTTCAGTCTTTATCAGGTGGCAGATTTTCCTATACTCATTCATTACTGTTTTGAAATAGTGGATATATAAACGTTTGTCCTAGACCAACGTTTCACGTGTATTTTGGCCAATTTCCATTACTGCTTTTATGTTTTCACAATTGAGCAACAATGCAACGAGTGGGAGATGAATCGGCTCACGGTCGCTTTAAACCTGTGATGCACGGCGAGGAATCGAGACGTTTTAAGACTGTTCTTACCCTTTGAAGCATCCTTTTCTTCTTTAGACTTAGCCACTTTTCCGCTCATAGATCCCAGTTTGGATGTATAGATCCCGATTTAGATTAAAATCCTTCAGTCGTGTATACCCACTGTCGCTTTAGAAAATCCTTGGCAAATCCAAAACAAAGGTGCCAGGTGAGGAGATAAGAGCTCTGCAAGAAACGCATTGTAAATAAACAAAAGTACTTTTTCTTTTTTTTGTAAAACATCAGAGAGAAAGTGATAGTTCTCGTACCTTCTATCGACATTTATCAACAGCCTTCAATGCAGTTAAACATACAGACAACAGAAGTCGAGTTTACAAAGCGCGTGGTTAGTAACAAGTCCGCCAATGTCACAATCAAACGCAGACCTTCACGTTGTGCTCTTTGTTATCAACAAGGTTATCTCACCTTATCTCTTCCACGTTGTCTCCTACATTAATGCACATTGATATAGAAAAACGGCTCCCGCATGAAGCTCGAGGTGATGCGAATAAGACGAACCCTCGCGAATGAAGCAAACCAGAGAACAAAAAGCGCGAGGGAAGGAGAGGGGCTTCCACCGAGTGTCAGTCGACGTCAGCTGTGACACACTGGTCGCGAGCGCTGCTATAACCTGAGGAACCACCTTTTGATACTGTAACACAGATATTCACCCATGTACCAGCCTGTTGCCAGCGTTTGCAGAAACTGGGTTTGATGTAGGCTAATGTAGTTGTGAGCAACAGGATATTACCAAGTCAAAACCGAATTAACACCTACACTACATGCAGAGGAAATAAAACCACTGATATCCATAATAATGAACGGTTTGCGGTAGAAAATTGATTGTAGATATTTAAGGTAGGCTACACTTTGTAGGCTATTTCTTGTTTTTAACAATGCTATGAATTCCAACAATCCCAGAATTCCAATTCATTTTAGGCCAAATATAGGTCTATCTTTTCAGTCGCTCATGAAACTTAGCCTAATATAATATAATGTAAGCACCTTATTTTCTCGAAATTTCTCACGCTTGAAAAAGTTAATAACAAAGCCCATGGAAACTTCCTTAATTGCTATATGGATATGAAATATGTAGACCCTACATTTCAATAAGTATATGCCTATATATGTTGTTTCATGATGAAAGTGGCTTTGTACAGCATAAAAATGATACATGTGGTACCACTGTTAACCACAAGGGGCATCCATTTTTAACACCCCCGCCTCCGCCCCCCGGTTGAACCCCCGGAAAGTCATTGTATAAATCGCCCCGTTTAAAATGACTAAATATGAATGACTAAATCCATCTGAATCCAGTTATAAAACATTAAAGTAGCCATGTCTATATATATATCCGTCTATAATTCTCCTAATCAAATACACTGGAAACACTCAAAATCTGACTATTATGACGTGCACTGTGTAGGATTTTTGCAGACTTCATTAATAAAGTCCCCAGAGTGGACAATGCACAGTCTTATCCTAACAATATTCACAAAGGGAACTGAAGAAGCTCAGGCATTTACTTTATAAGCTACGAGTTACAGTATGAATATGATATCTGCATACCATCTCGAGAAACACATTGTTGAGAATTAAAAACTGTACTTGTTAGCCTATATATAAACCATATTTTCAATGTGAACCGATACGTTCGTATTTATGGCTATTTATCAGGCAAAAAAAATAAAAATGATTTAATACATGTTTTTAATCTGCATCATGCGATCACACGTGAAAACGCATTTTCAGAGTTGCCAATCAAACTGGAAAATGTCGAGACGAGAATGATTTCGTACGGTCTTAAATGTAGTCCTGACACAGTCTCTCATATAAAAGATCATTTATCTTACCTGTTTAATCGATGAAGAGATGCACAAGACCGATGAATTGTTCCACTCTAGGTAACTCGACCACGAAGTAAAGTTCTCCACGTAGCCTAGTCTGCAAATCAATTTGTCCGCTTTTGAGACCTATTGAACCACAGATGTTTCACTTTGAAATGCTGGATTTCTTTGTCCCTGCTAATTTGGAGTTGACGGGAAAAAAACGACATCAGACTGTGTTTATCACCTGACGGATTGTACTCCTTTGCTGCTCTGAGTGGAAGGAAACAGAAGGCGAAGGTTTCAGGATCCATACTTGCTATTTTTAGCGGCAGTTGGACGCCTTTCAAAGTTTCTTCCAGACTTTCTTAAAACGCTATCCAGAGCTTTAAACTGACAGTGCTGCCTTCTCATTTGTTAAATCATAATTAATTAACTAAATTATACAACAAACAAGGTTTATGGAAGACTAATGCTTAAATATTCTGAACCATTAATATAGGTCCCACCTCCAGTATGTAACTTTCTAACCTCACTCACGAGTCACAATGTATAAACTTTGTAGTAGTAATACTACATATACACAACAACTCCTCTCAAATGGGCAAATGAATCCTACAAAAGAGAACATGTAAAGGTTTTACTGGAGGGGGTGAAATGGGAACATCATTTGTAGCAGCTGGATTTCCAGCAGAATGAAGTTTGCCTCCACAAATAATGATGGCATTTTTAGGTTGCAATCTACAAAGTCACCTTGGAGAATTCAAGAAGATGGCAGGCATAAAAAGAGGCCATCCAAGATGTGTGGGTTAAAGTGGATTATCTGAGCACAGTGTATCTTCTGGGTTTGCAGTTTGTCAGGCAGAGCTCAAGGCTATTCTAACCTCCTTTTGCCCTTCACTGTTCCTCTGTTGATGCTCAAACATCTCTGCTGACATACACAGATTCTGTCAAATCTAGAGCCCAAACAAAAAAGCTTTCACCAATAAAATAAAACTAGATTTGAGTTGACATCTAATGCTTGTTTAAACATGTTAAAATGGTGATTTATGGTGGACAACAATGTTGACAGTTATGGGTATTATTGGAGCTAAATGCTTGAATTATTGCAGTGACAGTTATTTACAAAACAGTTAGTGTTGGAAGTCTCTTGTCCTCACATTGTAATTATTACCTTTCAAGTCTGTCATCATCCTTTGTACCACCAGAATTAATGCTGAACACAATGTGCTTTTCTCAAATAATATGGAACAATAAATGCTTAGTTTTTATGTACTGAAGAATTACATTCACTGAACAGAATCACTTCACTTTGAATCTTTACGAGGAAATATATTGTTTGGAGAATTTATAGATGTTGAATTGTGGTGTACAGTATATTGTGTTGGCATTTCCTTACGATGAGATCGACTACACAATATGTGTACTGTATAATAGTGATGTGCGTACAGTATCTTTATTGTAGTAAGACAGGAGTGTCGATTAATGGCCTCCTCCTTAATTTATATTCATGAGAAGTGAGAGATGCATAGGAAATTTCTGTGCTGGGTCTGGTAGCATTAAAGAGAGGTACAGATTTCCAAACGGGGAATCAATATTTACAATGTCCAATCAGAAGCAAAAGGTCATGGAGGTCAGTGTGCTCCTGATCAATGAAGAATGGGGTCACCAGCTGAATGACATGATGAAAACGTCTGGCTGAAAAATGATCTCACTGTTCTGCAACTGACTTGTCAGTTGAGAGAAATAGTGAGATCTAAAAAATGATTCAGAACATTGCATTTTTGATTCAGTTACACATGTTCCACTTCAGTGGCATTTTGATTTTCTACCCTAATTATATATATCAGAACATCATGCATTAAATTAACAGACCTATATACATCATCTGAAAGCTGAATAAATAAGATTTCCATTGATGTATGGTTTGTTAGGATAGGACAATATTTGGTCGAGATCTGAAAATCTGGAATCTGAGGGTACAAAAAATCAAAATATTGAGAAAATCGCCTTTAAAGTTGTCCAAATGAAGTCTTTAGCAATGCACATTTTCAATACAAATATACCCGTGCGACTTACGACTGGTTTTGTGGTCCAGGGTCACATTTAATAATGGTAAATGAGATGTCGCACATAAAATTGCAAACTTACCATATTTCACACAATATTTACTGAACCGCTTAGTGAAAACAGTTTGTGCTGTATAAAGTATATTTTTTTCAGCCCCTCTATTAATTTCCCTAAACAGTAATAGCAAACTCAATCCTAATGATCGAGTCAAAATATGATACATTAAGTCTTTACGTGCCTTTAGCTCCAATGTGACTCTGCCACACCGTCCATTGTGCCACTCAGTCGTCACTCAATCAACCTTGTTAAAATAACAGTAGTTAAGATTAAAGACTATGAATTATTTCACAGCGGTGAGTCAGGGGTGTTGATTTCCAGAGGTGTCCTTGAAATGCTTTTACTGATGAAAGGTTGGAACGATGGTATTATGTGGGCAACAATTATCCAAATGTTCATGAAAAAAAGCTCAGCTGTGAACGCTGACATTAATGGCAGCTTTACTTGCACAGCCAGGACACAGTCATGGTGATTTTCTCTAACTTGTTTTGTTAGGAGGCACACACTTCAAAGTGACTTTGGAGAACACAAGAATAACTTTTGTAGAAGTTTTTAGCTTCATCAAAGAAGTCATAGACAATTTTCTGTCCTATTTAATCTGAGTATTTATAAGTGTACTTTAAATAAAGTCAATGAACATCTGAGCTCAAATCAACAAGCTAGTCAATGGTCAATCAAATGGATTTTTTTTTTTTTTTTTTTTTTTTTTTACAAACCAAATGCTGGATGAGAAAATATGTCATTTGAAAAGTGTTAGCTTTGAGAAGTCATATGGGATTGTTCCTAAAATAATTTTCTGGGACAGAGAGAAAAGTGCAAGTTTTAAGAGCAAGTGATTTATGGACTGCTGTTATGCTGAGGTTAGAAGACTTATTTTGTAAATATTGTTATGTCCAGTGCTGTGGGTGAGGCTGATAAGGGTGTAATTAACTTACTGTTATGATCAGTATTCTGCTACAACAGTATGACATCATACCAAGAGCACACAGACCGGAGGGTTATATGGCTGACTTTGCAGTATAGATAATTACCCACCACCCACAAAGGTATTTATTAAATATCTAAGAGAAGATATCTATAATTTCCACTGTCTTTGCTGCATCAGCACTGTCTTCTTCCAGTGCTGTATAGTGCACATATGCTAGCAATGACAGGTCCCAATGGGGTTAGGCAACTGTTAGAATTGAGGTCAAAGGCCTTGACCTGACACCACAACTCTGTCATCTCCTCTATCTAAAATTGGCACAATTGACCCCACTGGGTTTATGGCTGCATTTTCTACCTAAGTGTCACTCATAAAGGCCCCTATATACTCACAGCGAAGTTCTTTTTCATTCTTCGTTTAAGAGCAGGGGTGGGGAACGTTGATCCTGGAGGGCCATTGTCCTGCAGAGTTTAGCTCCAACCCTGAAAAAAACACTCACCTGCCTGTAACTTTAGTAATCCTGAAGACCTTGATTAGCTTCAGGTGTGTTTAATTAGGGTTGGAGCTAAACTCTGCAGGACAATGGCCCTCCAGGATCAACGTTCCCCACCCCTGGTTTGGAGGTAAAAAGAAGTTTGAAATTGCAGCGATAAACTGTTAGCTACCCACCCACGCTGATGAGAGCCATGCTTAGATGAATGTATAAATATGTGCTGCGCGCTTTCCTCTCAGTGACAAAACAAACAACAGAAATGACAGCGGTGAGAAAACAGCAGTTAAGAAAGCATCTGATCATAGTGATGTGGATGTTTGCATGAGCTCAAGTCATGTCACATTTATTTATACAGCACTTTATACAATAGATTACTTTTAAACCAAACAGCTTTACAACATTAAACACGAATAACAGTGTCAGTGTTGCTTTCAATTAGAATTACACTTCAATTTCTACTATAAAGCAGCTCTCCAGTGTTTTTCACTCGCGAACGTCTGACCTTGACGGACTCAACAGAGGAAATGAACCGGAGATTTCCACATCAAACCAGAGCGCACTTACCTATTATGTAATAGCCACGGACCAATGGTTCGAAGGTGTTTACCAGCTGAAGCGAACTTTTCCGGAAAGTTCGATTTGGCAAGCTGTTCCGAACTCCCGAAACAATCTCCAAACGAACTTTGTTTCGGTCAGATTTTGTTCTACATGATATCACATCACTTCGTTTTTCACTTGAAGTATATCAGGGGCTTAAACTTTTGGAGATCTACTGCTTTCTGGCAGTCAGTGAGTGTGATCAACCCATGGTATATGTATATGTACAATAAAATATTTTTTTACATTGCTGTTATCCAAAAGAATCTAACTGTGCATTCAGACCGCTGCCGGCGAGAGCGTCAAAATTCGCTCTCGCTGCCCTGCCAACAATGTTGTACTGTGCGTTCAGACCGCCGCCGGCGGGAGCGTCAAAGTAACCGGCAACCAATCGGAATGTAGAAGTCCTCCGCTTGAGAGGATTCCAGAGAACGCAGAGAACAAATTGCTTAGCTGGAGAAAATACTGATAAATGTCATTAGGCTTTAATATATAGTGTATACAGCTATATATTTATATAGTAATAATATATAGGCATACAGCTATGCCATTTCAGACTTAGCATGCAAACAATGTCAGACACTTTGGTCTACCCTGTACGCAAACAGGGACACGCATCATATATTATTGGGAAACCCGCCACGGCAGTTATCCACCTCTCCTCCATTTTGCTTGGGAACTAATGTTTGGTCGGAACCAAAGTTTACATGACTGCGTTCTCTAGAATCCTCTCAAGCGGAGGACCTCTACATTCCAATTGGTTGCCGCCAAACCACGTCATAGCTCATTACCATAAAGTTGACCTGACTTCAACTCTCCTCGACGCCCACAACGTCCAAGATGCACCACGCCGCTGCTCGCCGGAGCTTGCCGCCGACTCAGATTGAAAATTAATGACTTCCTGTCACTTTGATGCTCAAAGTCGGCGGCGGTGTGAACGCACAGTTAGGCTATGTTCACACTGTCAGTCCAATTCTGATCATTTGTGTATCCGTTCGGAATCTGATCTAAAATTATTGACTGTCCACATTGTGTATCCCAACTGTTCAGATCTGATTTTTGTGTGTCCCATGCTTCTATTTCGTTTTCCGGAATATCTGCATTGGTTTCTATTGCTTTATTCTGTGCTGTCGTCTCCGCAGGTTTCAAAATATGTCTCCGTTATATTGTCATTTTCTGCTTGTCCAGCACTTTGCAACAAAATTGCAAAATTGTTTCTGCAGCAACTTTCAGCATATTTCCAATAACAATGACTGACGTTTACGTTTTACTGAGACAGTCACATTAGGCTATGTTCAGACTGTAAGTCCAAATTCGATTTTTGTGCATATCCGATCAGAGCAGTCAGACTGAAACGGATTTCCAGAAATGCGATTTGAATAGGATTTTAAACAACATATGAATGTAGCTCGAAATGGATTTGAAAAATCACATTTTTCATGTGATTTTTTTTTGGTTCACACTTGCT
This sequence comes from Mylopharyngodon piceus, assembly GCA_039654765.1. Lineage (NCBI taxonomy): Eukaryota > Metazoa > Chordata > Actinopteri > Cypriniformes > Xenocyprididae > Mylopharyngodon > Mylopharyngodon piceus. The sequence goes on from CM077439.1 coordinate 7,213,353, forward strand.
AAATCTGATCGGATATGCACAAAAATCAGATTTGGACTGACAGTCTGAACAAGGCTTAAGAGATAAGGAAAGGCCAGGGCAGAAACACTATTTGTTTTCCTGTCAATTAGTTAACCTGAGCTTGACACATGGAATATCCCCCAGAATGAACAGGCATGACTCCCTACCTCCCTCTTGTCTCTTCCTCTGTAGTTCTCCATCTCTGCTACAGAGCCTTGAGCAGAGTTCGGTTTAACATTCCATGGGTAAACATTAGGCTTTGTTGTAGGTCTGTCCTGGAGGGTTCGGAGCTGAGGAGCTCTGGCCTGACTGATCCCCAGAAGACAAGTCCAAACAGCGAAGCTGCAGAGGGCTGAAAAAACACACTCGGGAAGAAACTAGAGGAAGAAAAAGATTCTGTTATAGAGCTGGAAGTGTTGTGATATTTTGTTAGGCACAATGTGAACTTTTCTTCATGATAATGAATGAACAAAGTATGTGCGATTGTCTTGTTTTGGCATTTGATGAATCTCGGAGGTCTGAGAATGTTCTAAAATATTAACAGCTTAGCAGAATATCTTCTTAAATGTGGGGAGAAGATTTTACATGTACTGTGGTAAGAACATTATCTGCAGTTGCCCACTGCAATCCAAAAATTAGTCCTGCATTTAAAAATGTTTGGAAACTTGTGAATTGGGTCATCGGAGAATTACATGGGAGCATTGGCACTGTTTTTAGGCATTTGTGCTTCCACTTTAATCACCAGCTACTGATAATGATAATGGTATTTAATGCCAATGATACTGGTCTTAATTAGGGTTTTTTTTATTATTATTTAGACAGGGTCGACAAATGAACTGGAGGAATTAATTAGAAGGAATTAACAGAGTCCCAACAAAAGTTTTAGAGGTCTTAAAAGTACATTTTTGACAAAAATTTGAATGCCCATTAAAATGTTGCAGATACCACAAAAGTTACAAGTTAGACATGGCTTATATTTTAACTTAGCAGTTCATTTACAATCTTAACTGTTGATCATCCATAGAGTAGACTTAAAATAATTTCTCAAAGTCAGTGGGATTTTCACTTACTGTCAGACTCAGCGTCAAATTCCGACAGATACATTTCTAGAGTAAAGGACATCTCCACTGCAGCGGCTCTTCACAGCTCCTCAGTTAAGACCCATCCAATATGATGAAGCACTGCTAGTCTGTAGATTGAGAAAGAGAGAGAGTCGAAAGATATGTTTACGGTTTTGAGCACACATAAAGTGGCTATTTCTTTTCATCCTCCCACTAAATATCAAGCAGATTGTTTAAATGTCAGCTGCTTAGATTGGGCCGGACTGGAGTGGTGTACAGGGGCTGTGGGTGTGAAACATTACCCTTTCAGACTCACAGAATGACTGTGCTAATTAACAGAGGTGCACTCGAACAAATACCAGATTAATGTCAATGGCCACATCCAGGAGACTATATAAGGCATGGGCAGATTCTTCAAGCCTGCAGTCGTTCCATTTATAACTGCAGTACTGCACCCACAGGAAGGGAGTCTGAGCGCTCCGTGTGATTTAATGGTGGAAAGGGAGACAGATGTCAGAGCCAGCAGCAGTAAATGCCCCCATACTCACCTTAAGAAAATAAATGGGATGCTTCCATGTCATGACACATGTCTAGTATAAGAGATTAGACAAGCGGTCATCAGTCGCGATCCAAACTGATTAAACACATTGAAACACATATCTTAACATGTCATTGACATGATTAAATATCTAATAAGGGGACAGATACTCTTTTTTTCTTTTTTTGTCATATGAACAACCAGTGCTACTGTACCTTAATATATTAGGCATCCCCTGATTCTCAGGTCAAAGAATAAAGGGGAGATGTGGGCTAGTCACACTTTTTTAACCACTATTTAGGCCACAATTTTCAACATCTCTTAAAGGGATAGTTCACCCAAAAATGAAAATTACTCACCCTCATGTCGTTCCAAATCTGTAAGACTTTCGTTCATCTTTGGAACACAAATGCAGATCTTTTTGTTGAAATCTTTCTGCCCCTCCATAGACGGCAAAGTGACTACCACTTTGACGCTTCAAAAAGTTCATAAAGAGATCATAAAGTTAATCCATATGAATTGAGTGGTTTAGTCCAGATTTTCTGAAAGGACTCCATTCGCTTTATATGATGAACAGATTATGACAGTTAGACAGTTATGCGACTACCACTTTTGAAGCGTCAAAGTGGTAGTCACATAGCTGTCTATGAAGGGACAAAAAAAATCAAAAAGATCTTCATTTGTGTTCCAACGATGAACGAAAGTCTTACAGGTGTGGAACGACATGAGGGTGAGTAATTAATGACAGAATTTTCATTATTGGGTAAACTATCTCTTTAAGGTTTATTTTTGACACTACATGGTTACCCAGTTACTATGGTTGTCTCAATGGAAACCTGCCATTTAACGGCTTATTATCAGCTTAATGAAACACAAAACAATTGATGAAAAAGCAAAAAATGAAAAGAAGATTTGATCAAAAATATATTACATTTTAATTTATTCATTTTCAATTTAATTAAAAAATGGTAATTAAAAAAATGACTTGCCCCTCAAAAATGTGACAACCTGCCCTGACAATAATATACTTGTAATGATTAAATTCTTCATTTAATTTATTCATTGTTATTTCACAGTTCCTAATTTTATAATCTTAAGACTGCTTTGATAAAGTGACTACTTCAGAAGCAGAAATCAAGACTTGTTGCCCAGCACATGACCCAAACGAGGGCAAAGTTCTGCAAGTGGTTCTTCAATAAAATTATATATAATTTGCATAAATAATAGCTTTGGTTCATTATGCCACTGTGATTGAAAACACACCCACACACGCTCCCATGATCCTGCTGGACCTGCAGCAGGGTAAACACACGGTGTGGAATGACTGATGTCCGTATTGCGCTCTCAGAGAGGGAGGGAAACAGTAAGGACTTACATGGTGAGTCACTGCTAATCCCTGTAACCGCAGAAACAGAGGCAGATATTGTGGTGCGTGCGTGATGTGAAGGTTATTCTCAGACAGCCTGCTATTCTTAGGCTGTCTGCATTCGTCTGAGATGGTGCAAAGTTTATTTTTCTCGCTTTCTTCCAAAAACGTACAAAGGAAAGTGAAGTAATTACAACCTTTCTTAGTCTTCTCTGTGCCGTTTCCTTTTGGTGTGATGTTTCTCTGTTCTCACTGTTCACTGTGATGTTCGCTGCTATATATCTGTGGTCTGGCCTGCTGCCTCACCGTCTCTGGAGAATAATCAATCTCACTAAAGGAAGAAATTCATGTGAAACTCAACCTCAGTTGGTGGTTTTATTAAGTACATCATCTAAAACAACTTCAATATACAATATACTTACTCTACATGTTCTGGATACTAAATGTACATGATACTAAATGGACACATATAGTATAATGCTATAAACAAGTACCTTTGTGCCAAGCTTTTTAAAGGAAAAATTCTCCCAAAAAATTATTGTCATCATTTACTCATGGTGTTTCAAACCTGTGCTTGCTTTCTTCCATGGAACACTGTAAACCCGAATAAGTTGGCAAAACTCAGTTACATCAAACTTTTTAAGTTAAGAAATTGAAAGTTTAAGTAAGCAGAACTGGCAGATTTTTATTTTGTACTCATACATTTTAACTGTTATTAAATTGAAATATTTGAGTAAACTAATTCATACATTTAACTTAAAATTATCATGTATTCTCAATGTAAACATTTTTATTAGTGGAAACTTAGCTAGCTATAACAAGCTAATTCAGAAAATGCTAACTTGATAATTTGCTAACATGGTTTGCATAGCATGTTATAGCATTTGCTGAATGAGTACAGCAATATAAAACTTTAATATACCTGCTCTTAAACCAAGCCACATGCACCACTAGTCACCACCATGATGATAACTTTCCAAAAATCCACATTAACAGAAACTCTTCTAAATTAGCATAAAACATTAGTCACTACTAACAAAATCTCCCTCTTAACATTTATCTTGCACAAAAAACATGATATAACACTTAATTTTAACATTTACTCTCCCTTTTGAGTGCCATGGGCAAAGCATTCTGGGAAATATAAATCCCAACCCAGTTTCAGTTAAACTTAAGTTCATCTAAATTAAAAAAATAAGTTCATAAAACTCAAAACAATGAAACAGTTCGGTTTACTTAAAATATGTCAGTTCTGTGAACTCGAAAGAAAAAGAAAGTGCTAAATACTTATAAAAGTTAATTTACTGAACTAATTTGTTTAAGTTTGTCATACTCAAACCAGTTAATTATTTTGAGCATTAGAGTTTACAGTGAACACAAAAGATATTAAGAAGGCTATTCATGCTGCTCTTTTCCTTACAAATGAAAGTGCATGTCAAGCTCCAAAAATTAAAGGAAAAAAAAAACCCTACTTCATTAAAGTACCATATAAATGATCTGTACATTTATTCATTTACTAGATGCTTTTATCTAAAGCAACTTCTAAATGAGGAACATTATGTAACACAATGTAATTGCCAGCAATAGTCATAGCATATCAGAAAGCGAGATATTCACTTATACATTATATTCCAAGTCTTAAGTCAAACAATAGCTTTATGCGAGGAACAGACTACAATTATTCCCTATTATCCCCAGATAATATTTCCTGGTGCTGTAGCTCACAAATCTCATTTATGCTATTTAAATATGCGCATATTTAAATGTGGTGCACCCAGATTGGTTACAAGACACACAAGAACCAATAATGTTTAGCATGTCTTGATGTACAGTGTTTAAATATATGCAAACCAGTAAGATTTTTGAGATAAGGTAGAGGAGTTTTTCAACAAAACTTTAATTTCAGGTTTTTTCTCACACAAAGCTATTATACGACTTCAGTAGACTGCCAATATAATACATGAGTCGTATGTACCACTTTTACAGTATAGTGCTTTGGGTCTATTTTTGGAGCTCAACAGTCCCTCGCTATCATTGCATGAAAAGAGTAGCATTATGCCTAGCATCTCCTTTTGTGTTCAAAATAGTAACTAGGTTTGAAACAACATGAGTTAGAAAATAATGATGAAACTATTCCTTTAATAATGTAGTGTGGATCATGGGAACATGAAGCATCTGAAAACGGTGCAGTCTTGTGCCTGTTATTATTTCCTGATACAGTTAACGCCGCAAAATTCACACCTTTACATCTCTCTTCATCCCTTCTATCTGCACATTACGATACCCCCAGTCAGGTGCTTTTCGAGGCCAAAAATAAGTTTGTACAAATGGCTTGGGGACTCTAATGAGCTACACTGGACTTATGAAGAGTTCACAAGGCCTATGACCCCTGCGATCTGCTACCCAGAGTGAAGATGCTCTCCATAATCGATTGCACTGAACAGGGGTTACATTTTTATTTTCTACTGCACTGGGCTGATCCTTCGCAGTAGCCTCTAATCTAATTGGAGACGGCACCAATTCCCAGCAGCACAGGGCAGGCAGACAGACGCACATCACTGCTGAAATCAATGGTGCTGTGTTATAAATCAGCTGCAGTTCCCACATGCTCCACATAACCACATCAACCTGCCCTGCTATCATCCCACATGCTTGGTATCAAACGAAAGCTGTTACTCTGTAAAGTTAAGCGTATCCCATTATTCATCACATTCAGGAACTTAAGTGCCCTGAAACTGCGAGATTTAGAGTAAAACTTTACAGTGTTAGATAAGCTATAACATTATTTGTTAGTGAAACATAAAATGTTATATTATATATTTTTTTGGTAGAGATGATTATGTGTATTTGTAAAACATTTACAACGGCTTTTTATCACTTAATTAGAAGCATCACAATTAAATTGTGTGGTCTGTTACATACAGTAGGGACTACTGAACAGATATTTAGAAGTTTATTTTAAATTGCAAACTGATTATTGAAAATAAAATGTGTAAATAAAGCTTAACTTGCATTTATACAACACTGAAATCGCATCCGAAATCGCATACTTCCCTAGTAGGCGAAAAACAGTATGTGACAAAAGAAGTAGGCTATGTCCGAATTCACAGTACTACTCATAAAAGAGTAGGCAAAAAGTACCCAGATGACCTACTACTTCCGGCAAGACTGTGAAGTGTACATACGATGGACACTTTACTATCCCATGAGGCCACAGGAGAGGATTTGTGAATGGTAGTGAAGCGACGCAAATGACGCTTGTAGGTCACATGATAATGACAACATGGCGGATGTAGTACGTCCAGATTACATTCATATTATTTAGAACGTACTTATTTAACAGTCGTGAAGTAATTACTTATTTAAAATAAATAAATATCTAGGAGTATGCGATTTTGGACGCAGCCTGCAAGTGTGTGGAAAAGTTCTTCACAACTTGCGGTCTTCATGCCTACTTAAACATCAAATACAAGAAATATGTCATGTAGGCTAGAATAAGTAGACAAGTGATCAAGTCAAGTGCAATGACCGTCCCTGTGTCTGAATATGCCTACTTCCCTACTATATAGTAGGCGAAAAACAGTATGTGAGCCAAGTAGTAGGCTACTATGCCTGAATTCATAGTATTCATAAAACAGCAGGCAAAAAGTACCTGGATGACCTACAACTTTCAAAAAATAGTCCACTACAACGTCCAAAAACAACCTAGCAACAAAACGAACAGTGCAACAATATTACAGTTATACAAATACCTAGGTCATCTGAGATAACTTTCACTATAATCGATAACTGAGACGCAAGATGGCGGCAGTTGCGTTGTATGAAACGGAACGAGCGAGTTCCATGAGCGTGGCGCACCTGGATGGACATCAGGGATGGCGCGATTGTCCATCCATTTTCCATACCGCATGTCCTCTCTAGAGTCGAGGGAGGCTGGAATCTATCCCAGCATCTCGGGCCGCAGGCGGGAAAACACCTTGGACAGGGGGCCAGTCCGCGGACCAATCACAATCAAGTATTCCAGAGCGCCATGGTAGCCTTATTGTCTGAATGTATAGTATGATCTCTGCGTTTAGAGACTTCAGCTTCACTGACTGGTGGTGTTGTTGGTTTTTAAAAACGGCTGTGAATTCAAGGCTAACTGGGGGTAAAACCTTTCCAAGTAATGAAAAAGTTTTGAGTGATGTAATCATTTTACTCATGTTCTTTCTTATAGCTGCAATAACAGTCTGTTGATTGCTCCTTGAGAGGCTGTGAGCCAAAGCCCATTTCAGCAATGAAAAATCTCAGTTACAGATTGATTGGCACTCATACAGTGGGATTGATGACCAGTGTTAATTACTTAGAAATGAATAATTCAGCCTCGTAATGGATGGATGAAAACGAAAAGCCCACAGTCAATAAAAAAGCTCCATCTGAGAAGATAACCGATTCCCATGGGGAGAGAAGACATCAAGAGCACTTACAGTGAACTGAAGCGAACTGGGCTGATCTCCAACATGCCGATTGAGCCCCTCCCACAGTCCCCAATACAGAGCCCATCTGTGGAGAAAATATATACACGGTATCGCATACAATATTGCATTATAGTGTCATCTCTTTTCTCTATTAGTGAAAAAGGAAACCAGTGAATGCTAAACTGTGTCAAGAAGAAGTAAAAAATATCTATCAGTTTCATTATTGATCTAGTCATTGGAGCAGCAGCACCATCTAGTGGAGATTTGATTTTGAAACTTTCTCATGCCAAGGACTCCCGAACATGACGATCTGTTTGCGATGGACACTCTTCCTAAAATATAAAAGCAATGTACAAAAATCCATCTATATTGTGTGGGAAAATATTAAATGTAATATTATAAATACTACAAAGTAAATACATGTTATTACATTTAAATATTCGCATTGCCATTACTAAAATACATTTTTTAAAATAGATTTTAAGTTTACAGCATATCTGAGATTTACATATTACACCAGTCTTCATAAAGCAAAATAAAATAGTATGTGAATGTAAAAAAACAAATAATAATTATTTAAAACATTTAAATAACCTCAAATCTAACATTAAATTTAACAGGACCACCAGTTTGAAAGTACACTGAATAAGAAAACAATGATAGTGAAATAGTATTAATTTTGATTAATATTATTAACTTTAATTGTGATTGTGAAATGTTCAGTAAAATCAATTTTATTTTGTTGTACTTTTATTTCTGTCTCTCGACAGAATGTCCTGTGCCAGTGTGTACTTTGGAGCGTAGGATCAAGTTATCTGTCAGCTCACCGTGGAATAATAAGGGACTGAATTTGGTTTGACATGGCGTCATTTATTCTTGTTCTTTTCCCATATATTTGTCTGCAGGCCTTCGCAGGTAAGACCTACAAAACCATTTACCTCATAAATCACACTTCTGAAAGCTGACAGAGAACATAACAGACAGACCTGGCATTTGCCTTATGACATTCTGAGGGTTAATAATCAAGTTCAAAAGGAAGCTTTCAGTAGTTCCCCTCTAGTAAAGATTAGTAACTCTCAAACTCTGTAACAGCCCCAGGTTCAGTGTTCCTAGATGGGGAGAAAGCTGATGAAGTTTTGAGGAGACACAGACGAGCGAACACAGGACTATTCGAGGAGCTTCTGAAGGGGAATGTGGAAAGGGAGTGTATGGAGGAGAAGTGTGTCCTGGAGGAGGCCCGAGAAGCCTTTGAAAATGATGAAAAGACAGTGAGTAGAAAAGTTGTGGTTCGTCATTTGTCATTGTATTGTGTAACAGCAAATGTGTGTTTTTCAGATGGAGTTTTGGGCAAGTTATATTGGTAAGTCTGTTAGATCATTAACTTTTCTATTTACCTACACTAAACAGGGAGGCAGTGGAAATGTGTGTTGGTTTCTGTTCCACCTAAAGACAAATATATTAGGATAATATTTGAAATGGATATTAATACCGTTCATTCTTTAACTCAGAAATTAAGGAAACAATTTATACAAAGTTTTAGGCCTAATTATTGGACAATAGGGCTGGGTAAAAAATATCGATTTCTCGATAGGCTATTAATCGATTCTCATTTTTACGAACCAATAGCCTATCGATTTTCAAGAATCGATTGGTCTTTCCTGTTTGCAGTTGATGAACAGAACATTGTAGTCCGCCTCCCATTCAATAAATCGCAATAATCTTTGTGCATTGTTAATTTTGATATGAATTTTGATATGTCTCAGCTTTCAAATTCTGCCCATTTTATTACGAAATTCAAAAAATAAATACCGTTTTGGCGCTGTTTAATGTGACGTGACAGGTTCAAGCTAAGCGGCAACGCGAAGAGCACGTGAAGTCATCATCTCCTCCGCTTTAATACCGTTTACAGCGCAAAATAAATATGAATGAACATCTGAAGGTATTTTAAAAGATACAGTACAACTTACCAAAATCCGTATCATGTCTCATGTAATCGCTCAATCAGTGTTTTAACCGCTGAAAGACGTCAATAAAACAGCTTGTCACGTAACCTCAAATTTACCTCAGAAAAACCATATTCAGTGACCATAAACTCGTTAGTCAGCTAGAAAATGAACTCTAGAGAGGATATATATGCACCATATTACATATTCATTATATTTTTTTAATGTTCTTCGATATTTAATGCATGTTTGAATAAATCTGTCAAGTTTTTATGACAGCCACCATTTAAATGTTTATATTTCAAAAAACTGCAGTAGTAATATAATTATGTGATTGTAAAGTTAGCATAATAACTTTATTTTCATAAAAACTTCCTTGAGTGTAATGTAAACAAATCAGTTAATTTTAACCTTCAATATTATAATAAAGTAGCTACCAACTGACTCTCATGTATAGTTTACAGCATTAGTTGAGACTTTTTTTTTTCCTTGAGAAAATCTGCCATGCACCATGTACCTGATATATCCAAAATAATCGATGTTGAATCGAATCAAATCGCAAGCTTGTGAATCAAAATCGAATCGAATCGTGAAATTTGTGTCAATACCCAGCCCTATTGGACAAATAAAGTAGATTTAAGTGCAAATTCAAAAATATCAACTTGCAATTTTAAAAAAAAAAAGATCCTGTTTGTTAGATGGGGACCAGTGTAAATCATCACCCTGTCAGAACCGAGGCACATGTGAGGACCAGATGGGCACATACACCTGTAACTGTCTGCCAGGCTTTGTTGGAAAAAACTGCGAAATAGGTGAGACAGGATCTCTCTTTCCTCAAACGCACAGTTTGAGCGCACCGTGTTTACAATGTTAAAAGATGTTCTGTGCTGTTTCTCAGTGACTGCCAAAAAGTGTGATGTTGATAATGGTGGCTGTGAGCATTTCTGTGTTCTGCTGGAGTCTCGTGGGACAGTGTGTCAGTGTGCATCCGGATACAAGCTCAAAGATGACGGATTTACGTGTGAGCCTATAGGTGATTTATTTACTTCTTAAATTCCTGTCCTGATTTCTCCAAAAACACCTCAAAGAGCTACTTTCATTCTTAAAGCTTCTCATATACAGTATTATATGACGAAATATCAGAAATGTCATTTAGAAAGACACTGCAAACGCAATTTAATGCAAAACATTTTAGAAAAAAATGGGTAACACTTTATTTTAAGGTGTATTTACTATAGTAATAACAGTAAATTATGCATAATTACAAGTAACTAACCCTAAACCAAACCCTAACCATAACTCTATAGTAAGTACATGAAGTTAATTAATATTACTCAGTACTTATTTGAGTAAATACAATGTAACTACGTCACCTTAAAATAAAGTGTAACCAGAATGTGTTTTTTTTTTATGTATTACCAGTGAAGTTCCCATGTGGCAGAACTATTAAAACAGTTGTGAGAATAATTGCCAGTGGCCCCACCTCTGTAACGAACACATCTGCACAGTCTTCCAATAGTACAATCAAATCAACATCCAACATACTCAAAACGGACAATCGGACAATCCTTACAGATTCTAAACAGAAAGAAGCGAAAATCTCGCCACCTCGTGTTAAACTGCCTGAATGGACATTTGCTGAGTATTTGACGTTGCCTACAGTAAGTGCTCCAAAAAGCCGTATTGTTGGTGGCAATTCAGCCTTACCTGGAGAAATCCCTTGGCAGGTAAAGACTGTAAATTTTAGGTGTTTTAACAGTCAAAAAATGTCTTTGATCAAATCATCTAGGAGTAAATTATGAGTTACTTGTATATATGAACTGTTTATGCACCCAAAATCATGTCATTTATCCCAGTTGACTGCTGATCCCTAGGTGGCGCTGGTGTCTCATTCAACACAGCAGGTGTTCTGTGGAGGCTCCATTCTGAGCCCTTTATGGGTCATTACTGCAGCGCACTGTCTGGTAGGGATCCAGAATGGATCCTTCTTCATCAGAGTTGGTAAGACCATACAACAGAACAACAGCAGAGTTGTACAGCCAATGAAACAGATTAAAATAAACTGATATATGGCGCCAAGTACATTTAATATATAGCATATTATAAAAAAATGTAAAAAATAAAAAAATAACAAAAAAAAGGTAACACTTTATTTTAAGGTTACATAGTTACACGTTACTGCATGTACTTACTATAGTAATAACTATAATAATAAATTATGCATAATTACAAGTAACTAACCCTAAACCAAACCCAGGGGTGTCCAAACTACGGCCAGCGGATGAATTTCAAACGGCCCGCAGCTTGTCTATTAAAATATATTATATGTGGCCCGCCATGCATAATTTACAAATCGTGCAGTTTCACAATGTCAACACAAGGTGGCAGTACTAGATTTTAGGCCAGGGAAACAACGCGAAACGAAACAGCGCTACTTTTGCGCACTGCGCAGTGCGCACAGCACGAGCTCACAAATGTGTTTACTTGCTGAGTGTCTCGATCACACGACCACTAAACAGCCAGTGAGAAGAGTTCGAGTTCGGCGTAGAGGTCTCAGGTACAAGCTGCAAATGTCTCTGTGATTTAATTTAGTTTAAAGCCAGTTGAAACAGCGCTGACTTAATCAACAACACTAACGTGCAAATCAGGAGAAACATTGAGCCGATCCAGTCAGAATACTTTTCAACCAACAATTCAACAACATTTATCATGGATTTACTGTGGCAACACTAACTTTAACCGTGGTATTTTGTCAGAAATGTAGGTTAATATCTCATTTTATTTTAATTTTTAATGTAGACATGTATTAAATGAATAATAAAGGCCAAATTACAGACTATTTTTTGTCATAAACTTGCAGTTTTGTGCATTCGTATTTATATTAAATGTGTTTATAGACTAAATACCATGAAGCCATTCTAAATATAGAAACAATATTTTTACTTTTTTACCATGAAAGTGAGGTGCCATGCGTGGTTTTACCTGTGGTTATCTAATTAGAGTTCTAACTCAGTAACATTATTTAAATTTCACCCTTTAAAAACGAGGTTGTTAAAAGTTTTACAGATATTGTTTGTGTAATAAATAATAAATCTCTGTCCCATCTCAAGCTACTCTACTGTCAGCTCAAGCCTTTGTCAAATCTGTCATGTTTTATATATATATATATATATATATATATATATATATATATAAAATAGAAAAGGAACTGGCCCCCCAGATGTGTCCACAACATCGAATCTGGCCCCCTTTTAAAAAAGTTTGGACACCCCTGCTCTAACCCTAACCACAGCTCTCTAGTAAGTCCATGTAGTTAATTAATATTACTCAGTACTTATTTAAGTACGTACGTCACCTTAAAATAAAGTGTTACCAAAAAAACAACAACAACAAAAAAAAACAAGTAATGTAAAAAATAAAATACAATACAAATTCCTTGTTTGGCTATACACTTCAAAATTACTTATTTTTGTATTCCAGTAAAAGTATCTAAATCCTTACAACAAGATAAAATTACATAAGAACAAAATCATTTGAAGATAATAAAGACTTTGTTTAGAAAATATATATTCTTTTTTTTTTTTTTTTTGTTAGATTGATGCTTAAAACATGAACACATTTTGCCAATAGGGCAATAAAAACAGAATAATAAGATAAAATATAAAAATATATTAAAATAGTTAAATATATAAAAATATTTTAAAATATATACACTACCATTTAAAAAAAGTCATTAAGATTATATAAAAAAAAGAAATTACTACTTAAGACAGGTAAAAAATGACAGTAAAGTCATTTATAATGTTACAGAAGATTTCTATTTCAAATAAATGCTGTTCATTTGAACTTTCTATTCATCAAAGAATCATGAAAAAAAAAATCAGCATATTAAAATGATTTCTGAAGAATCATAAGACAAAATGACTGGAAAAAATGACTGGAAATTCCATCACAGGAATAATATACATTTTAAAATATATTAAAATAGAAAAATTAGGTAACACTTTATTTTACATGGTCCTTGTTACACGTTACATGTAGTTACTATAGTAATAACTATAAATTATCCATAATTACATGCAACTGACCCTAAACCAAAGCCTAACCCTATAATAAGTACATGTAGATAATCAGTACTTAGTATAATTACACTGTAATAGGGACACCTTAAAATAAAGTGAAACCAAAAATTATTTTAACTTATTTTAAATTGCAATAATATTCCACAATATTACTGTTTTTACTGTATTTTTGATCAAATAAATATAACCTCGGAGACCAAAAGAGATTCATTCCAAAAACATTATCTTATGCAGCTTTGCTTATCAAGTAAATTGAATGTTTTACGAATCTTTAGATATTTTTACTGAAATTTTACTGATCAAAGACCAGTTATTAATAATATTATTAACAACCATGTTTCACAGGGGAACATGATATCTCCAAGACTGAAGACACAGAACAGAATCTGGACGTCACCCGTTTCATCTCTCATCCTCGTTATGACTCCAAATCAAGCCTCTACAATCATGACATTGCTTTGTTGCGGCTGCGCACCCCCATCCGGTTAACTCCAACAATACGTCCCATCTGCCTTGGACCCATGCTCTTCTCCAACTCACTGCTGCAGTCTGGATCTCTGGCCACTGTCAGCGGCTGGGGCCGTCTGCACTTCCAAGGACGAAGTGCAGTGACTTTACAGAAGGTTGAATTGCCTTATGTGGACAGAACAGTGTGTAAGGAAAGCAGCAGTGACCAAATCACATACTTCATGTTCTGTGCGGGCTACTCGGATTCTGCTAAAGACGCCTGTCAGGGGGACAGCGGAGGACCTCATACCATGCGCTACCACAACACCTGGTTCCTCACAGGCATTGTCAGTTGGGGAGAAGAATGTGCCAAGAAAGGGAAGTATGGTGTGTACACACAGGTTGGTAACTATTATCGTTGGATACAGCATGTGATGGGTGTTACTAAAGGAGTACTGCTTACAAGTGTGGACCAATGATCTTGAGTCTCATTTAAAAATGTCATCTCAGACATGGTGAAAGCAATGCTCAAACCTTGAGAGAAGGTTTTGATTGATATTTAAGTTGATGTTTGCCTAATCAAGTCAAATAAAAAAAAAATTTACATTGTTCCTAATCCATTGATCCCATTGTAATAGATTGTAATCATGCTCCGCCCCTCAAGACCTGGCTGGCTAATGAGATTTCATCATTAAAGCCTGTGCAGCATTTCATCAATTATGCATTACTTAGTATCTTCACTTTCCCATAATGATATTTAATAATCGATAATTATGCTCAGTAGACACATGCTCAGTAGCACTGTTTTCTCCTGTGGTCTAATGAAAGCAAGTATGTTATTAAGCAGTGTACTGTCTTGCTACATGGTTAGAACCTCTCATTCAGACAGCAAAGGAAACAAAATGTAGCCCCTCAAGCTTTGAACTGCCACCGCATTAAGAGGGAAAACTGAAAATATCTGACGCTAGAAACCTACTTAAGATTTTAACAGCGTTCTTAAAAAGACTCGTGCGCTAGTTCTGAAAATCACTGGATATTCCCCATAAACACCGGAGGCATCGGATCACTCACTTCTCACCTGTGAAAGATCCTTTCATCATTTCAGGCCAATCTCTAGGAGATAAAGTTAATGTTTATGATGTATGTGTGCCTTTGACTTTACATTTTGTTGTTGTAAATTAACTATTATTACTATTATTATTATTATTTTTATATATACTACCATTCAAAAGTTTGGGGTTAGTATGATTTTTTTTGTTTGTTTTTTTAAGAAATTCTTTTATTCAGCAAGGACACAAATTGATCAAAAGTGACAGTAAAGGCATTTATAATGTTACAAAAGATTTCTATTTTAAATTAATGCTTTTTAAACTTCCTATTCATCAAATAATCCTGAAAAAAAAGTGTTTCATGATGTCCAAAAAAAAAAAAAAAAAAAAAAAAAGCAGCACAACTGTTTTCAACACTGATCCTAAGAAATGTTTCTTCAGCAGCAAATCGGCATATTAGAATGATTTCTGAAGGATCATGTGACACTGAAGACTGGAGTGTGTAATACTGTAATATTGAATATTGTAATATTTCACAGTACTAGATTTATTCTTTTACTTTAATTTTGATCAAAAATGCTGCCTTGGTGAGCATAAGAGACCTCGTTCAAAAATATTAAAGTCCCCCTGTGGTGAAAATCAAGTTTTAAATGTTGTTCATATGTCTATGTGGTGTTTTTAACATGCTTTAAGACAAACCATGTACAAATTCATAAATCAACATCATTGCTGAGTATTTTCTCTTTAAAACTGCAGTAAACCAAAGACAGTCTCAAACCCGCCGTTTGAAATCGCTGGTGTTTCTGACGTCACAAACTACCTTGTAACCAATCACGTCAATGTGCCGGCAGGCTTTAGCATTTCATTAACTGACCATGCAAGGGAGTCTCAAAAGAAGGTTATCCCGGTATATTTTTCTGTTGATATGAAAAATCGGGTAGATTTAGCAATATGGCGGATGTATGTTGCATATTACGATGTTATGATGAACTATATGCCTTGTTGTTCAAAGCGTTTGTAAGGATACTGATTATTAGAAGACAGCTGTCTGACTCGTAAATTTGAACATGGTTTGTGTAACATTAGCACCACATTATTAGCTGTTTGATAATGTAGTCAAGCAAAACGCTAATTATATTAATTACCGTTACGTGTCCGACGTTGTAGAAAGCGATACCATTGTACAGCGTTTACCTCAGTAAGTTGACTGAGTGGATCTCGTCTGAGCTCATGCGAGTGAATGAAGGCGGGGCTAATTATCTTATTCATAGATCAGTGTATATTAAATGAGGCAAGGGTGTAGAGTTACATTCAAGATATTTTAAGGCATTAAGATTTTTTTTTTCACAGGAAAAAAATGTTTAAATATGTCATTTTGGTGATCAAAGATAAAATGATTGACTACAGGGGGACTTTAAAAAATCTTACCTACCCCAAGTTGATTAAAAACAAATTGTATTTCTTAATTTTCAATAGGCTGTACAAATTTAAATAGAACATTGTTACAATACAACAGTCAATACAGGTACATTCCCTCAAAAAGAATAATTTAGAAGCCAGTCCCAAAAACAAAACAAAACAAAACAAAAAACAGGATTAAATGCTATGTGGTCTCAGACATTAGGACATGAATAAGCATGTAAATACGAAAAACTTACAGTACATATGGCTAAAGGCCCGTTCACACCAAGGACGAAAGCTGTAGTATAACGATATTCTTGTAAAATCCGTTCTGAAAATAAGAATAGCAGTCCACACCACAACTATAAAGATAACAACACAGAGAAACGATATCGTTGGAATTACTTTCAGAATGATTTTTTTTCCAGCTGATGAGCGATTAAAAACAATGACAGCCAATCAGAATCCATCCTGCTTTGAAGAGCTCGAGCATTTAAAGCGGCAGACGAAAAAACTGCAACGCGCGCTAAAATAAACAGAACAACATCATCATCCGCTGGTGTGGACACGGATATAATTATCGTTATAGTTATCATTCTTGGTGTGAAAGGGCCTTAATACAACACAGATATATATTCTTTACGTGGCTTCATTTTTGATGTGTGACTGAAGCTCCACGCTGGAAGGGAACAACTTGATAGCAAAATTAATAACATAAGAGATATGTACTCCACAGCGTCTCCTGCTGCTACACACAGCTCATTTGCACTTCAAACGCTGGTATATCAAAGTCAGCCCTCCAACTGTGGGCCTGATTTTGTGTAGTAAATTCATATAAGTCTGCAATTAATATTCAATTAATTATTCAAAACAGTGGGTATATTTAATGTTTGCTGTATGATCTCACTTAATAAGGAACCACCATTAACATGGCTCTGATTTTGCAGCCGCACATGGCGCCACGATTGTGACAAGAAACACACATGAGCTCTGCTCGCCCCCTCATGACTCATATTTGTGGCTATAAAGTCAACATTTACATGACAGCCCCCAGGTCTTCAAGCTGGTGGAGTAGATTCTGCATGTAAAGTGCCTGACAAGAGAATTTGACTAAATAAGAGAGGTAAGAATTGACGGCATGCAAAATTCAACTGGTTTAAAGCTGTAGAGAGACACAAAAGACCACAAATTTGTGTGACCTGAATAAAGTGCTTTGAAATATTTTTTGAGGTAACTACATTAAATAAAGAGGGGAAACAGGCATTATGGCACTACATGATTTGGCATTGAAGCTCTCAGGTAGAGAGCTCTGTTTGTTCAAAGAGGATAAATACAACAATAGTAACAGTACACGATAAATAACAGCACAGACGCACACAGTTTAAAAATCCAGGTCCGTTACAAACAGGATGTTTTCATTGGTCTTTTCAGGAGGGGTAACCATGAAGACAGCGACAAAGCCAGATCAGAAGTGTTTTTCATGGGCCTTGATTCATTAAAAAAAAAAAAACTGTCAAGTCTACTGGGACAATCGCAGAGTCAGAATGTTCTAGGCTTTATGTAGTCAGGAGGACTGAAGTGTTTCGGCAGAGGACAGATCTTTAAGAGCGCTCTGTTTTCTGAAATGGTGCAGGTCTTTTGTAAGGTGTAAAAGAAACAATATGTATTTTGCATTTTAGTAGTGTCTGATCAAACAAGAACAGAAGAACGTTGGAATACAATCCTGCTGGTCAAGTCTGAATCCATGTCGTCACATCCAGTCTGAGCTACCAAGTGTGAATGTGAAGGTCCAATATAGCACTGGATGATTTGTTCACGGCGAGCTGAGCTTCCGCGCTTTACGGTTCCCTGGGTCTGCAGAGAAGATAGGGCAGCATGGGTCATATGCAACAAGGAAGCTTTCGTTTCTTCAGGGAACTACACTAATCAGGCAGCGGATGTCCAAATAGACTCTCACCTCCAAGCCGGTTGGAGTGATTCTTGATGCTGTCTCCCAGAATGCCATGCAGGTTGGCAGTAGGGATACGGCCTTCTTGTCTGCGACTCAGATTCTTCACCAGCCTGAGACAGTGCACAACTAAACTGATTCACACCAAACTAACATTTTAAGCCACTTTAATGTTGTACATTTTTTTTTATTGAACTACTGTAAGCATTTCAAAGGGATAGTTCACACAAAAATGAAAATTATCCAATTATCCCATGATTTACTCACCCTCAAGCCATCCTAGGTGTATATGACTATCTTCTTTCAGACGAACGGTTTAAACAAATAAGGCTGTACAACATACTCAAGCTCCCCTTCTCTTGAATCAAAATCCTCCGACATTTCTCTTTAAAAATGATCATTTTAGACTTTAGACTAATTCGTGACCGGTGTTTTGTTTTGCTCTCTCCTCTGCGCCTCCGCGTTCGTCATGCGTTGAGTTAGAGGTTACTCTTCCGTCGAAGTGTACAGTTGTCTGCCGGAAGCCAGTTATTATAGATAATAAAGTTTTAAATATGGATGTTTTTCTTACAAAAACGCTTCGCTTCACTTCAGAAAGCCTTTATTAACACCCTGGAGCCGTATGGATTACTTTTTACTGGATTTTTTGGGTTCAAAATGTGGCCTCCCCTTTACAACCATTATAAAGCTTGGAGGAGCAAGGATATTTTTAAATATATCTCCAATTGTGTTTGTCTGAAAGAGGATAGTCATATACACCTAGGATGGCTTGAAGGTGAGTAAATCATGGGATAATTTTCATTTTTGGGTGAACTAACCCTTTAATGAAATAATCTTGTTAAGATCTAGAGTTAATACAGATACTTAATACAAAGCTTATATAGTGTTTAAAAGCAGAAATGTGAATCTCATTTTTTTGTTAAAGCACTTGCATGAATTATTCAGTAATACATGTGTTATTTGCCCTGTAAAGTTCAGGGTTTTGCATCATTCACAATTGAAATTGCCTTTTGAATTCCAATTCAATTCCTGAATTTAAACTGAGGTAACAAACAGGTTGTAGAATCACATTTTGAATTTGAATGTTAAGAAGTAGAATTAAAATAAATTGAATTTCATATACAGTAACTGCAGTTTTGTAACTAGTAACACAACTTGTGTCAAATCTAATTCTTTAATTCTGAATTTTGCCACAAACCCTTTGCCCAACCCTTGTTGAAATTGTTCTTTTTGATAATGGGACTACATTTCTCAATGCTTCACATCTAAACACTTTTTTTTTTTTTAACACATTGAAAGAATCAAATTCACGATTCTGTTGAGTTTAAAGTGATAGTTCACCCTGAAATGAAAATTCTGTCATCATTTACTCACCCTCATGTTGTTTAAACCTGTATGACTTTGCTTCTTCTGTGGAGCACAAAAGATGATGTTTTTAATCAGTGTTGGGAACCAAACAGTTTTGGTGACTATTGATTTGGACAAACAAACATTGAGGCATTTCTCAAAGTATCTTCTTTGGTTTTCTGCATAAGAAAGTAAGTTGTACATATTTGGAATAACATGAGGATGACAGAAATTTCAATTTTGGATGAACTATCCCTTTAAGTTGCATTTAACCCAGAATATCCCTTTATGTTCCCCTCCCATCACTCACCACTGGCCATCATTTTCCTCATGCTGTAGTTGTATGACATCACCACACTTAATGATCAAGTTATCCAGCCCGGTTTTCCTCCAGTCGACAAAGGCCCTGTATCTGCCTGGAACCTAAAACAAACAGATGAACAAGTGAAGCCTTTCAAAAAACATGCGTCACCCTACACGAGTTACCACATCTGAAATAAGTGACTGAGTGTGGGATGTCTCACCAGATGGGAGGCGTCCTCCTCCTCAGTGTCAGACGGGTTAGAGAGGCTGTTTGCTGCACTCCAGTCCTCCAGACCTTCACAGATATCTACAGAATAAGGTGCCCCCGGCCAGCCTACACAAACACACCACATACATGCTTCAGTGTAAACCCTTGCATTCTGATTCATGAAATACTCAGAATTCAATATATAGTGTCTGATTAACCCAACTGATGCTGACAGCCTGTGCCAGCTTAGAGTGCATGTATGTGGGTGAAGAAATCACATGCTCGTTCATGTTTACTGTTTGTGTGTGAAGTTTGTGGTGATGGGGATGATGGTTTTACATTGAGAGTGATGTCTAGGATCAAGTAAAACAGTAAGAATTACACTTTATGCTGCTTTGTAAGTGTTTATAAGTATATGTTGGTAAGTGCTTAAAATTAAGTTTGTACAATGAGACTACATGTGCATTGTGTTGGCCTAACACATTCACATCTGCATTTGTATACTTAAACGGCACACTTAAGTGTGTATGTGAAGATGTTTAAGTAATACTGCGTCTGTTGCGCTGGTGCTGGCTAGAGCTGCTGAACGGATCTGGACTGCTGTGGCCTGACTCAGTCCCCTCTGAGCTGACTGACGCTCTTTGCTGTTTGCTGTGGGACAAAAGCAGAGCATGAAGTAAATAAACAATCATTCACACATACACCATCTCTTATACATGAAACAGGAGCCAAACCAGCCATCAGCTCAGCACAAACCATATAAGAAGCTGGCAGATATGGACAGATGGCAGTAATTTCATGATTCTTTCATAACAGACATGCTGACAAGAAAATGGAGCGAAAATAAAGAGATACGGTCTTGATTTGTCGAGATACGACTCAACAGGCTGAGTTTGTTAGCATATCTGTCTTGATCTCAAAAAAGGCCTGTCTTCAAAGCGTTGTTCAACAGCCAAAACAATGGAGTGAAACCAAGCTCTTCTGGTGTTCTCCTTTGCATGTCATGCAAAACCGATGCAGAGATGAGCTGGCAAAGCATCTGCCTGTTATACTGATGAGCAGGGGAACTGCTGGTGAGGTATGTATGGAAGGGACAGCGATAGTGGTTAAAATGTGGCCGTAGCAGCCCTGTATGTGACGGAGCACAGATCGGATCAGCCCCCCCTCCTGCCTGCTTTACCACTGAGCGTCACTGTCGCTGGGAGGGGCGAGTGAGGCGTGGGCTCCGAGCGCGAAGGCACACACACACGCCCCCCGACAGGGACACAAGGTCCAGGCGGGGCAGGCAGCCCTTAAGAACGCCACGGGAAGGCCGCACGGCCCTGTGGGAGGACAGGCAACCACACACAGCGGCTTCATCCCCATCATCATCATCAGAAATTTTTTCAAACACTTAGGATTTGTTCAAATGAAACAATCTGAATGTGTATGGGTTTCGTATTTACAAATACAAAGAAATATGTCAGGCTTACACACAAGGTCCAAAATTAACACTGGCCAAACACCAAATTAGAGTAAAAATGGCATTGGCGAGTAAATAAAACAGTTACTCACCAGTAACTTTTTTTAGAAACTGCAACATTTTATGATTTAAGTCAAATTTTAATTATGATAATCTGACCTTCACTGATGTTAGTGACGACAAGCGATTCAAAACTACTAAAAAAACATCCGTAGATATATATACACAATTTAAAATAACGGTTTTCTAAATATGCAATTTATTCCTGTGATGGCAGTTACTCCATTACAGTCACTTATGTAACATTATAAATGTTTTTACTGTCACGTTTGTTCATATTGTGTCCTTGCTGAATTAAAGTATTAATTTCTTTCAAAATAATAATAATAAAAAAAACTTACTGACCTCAAACTTTTGAATAGTAGTGTATATACAAACATATATACACAGTATATATAATAAATATGAAATTTAATATAATTTAAGTAATATAACAATGTAATATGAATATGATATATACAAACAATACAATTCCATGGCCCTGTATATTTATGGCAGGCAAACTTTCTCAATTCACAAAAGTTACATATAATTAAAAAGAAGTAGTAGTTAATTTTGGACCCTGCTTACACATCATTTGAATTGCTAAAGCGGGGAGGGTACTGTAAAAGCTATTGGCGGGATTCTGGGAAGGAAGTGTCATGTGAGAGATCTAACGGCTAAAAGCAGCAAAAAAGCTGGTCTAAGCCAAAGGATCAAGGAGAGAGAGTGATTGGTGAGTGTTGAATATGAGGGTTCAATCTACTGTTTTGCACACTAGTGGATTCTTACCTCACTGAGAGGGGCGGAGACATCTGCATCTGCTCCGAGACTGCAGCGGAGTGACACAACTCTTCTGGACCAATGAGAGAAGATGACAGATTACTCAGAGTACTTGTGGAGGAATAATAGTGGCATTTTAACATGGGAAATGTGTTGAAACCTTTGAGTTGTTTCTGCTGGTTGGTCAGGATCTTTCTGATCTCATTCAGCCAGGTGATCTTCACCTCCACTGTGGGCGCCTATGAGAAGTTTTTGCATATCAATGGTACATGTATATAATAGTAATCATGGTCACTGTCCATTAAATAATACATTTTAATGTTTTTTGAAGCCATCTCATTCACTTTAATTGTACAGAAAAGAGCAGCTGGGACAATACTTCACATTTACAAATTGATTAAATATGATCAGACTGAAATTCCATTCATTTTTGGATTAACTGTCACTTTAAACATTCTTACCTGTATCACATAGACTTCCTCTCTGCCACTGTACCAGATCTCAAACTTTTTCACATCTCCTTTGACGTTCTCCGTAATTCCTACTGCACTCATCTGCATCATAAACACGCCATTTTATATTCACAGATACAGCTCATATCCTATAACATCCTGTGATATACAGTAGAATAACATTTTAAAAACATGGAAAGGATAAGCAAACAGGCTGACAGACAGCGATGCATGAACATGTGATGCTAACCAGGGCTTTCTGGGATTGTATATGTGCTCACAGCAGGAAGTGTGCCGTACCTTAAGACAGTGCTTGAAGCTGTAGGAGGGCGTTTTGTCAGCGTTCTCTCCGTGTTCCTCCCGCCGCTTGCAGAAGAGAAGCGCGTGCTCATGCAGGAACAGGTGTCGCTGCATGGGCTTAAAGCGGGCCAGTTCCTTCACGCGGGTCGGACCCTTCTTATGACTAATCCACACACTGAAGGAGCCCTGCATTAGCACACGGCCCAGATCGCTGAGATCACCCTGCAACGAACAACATGTTAACTACGCATTTACACACACAGACACTCATCCTCACACACACTCACTTTAAGTTGTCAAAAATGTCACCTCATATCCAGTGATGGCAATCTGGTGCATTGAGTCATTGACTGACTTCAACAGGTCCAGCATGGCTGCTAGCGCCCCCTGCAGTTCAGAAACTCTCTCACAGCCTGAGCTGTACTTCAGAAGCTCCTATTATCAGACACACATACAATTCCTGATTTAATGGACAAAAAGATGCTTGCTAGTGTTATTTTAGGCTTTATTTTAGTTTTATTATAGTTTTCTTAAAGGGTTAGTTCACCCAAAAATGAAAATTCTGTCATTAATTACTCACCCTCATGTCGTTCCAACCCCGCAAAACCTTAAGATATTTTTGATGAAATCCGAGAAGTTTTTTTTATCTCCCATAGAAAGCAACTAATTTAAGGTCCAGAAAGGTAGTAAAGACATCGTTAAAATAGTCAATGTGACTGCAGTGGTTCAACCTTAATGTTATGACGCGTCGAGAATACTTTTATGTGCAAAAACAAAACAAAAATAACAACTTTATTCAACAATTTCCTTGTTCCCTGTCAGTCTTCTACGCAGTGGATGCAGTGCAGCGCCTCCTTGTTTACGTCCAAACGCCAGCTCAGTAGATTAAAAAAAAACTCGGATTTCATCAAAAATATCTTAATTTGTGTTCTGAAGATGAACAAAGGTCTTATGGATGTGGAAAGACATGTAATTAATGACAGAAATTTTATTTTTGGGTCAACTAACCCTTTAATATTTTGAATGTGCTTTTATTTTTATATTTGTAGTTTTTATGTTAATTTTAGTTTAATAATTGTCATTTTATTATTATTTATTTTTTTAAAAATATTGCTATTTAGGTTTCATTTAATTTTAGTTCAGTTTTAATTTTAGATTTTATTTACGGTTATGATTTTTAAATTTAGTGCTTCAACTTAAAGTTATTTCAGTTTATTGCCAAGGCAACATTTCTATTTTTTGTTTAGTTTACGTTTTCCAACTAATATTTTGTTTGATTTCAGCTTTATTTCAATTAACAAAATGTTTTTAATAGTTTTATCTTTAATTAATGATAATAACCCTTATTCTTACTTCATAAAAACTACACTCACTGGCCACTTTATTGGGCACACCTTGCTAGTACCGGTTGGCCCCCTTTTGCCTTCAGAACTGCCTTAAGTCTTTGTGGCATCGATTCAAGGTGCTGGAAACATTTCTCAGATTTTGGTCCATATTGACATGATAGCATCACGCAGTTGCTGCAGATTTGTCAGCTGCTTGTCCATGATGTGAATCTTCCGTTCCACCACATCCCAAAGGTGCTCAACTGAATTGAGATCTGGTGACTGTGGAGGCCAATTTAGTATAGTGAACTCATTGTCATGTTCAAGAAACCAGTTTGAGATGATTTAAACTTTGTGACATGGTGCGTTATCCTGCTGGAAGGAGCCATCAGAAGATGAGTAAACTGTGGTCATAAAGGGATGATATGGTCAGCAACAATAAAAGATGCTTTGAAAAGATGCTCAATTGGTACTAAGGGGCCTAAAGTGTGCCAAGAAAATATCCCCCACACCATTACACCACCAGCAGCAGCCTGAACCGTTGATGCAAGGCAGGATGGATCCATGCTTTCATGTTGTTTATGCTAAATTCAGGCGTAAACAACTTGAGTAGTTGAACAGGTGTACCTAATAAAGTGGCTAGTGAGTATATTTCTTGGTGGACTAAAATGACACAAGATTGCAGGGTGATATGATACCAATTACAGTTCACATGAACCATATCCCAGACCACCTTTTCAAGCATACCGAGGAGCAATTTTCTGGTCAAACGGACTCAGCACCAAAATATGTAGTATGAAAACATCCCAAATGCACATTTGTATTTATCTGAAGTTCGCACCTTTAATAGGAGTTGATACTTTGTAAGGCGCTGGACTGGTTTCAGCAGGTATGAGTCAAGAGCAAGTTTGTGTTCCAGCTTCTTTTGGCACTCCTGAAACACAAAGCACACATCTCAGATTTTTTCTAGATGCATGCCAGTGAGCTGCAAGTGATTTTATAGATGCAGATGGTTTTTAATACCTGGAAGAATGGACAGTCAGAGAACTGCCTCCATAAGGACTCCGATCGAGGCTTGTTCTGACAGTAACATTCATATAAATGGAAATGGTCTTTCTGAAAATAGACAGATATTTTATGTTAGATCTGTTTTGTGAAAACAAAAAAAGAAAGACATTGAAAACTAACCTTAAATTATTCTCATATGGTGTTTTAAACTTCCTCACCCGTTCCAGAAAACATGCCCCTACTGCCTCTGGGCTCTCCAGACAGCTTTCCAAATCCTGTAGGAAGACACTGGAGAACAAAAGACACAAGTCACACACTTTGGCAACAGTGTTGCAGAAGCTCCTTTGAAAATATAGCTTGTCAAACTAAGCTGTTCATTATTTAATGTAATAATAAGCTGTAATAAGTTTTAAGCGGTTTCATAATTTACTGTTATACCTACCATTCAAAAGTTTGGGGCTGGTTAGATTTTTTTTCCGTTTTCGAAAGAAGTTTCTTATGCTCACCAAGTCTGCATTTATACGATCAAAAGTAATAATATGAATGAATAATTTTTTCCCCAGTGAAGTAGAACCTGGAAGCACTGCAACATAAATAGTGTAGGAGAATGACAGGGTAGAGACAAACTTGTTGAATAAAGTCATTATTTCTGTTTTGTTTTTGTGCACAAAAAGTATTCTCGTTGCTTCATAACATTAAGGTTGAACCACTGTAGTCACGTTGACTATCACGTTACATTAACGTTAACTGATGATGTTTTTACTACTTTTCTGGACTTTGAATGTGGTAATTTCGTTGCTTTCTATGCGGGATATAAAAAAAATCTCAGATTTTATCAAAAATATCTTAATTTGTGTTCATAAAGATGAACAAAAGTCTTACGGGTGTGGAACGACACGAGGGTGAGTAATTAATGACAGAATTTGTATTTTTGGGTGAACTAACCCTTTAATATCTTATGTTTTTCTTACCACAAAATGTTTTCTTGTTTTAAACATAAATCTAACAAAAAAGTAAAAGACACTTAATTCAAAATATATTCATTAAAAGCTCTTTATTTTAAAATGATTTTGCTTCTTAAGTAAATTTATCGTGTTGTAAGGATGTTTAGATTTTTTACTGTAAAAAAAGGAAAAAATATTGACTAAGAAATTAATTTTTGCTACATATTCCGACTCCAAACTTTTGAAAGATGCTGATCTATATGTACAAATCCTATATGTTCTACAACTAGTGCACATTACATTAAGTATGCACTACAATTAGTATGTATTAAATCTAATTTACACCATAAATGTATACATACAGTATAAAATGCGTATAAATATATACACATAGTATGCACTTACAACAATTAGTATGTATTAAATGTAATATGCACTACAAATGTAGTATGCATAAATAATTTAACAACTATTTCAGTTCCTTATTTTCCAGTCGCACTATGCCTGGTTCTGTCTCTGTAGTAGATAAGACTGACTGACAGTGAGGGGTCACAGTTGTCTATCAGAGCCCCTGCTCTGCTGATGCGCTCCCTTCCAGCTGAGCTCTCATTGGCTTAATCAAATCCTTATTTGACCAACAGCCATTTAGTTGTAATTAAAGTGCTTTAATTGGCGTAACAGCTTCCTGCAGTCAACCAATTTGGCAATTTGCCTCACCCGGAGATGAAGACCCAGCAGGCAAGACAGGTTTCAAAGCCACTGACAAACACAGCTGCATAAACCGATAAGTTTTATTTAAAATAAGATGTTTTATGAAGGTGTCTTGAAGTCAAAACTGTGAGTGTGCAGTTGTGTCTGATTTTCTTTATCTCACAGGAAACAGAATCATATTTCGGTCTGAAGTAATTGTTTACATTTTGCTCCTGCCGTTAGCAGCCTTATGAAGTTCTCTGTGTGTGTGACTGTGTGTGGCCTTGCCTGCTATGGAAGTTGTAGATATCAGGCAAGTTTCCAAACAGCACATCTCTCTTGTTGCGAAGACTTGTTGGCAGGAGCGAAGCAAGAGACGGACTGTCCATTTCAGCCCTGTAGCCCTGTAAATCCAGACAAATAAAGTGAGAGAGATCATAAACAAAACCACAGCAATAACACCTCATATCTTCAGTGCCACATTCAGAAAAATGAAGGTCATCTTACCAGGAGCACCGCCAGCAGCTCCTCCACATAGATCCTCTCGGTCTCTATCAGCTCCTTCATCACATGTCTGGAGTCACACACATTCACAGGGTCATCAGACACGCCACAGTGTCATTTAAACAGACCGTGTCAGACAGCAGACTCACCGTTTGAGCAGGTCAGTGCTGTCTTCTCCATCTATACTGTAGGGGAGAGAGCTGGCCATCTGATAATCATGAATCACCTCAATCTGACCCACACAGAAAACACTAAATGAGACCAGCACATGATGTTGATTTAATCAAAACACACATACTGCACTTGTCATTTCTATCTTTTCTGATCTTTATACATCTTTCTTTGTATATAACAACCGAAATACATAAAACACTAAAACTGGCATATGAAGATCACATTCAAATGGTCTTGGAAACTGATGTGTGAGGAAAAATTAAAAATCACTTTTCAGTGAACATTTCACAATTCACAAATGTGAAAAATATTTTTACTTTTTAAGTTTCCTAAATACAAATAAAAATCACAATTAAATCCCATTTTCAGACATATTCACAAATATATTTTTTATGATAGTCAATTGTGAAATGTGTGAAAATCCGATTTAAATTTGTTTGTTTTTTTAAAAATGTATTTAGGATAAAATCAATGAAATTATACATAGCAAAGCAAAAGCAAATTTTATTTTAATAATTTTAGCAATTTTATTTCAAAAATGTTTAAAATGTTTTTGTTTAAAATGTCACCGTAATTTCCACTATAGAGCCATTACAATAAATCACAATAATTCAAAAAATAATTTGAGATGTGATGGAAATGAGTTTCAGACCAAATTTAAAGAATTCTACTGTGACTGGACATTCAAAATTAAACTAGTGACGGTTTGTTTTCTACAGGTTTTCTACAGTTTAAGAAACCATATACTGTATTATAACATGGTAGTAAATTAGGACCATTGGTAGTAAAAGAATCTCACAAATGCATTAATAAAGACCACATAAACTCGTACTGTTTACCTTCCTGGAGTTTGGGCTTTTCCTTGATTGTCTTTTGCCTGGCAGTGGGAGGTCAAAGGTGAACTTTAAACTGGAATTAAAGTCTGTTTTAAACAAGAAGAGCAGGTGGATACAACACAGAATAAACACTAATATGTAGGTTGCATTACTAAAATAGACCAGTGACTGTAGCACAAAACATTAACATCCACAGCACTATGGACAATCAATTTATATCAAAAAGACATTCAGACAGCACTGGACATACAATAAATGCTTCCAATATCAGTCTGATCTGACTTTGGAAGTCATTCCAGTTCATGACCTCTGTAAGTGACTAAAATCCTCCCTAAAGCTCTTGTTTCAACTACAGATCCATCTTTACATTGCGCTCCTATCAGATCACATTTGATGGGCTGTTATCCAGCTGTGCTGAAGATCACAGTGTGTCAGGTGAGCTCTGCACATCTCTATCGCTTCTTCCCTTGATCTCTCCATCTTAAAGTGCTTCAGCTCTCTCAAGAATACTGAGTGCCAAAAATCTCTCTCCTTTGTCATCTCCTTCACAATTAACTTATAATTTTAATCTGTAATATATTATTATTCTGCAATCCAACTTACTTTTTCTCTGGACTGGTTAGCTAACATATTTAGCAGAAGCAGTTGCAATGGTCAGTAATAATATAAACAGTTTAATGGTCATTATACATAAAGATCTGAGAGCTGAGATTTGACCACTATTGACCAATCAGAATGAATAAAATGTAAATAAAGGTTTTCATTCTGTGGTAAACAAAAAGTAATGCTTCCTAATTTACATAAAGGCATTGATTTGACTATAGGTCATAAAAAAAGCCTTTGTTGTGAGTCCCTGGAGTTAATAATGATCAAAAGAGCTTTAATGTGAATTGAAGATGCACCCTATTTCACAACTCCCCAGGAAGTCTGCATTATCCACAGGGATTTATTAGGAACAGCCGTGTATTTGTAAATGTAGATAGTAGGTTGTTTCCATAGATTTATTGCTGTTTCCATGACTCCAATTCAAGTGAAGATCTAATCAGGCGTCTTGACAGCTTTATTAATGTGTGTGACAGTATACATTTCGTACTGTACCAAGTTATGTACATGATGTCTAAATTCATCTCTCAGATATGAAACATTTAATACAGAGTCTTGTGAAGAAGAATTAACTATTTATAAGATTGTGAGAACTCATGGCTGAAAAAATATTGAGGATAAGTGGACCTAAAGTATTTATTATAAAAGTAGCATTTTTCAAGGTCTTGTACTAGCACATACCATGTTTGGGGGAGAAGAGGGGGGATTTTGAGCGTGGTGGGTTCTCTGGTCGAGGGGCCACCAGTTGGATTGGCCGGATGTGTTTGTCTGCCAGTTTCCTCAGGCAATTCTGTCTGGACTGAATTAGAGCCTGCACAGAGCTATGCTTTTGAAATGTCTTCTCTATATGAGCCTGAAACAGCACAGACACACAAAACAAGGCATTTACATTTATATTCAGCCTAAAATGTAGCCAAAAGCTGCTTTTCCACCATCGGGCCAAATCGTTCTTGTTGCTTAACCGATCCAGAAGTGGAAATATAACTAGAACCATTCCTTGCTGTATTTAGAACCGTTCGCCCTGACAGTGGAAAAGCGGCTAAATATTCAAGATTGAGAGGTTCCAAAGACCAAATTTTAAAGAATCAGCCATTGAGAAAACCATAGTGATCAACTGTTAACAAAAACAAATACAGAACAAGCAAAACTTTCACCTTCCATCAAAAGCTAAAATTTCTGTAATTACTGTCTAAAAAAAGGATGCCTAAGAATTTACATCAAACAGCTATTGAATCTGTGTCTAGTCTTTTTTTGTAGTCTGTCAGTATTTACCTGTAGATAAGGAGTGAGCACAGATTCAAACTCCAGAAAGAGCACATCAGTGCCTGCACCGAGGAGAGGTGGCGCCGCCTCCTGGAACTTCTCGATATCTCGAAGAGCTGTCTGTGCACCTTCTTTAGACTGGAATTTATCCACCTGCTGATTGGCCAAGAGATAAGCGCCATCATCACACCACCGCTGTGCCTGCAAAACAAAAGATATAATCAAACCATAAATATCAAGACACTGGAATATTGTCAAATATATACAGCCTTTAAAATAAAGCTTCTTTATTGGCATCTATGGTTCCATGAAGAACCTTTAACATCCATGGAACCTTTTAATTGGATAAAAGGTTCTTTATTGTGAAAAAAGGTTTGTTAGATTATTAAAATGCTCTTCACACTAAGAAAAAAAAATTGTTCTTTTAAGAACTCAAAGGTTTTTTGGGGAACCCAAAATGGTTCATCTGGCATTGCTGCGAAAAATGGCCTGTTTTTTTTTAATGGCCTGTTCACATCAAGAAACTATGAATGTAACTATAACGATAACTATATTATCATCCACACTAAAGCACAATAACATTCTGTTTATTCTAAGCGCCAGCTGCAGTTGTTGTCTGATGCTTTAAATGCTCAAGCTCCTTAAACCAGGATGAATTATGATTGGCTTTCAACATTTTTTTCCCTTCATCAGCTGAAAAACATTGTTCTGAAAGTGATTCCAATGATATTGTTCTTCTGTGCCATTGTTGTTGTAGTTGTGGTGTGGACTGTGCTTTTCTTTTAAGCTCAGAACAATATTTAAAACAATATCTTTATCATTACAGTAATTATCCATGGTTTGAACTGTCCTTTATTCAGCAAGGACGCATTAAATTGATTAAAAGTGACAGTAAAGACATTTATGTCACAAAAGATTTCCATTTCAAATGCTATTTTTTTAAACTTTCTATTCATTAAAGAATCCTGAAAATAATGTATCATGGTTTCCACAAAGATATTAAGCAGCACAACTGTTTATAACATTGATAATAATTGCTTGTGCAGCAAAGCAGCCTATTAGAATGATTTCTGAAGGATCATGTGACACTGAAGACTGGAGTTATGATGCTGAAAATTCAGCTTTGCCATTACAGGAATAAATTACATTTTAAAATATATTTAAACAGAAAACAGTTATTTTAAATTGTAATAATATTTCACTATATTACTGTTTTTACTGTATTTTTATTAAATAAATGCAAACAGTTGAGCATAAGAGAATTCTTTCAAAATCATTAAAAAAAAAATCTTTGCGACCCAAAAATTTTTTCATAATAGTAAACGAGATACTATAAAAAATAAAGAGTGAATGTGTTAGCCCACCTCTTCGAGGCGGCGCAGTAGGGTCTGTGCTTGTGTCAGCGAGCTGCGTTTAGTACTGAGGGCAGAGGTCAGGGTGTCACACTGATGTCTGAGTTCATTACAGCGCTGGATAATCAGAGCCATGGCATAGTGGTGGCCAGCAGCCAGCTGATGCCCATGCAGGATAAGAACCTGAGCCCGACTCATCTCCTCCTAAAACACACACTGCTGTCAGAATATCAGTATATTTGTGACTGCATGTACAACATGAACAGGGTGGCATGATGCAGCTACCTGCGCACGTTTTTCCAGACTGTCCAACTCTTTGTTGGTCTGCTCTGTTTGGGCCAGGGATTCTCCTGTGACGCTTATCTTCCTTTCCTGTGCTCTTAATTTCTCTAAAGAGCACTCCATCTGACAGAAAGAGAATATTAGGAAAAGTAGTTAAAATACTTTCATTGACTCGATGTATAAAGCATTTGTTTGCGAGCCTGGTTGTATATCAGTATACTGTGATTATGCTTAAAACAAGCCATTTTCAATGTTAGGGACAGAAAGGTAGTTCACCTCCTGAAAACTGTGCTCATATCTCAGCAGCTGTAAATACTGCTGCAGTTTGAGGTGGTGCTTATCGAAGAAGCCATCAAAAGCCATCTCCATATCTGTGAGCTGAGCCAGCAGCCTGCAGGAACACATACAGCTAAGTTAGGAAATTCAAAAAGTTCACATCATTTTAAGAAAAGAACATGTAATGTGTATTTGTGACGCAGACTATTTCAGGATCAAACTCTATACCTCTGCATGGTATCCCAGTCCTGTGTCATGTCCCAGCGTGTGTCAGCGTCCCCCTCCTTCCTTGAAGTCTCCAGGTTAGAGAGCAGCTGCCGCCCCTCCCTCATCACAGATCTGATGGCATCCTTCACCCATGAATAGTAACAACAACACTTAGCACTTGTTCTGCTTTCCTTAACATCACAGAATCAGGGAACAAAACAACAGCCAGAGCCCAGAGGGGCCGGAAAAACACAAGAAAAGACTAGACAGGAGCTAAAAGTGACTGCAGACTGGAGTGAAAAAGACCTTTTGTGCTCTCAAGCTCTGTGTACTCTAATTTTAGTTTATTCCTCTAGGTTTGGTGCATCAAATATTTTTGATGTTTTCCTTGGCAAAAGCAAGTGGTATAAACAAAGGACCTTAGTTAGGGTAGACACGTTTAATCTGATGCAAAAAAAGTCACTTCTAATATTCCCAGTACATTATATATACACATATGAGTTTTTTGTCCTTTTCTGACATACTAATTATTTTGCAAATTATTTTAGAATTATTTTGTATGCCTCTCGACTAACCTTATATTAATTGATAGACTGGTGCAAGATTTTTTTTTTTCACTGAAGAACCATTTAAAACAAAATAGACAATTTAAAAATTTGTATTATTTAATAAAAAATATACACTGTCCTTTGTACCCTACCGTTCAAAGGTTTGGGGTCAGTAGGATTATTTTTTTTTGAAAGAAATTAATACTTTTATTGAACAAGGATGCATTAAATTGATCAAAAGTGACAGCAAATACATTTATAATGTTACAAAAGATTTCTATTTCAAATAAATGCCTCCCATTTAGAAACTTAAATGCGATGAGCTCGTAATCACAACATCAGAAGTGGGAACTTTCAAACTTCCGATAGCACGTGAAGGCAGCATTACTCTCGAAACTGCGATGATTGACAGCTTGGAAACCATAGCGACGTTCTGTTATTGTGATCAACATAATATTACAGTGACAAAACACTCATTGTTTTCAGCAATTTAACTAAAGCACAGTCGACGGAGGCGTCGTGTTTTGTTTATGCTTGTACAGCCTGTTTCACACAGAGCGCGCTCTTTCTGTGTTGCCACGATCACTTATTATAAGCGTTTTTGGGCTTGTTGCTTAAGCTCGGCTCATAAAGCGATCAGGTTTATGGAGTTAATAAAGTGAGCAGACACGAGTCGCGATATTTTGTTCTTATTTTCAGCATAAAGCATTTGGATTTATTTCGGTTTATCATGGGCTTGTTCTTGTTCGCTGATTTTTCTAGCAAAATCTGGCAACACGAACAAGTCAAGGCTCGTACTGCTTTCCCTGTGATTCACCCGATTTCACCGCACATATGAAAACAAATATCTCATGATTTTCACAAAAATATTGAACAGCACAACAGTTTTCAACATTGATAATAATAAGAAATGTAGCAAATCAGCACATTAATGATTTCTGAAGGATCATGTGACACTGAAGACTGGAGTAATGATGCTGAAAATTCAGCTTTGTCATCACAGGAGTAAATTACATTTTAAAACATTAAAATAGAAAAGTTATTTTAAATTGTAGCAATATTTTACTGTATTTTTATCAAATAAATGCAGCCTTGATGACTATAAGATACTTTTAAAAGCATTTTAAAAAATCTTACTGACCACAAACATTTGAACAGTAGTCATATATTGTACATACTAGGCTAAAGTTTTGATGTTGCTAATACAGCAGACAGATAATAATCATTAAGGGAAAAGTGAGATCCTTCCCTACACAAGCGCTTCATTGAGCCGTACCTTAAGTCTCCTGTATTTCTCGGTGTGTGACAGCAAGAGGAACTCAATAGCACTGCACTCCTCTGAAAGATGTGTCTCGGCCAGCTCTGTACCAAACGCCTGCAGCATCTGAGCAATGTCTTTAACCATAACCGCAAAACTCTCAATGGCCTGTAATGAGCAAAGAGACTGTCTTGTTTAACAAGATATTGCTGTGTATTTAGCAATGTATCTATTCCATCATTCTTTACTGTTCTCAAGACGATCCAGTCGCTATGGCAGTAGTCAAGAGTTCCTCCAAACTCTGAGGTCAGCTGGTTCTCATCAATGTACCGCAGCAGATCTGTGACAGAGCTGAGCATCACCACCTTAATAACAGACACACAAGGGGTCAGGGTGGTGCTGCAGTTCACAAAGATTGCAAAGAATTGAGGTTGTAATGTGCCATACAGGCATTTTGAGCATGAAGTCCTCTTGACTAAATCGGAAGCCGAGATCTGTGACGGTACGCTGGAAGAAGCTGGTCGGTCTCAGCACCAACACCAGGTGCAGGTTTCCAGGGAATGAGGCCTGAGACAGAGAGAGAGAGATGAAATCAGCCTGGCAGACACACATAGACAGACCATCTTAAAGAAGCGTAAAGGCATGCTTAACCCTTAAAATGTGAGGATATAAGGAAAAACAGAAAAGATGGTTTACATGTTTAAGAAATGCTGACTTGCATGGAAACCTTTTCCCTTCATTCATTGTTTACATTTACTATTATTCAATTGCCTTTAATGTTTAGATTTTATTGTTTTACCTTCATCCCACGTTTACATGTTTAAAACCAGTGTTGGGGTAACGCATTACAAGTAATTCGAGTTACATAATCAGATTACTTTTTCAAGTAACTAGTAAAGTAATGCATTACATTTTCAATTTACAACAAAATATCTGTTACTTTTTCAAATAAGTAACGCAAGTTGTTTATTAAACATTTATTGACTGACAGCTCTCCTGTCTCCATGTTGAGAGAAATAAAGTGCAGAGGTGTTGTGTTCACTGTGTGAACATGATGTTATTGTAGTTCTAGACTAAATGTGAACATGCATTTACTCATCTCACTTGCACAATAACATTCAGTATTCCTCAAAATGAATAAAAACAGTGAAATGCAATCTCAGAATTTTACGCAAACTTGTAATAATTAACTATATTAAATTACACAAATGTACTTTATGTATTTAATCTCGCTTTATTAACCAATGTGTTTGCTGCTGACCTTCAATGCTTATTTGCTGCTTATTCATTTCACTTTTGGTGTGAAAGGGCCTTAACATTTGCCAAAAAAATAGAACTTTTTTGTTGTTATTAAAAAACAAACAAGCAAGCCCAGCCCAGGTGAGAAAAAGTAACGCAAAAGTAATGTAATGCATTACTTTTCATAAAAAATAACTAAGTAATGCAATTAGTTACTTTGTTAATATTGTAATGAATTACTTTTAAAAGTAACTTTCCCCAACACTGTTTAAAATTATGACAGGCAAAGAATTAAATATGCATAAACCATTTAAATTATTAATTCAATATTAACTTAAATTCTTTCCACTACAATAAATTCAATGGCCAAATAAAGTTATCAAAGGTTACTGCAAATGCTACCTATATATGAAATTAGCCTCAGCATGTCTGCGAATGTATTATGAATAAATAAATAAATAAATAAAATTTTCACCATTAGGAGTTAAAAGTGGACATGTGAAACTTATTACCCTTTCCGATTTCCTTACAAAAACGTGTTATTTGACCTGTAAGTACTTTTAGCAGTGAGACTACTGCTGTATGCTGTAAGAACATCTGACAGTCTGTGAAAATGAGTTCACATGATCAAATGTCACAAATTTAATTACCTGATTAGTCACTTAGTAATGGTGCAGAATCGTATTTCTAAATCACAATGCCTATTTGTTTTAATTCTTCAAATGTTTTGTTTATTTCCAGGTTTAAATCCCAGATTTTCAATGTGGTCTCAGACTTTTGGACCCCACTGTATATGGAATGTATACAGTACATGAAAAAAAAACCTCAATAAAAATATTAAATTCTAAAGTTTTAAATATTACTCATTGAATTGAATCTGAAGTTAATCCATGTCCTGTATACATAGACTCATCAGCACACATCAGTCACATCGACAACTGACAATAAGTCTGGAGTGACAACAAGCTGTCAGTCAAACTGACGAGACAACACTAAAACTAGTTAACACGATAAGATCACCAGCCTGTTTAGCTGCTCTCAATGACATCTACTGTAACTGCACAGATTATTGATCATCAAAGACGCGAGCTGAATGACATAACAATATTTGAAACAAATCTGTTTAACAAGCCTTATTACTTTGACAAACAGAAGGACATCGCGATAGTTTATCTTAGCACAGTTCACAGAAAGGACTACTTGACATTGACTCGTCCTTGCGTATTTGTAAACAACAGCATCATCTGCGACAATATTCACTCGGATATCGCTTATATTGATAATAATACATTTGTTTATAGGTTACATTAATAAATAACGCCTTCGCTAGCATATACCCAGGACGAATGACTAAGCTAAAGGCGTCCGTCGCGCCGCAGTGTACCGCTATGAGCTCGCGCTGCCGCATTGAGATCACCGAAACTTCAGTCCAACTCTTTACTGTAACTCCTCCAGACACATTACCGTGGAGCGACGGATCCTCGGAAGTCCTCGCCTGTAGTTTCGCTCACTCATAATTATCGATGTTTTATGAGGATGTTTTAAGACCTCGCCCATCCTGCTGTGGCAGACCGGCGCCCGGTGCAGTGGACGGTCTGCAGGATTCATCGCCGCAGCGTCGGGAGGGTGGCAGCACCGTCTCTCCTGCGGTCTCCTCACCTCTCCCTTGCCCCAAAAGCGTCATCATGTAAAAACCTGCGCATGGTTTGTGCTAACTCATGCATTCCCTTTGCTTGGCAGTGAGCTCGGATTTCACACACTGTTCTGTAAGCTGTTTTTAAACGCAAACTTCAGTCAGAGCTGCCGCATTTAGTTATTTATTCAGGCTAGAGCTCAGAGAAATGGGCTGTAAGCACATACTGTACTGTAACTGCGCTGATGCACTTCAGCACTGAGGACAGCGACAAGACCAGTTCAGCAGCGCACAGTAAATACAGACATGTGATGCATTCAATCCCCAGAGGACATAGGGTCAATGACGCTCATTTATTTATTTATTGCCTTGCTCTATTAAGCTTTTCAAAAATACAATATAGATGCAATCCATGCAAAAATATGACTTGAACATGTACTCTGCAACTATTTTCACTTTCTCTAAAAGTAAATGATGACGTGGTAAGGTCAATTTTTTTTTTTTTTTTTTTTTTTTTAGGAAAAGGTACCCTAAAACACATCGATAGTCAGTATCTTCACAAACATCTTTGAAAACTTAGTAACAATTTACTTAAAGCCTTTATGTATAATGCATTATAAAAGTATTTTTAATGCACTAATTATGCCTTTTAATGGACCTTATAATGCATTGTATGGTTTCATAAATAATTATAACCAAAGTTATAATACATTATAATATATATTCACTAAACACTCCTTTAGAAAGTGTAATGAATTAAAACGCATTACAAACAACTAATTTCCGATGTAACAAGGAATCTGCAAATTTTATAATGCATTTTAACCTTGGTTACAATTATTTATAAGATATAATGCATTATAATGTACATTATGAATGCCATAAAGGCTTTAAGTAAAATGCTACCAAATTTTTTTTTGAAAATAAAGATTGTGTCCAAGTTATATATATATATATATATATACACACACACACATATATATATTAGAAATAGTATCAAATTAGTATCAAATTATCTTATTTCTCATTGACCCATTAATAATTTAAAATAATACATTTATAACACACACACACACAAAAAATCATTCAAAATGACAGAACACTTCATACTCTTTTGCTTCAATAAATAAATTATTATAAAACATTGTAATCTCTCACCGCTATCCTTGCCAGTGCTGTTTTGATTGAGGTCCAAGTATCCAATCTTCGGTCTAAAATGATGATAAATTTTACACCAGGTTGTCGTGCTCTGAAAATATGTTAAATGCATCATGTATCACAGTAACTTCTTTGTTAAGAACAATGACATGACATCATAAATGTATTTGTTTGCATTGTATGGAGGGATCAGTGCACTGTGTATAAATATTATATATATATATATATATATATATATATATATATTTACACACAGACACACACAATCTGACTGTAGGTCCTGGTCCTGACTGTATTGTGTCTACAATGTGACTGCACAGATCTCTGCATATTTAGAATTCAAACAGTTCTGCATTGCACATAGTGAATACATTCATTTGAACAGCTCAATTTGTGTAAGGGCTGTTGCAAGGCTTTATGTGAAGAGAATACATAAGGGACTATTGCTGTACTGCAATGCAGTGAGATGGAGAGGCTTGTAAATATTAGACACGGACCTTGGGATCAGTGTGAGGTATGAAAGAACTTTGGCCAGAGCTTCTTCAGGAATGTCACTGAAAGCAGAGCATTCTGGGAGAGTGATGATGACACTAGAGTCCTCACCACGTCCCCCTGGAATTCAAATAAACATATCAAATTATTAGTCAAGGATAACATCTCATCCTAATGCAATTTATCTGATATGTTGAGACAAGCCATTAGTGCACATGTATAAAGTACTTTATGTCTCCAAAAACTAGTAAACAGAAACTGAAAACCCCACCTGATAAATAGGCCACTTGTTTCTCAATGTAACCGGCCACTTCCTGCAGACTCACAGGCACTGTGACCTCTGAGGAGACAATGAAGATGTGCCACACACATAAATAGAACAGCAGAAACCTTTAGGTCATGTTTCTGGGAGTTTGTGTGGCTTTGTCACAGTTATGCGAAATTTCAGGAACAGCACCACCTAGTGTTCATATGTACAAACTACAGCTGTAATTCACTGCTATATAAAATGCATGACTTATGGTCTGTTAATGGACTCCTCAGTAAAATTGACAACATTAGTAGTAAGTAGGAAAGAGTCTAAAGCATTTATGTCTGCAGAGCCATCAGGATCGACTGAAGCCAGAGATGGTGGTTCGGTTTCCTCTGAGCCTCGTCTCATGCTACAATCCACTGAAAGTGGAGGTTGTCAAAAGAGGATGTGTTCAAATTACACATACAACAACACTGGTCTCCAATGACTTCACCATTAACTCACTTCCTGTGTCTGCGGCAAACAAAAACAAATTCCGCAAGGAGAAATGCAATACGCTGTAGAGGAGATTGATTATTTTAGGTCTTTATCAAGTTACATAGAAATCCAGCTTATTTTTCCTATTATAAGGCTCCCTATATTTTATACTATAACCATGATTGATAAAAAAAATAAATAAAAAATTAACATTTATGTATTCAGACTTTTTTTCCCCAAAGCAACTTACAAGAGAGGAACAAAGCAATTTGTCATAGTATATTCATAATACACAATGTCAGGTTTATTTGATTAACTAGATTAGTAAGACTAATAAACTAGAAAAGAGAAATAAAATATAAATTAAATATAGCATCATGTCTAGCAGAATGCTAACAAACATGTTGTAGCTAATGTGTAAAAAAAAAAAAACTGCTAGCTATATAACTTAACCTATTACAATAAAAAATGAATGCTGACATTAAAGTTTAATGTGTTTCCAACAGTTACAATGTTGCTGGGGCAGAAATGAATGTGAATGAAGTCCCGACTTAATATTTAATGGCACTCGAGACCGTTTCGATAGTTTAAAACAATACTGTACTGTACAGTATATAGGCTACACACCTCAAAATCTAAATTAATGAGACAATTTGTGCACCCTTTTATATGAGACAGATAAACATTTTAGTCAATTTTAGTGAGATGTATTTAAACAAGATGGTCTAAACTAGAAAGCAGCATTAAATGTTTCAGCCTTCCACTAATTTGCAAATTAATTTTGTGAAGGATGCAAATGTGAAGTGTCATGATACAATAATAGTATGTTTATAATAAGAAAAATAGAGTTTAAAGTCTGTGAAAAGATTAATAATATAATTCCGTTAATATATTAAAGGGTTAGTTCACCCAAAAATGAAAATAATGTCATTAATTACTCACCCTCATGTCGTTCTACACCCGTAAGGCCTTCATTCATCTTCGGAACACAAATTAAGATATTGTTGATGAACTCCGATGGCTCATTGAGGCCTCCATTGAACCTCTCAAGATCCATAAAGGTACTAAAAACATATTTGAAACAGTTCATGTGAGTTCAGTGGTTCTATCTTAATATTATAAAGCAACAGGAATACTTTTTGTGCGCCAAAAAAATAAAATAACGACTTTTTAACAATAGGCTATCTAGTGTTGGGCCGATTTCAAAACACTGCTTCATGAAGCTTCTGAGCTTTATGAATCTTTTGTTTCAAATTAGTGATTTGGATCTCCTATCAAACGGCTAAACTGCTGAAATCACGTGACTTTGGCGCTCCGATCCACTGATTCGATTCGTAAAGCTCTGAAGCAGTGTTTTGAAATCATTAGATATTGTTGAAAAAAATTTTTTTAATGTTTTTTTATGTTTTGACGCACAAAAAGTATTCTTGTCGCTTTATAATATTAAGATAGAACCACTGAACTCACATGAACTGTTTCAAATATGTTTTTAGTACCTTTATGGACCTTGAAAGTTTCAATGGCTTTGCTTGCAATAGAGGCCTCAATGAGCCATCGGATTTCATCAACAATATCTTAATTTGTGTTGTGCTGAAGATGAACGAAGGTCTTACGGGTGTAGAACGACGATGATGAGGGTGAGTAATAAATGACATTATTTTCACTTTTGGGTGAACTAACCCTGTAAGGCATTTTCTGTTAAGGCACTAATGCGTAACTGGAGTATTTGCTCATCGTTGTCTGTTTGTTGTTCAATGTGGCTTTATAAGTAACTGCAACACTGTTAACTTTAGGCAGCATCGCCCTTCTAAAACAACATGGATAGAAAACCACAACTTACACTCCCTTGAGGGTGTGTTCAGAGACGTGCAAAATAAACACATTCCGGTTCCGTCCATGTGAGCATGTCTAAAGGTCCGTTCACACCACAACTATTACAATAACACCACAGAGAAACAATACCATCGGAATCACTTTCAGAATGATTTTTTTTCCAGCTGATGAATGATAAAAACCATTGACAGCCAATCAGAATCCATCCTGCTTTAAAGAGCTCATGCATTTAAAGCGACAGGCGACAAAACTGCAGCGCGCGCTTAGAATAAACAGAACGTCATCGTCTGCTGGTGTTGACGCCAATATAGTTGCCATTATCGTTATCTTTCTTGGTGTGAACGGGCCTTTACAGTAGTTCAGTCTTTAAGGCTTCTCACTAAATAAACCTGCACTGCTTTACAAATCTAATTTAAACTTGTTTAAAAATTATTCAGTTTGGGTTAAAGTATGGTGTATTATAAAAAACTGAAGTAAACTTGCCAGAAAATATGATATATAAACATTCTTTTAGTTATTACACAGACAGATATATAGGCTGCAGCATACCCAAATCAAACCCGAGTTTGCTGTCTTACCTCATTCGTGTGCAGCAATGGATGACACAAGGCTTTTATTTATTTTTATTTATCTATTTATTTACGTTTATATGTGAATGTTGTACACCTCCCCATGTTAACAAACTTTCAAGACTATCAAGTTTATAAATGACCAACTTATAAAAACAAATTTATAGCTGTCTTTGTAAAGAAATGCTCACTTTATATGTAGCTTCAAGCCGCTGCTTTGACGCTGTACAAACGCTTCCAGTGTGAATACTCGCGCGTCTCTGCAGCTGCAGTGACAATGTAGTTACGCTCACGCGCCGCTCAAGCTTGCAGTGTGAAACGGGCGTTAGACTCAGTAGCTACACATACTTGGTCCTGTGAGAGACAGGTTTGTCACAAATATGCTCAGATTCAGAGAAAAGTGTAAAAATTGATATTAAAATACAGTAAAAAAAAAAAGTCATTTTCAGTTTCAGTGTTGCATAATTGCTGTGTTGTGATTATATTTGATTTACAAAGGCTGAAGTATAATTAATGCTGTTATGTAATGTAGACTCAGACACAGACAAACAGTTTATTTGCAGCTTTGAGCAAATGGGAAGACAGGTGAGTAAACAGGATCTTGTATGTGGAGAGAGAGTGATGAATGAATAACTTGAATGTCCTTTTCTTACAGATGCAGGAGATCATGGATGTGAAGAGGGATGAATGGAAAAGCACACATACCTTGTCATGATGGCGGTGAGTAGAATGGTAAATTTCTTTACACAGGGAAACACTGAAGGCACGTAGGAAGGGAAGATACGCTGGAGTACAGGTAAGCAGTCCAGTTCATAAGAACAAGACTGGACAATGAAGGTAGACGAGGTGTGTGCATACATAGCAGTCCTGATGAGTGTGGTGATGGCTTGCAGGTGCGTGTGATCAGTACTCGGGTGAGGGTGTGCGAAGTGACTGGTTGGTGTTGGAGTCTGGCAAATCTGTGACAGTACCTCCCCCCCTCCCCCTTCCATGGCCCGCTCCTCAGGGCTGAGGACCCCAACATCGTGCTGGTCGTCCTCTTCCCCGGGGTGCTGGGCAGTCTGGGTGAGAGTCATGGAAGGCTGTTAGCAAGGTGGGATCAAGGATATCGTCCCTGGGGACCCATGAGCGTTCCTCCGGACCATAACCATGACCACCACGGCTCCGGGGGTCGGGGGTGGGGGGGTGATAAGGCTTGAGTAATGATACACGGAATAAGGAATGGATTCTGTAATGTGCAGTGGGTTGAAGTTGATACGTGACCAGATTGACTTGTCGGATGATGGTGAAGGGGCCAGTGTATCTGGGACTAAGCTTCTTGCAGGGCATGCACATCCAAGCCAAACCTTCTGTCCACCATGGCTGGAAGACTAGAGTATCGGACTGCCGGGCATCAGGTTGGATTTTTTGGCGTCGCACTGCCCGCTGAAGCTGATGGTATGCTGCATCCCAGATCCTCTCGCTCTCTCAGAACCAATAGTCGGCATCCGATGGTTCCCGGACTATGGAAACAAAGGAGGTAACCGAGTACGCACTGGAAGGGAGTGAGTCCAGTGGCAGGTTGACAGACTCTGCCCAGCCTAGGAATTGGTTCCAAGAGTTCTGGTGGCCATGGCAGAAGGTTTGCAGTAAACATCCAAACTCTTGGCTCTTTCTCTCCATCTGCCCGTTCGACTGGGGATGGTATCCATACGAGAGACTCACGGTCACACCTAGGAGGTTAAAGAATGCTTTCCATACCTTTGATACAAATTGTGGTCCCCATACTATGTCCTCTGGGATTCCAGTGTATCTGAAGACATGATTAAAGAGGAGTTCTGCAGTCACTATTGCAGTCGGTATTACTTTGAGAGGAAGCAAACGGCAGGATTTGGAAAACCGGTCAATAACAACTAGAATTCATGTATTACCATCTGAAGGGGGCAGGTCAGTAATGAAGTCTACTCCTAGGTGTGAACACGGGCGATTGGGAACAGTCAGCGGATGGATCTCGCCTGCTGGTAGGTGGCGTGGGCTCTTTGAAACGGCACAGTCAGAGCAGCCTTGAACAAACCTTATATTTACATTTAGTCATTTAGCAGACGCTTTTCTCCAAAGCGACTTACAAATGAGAATAGTAGAAGCAATCAAATGAGTTGCATTCTTCTCGCATTCTGACCATGTTGGGCCACCAGAAGTGATCCTTCAGCAGTGAGAGGGTACGATTGGCCCCTGAGTGGCCAGTGCCCAGAAATGTGTGAACAGAGTGGATGAGTGTTGTGCGCTGTGATCTGGGAACATACTGAAGTCCTGGTGGACACCCTGGCAGAGCTGGCTCGTTGGCATTGGAGGAGGTGGTCTGTTCCCATTACCACCGAATAGGACTCGCAATCAATTTGGAAGGCAAGATGGGCTCAGGTTCGTCTGTGATCTCCTCTGGGGCATGAAGACAGGAGAGAGCATCTGCTTTGACATTTTTGGTACCTGGACAATAAGAAATAGAGAAATTGAAATGGGTAAAAAATAACGCCCATCTTGCCTGTCGTGGAGTTAACCTCTTAGTATCTCTTAGATATTCTAGATTCTTGTGATCAGTCAGTACTGTAAATGGCTGTTCTGTACCCTCCAACCAATGCCTCCACTCCTCAAGTGTGAACTTGAAGGCCAAGAGTTCTCTGTTACCGATGGAGTCTGGCTGGATTCCCCTGCTGCTGAGACAGTACTATTCCTACCCCGGTGGTAGAGACTCCCGGAGCACCTCATGCATAAAGTCCTGGAATG
Source organism: Mylopharyngodon piceus (assembly GCA_039654765.1). NCBI lineage: Eukaryota > Metazoa > Chordata > Actinopteri > Cypriniformes > Xenocyprididae > Mylopharyngodon > Mylopharyngodon piceus. Next base: position 7,258,223 of record CM077439.1, read on the forward strand.
CGGAGGGGGTGTTGACCAATCCATACAGCATAAGATACTCATAGTGGCCAGTAGGGGTCACAAAGACTGTCTTCCACCCATCCCCCTCACAAATCCAGATGAGGCTGTAGGCACTACAGAGGTCCAACTTGGTGAAAACGGTGGCTCCGCAAAGTTGTTCCAATGCCACTGGGACGAGGGGAAGTGGCTATCAAAACTTCACAGTTTTCTTGTTGAGGGCACAATAGTCAATAGAAGGCCGCAAGCCTCCGTCCTTTTAGGCCACGAAGAAGAAACTAGAAGCAGCAAGGGGTATCGAAGGGTGGATGTAGCCTTATTGTAAAGCCTCCTTCATGTACTCCTCCATGGCCTTCTGCTCAGGGATAGAAAGTGGATAAATCTTTCCACGGGGCACTGGCTCATCCGGAATCAAGTCGATGGCAAAGTCCCATGGTCGGTGCCAACTGTGAAGCCTTTTTGGGCAAAATACATCTCTAAAGGGGGTGTAGCAGGTTGGAATGTCCACTGGAGTGGACGAGAAATGGTTTGGTTGGTGTTGGAGCCTAGCAAATCCGTGACAGATGCATTTTGAGAAAGGCTGTTAAAGGGATAGTTCACCCAAAAATGAAAATTATTCCATGATTTACTCACCCTCAAGCCATCCTAGGTGTATATGACTATCTTCTTTCAGACGAACACAATCGGAGATATATTTAAAAATATCCTTAGTTCACCAAGGTTTATAATGGTTGTGAATGGGGACCCAATTTCTGAAGACAAAAAAAAAAAAAAAAATGCATCCATCCATAAAAAGATGAATCCATATGACTCCAGGGGGTTAATAAAGGCCTTCTGAAGTGAATCGATGCGATTGTGTAAGACAAGTATCCTTATTTAAAACTTTATAAAGTAAAATAACAAGCTTCCGGCGTGACAGCCATATGCAATCGACGTACGTCCAAAAAGCGTTAACTTCCGCAACGTAGTACACAATGCCATGACATTCTACACGTTGTATGACATGGCGTAGCGTACCCCCTGAAGTCGTATGGACTCATTTTTTTTTCTTCAGAATTTGGGCCCCCATTGACAACCATTATAAACCTTGGAGGATTAAGGATATTTTTAAATATATCTCCGATTGTGTTTGTCTGAAAGATAGTCATATACACCTAGGATGGCTTGAGGGTGAGTAAATCTTGGGAATTTTTTCATTTTTGGGTGAACTATCACTTTAATTCAAACTGTGCTGTTCCAAAAACACAAAATGACCTCTGAGTAAATAATAACCATTTCTGAATGTTTCACAAACATCATCATAGATATTACTAAATGGGCTTGATTGTTAAGAGGATTATTTGCCTGAGCTTTTATACTGTAAATTTAGAAAAGCACCAAACCACAGACAGTGACAAGCTTAGATAAACATGTTTTTTAGATTCACTAAGCCCACAAGTATTTTAGTTACACTTACAGTTGTTTGGACATCAATGCATTACATATCAAGTCAAGTGGAAATATTACAAGTAAAACATTACACAAAAAGTTGCTGTTTAAAAATAAGGCAAATGTATTGGTTGTCAAATGTTAGTGGTTAAAGGGATAGTTCACCCATGAAAATTCTGCCATCATTTACTCACCCTCAAGTTGTCCTAAACCTGTAAACATTTCTTTCTTCTGCTGAACACAAAGGAAGATGGGTAACCAAACAGCTGTGGGGCACCATTGACTTCCATAGTATGGGAAAAAAATACTATGGAAGTCAATGGTGCCCCACAACTGTTTGGATACAAACATTCTTCAAAATATCTTCCTTTGTGTTCAACAGAACAAAGAAATTTATACAGGTTTGGAACTTGAGGGTGAGTAAATGATGACTATCCCTTTAATCTGATGAACTACACCTGACTTCACTAAAAATCATAATGTACATTCAATAAAAATCACCTTGACACAGTGAATTTAGCTGTGAGAAAAGCTCAAACATCATCAGTTCGCAGACATTCATCAATTATTAAGTATGGCTTAAATGTCCAAATACATTTTGGGGCAATTATGTTTGGTATAAATGTGGTAGTATCATAAATGATTAATCTTATCTTAAAATCCAAAGCCAGATCTAATGTAATGTGGTTGTGGGAATGAAGGGGTGAAAGTTCAGATATGAGGATTAACAACACAGAGGATTCAAAACAACAGTTTAGCTTTAAAACGGAAACTCAGAAAGCAAGTTCAGATTTAATTTAAATACACCATCATAATTGTGAACTTGATGTGTCAAATATACTGAGGAATACTAACAACTGACTTTCTTTGAGCAGATTCTGGCATGCATTAGCATGGATGTTATCTAAGAGCAGACAGGTGTTCACAATGGCTCTGTGTCAGAATGTTGTTGTGAACCTGTCTCGGCCTGAAAGAGACTACTGTCTCGTATTACACTGCATCATTACAACATAATAAACACCTTTCCACAGCATTACTTTAACACAGACGTGACGCTCACACTCACATAAAAACACCAACACGGAGACAGATGCCAATGACCCGAGCCACACTGCCAATGCTAATCCTGCTACAATCACTTTGATGAATCTGAAGCATTATAAAGTAAATATTGCATAACACACAACAGAATTGAGTAATTCAGACTTGGACCTTTAAATGCATTTAAGTGACGCCTGAGGAAAGACACAGAGGCTAAAAATGAAGATGCTGAGTCATTGTCTGAAGATCATTCTCTGGGTTTAAAGCCGAATTGAGAGCCAGAGAGCAGAGCAGGGGGTTAATAATACTGGTGCTCCACTTCCTGTGTCTCAACGGGCCCTGTTTGTAAAATGGACAGTACAACTTCTATTTTCATCCTTCAATCTCACTACTGGCCCAAATTCATATTGCATGATTATAAACTAATAGCTTACTGTATCATCCCATCAAAACACTTAATATTGAGATTTCAGGAAAATGTTATGCTTTTCAATAGAAAAATGTTTATCCATGCAGAATTCCAACATATGGTTCTGGAATTCCAAATGCATTTCATTATAGAAAGATTGAGTCTTGCTCATCTTTCAAGCAGATTATCAAATATCAAATCTAGGTTATGGCCAAACCTATAAATAGCATACATAATCCTTGTAACACTACATAAAACACCGGTGAACATCCTGATAACTTTATGGAAAAGTGGTAGTTTTAAAGACATATACTCACGTTGCAGCGTGCTCTCCAGCTCTGAGCCTGCCTGCAAAAGGTTGTAATAGTCCTCCATGTCTTTCAGGGGCTCTTGAGGAGAGGCCGAGCCCATTCCCTGGCTGTTCCCGGAGAGGAGTGACTTGACTCTGGGCCCGTCAGGCCCTCACATCCCACTCCACCAAGGATTCATTTCACTACCTCCACAGATCAGATCCCAGCTGAGGCTTCACTTCAGTTCCGTGCTGCCACACACACCTATGAACTCCACAAGTCACCTTGAGCAGGAGCAAATGCATCCGCAAACTCCAGCAGCACAGACAGACCCCCCGCTGGAGGAAACCGTATCTGGAAATACCTATGGCAAACAGCCTGCTGCAGCTGATAGTGGCACTGCAATATCACATCTCAGCTTACAAAAACCACACACGCACATAAGGGAGGGGCAGAGAGGATGAGGTCCTGTCTCAAAAGTGAATCAGATTAAAAGGGTTTCCTGTCCACAGTGCTGATGGTCTGCCTTCTTAAAACACACCACACACACTCCATCCGGCTGCAAACTCCTGTGAGTTAGAGTGCGTCAGATCTGCATCGCTGTTAGACTCTTGACACTCCGCCAACTCCCTCCCCATTGACTTTCTCCGCTGTAGAGTTTAGACTCCGCCCCCTGCTGATCTCACCCTCCTCATTGGTCAGTTTTCCCTCATAGGCAGTGGCTTCTTCGCTGCTGTAAAGGATCTCTGCATGCTGTATTACACCCATTCTCAGCCTTACAAACACACACACAAACAGGCAGGCTGTTCTGAATATCACTATTGACAGCAAAACTATTTTTTCTTCTGAGACTAAGGAGTTTCATTGTTCAGAATACAGAAAAGTATGACGTGTGGGAAAATTGCAGATAAACAGCTACATGAATAAGAGGCATTGTTATCAATGAACACACTATTTATGCTTCTACAACCACATCTTATATCCATGAGAGACTGTTGGTTTGAAATAGCATTTGGCATTACAATCTTTATTTATATCGCACATCCTCTGCAACTGATGAAGAAAAGAGAGATTAACTAACATTTGAAGACAAATAAAGGACAATACCACAAAAATAACATGGACAAGAACTTTATCAAGATTTTACTTGAGTTATCATCATTATGATAAAGTTAAAGTTTTTTATTATTATGAAGTTTTATTCATTAACATTTTTAGGAATTTAGGTAGAAATATATGAATATGTAAATATTTATTACTGTTATATATTATTATTATTATTATTATATAGGTATATATTCATGTACACTTCTACATAAAACAATGTTCATGAATAAAAGTTGAAATTCACAATAAAAAGTAATAATAACGCTATTATTATTATTTTTTAAGGGTTAGTTCACCCAGAAATGAAAATTCGGTCATTAATTACTCACCCTCATGTCGTTTCACACCCATAAGAGCTTCGTTCATCTTCGGAAAACAAATTAAGATATTTTTGATGAAATCCGATGGCTCGTTGAGGCCTCCATTGCCAGCAAGATAATTAACACTTTCAATGCCCAGAAAGCTACTAAAGACATATTTAAAACAGTTCATGTGACTACAGTGGTTCAACCTTAACGTTATGAAGCGACGAGAATACTTTTTGTGCGCCAAAAAAACCAAAATAGCGACTTTATTCAACAATATCTAGTGATGGGCGATTTCAAAACACTGCTTCATGAAGCTTCGAAGCTTTACAAATCTTTTGTTTCAAATCAGTGGTTCAGAGTGTGTATCAAACTGCCAAAGTCAAGTGATTTCATTAAACGAGGCTTCGTTACATCATAAGCGTTTCGAAATTTCAATGGTTCACCACTGGGGAGCGTGATTTTGGCAGTTTGATACCTGCTCTGAACCACTAATTTGAAACAAAAGATTTGTAAAACTTCGAAGCTTCATGAAGCAGTGTTCTGAAATCGCCCATCACTAGATATTGTTGAATAAAGTCGTTATTTTGTTTTTTTCCGCTCAAAAAGTATTCTCGTAACTTCATAACATTAAAGCTGGATTTATACTTTCGCCTGGCTCCGCACTGCGAGCCTCCGCTGACTGCGCGCGCATCTCCCCAAACGGACAAGGCGTTTATACTTGACATGCTCGCTGTTGTTCTATTCTTTGAAACTACAGGGGGCGACTCAGAGAAATTGTTCTATAAATCAGCAAGAAGCAGCGGTGAGAAGTAGTAAGGTACACGTGACGATGTTTATTCAAGTACCTTACACATCACCATAACTACCAAAAGAATCGTGTAAAACCCAGTAAACCTTGAGATTATTACTTGTGACACTAGAACAAAATATATGGATATGAGAACATGTATACAACTGAATTAACAATCTCTTAAATATTTTTCAATTTCAAAAAACATTTTCATTTAGTTTCGTGAACATTTTTATTAAACATGGACCTTTATTTTCATTAAAAGGGATAATTTCAGGTATTGTTGGCACATTTTGTAAATGTAAGCAACTAATTTAGACACGCAAACTGGGTGTCGTGTGGTGAGACGGCCAGATTCGCCTCGCATTCGTGGATCTTCGGGTGCGGAGCCGCGCAGAAAGTTACAAAATTTGCCATGCACACCGCCAAGCGAAATGGGCCCGCGCGCACTCAACGCCGCGATGACATCACTTTTGTCGTGCGCACCCAGGCGAACTTGGGGACACGTCAAGTATAAATTAAGCTTAAGGTTGAACCACTGTAGTCACATGAACTTTTAAATATGTCTTTAGTACCTTTCTGGGTATTTGAAAGTGTTAATTATCTTGCTGTAAATGGAGGCCTCACTGAGCCATAGGATTTTATCAAAAATATCTTAATTTGTGTTCCGAAGATGAACGAAGGTCTTACAGGTGTGGAACGACATGAGGGTGAGTAATTAATGACAGTATTTTCATTTTTGGGTGAACTAACCCTTTAAGATATACTTATTCATATTCATATACACAAAAAAAAGTTAAAAAAAAAACAAAAAAAAACAACAACATTATCACTACTTCAGGTCCTGTAACTGGTTACAATTTCTATTAAATTTTAATTTAAATCATTTTTAGCTTGTCTCTATGGCATGACAAATAAATTTTTAAACAAATAATTTTATGTGGTTTTAATTACTTTGAAGCCCTATAAATTGCATGTATAGCAATTACAAACATTACAAAAAACAAAAACAAAAAAAAACAAGTAAAAACAACAACAATTGAACTCAACATCTAAGAGACATCACAAAAAAGGTAGCGTTAGACACAAATGTCTTCTTTCAAAACAGCTTTTATTAAAGAAAATTTTGAAACAGACTGGTCTTGAGAGGTACATTCAGATCAGCTGGAGCCTGAGGGACATGATGGAGGGAGCAGGGCTGACCGAGTTAGTGCCTGATTCATTTCAGAGCAACACACTTCAGCCATGCCTCACGCTCCACAATCAGGCTGCCTTTCTCGGCTGTTTTTTTTTTTTTTTTTTGGATATTTTCTTTTTATTACAAAATTGGCTCAAAAAGTTTCGTTAAAAATACAATCAAATAATTTCATATTTATATATATATATATATATTCAGGCAACATGAGAATCCAAGAATTATCATAAGCTTTGAAAATAGCATCTCTGAAGTAATTTAAAGGTCTGTTTGGAAATTTCAAACATTGCAGGCAAGTTCCATTTACCCCTCTTAAACTGAGCTGAACAAACACACGAATGTCTTTATCTTGGTGAGTGTGTATGTGCTCACCAGGGTTCAGTCCAGTGGTGGCATTAGTGGTCATACATGCACAGAGAGAAAAAACTGGCCTTACCAGTCTAGCTGAAAAGCAAATGTAAATAGAGCTCTGATATATTTTCTCTGGAAAGCTGATTCATGATGTAATCAGAAATGAAAAGAAGGCCTGGTGGTTATGCAGGGCTGTGATACAGCTGAATTAAGCCTGGCCCAAGATTTGGAGCTGAGCTTAAGATGCTTAGCATCATGACACAGTCAGAGGTCTAAACACACACCACTTTCCCTTGGATAATCCACACACGCACACTTGAAGATAGTTGAAGCTGGAATGGGGCATTTTTCATATGGCACTGTTTTAGGAGAAACATTACCAAGAAAGACAGTGGCTCTTTTAACACCCATTTTGGGTTACAAGCAGAGAGAAGAACAGAATAGATCGTTCATATTAAAGGGACACAGAGATTCACACCATATATTAGCGGAGGATCTATCAGACTGATCTCTGATCAAAGAAAGAGCCCAGAGCTGCTGGTCTACAGGGTCTGCTCAGGCTTACAGGATATAAAAACCCAATCTGTTCAACAGCGGATTGCACAGGCAAAGAAAAAACAGAAAAAACAATTGGCACAAGCTGATAATGATTAACAATTTAAGAAAAGAAAGGAAATACCTCTGACAAAAATATAACATTTGTGAATATAATTACAAGGTACAATAAATATGTCAAAAAGAATCACATAGTAAAGAACAAAATAATTCAATTATACTCTAAAAGGTGATTGAAATTATGGCACATAGAAAAGGAATGTATTCTTAAGTGAAAAAAGTAGAATAAAGATCCATTCCCTCCTAACCACTAGAGGGCAGACATAGGTTTCAATAGGCATTGGACCTACAACTCCCATTTCACTGACCTAAGCTCCACCACATTTAAGCGATTCATTCAGTTACCTCAAAAAAGTGAAATGCGTGCATGTGGACGTGAAAGTGCGTTTTTGAGCACTGGCCTGGTATGTAGAGCCGACACATTCAATATAAACTTCATTAACAGCTCAATAGTGAAGCTCACTCTGAAATACGCAATTAACTTTGCATCGAGAACTAATCTTAGCATGTGCCGTTACCACGGATAATTCACCTTCAAGAAAAAACTGAAGAGAGACGGTCACCCACTTTTTTTTTTTTTTGGCATCAAGCAACAATTTCCACACTTTTTCACTAGTACATTTCTTAAATTTATAATCCAACTGTAAACTGATCCCTGTTTCAACAAAGAGTAACATTGAAAACTGTGACAGTACGTTATAAGAAATATCTGAAGAAAATCTGTAAGTGATTTTCGATTTCTCACACACACACGTACATGTACAGAGTTGTTGGGCACCGTGGGATATCCCAGAACTCCATGTGGTCGAACAAACAGCAAGTTGTTGAAAGGCAGCTTTTATACCCATAGGGTCAGTGCCCTCAGTGCAGCATCTTAGAGAGAGCTCACATTTAGGGATCTCGAACAGCTACATATCACAAAACTCTAAACTACGATTTGGGATTGTGATCACACCTGCTAACCAATCACAAAAGGGTCCAACTGTCTGCCAACAAAGTAAAGACAACTAGAGAGCATGTTGACGGTGGAAAAAGGTATTTATAGGACTTTTTGGGGGGGAATCATGCAAGAGAACCAATAAGGAAGAACCAGGTGGAGCAGGGATGTCGGTACATTCTGCAGCAGTTGAGTGCTACGGACGACTTATCCAGCGACACATTTATGTGTATGTATGACAGTAGGGCAGGTCGAAAAATGTTGTGAAAACGTAGTTCCTGTGGAATCATTCTGGGATGAGAGGCTTTGAAAGAAGTACATGACAGCAGTTTTGAGGTGGTTCCATTGTCATGTTTCATTTAAACAGGCAGGAGGAAGGGCAGTGACCCTGAAAGATCTGAGGGTCCCATCAGTAGTCTTAACCCAAGGCTGTCCGTGCCCATCAATAACGCTCCTTTAGATGCTTGTAGGAGATGGGTGTGACAGCAGCCATCTATGGTGTACAAAAAGATAAATCAAATCACCACACAAAACTGTTTAGCACACATGGAAAAATGTATTTAACAGGTGAAGAGGATAGATCTGATTAAAGTTTGAATAGCAACAATGTGTTAATCTCTTATTTGATTGATTCATCAAAACTAACCAAACCAAAACACAAACCCAGACAATTCTGCACACAACACCAACTCAAAATCAAACTGATCTGCACCGAAGAACCATCCTAATCACAGGAGGATCTGTCGTCGCTCATAATATTAGTCCAAATAAAACGCTGATGTGAATCCTGGTTTATGGAATGTCCTGGATTTAAAACAAGTGCTCTACGTCTCAGATGCTGTCAATTACCACAGACAATAAAGGGGTAATTCACCGCTGACAAAATGGGCTTTTAATAAAACTGGGTTGTACGGAAGAGGATTAGGGCCAAGCAATAATAAAAAAAAATAAAACCATCTCGAGATTAAAGTCGTTATGTTTCGAGAAAAAAAAAAAACATTAAATTTCGAGAAAAAAGTTGAAATAAAATATCAAAAATAAACATTAAATTTTGAGAATAAAGTTATGTTTCGAGAAAAAACTCATTAAATTGAGAAAAAAAAAGTCGATAGTAAAATGTCGAGAATAAACACGGATTCGATCAGTGTCATGATCATTGCATACTGATAGAGGACATGACAGAGTTGGATAACTTAGTCAAAAAGCTTAACGTGGCTTAATGCATTAACAGTGATATTAAAAGATCAAATTCTGTACACAACTTATTAATAAACCATACTATGTGCAGATGAGCGCATATGAACGCAGCGCGTTTAATTACACATTAAGCATTTTCCTCAATAACGAAAACTGATAGCGTGGCTTAATGTACAAACTAAGACAGTGGAATTAAAAGATCAAATTCTCTAAACACCTTATTAATAAACCATACTATGTGCAGATAAACATAATGACTTCAACCTATAGGCTGGAAGAGTGTGTATAGACATTTATCAATAGTCTATAGGCCTATTTCTTTTTGTGTAGCCTATTTAATAAGCCTGCTTATGTAGGCTAGATATAGATTGTCCTTTTTGTTTCTATTTGCACATTTACAGTAAAACATATGGACGCCACTTTTTTCATTCTTGAAGTGAACTTTTTGTCTGTATGGTGATTAGGTTCACTGTTTTGCTCTGCCGCCTTGAACTTGAGAACGCGCCGCGTCTGGTGTGCACATGACGCTTCATCCATAGCGCACAGAGAGAGCGCGTGAATTTACGCTTGAACGGACAAATACACATAATTAGCTAAAGCTGATAGTATCTTTGTTACTAAAAGAAAGCCTAAAATATAGCTTGACTAAGAGATCTAACTCTGTCATGTCCTCTTTTAGTATGCAATGAACATGACACTCATCTGCTTATCTACACATAGTATGGTTTATTAATATGTTGTGTACATAATTTGATCTTTTAATAACACTGTTAATGCATTAAGCCACGTCAAGCTTTTTGACTAAGTGATCTAACTCTGTCATGTCATAGGCCTAATGAATATGGCAATGTTCGAATGCGTTCATTCACGACATTATCTACTTTTTTTCTCGAAATTTAACGATTTTTTTCTCAAAATTCAATGAGTTCATTCTCAATATTTTATTTAGACTTTTTTCTCGAAATTTAATGAGTTTGTTCTCGAAACATAACGACTTTATTTTTAAAATTTAATGAGTTTATTCTCGACATTTTATTTCAACTTTTTTCTTGAAATGTAATGATTTTTTTTCTCAAAACATAACGAATTTATTCTCAAAATTTAAGGAGTTTATTCTCGATGTTTTATTTCGACTTCTTTTCTCGAAATTTAACGAGTTTAATCTCACTTAATAATGACTTTAATCTAGAGATGGTTTTATTTTTTTATTATTGCTTGGCCCTAATCCTCTTCTGTAGGGTTGTCTATGCAGTAGAAGGGCAAAACAATTTCTGAAATTAGTGCTACATGACTAGAGAAAAAAATAGAGAAAAAGGGCTGTGGCGTATAACACCCGTAATTTTGCATATAAAAATGCATTAGCAGCTACCAATGGAAGTCTACAAAATGTAGACACAAAAAAATGTGTTATTTGTCCTATAAAGTAACTAAAATTGTTCAATGAATTGTTTGATTAACTTCGGTCCGTAATTCCTTTAGGTGGATTTACACACAGATGCTATACAAGATCATTTTGTGTTGAACCCAGAACATTCCTTAGATCATATTAAGCACTTTACCTGTCTGTGTCAGTTGAGGATTCCTCTGACAGCTGAGAAGAACAGAAGAGCAAGTTTAATGCTGGTGAGTACTTCCTATATACAGCCTCACTAATAATTTATTACAACCATCACCAATTGACCCCAAAAGCTCCAGGCACAGGAAAACATGCAAAACACGCATGTCAGCATGCAAAATGCGAAGCATTAATGCAAGGGAACAATCATTGGAACTAATGTCATACAAAGGTTATACAGTCATACAGCCAACTTCGATAGTCACAAAAAAATCAAAATAAAATGATTCCAAATTACAAATTACCACACCACACAAAATACCCACCACAACAAAAGACACAATAAGACCAACATGACACTGCGGTATTAAAGTATTACACAAAACAACCACACTCATGTTGTCATTCACACACAAATAAATGAGATTAACCACAACAACACGACAGATAACTGGTTTAGTCAGTTAATAAGGACCCAATCACAAGTTACTTGAGGAGCACATGCAAGGCATAATGAGGGGCGGAGCTTCCCCTGGCAGGCTGAAAGGATCATTTAATATTCATTCCTTCATTCAATCATTTTTTTCCCTTCGGCTTGTTTTTTGATTCCTTACAGCCAACAGTACTGCAATGTGGTCTATTATTATAGTAGCGTCACATATTAAATATATAATTAGGTATATAAAATACTACAGGGTAATATCTCCTGTAACTCTTGATCCTTTTTTATATAAAGCAGAAATCCCATTAAAAATCTCCATAGAGAAAATATTACGATAACTTGTTTCATTGCAAAATTCCTGGTAAGGTATGACACTATACACAATCCTGAAGCAATCCCAAATCAGAGAAGTCTATTAGGAAATAGGAACAGGGTTGTTATTCTTTCAGTCTTGTGGAGGCTAGCAAAGTAATGCAAGCTATCTACCTAGCTTTTTAATTCTAGCTGGTAGGGGTGTGACGAGATCTCGTGCCACCAGACCTCCCGAGATTAAAATGTGATGAGATTTCTCGTCGAGGTGAAAAGCTGTCTTGCGATACTGCCATGACAGAGTGAAGGTGAAATTAGGATAGAATATGCCAACGCTACGTTTACATTACGCCTCCACTGTCGTTTTGCTTATTATAGAAATAAAACCATTTAATTTAGTTGGATAACGGTCGCTTCAATCCCATCCAGCTCATCCAACACGAGCTGCGGTCATACTTAGTGCAGCAGGAATCAGAGTTCACTGATCACGTGACGAGAGTAAGGCGAGATGACTGACAAGACCATGGCGGAGGATTCGTTGCACAACAGAGCCTAAGCGTCTTATAAATGTCTTATCTTGTAGAATGTGGGCTCAGCATCGCCACTCCCTATGGACAGAGTACACGAGATCGCGAAATCAAAAGTAAAACGATTTCAATACCCCGCATTTTGCAAATATCTCCCAATATGAAAGCTATCTTAGGCTGGGCTGTGTAGTTGTAACAATCTCTTAGCTCTGTATTATGCTTGAAGAAAATATTGGTCTCTATTTGCACTTTGAATATTGAGAGAGTACTTTGATTATGGTTGCACTTATTGTTTGCACTTGATACGACTAAGAGAAAACTATGTTATTCATTTCTATTTATACTGTTTTTATATCTATGATCAATTTGTGAAAAGGAGTTCAGTTAGGAGGTCAAAAGTTGTAGAAGCTCATAAATCATGTACAGTAAGGTCTGAAGAGACTCATATGAAATCATACAGGAGAGAAGTCAAGTTGAGTTTGTGGCAAAACCTTTTACAGTGCTTGTATATTGTTGTCTTTTACTGCATATGATAATTCATACTCAGAAAGTAGAACTGAAATGACATTCATTACAAGATAATTAGTTAAAACATTTCAAATGCACCTGCAGACTATTTTTCTAGTCATGTATTTTGTCATTGAGGATTTCTTAAAAATACTGTGTAAAAATCTCATCTCATTCTCCTGAACTCAATCTCGTGTCTCGTCTCGTGAGCTAACTGTCTCGTTACACATAAAAGCATAAAAAAAAAAGTAGTGATTTTTCCAATAAGAAAACACATTAGTCGCAAAGTCCACAGTCCATTTGTATGTCTTTTTCACATACTTTTTCAAATACTTTTTGCTTCAAATCAAATGTTGTAATTGTCAATCTCAGAGCTGGATGGTATGGTTCAAGAAATTTTAAATCTCTATGGAGAAAATCAATAGGAAAATAAGTGGGCAGTAACTGTTGAGCTGTAGTGCATTGTTTTTATTTGATACGTCAAAGACTAAATGTCTTTTCAGCCAACCGATGTGAGTTCATCCTGAGGTAGGGAGGATTTCCACAGCAGAATTCAGAGGAAATTAGAAGCATCCCACAGAGGGGGCCCGACCGAACCCAAGGGGAGGAACTGCACCGACTACGAGGCAAATCCCTTGCGGATGACTAGGGTCAGGCACTCAATTGGGGCTCTGATTGTAAAGTCTGGGGTCTGGTACCTGTTCATATGACAGTATTGGACTCGTCTGAAAAGGTTCTCATGAGCAGGGGTCTGGCTGAAGACTGAGAGGACTGGCTGCCCACAACATTCGACTGACCCGGCTTTTTCTGAAAGGGGGTGGTGAAAGACACTTAAACACGATGGATCAGACACACACGCATACCCACTCAAACACACAACTGCTGTACAGTAAATCCTCCTTTAAAAATAAGACAAAACACAGTGAATGATGTTTATAATTAAGAGATTTCATATTTGAGGGCACAATAACGTGTTTAGAGTTTCCATAAAGATTAGCTTTCATGGAAGAAATCATAATGGCCATTTTTCTAACATAATCCCTCTCTCAGTTGTGCTAGATTGTGAATATGACCCAAACAAAAGTCAGCCAACACTCAAACAAACTCACAATATAAACCCACAAAGAACAGGGATGGGTTCCGATTCCACTTACTGATTCCAGCTCCTTAATGATTCAGTTAACAATTATGTTGCTACTTTTGAAGTAGTGCCAAATATTTGATCCTAACTACACTACCATTTAAAAGATTGGAGTCAGTAAGATTTTTTTTCAGCACCAAACTTTTAAACAGGAAGTGTATATTATAACACATACTATATTTAATACAACATTTGGGTAACATTCTAATTGGAACCCAGAGTACTATTGTGTTTAGCTCCTGATTTGAAATCATAAAAATAAAAAAAGAATGATCGCATTATGGTGTATTTATGTTTAATCATGAAAATATTTTAATTTTACTTAATTAAAATTGCCTTTTAAATTGCATATCACATTATTTATTTATATATATTTAATAATTGCATATCACATTATTATTTTAAAAATAATAAAATGCCCCTTTCTTCCTTGTTCTTTCATCTTTCTTTTCTGATCCCCAACACTAAGACGACAAACACTCTCTCTCACAAACACACAAAATCTCACTCTGAATCAACCCGCACAAATGCACCCATAAAGTCAGAGTGGTTTGGGTGGGGAGCAATGTAGCCTGGACCAAGCACGCATGCAGGAAACCCTGTGTTTGTGTGCTGCATTCTCCTGGCTGGGCATGCAGAGACAGCAGGCACCTGGTACAGGCAGCCAAAGGAATCCCCATCATACCCTGCAGCCCTTACAGACGCACACTGAGGACCACCCACCACCACCGCAGCTCAGCTTTTTGGGGACAATTCTTGCGCAACGCCTCAAGACAAACACCCACTCATAAAAATGCCACCACGGTCGCTGTTTGACTGACAATCCAAACCCAGAGCCCGTGACAAACACATTTGAGCTAGCAAAGAACAACTCCTCACAAAGAGGGAGCAGAGACAAATGGGTGGAGAGACAGCAGGCAGGACACTCAAGATACAGACAGGCAACCCAAAGGAGGAGGGACAGTAAGACAAAAAGCAAAAGAGGAGCAGGCAGAAAGACCTCAGTCACTCCAGGAAAAGCTGTGAGTGCTAGCAGTCTGCGACAGCATGAAGATAGTGGATGTCCCAGAGGAAGGAAGACGTCGTTTCATCTACGGCACAGCACATAGGTGGACAAGAGACCAAAGAGCACAGGAAAATTAAAAGAAGATCAAGGGTAAGAAAGGGTGGGAATAAAGTTATGGGGAAGAGATAGAGAAACAAGAGAAATGTGGCAGAAACACAATTAAATATTCAAGTGAAAAGCTCCAGTAACTAGAACCCTGACTATGAGCTGTTTGAAAGTTCAGCTCAGCATAGATGAGTAACTGGGCTTTCTTTGAGTTATAAAACAGAATAACGCTCCTGGTAGAAATTGCTTGCCACATAAATCACATAAGACATTTATGGTCTGCAGAATAGAATATTAAACTCTAAGGAATTTTGATACATTTTTAAAAACTCATACACTACCATTCAAAAGTCTGGGGTTAGTAAGATTAATGTTTTTGAAAAAAGTCTCTTATGCTCAGCAAGGCTGCATTTATATGATCAAAAATACAGTAAAAACAGTAATATTGTGAAATATTATTACAATTTCAAATAATTGTTTTCTAGTTGAATATATTTTAAAATGTAATTTATTCCTGTGATGGCAAAGCTGAATTTTCAGCATCATTACTCCAGTCTTCAGTGTCACATGATTCTTCAGAAATCATTCTAATATGCTGATTTGCTGTTCATGAAATATTTCTTATTGTTATCAATGTTGAAAACAGTGATACATTTTTTTTAAACATACACGATTATTTCATGAATATAAAGTTAAAACGAACAGCCTTTATTTTAAATAGAAATCTTTTGTAACATTAAAAATGTTATTATGGTCACTTTTGATCAATTTAATGTCTGAATAAAGTATTAACTTCTTTCAAAAAAATCTGACTGACCCCAAACTTTTGAATGGTGCTTTGAATTCTGATGAGCTGCAATTTTATCCGAGTAAAATGCTAATAAACACACACCTGTGACCTTGTGTTCTATATTAATGAGCATAGTTGTTTAATTTTCATTAATTTTCAATAACAGCCGACAATATGACTAAGTTCAGCAGAGCTTGACTTTATGTAAATGGTGCTGGCTTAAAGTCTGAACTGCAAATAGCATTTTTGCAGTCATTAATAAAAAAAATTGCTTTAAAAAAATTTATTAATAGAGTGTAATAGAGTAATTATGTTTTTTCTTTTTTTCTAGGGACCTGTAATACAAATTATCTTGTGATATAACCTCTACACACAATGTATCATTTTACATTTTACAAGTTACATTGCGCAATAAAGACCATGTTTCTCATCTATCGGAGTTCATTAGGCTATAATTATAAAACCATTATTAAAGTTGTCAATTGAATAAATCACATCATTATTACATCAAGTACTTTAGACGTGACCATACATTCTCTTTTCTCCCCATTGGAAGTTTTAATTGACATGTGGCATTCTTGGAAGGGATGCGGCACCTACCTGTGAGGAAGCAGGGGGCAGATTAGCACCGTATGCGCATCTCTGGCCTGAAAGGCTGCTTAACTAGTGTCACAAACATTAGCGACTGCCTACAGCGCGTGTGCTCACTTCCTTTAAATAATTCAAATGACTGGAGGGGTCTAATTATTGTTTATTGACTCTAACTGTGGTACATGTTAACTGGTTGGGTAGCCACTGACAGCAGCACAAAGTGATGGAAGCATTTGTGCTTGACTAACGGAATAAAGGTCATTTAAATCAGAGCGATACATGGGACAAAAAGCTACAGGAGAGAAAGATAGGACATCGAAGAAGAGTGATTGTTACAATTAGACTGATTGACTTCCTGTCTGTTTGACCAACCTCAACAATCCAAATTGTTCAGAGCCTTGAAACAAAGCAAGAGTTCTGTTAGGAAAAAAAGTCAGTGGTGTAATTCATGACAGTCAGGGGAAGTAAGGAAAAGAGACACCTGAGAAGTGACAGAGATTAAGAATGAAAAATGTAAGGTCCTAAAAGGTAAAATAAAGCTGGGGATACAGATTTACCAAAGGCAGGGGAGTATTGAAGGGTTCAAAGAAAAATGTAACTCCTTGTCCTAACCAGGTGTGACGTGATAAAGCAACAAACGATAAAAGCTATCTCTCTACCATGTAAATCAGAGTTTATGTGCTAACCGGCCATGACTACACCAAGCAACAGTGCATTTTTGCCTGCCTACACTGGTTCTAAAATCCTGGTCAACATAACTGTGAATTGAACATCAAATATCTTCTAATTGGCCGTGACTGCGTCATGTCATGCCTGGTTAGGACACAGTGTAAGATGAAAGAAGAACAGAAGAGTAGGTAAATCAGGGAGAATAAGAGAGAACAGGATGGATATGGTAGAAATTTCGAATTGAGAAAGTCAGAGAGGAGAAAAAAACGGGAGGGAGAAGTATACCTGTCGTGAATGGGGGCCTCTGGGCTTGCGGAAGACCACCAAAAGGATCTCTGGCAGCAGACTGAGGAGAATGAGGATGATGATAACCAGCCAGGCAGACACTGAACTCAGCATGTTAGCAAACACAAAGTACAAACGCTGCTGCTTCAAAAATGGCCTAGAAAATAAGAGAGAGAGAGAGAGAAGGAAGGAAAGAGAAAACGAGAGTAAGACAAGTTAACTCATGCGATTAAACATGGGTTAATTTATTTATTTTTATATTTATCTTTACTGATAACTATATTGTACAATCAGAGCTGCAGCACAAAAAAAGTCCCTAGTGGACCGCATGTTAATCTGTAGTCTGAATTATCAGTAATCAAATCCACTCTTTAACCATTCAATATTATATATATATATATATATATATATATATATATATATATATATAAATCAAACTCAGATGGAATATTGAAGTTATTTGCATCCTTTTTAACTACAAATATAATATCAGCTTAAAAAGTGAAAAATTAAATATTAAAAAGTGATTAATCATAATTAAATCTATTAGTTGACAGCAATATCTGAATTAAGTCACCATAAAATATACAATGTACAATTCTTATTTTTTAATGGTATATTTCAGTTTATTATAAATTATGAAATTGCAGCAATTAGCAAACAACAACGATCCAATCAATTCTTGATGGACAAAATCAAGCGCGCCCTTCATTTTTTCTAGTTTCGGATATATTTTATATATTATACATTTTTCTTTTCAGATATACATCATAATAGAGAAGAAAAGACTTTTCAGACTTTAACGTTTCCTCACCATATGATGCCTCCCCAGAAGAAACTGAAGAAAACATAAAAGGCCAATGAGCCCCAGATCACAAAATGATTGATCCACGTCCAATGCCGTGTGTCTAAAGCCAGCTGGGAGAGGGAAATCAGTCAGTCTCTGACAAATGAAGATCTGAGATACATTTTTTTATAGTTTAGATGTTTGAGACAAACCAATCAAGCCACCAACCTTCAATGTGACAGTGAAAACAAGGACGGTAAAGACAATTGTTCCATAAGACCAGTTTCCAAAGACCTGTAAAAGGAATCAAATGCAGAAATGTGCATTCAGCCAGTTTAGTCACCATGAAATCAAAACTGACAATTCTTATATTTTTATATATAATATATTATGTATATATAAATGATCTTTGAACATTTTTTTTTTTTTTAATTCAGGTCCCCTCGTAACATTTAATTAAAATAACTTCCCCTTCCTCTTTTAACATCTCTTTTCTACTCTGACGATATGTTTACTGGCACAAGGGCAGGACAACCTGTCACTCAACCCAACTTTTGTTTGTTCAAGAAGCCATTTCACCCGGATACGTCACAATAGGGAAGGAAAAGACTATTGCGACTTCCGTTTCATGCTGCCTTTAAAAAGCAAAACAGCTCTAACCTGCCCATTATCTTGCAGAGCTGGATTACTGAACAGGAAACGGACACCAAAGAAGAACAGGAGACCCTGAAAAAGTCCTAACACTGTCCAGTAGAGGAAGGGGCGCCAGCGTAACATGGCATTCTTGGCTATTTCTCTGTAAGAAGGATTAAAACACAGTACATCAGCAACAGCATGGTACAAATTAAATAAGCAGAAGAGTGCAGTGCAGACTGGCACCTGTAGAGGGAGGCGTTGACCAGCAGAATCTCGATGGATATGTGCTGTTCCAGCAGGCTGTAGGCCAGAATGGGCATGGAGGTGAAGCAGATGTTGTACATCGTCAGATAGGCTGCGTCGTACAGGGGCTGGGAAGGGGAGCGAGGGAAAGGACGGGGCACCGGGGAGGTTAATACCACGTTAAGGACATCACACATATGCACACAACAAAAAGAGGGAAACTGACTGTGGCCACATGCAATGGTCGGAAAATGTGATGTCAAGATCCATTAGACCAATTATAGGAAATCTCAGCTGAGACTTTTGAGCAGTTAAGAGCTGTTTTATTTTCATTTTTTTTTTATTGATGGCAGAAGTGACAGGACACTATTAGAGGAGAAAAAAGGAAAGAGATTGGACACAACTGATATATATATGTATCAGTTCAAAGAAGGGCAGAGAGAAATGCAGAGGAAAGATGCAAAATAAAGAGCAGAGGCAGAGGAGAGGAACCTGCTGGGATGTAGTCTTCTAACAGACCCTTTATTTGCACATACCTGCTGAGAGTATCCACAGAAAAACTGGTAAAGGAACTGAGGTAATATGAAGCAAAGATTCTAAGGGAGAGAAGAAAAAAATAGAGTCACTAAAATAACTACTTTTATATTTACAGACTGAAACATGGACCACGGGATGCCAGACGTACCTTATAAAAGAAGTACTGGACAAGATGAGCAATGCGCACATAGTAGAGATGCCCATGAGCCAGCAAAAGCTTCTTTAGGTGCTTGAGTTTAGGGATGGCATAATCACTGTTCCTCACAGCTTGACGGCCCTCCTTACCTTTAATACCTGAACACACAATAGTAACAACATCACATTCCATCTCAGAAAAAATGCTGAGCAAAATATGTTCACTTTAACCATGTACACTACTATTCAGAAAAGTTTAGGGTCGGTAAGATGTCTCTTATACTCATTAAGGCTGCATTTATTTGATCAAAAATACAGTAAACAGTAATTTTGTGAAATAGTACAACAATTTAAAATAACTGGCAACGCTGAATTTTCAGCATCATTACTCTAGTCTTCAGTGTCACATGATCCTTCAGAAATCATTCTAATATGCTGATTTGGTGCTCAAGAAACATTTCAGTTGTGCTGCTTTATATTTTTGTGGAAACCGTAATACATTTTTTTCTAGGATTCTTTGATGAATAGAAAGTAAAAAAAAAAAAAAAAAAGAAAACAGCATTTATTGAACACAGTACAAATCTTTTGTAACAATAAATGTCTGTCACTTTTGATCAATTTAATTATAAATAAATAAATATATAATAATAATAATCATCTTACTGAGCCCAAAACTTTTCAACAGTAGTTTACATGAGGACGCATGATGAGATCTCACCAATGCCCACGTGTGCCTCAAGAATCATGCTAACATCATTGGCCCCATCGCCAATGGAGAGAGTGATTGGAGAACCTTTGGAGTTCTTCACCATCTTCACTATCTAAAGTGAGTAAAAGAGAACTTTAGCCAACTAATTCATAAAGTATAAGTGCATGTTATTATACCATAAAGAGATGCCAAAGTGGAAGCCTGCAGGTGTGACCTGAGCTTTCTGCAGGGGGGCCATGCGGCAGCAGAGAACGGCAGTGCAGTTCTGGCAGATCTGCAGAAAGAGGCTCCTGTACATAGTGGCATCTGCATCACGGGGAGGGTTCATCAACAACGACAGCGTAGCACCATCTATGATGAAGCCGTACTCCTGATTTGCTTTAGACCATCTCCTGTGGTGCAAAAATGACACTAAATTAGGGGTCATTAAATACACTTGACATTTGAACTAAGGTTGCACCCATATTGAAATTCTGGCCTTTATTTTCATGTTACGACTCAATACAATTTTGTCTAAATAAATTAAAAAATAAAACACTACAAAACTAAAATCTATCATCTTAAATGCTACAAGTGAATTTAGGCATCACAACTTTATAATTTAGATATTTATTTTGAGATTTTTTTTTTAACTTTTTAAACAAAGATAGTTAGTTCAATATCATATTTGTTATTATATTTATCCATGTTTTTAAAGATTAACCTATATGATCGTTAAGTGACACGAAGGTCAAAAACGTAAAATATAAAAACAGGGGAAATGAGTACACACAATTAAAAATTCCATATTGACAGATATATTCAATATAAAAAATTTAAAAAAATAAAATAAATAACTCTACATGGTACTATTACATTGTCCATTACTAAACTGTACCAAAATTCACTACAAAGCAAGTAAGAGGACAAGGGTCTGACCTGGTGACCCCTGCTTTGACAGGCGGGGCATCCTGCACTGCTTTTTTATGGTAGTCCTGTAACAACTCAATAAGTTTTTCCTCGCGCTTTAACCTCTCATCATCCAGTGTCCGCACAGTCAGTTCCAGTAGTTCTGTACCCCGCTGGAACAGGCGACAGGCATAGCAGGTGGACTTGGCCGTCTCCATTTTGTCCCCCGTCAGCACCCAAATTTTCATCCCTGCGCCCTGCAAGGCCTCCATGGTCTCTGCTGCCTCTTCCTGAAGTCTGTGACACAAGATGTTAAGATGTTAAACTATTCAGAGCTTCTTTACGAGATAACAACGTGGCGTAAATAGCAATTTGGGTCACCAACCGGTCCTCCACAGCGGTCGCTCCAATCAAACTCATTCCCGTCTCCACTTGGTTATACATGGCCATGAGTTTCTCCTCCCTGTCCTGAAGAGCCAGTCTAGCCTCTCTTAGCCCAGTGTCTGCCATGGCATACTCCTCAGCACTCAGCTGCTTATAGGCCACACACAGTGTACGGTAACCCTCCTGGTGAGCGAAAACACACAATTAGGCCAGAATTTACTGACTTTTTCAATATTTAAAGTCTCTACAGGACATCTATTTCAAGAGAGATATAATGAATGATGATTATGCTTTATTCCAGCATAAAGGTCAAAATGGTCATAACATCCTTGGAAATTAAAGATGTTGCAACACATTAACATTCTGCAATCTATTGTAATACCGTTGCATTTCGCTCAACGTGCAACCGAATCCTTTCCACCTCCTCTGGTTTGACTCTTGGGAAGATGGAGGAATCGGCTCCCTTACAGAAAAGCAGCGTCTCACCTAAATAAACAGTAGAAGACAGGTGAGAGACAAAGACTATAGATATAGAAAGACAGTTCACTCGTATTAGTTATGAATGGGAGAAACCGCAACGGGCAATATGGCGGAATATGTCCCGCCTTCTAAGTAAAAGAGCCAATCGCTGATTGATGAAGTCATTGCGTCATTGCAGCTGCACATGCAGTTTTGGCTGCACATGCGCTTTGGCTCGTCTAGCCTGAAAATAAGCTTTTTTTAACGCTATTTGAGCATAATAAACAACATTTATAGGACAATTCATGTCAGATTTTGTTGCCGATTTGAAATATGTTATTTAATTGCGAGTTCGCCAAACAGTTTTTGAAATTTCAGGATTCCCCCATTCAAATAGATAGGACTTTGTCTTGGATGCCCGAAATAGCTGCCCAGAGGCGTTGCAAATATGGCTGCCGAGTGAACAGACATTTCTTGAAAGGGACTTTGGAGACATTCAGAGGTACAGAGTAAAACATAAACTTAAGACTCATACTCTCTTAAACATAAGACTCATACTCTGGTCCCTGCTTCAATGAAAACCTATGGCATTTTCCTGCCAAGTCCATCCACCAAGTCCGATCGCTTAAAAGGTCACCTCTCCTCAACAAGTCACATGGTTTAAGTTATCATTCATGTCAACAGCAGAAATGGTGCAGGACAAGTTACGCAATTCAAATCTCTAACCCTGCATATAAGTAATAGCATAAGCCTTAGCAAGCATCACTAATGATCTCTAGCTCACCTGATCTGGTTTGCACGATGACACTCATTCTCCGTCGGACTGGGTCAAAGTTTAGGACATGGAGCAATTTATATCTGAAAAGTTAGATAATATGTAGAAATACACAAAACTAATAATAATATGTAGCTAGGCAAAACTTCCATACAGCTAATTATATATCACTCCAGGTTTAGAAACATTCAGGGGTGTAAGTTCTGAAGAAGCATATTAACAATAATATTGTGTTTGATGAGACGTCAAGGATCATAACTTACTCTTCTACATCATTTTGCCTGTTCTTGATCTTCATGCTCTTACTCTCCAAACCAAGGAAGGTGAAGCCGTATCTAAACAGAGAAAAAGTTATGTCAGTAAGTGCCAGTGTTCCCAGCATTATCAGACACAAGAGGAAATAAGAGATGCATATCATGGTCCCACCTCATGGCTCCTTTGACCAGTGCGATTTCATCAGGGGAAGATGCGATGAAGGCTCTTTCCTCCTCTGGCTGGGGGAACATCCCGTCAATACCATCAACTTGGTCCCTAGGAGTTTCCTCCGCTCCATCCTCCTTGACCTGCACCGTGTGGCACAGACACAGGGCCCGCAGAAACAACTCCTCTTTCTCCTAGCAGACAGAAATGAAAAGGGAAAAAAATAACACATGCTGCTTAAGAACATGCATATTTGTGCATATTAGTGCTTGTTTACTGTTTACCTTTAAACATGAAAACTAACTGATAAATAATTGAATAATTTTGTTGAATTGTTTTCATTTTATTTGTTAATATTTATAATAATATATAATATTAATACATTATAATAAATAATATATAATAATATATTATTTATTATAATATCATTATACCATTCAAAAGTTTAGGATCAACCTTGGTGAGCACAAGAGACAAAAAAAATCTTACTGACCCCAAACTTTTGAACGGTAGTGTAAATGATAATATAATATAATATAATATAATATAATATAATATATCTTTTTAAATAAAGGTAGTTCAATAACATATTAGTTCATTAAAATTGGTAGAGAACAGTGAAATTTCACTGGTACTGGATGCTATAATTTTGGTATTGTGAAAACCCTAGTATACAGATCATGTGCACTATACACTGACAAGTGCACTCAGAAAGAGGAAGTGCTCTCAAAGGACCATCCATTTATGGTACATATGAGTGTATTATAAAAAAGGGAGTTAATTCATATAACTTTAGTCCTTCAAAGCCTGCCAACACAAACATTAGACGTTTACTGCCTTTGTATTTATATCTCAGCCTCAGAGGACTTATAATTCAAAAGGTCTGCAGTCAGTTTACATATTGAGGTGTACACATCCAACAACACGATCCGTAAATGTAAAATCAATCCCATCTGAGGTCCTTTGGGTCTCAGAATGAGTGTAACTCACCTGTCCAGCCCTCTGCTGCAGTTTACTCACAGGCCCGTCTGTCACAGTGAAGCCGTCCAGCTCGTCTCCGTGTTTGTACTGGAAGCCGTCTATACAGCACTCGATGAACTCCATGTTGTTCTGGGTCAGTGTGCCCGTCTTGTCTGTGAATACATATTCCACCTGCAAGGTGCAGACAAATGTTGACCTTACAAACTATAATCCCAGGCAATAAAGCCCTCCTTCCCACATTAACAGAGTCCAACGATATGAACGGACAATTAATTTGTGACAAAACCCGTCTGCTTGCATAAATCAGTTTAACGAAGCATGGCCTGTAATTTAGAGTAATCATCTGCATAACCAGCCATAAGTGATCTATGACCTCACTGCCCATTGAAGAGCCAGGGACAGCTCAGATTATGTTCATGTCATGATTTACTTTCATCCGTTCAGACTAAAAACACCCCCATATGAACATATGAATGATTATTAGGAGTATAAAACAGTCATATTTGAGTCAGATATGCCAAAGTAATCCAGTGTCTAACCTGGCCAAGTTCCTCATTGAGGTCTGAAGTGTTGACGAGCGCACCCTCTTGGATCTCTGGGTCAAAGAAGTCTTTATCCCAAGTGATAAAGAAAGAGCCCAGGAATTTCTGCATCTCCACAGTGACGTACATGGACACGGGGATTATAAAGTTGAAAAGGACCATGAAGGAGAGGAAGTCTGTAAACATCTTCAAATACTGAAAAAAAAGACAGAACACCTGCATTCAGTCTCTTCAAAGCCCCTCGGACACAATATCATGGCTGGAACAGCAAAGAAACACGGAGGTTAAACATAAAGCTAATCCCTAATTAAGATTTATTAAGTATGATTTGTGTAAGAGCTGACCACAGCCACCAGAGACCAGATTAGCTTGTAATTTATATTAATTGCATAAAGAATGACTGATGATATAGAGGAAATTGCTAATTGATTCATGTAATCGTGTTCAAATCGGTCAGATGTAAAATCCACAGACTGCTCACCATATTAGTGTCTTTCTCCTTCTGTGTTTTCTGGTTGTACCAGGGCTCATCCTGACCTTCTTTGCTCTGCCATATGTACTTCAGTGTAGTACACACTACAGCTTTACTGATGAGGATACATAGATACACCAACAGAAAGGCATTGATGGATCTGGAAAAAACAGGAAACACATAGACGTGATCACACGTACTTAATCATGTAACCCACCAAAATAAGACGCCAAGAATTTTTTTTATTATTATTTTGTATGAAGACCTTCGTTCAACGTAACGCCGACTCATTATTGGCCGGCTCCTGTGTCAGCATCGCACGAATGCGTCGTGCTGCTCACGTGAACAGCGTCGGCCAATACTGAGCCCGCGTTCTGACGTAGAACCTGGAAGCGCTGAACGTAAACCACGTATGAGAATGACACAGAATAGAAGATATTGTTGAATAAAGTCGTTATTTTTGTTTTGTTTTTACACACAAAAAGTATTCTCATCGCTTTATAAAATTAAAGTTGAACCACTGCAGTCACGTCGACTGTTTTAACGATGTCTTTAGTACCTTTCTGGACCTTGAAAGTGGTAGTTAAATATACCTCGGATTTCATCAAAAATATCTTCATTTGTGTTCCGAAGATGAACGAAGGTCTTGGAACGACATGAGAGTGAGTAATTAATGACAGAATCTTCATTTTTGGGTGAACTAACCCTTTGATGTTTAAGATTGGAGACTATTTTCACATAAACCAAAAACAGACATAGTTTAAAAGATCGATCTTGGGATTTGCAATTAATATCAGATCGTTAAAATGAACTAATCGCTAATAATCCGAAAATCAATATTTTGAACCTTACTGCACACTGGGGTATAATACTGCTCTCATCACTTACTTTTCAACAGCTGATCGTTTCTGAGATTTGCCCTGGTAGTTGAGTGCCATCTTCGTCTCCATGCCTGTGTATACTGCGACACCTTTAAAAGGAATGGCAATGAAGAGTGATTCGGCTGAATATAATTCCTCAACATCAAAAGATTCCTCCAATTAAAAGGTGCCAGAACCTACCATTAATCTTCTTGGTGTTTTTCAATGTAGCACCTTTTAGGAGAAGGTTCTCTGGGCCCAAAGATCTAAATTAAACCATAAAAACAAACAATTATGTCAATAAAGACACATTTTGGCACCCAAACCCACGTTAAAGTGGCTCCTAATGAGCAACATTGCTGGAAGTATGTAGGCCGGTTTGGCCTGGTGAAGGACACAGCGTAGAGACTCATAAAAATATTTCAAACGGCCCAGTGACAAATGGAAGAACGTGCAGGGCTTGAAAAGCTGCCAGGCCAGCTTTACTTTAATGCTGCTATGGCGTTACAGGTCGATGGAATAATGATCAGAGGCTAATGCAAAGGGAAAAGACAGAGCTGGAAAGACTAGGAGGTACTGTAGGATATAGTGGACCCATGGGATCAAACCAAAGACGGCCTCACCTTACTGCTGGCTCCTGCTCCTGCTTGTAAATGTGCATTCGGCCCACAAACCTGCAGAAGAACAAACAAGCTCCAGTTAAGCACGCTCATATATGTTCTCTCAAACAAAAAAACACACGGAAAAAGGTTGAACGAACGCGCAGACGTCCCATGAATGTAATCAGAGTACTTGATGAGGTCAACCTGAAAACATTCATCATCCACTGAGGCAAAGTACTGACACCATCATGCACATGCATTAGCGTTTCGTTTGTTTTATACAGACTCCTTCCCCATTAAAGAAGCTTGATGGTAATATCTGTATTCTAGTACAGTACACTATGTAAATGTGCCTTGTACGAAATGAACCAATTACAAGAAAGATGCTCATTGGTGATGACCCAACAGTCTGGCATATTGGCAACAGCCCTTTGAAGTTTTTTTTAGAGACTGACTTTTAGCAGGCGACATCTGGTGCTCTAGAAATCTGAAATGCAAATGTTCTTCCACCTAAAGAGGCTTTAAAGAGATGCGCTTAGCGATAGGGGGCGCTAGAGTCAAAAAACTGCAATTACAGTTGGACTGCCTCTCTAAACGTGCAGATTGTGTTTGTTTCAAGGTCTGTTTGTTCTTATTACTCAAGCAGAGAGGCCAGATAGTGTTCGACTCTTCCATGAATCACACTGTTAGCTGCTGATCTAAAAATCACACGACCACCAGAAACAATGTTAAATGAGCTCAAAAGATATGGTTTCTTCCAGTACGCTCGCTCACAATACCTCATGTTTCAATGAACTATCAGGTGGCAGTGAAAGGTATTTCTGTTAGGTTTGTGTTCGTACTTGTAGAGGTCCGGCTGGGGTTGTTCACACTCAATGGTGGCATAGAGAGACTGCAGGTCCTTCTCTGTGTCTGGCACCGTGTAGTGTGTCTGCGGGAAAGACAGGCGAATTAGTATTCCACAAAATTGCACACGGATGGAAGAGGGAGAAAGATGAAGAGCAGAAGGATGATGAAGACGAGATCTGGGCCACCTATTTAAAGAGTTTGACTAAAGCACAGTAAAGGAATCCATATTTCATATTCTGTTTATACTTGAACATAAATCACACCAGCTGATTCCTATTTAAAAGAGTAAGGAAAGCAAAAAGTTTCCTTTTTAAAAATAACACCTATAACCATATCAAGACAATCATATTTGTGCCCAAGTGGTTACTGAGTGAGACGTGCAAAAGCTCACTTTATGGTTGGATTCTCCATCCAGGCTGGCTGTGGTGACAAAACAAGTGCCGTCTTCTCGACTGGACTGCAAAAGAATCAGGTCACAGGGAAAGGTCTCGTCCTCTACCACTTCAACCACATCACCCACCTGAGCAGAAACACTTCGAAATTACTCAGTTACACACGCAATACTCAGTCTTACACACAACCATATCATTGCTTCTTAACTGGTGTGTTGCAGGTCTGTTCGGATCCAAAATGCAATAATACATGCAGATAATTAAAAATATAGAATTTTAAAATGTAATTCAAATAATAAAATACGGCTACATCCATAAGTGTCCTTTGATTTGTACAAGCTAAAGTTAACTGCTTTTGCCGTTTTCACAAAATTGTAATTTTCCTTATGTCATGTTAATAAGTTTGCATATTCCAGAGCTTATGCAGTTATTGGTAATATTAATACATTTCAATGTCTGATTAGAAAAAACATTTATATAACAATTTTAGTACCATACTGGCCACCACTCGATGTCTAATCGGGGCTAAAGACCTTATGGGTAATATTAGGCATATTTTAAAATACCATTTAATGAATATTTCTGTTCTTAATATGTAAGAATATTAATAAAGTATGTGAGAATGTTTGGGTATATGATTGTTAATAGTAACAACAATGTTTAATGTATCTTAGAAGTATATTTGCTCATCAGGGTTGCATTTATTTGATTAAAAATATCAAGTATCAAAAACAGTAATATTGTGAAATATTACAATTTAAAATAGGCGTTTCCTATTTGAATAATTTAAAATGATTTATAAAATTTATAAATGAATTTTCAGCATCATTACTCACATGATCCGTCAGAAATTATTCTAATATGCTGATTTGGTGCTCAAGAAACATTTCTTATTATCAATGTTAAAACAGTTGTGCTGCTTCATATTTTTGTGAAAAACCATAATATATATTTTTTTCAGGATTCTTTGATAAACAGAAAGTTCAAAATTACAGCATTTATTTGAAATACAAACTTCTTTACTGTCACTTTTGATCAATAATGCATCTAGAATTGATTTCTTTCAAAAAAACAAAAAAAACCTTTTGAACGGTAGTGTATGGTTTTAAAAATGGTTACAAAAATCGGCTTTAAAACACAAATAATTAGCTAGCTAGCTGCAGGCCCGGCGTCAAGGGGGGCTTGTGGGGGCTTAGCCCCCTTCCGATGATCTGAATGATTATTATTATTAGGCTACTTTTATTATAAAATTATTATTACAATTCATTTGCAATTCAGTTCAATTCACATTTATTTGTATAGCGCTTTTCACAATACATATCGTTTCAAAGCAGCTTAACAGAAAATGCATGTCTATTTACAATTTAGAGTGATCTGTTATCAGAGGTGACTGTGTCCAAGTTATGTATTTCAGAATTGTACATATACAAATCATGCAGTTAGCTAACAATGTATTAGTTCTAAACAATGTATTAATCTAAAGCAGAAAATTTGCCCAGCAATAATTTCATAGTGCATCACTGCATAACCGACACGCTGTGATGATAATAAAAGATGTTAGATTAGCTTACTCCTCATTTAAAAAACAACTTGTTTAACACGAAATACTTCTTATTTTTTTCACTATGTATGGGCCACAAGAAAAATATTAAGAAAATAAACGAAGACAGTTATATACCGTTATCAGAATATGTTTAAGAAGATTCATCTCGCATCGTCTCTGAGAGAATATGCA
Source organism: Mylopharyngodon piceus (assembly GCA_039654765.1). Lineage (NCBI taxonomy): Eukaryota > Metazoa > Chordata > Actinopteri > Cypriniformes > Xenocyprididae > Mylopharyngodon > Mylopharyngodon piceus. The sequence goes on from CM077439.1 coordinate 7,288,221, forward strand.
ACCTTAATGCAGCGTCAGATGTCAAAAGCTCGGTCAGTTTTTACTTTGAACCCTCCTCCAAAGCCATGTCGTGTGTCCTGGCGCCGAGACTGGCTAGCTTTATTGGCAAACACTTCCAAATGTTTCTGACCCTAACGGTTTGATAGTGTACAGCTCATTTGTTCCATTCCATATACAGCAATGAAACACTCCCAGCTGTGAACGCCCCTAGTGGGCATACTTCTTTTCCACATGTGAAGTATGGCAGCTTGCCACACCCTGAAAGACTTGGCAAGGGTGCAGCAACAGAAAGGTACCTTGATCTTCTCGCTCTCCTTCTTCACTGACCGCCCGTCCTCTAACACAGTCACCGGGTACTTATTCACCTCGTAGTCTGCTTTGTGCCGCAGCCAGTCCTCATAACCCTGAGGAGAATGTGAGAACAGTACGCTGGTGTTTGTGAAAACAGAAGAAAGTCAAATGAGGACTGAGCCAGTCTAATACATTTCTCACAGGCACAAATAAAACAATTCTCTGTGAAATTCACACATAACAGATGTGGTTTTCACTGTATACAACAGGCCTGTATTAATAATGAAAACTGTGCGATGGAGCTGAGGGAGTTGAGTCATTTGAAGTTAAAGTGGGCTGGGGTCACACAGGCCCCCTGGAATCTTATTTCAAAGCCCAATTAAGGCCTGAGCCCCTCTCAGTGTGAGGCCACAAAGATCTGGAAGGAAGTCCACCTTCCATTGTGCTTTTCTAAAAAGCTCGCGGCAGGCCGGTGGAAAAAGTTGATCCTAAAACAATACATCTAAAGCTGTGAGAGGACCGCTGTGTTGTGACAAGCCCCCGGTTCATTTGTTTTGTGTGTGAGAGATGGACTCCGGGGTCAGCTGGACTCTCGGCTGGAGTCGGCATTATTTAAACAGTGACACACAGCTATAAAACATCAAGAGCTTTAGCAATAGTCAGAGAAATTTGAGGTGGCAGGTGAATAAAAAGAGAAAGAAATGAGAAAAGAGCTCAAGAAGGATGAAGAGAGCAGGCAGCGGCATAAACAGAACATAATTCAACTAACCTGTTTGATGGCCGTCACTGTGATGACAAAAAACAGAGGTAAACCACTGGTCACGGGGCTGGTTGGGGTATCAACAATCACCTTTAAGAAAGGACACACATATAACATTATTTACATTTACAGAATAATTTTACTTCGAAGCATTAACATTCACAAATGGAAATCTATGGGGCAAGACATTTCGGAGAGCAGAAATGCAATGCTTACTTTTTTTGCTGCCACTTACTTCAATTCTCCTGTTCAGAATGTGTATTATTTAAGATTTAAACGTCTGCTCAGTAGTGGGGCTACCATTCAAGGTGGATGAACGTTTAGTTTTTGGTTACCTACTATTCCTGTGGGTGTATTTGTCTCTATATCAACAATATTTTGTGGATAGTTGCATCATGTCTCTTCCTTGTGAGTATCGTTCAAAAAATTTTTTACCGGCTTTACATGGTCATGACAGCAGTTGGAAATTTAGGAACTTTGCACAGATAGGTTAGTAGTAGGGATGCACCGATACCGATACCAGTATCGGTATCGGGCCCGATACCAAGCTCATGTACTTGTACTCGTACTCGTAAAAATACCCCCGATACCAAAGACCGATACCTCACGTGACGTAACTGACAGAATTTTCCGTGCACAGAGACACCGGCGGCAGCAGCAGAAACAATGTCAGCCTCAGGGGGTGGAAATACTTCAAAATTAACGATGACAACACACACATTGCGAACTGCATGCTTTCAGTCACAATTCGTTATCGATTAGTGAAGGCGGGATAGGGATCGCGCTGAATGACACGGACCAGAAGCGCTCCCTCTCCAGATCCCAGCGATCCCAGTTCGATCCCAGTTCCAGATCCCAGTCTCAGACAGCGCGCGATCAGTTCTCCTCGCGCCTGAATGGTCAAATGCACACATAGTTGTCAAAATGTTCATCGTGTGGAGTATCTCACGTAAATACAGTCGGTTATGGTTTAAGTCGACGTAAACATTTGGGTGAAAACAGGATGTGTCAGTATCTATGGATTCGGTCTTAAAGGGACCATAGCCTATATTTGTCATTAACGTTAATAAAACAACAAAATATGTTAAATAAATGTATACATGGTAAATAAACCTACTGTATCTGAAAAACAAGTTTTTTTTAATTTGTATCTCTATAGTATTTGTTGTATTGTTTGTAATTTGTTTGTAAATTTCTTTTTATATAACAATTACATATATATTGGTAATTATGCCCTTTGAAGGTTATTGGACACTGTGACATTTCTGTTCTTTAAGTTTGTGACAAGCACATAAAAATTACTTTTTTCATTAAAGTAATAATAAAGAAGCAGTCCTACATTCATTAGTCTCACTGTGTTGTGCTTGGAAAACTGCAACATCAAAAAAACAAAAAAAACAAACAAAGAGAAAGCGAGAGAGAGAGAGAAATTAATAAATGTATAGGCATCGGTATCGGTATCAGCGAGTACTAGAAAAAAAGTATCGGTACTCGTACTCGGTCCTTAAAAAATGGTATCGTGCATCCCTAGTTAGTAGGCGATAGCGTCAGTCATGCCAACAACATGCCAAATAAATGCTGTTCTTTTGAGCTTTCTATTAATCAAAGAATCATAGAAAAAATCCATTATGGTTTCCAGGTGTTTTCCAGATTTTCTAGATGTACTCGTTACCATTTCTATTTTAAAAATGCAGCTGAACAGGAAAAGCACGCGTCACATCATAACCATGATAGCGCGAGTTTGAACATCTAAGATCCAATTGCTGAGAACAGTAAACACCAGTCTATCTTTAACTTAAGCAGTTTGTCATGCAGTAGAGGAAGTACAAACATTACTCTTTCAAGAAAAAAACAAAAACAATGTTGCAACCACTTGGTGTATTTATACTTGCTCTATGTTTGTGTATATTTGGAAGAGAAAAAATAGGGTAGGTTATGAAGTCAAACCCACAGAGGTGTGAACATTTTGTTTTGTCCAATAAGCTACGGCCAAACCCGAAACACTGTGTTTCCCTCTCAGAGATACACAGGAACCCTGCAGGGACTGGCTGAAAGTGCAAAAACCACACGCCACAGTAAGGAACGGCATCTTCACTGCAGTAAACAGCTCAAACACAAAGATGCCGTGTGTGGCATATCGGTGCCAAATTCCTGTAGGGAGAGAGTGTAAAGCCGGCAGGACTTCAGAAGGTGAAAGCCCATCTCAGACCAGCAGCACTCCAGCTCAGAGCTAATAATCCCCATCATCCTGATCACACACTCTCAACACAAACACCACAAAGTACTTTCAGCCCTTACCCAGTCTAAGACCAAATAATCCCAAACAACCCATCTGAAACATCCACACACACACTTTACTTTTGGACTCGGCCATTAGACGTCATCTAAACCGCTTTGCGATTCGACCAATCATGTAACATCCCCCTCTTCATCCCACACACAAGCCGTTGCTTAACAGCCACAAGTTAGAGCTCGCAGACTAACCCAAATACACTCAGGCATCTTTAAATCCTGTCCTGCGGCTAAATATCACGAAACCGTGAGAAACGAGCGCCGTATGGGCGCATGCGTGTTCACAGGAGAACAGATCTTTCAACAGTGGCCCATTAAGTGTTAAACATCTCTCAGTTGCCAGGTGTCTGCCGACAGCTGTTTAGTGGCACCGCCATCAGGAACAGAAAAAAAGAGAAAGAGAAAGGGGGCTTTTCCTGTGAACTCGCCACCCATGCAGGAGAAAGCAACATTAAAGGGATAGTTTACTCAAAAATGTAAATTCTGTCATCATTCTGTCATCATGTCGTCATTCAAAAAAACCTGACTTACTTTCTTATGCAGAACACAAAACAATATAGAAGAAACAGATAATATTTTACAGACTGAACTTGAAATTTTGAGTAAAAAACATATTTCATTAACTGATGTTAATATAACAAATGTACTAAAATCTGTTTGTAGCTATATAATGTACTGACAACCATAAAAAACACAAGTGGTGAAGAGAAAGCCACATGATGAATCATAAAAAAAAACTATAGGAGAGCCCTGTAAATACCACCCTTGGTTTCTCTTGTGGCACGTGTCTTTCTGACCCTTCTCCTCGGGAGCGAAGGCTGAGTCTGGGATTCGGTCAGCAGAAAGCACTCTAATGCGCTTGTGGTTCCTACAAGTGATGGATGTTGTTTTGGGGCCAGCGGTCCCGCACATCGTTTTTTTGATTTAATAAATTGATAAAGGCCCATCTGGATGGAGCCCACTGCGGCTTCCCACTCGATTAAAAATATTAAGAGAGATGTGGCCCAAAGTGCTGAGGACAGTCTGTCCTGTGCTTTCATTTGGTTTCTGTTTTTTAATACACACACACACACATAAATAAATACTGTACATACGTAGTGGGAGTTTATTCCCCTGGATCGCTTAGTAACAGACAGCACCACTGATATAGTTCATCAGCGACTGTAATGAAATACAGTCACTTCTCTGATGAAGTGCTGCCCCTTCGTCGTTTTTACGCTCACACAAAACACCCCCACCCATCACTGCCAGACCCACCTCGCTAGTTCCACCACATAGACGCAAACACCATTCATTTAACCGCCGCCTCGAGGGAGCCAATTCCCAAAGCTAACGCTGAACACATCAGTTACCGCCGAAACACCTTACGGAGGCAGACATGCAACGTGTGAGTTACTAAATACCAACACAGACCTTAGCGAGAGTAGACGCCACAACTTAATTGGTTGCAAATTAAAATGAGGCTGTGAGGAACCACAATACAATCTGTCCAATATGTCCTACTGTCTTAAAGAGGTATTATTTGCATACTGCACATAAAATATCCCTAATATGTGACAAATATCCCTGAAATTATTGATAATTTCCCCAACATATGTTCTGGGGAAATTCAAGGAACGACACAAAGTTAAACGCTTGACACCCAGGTGGCGATATAAAGGAAGAAATCTTTTGGTATCTTACTACTTCTAGTTCTCAATGAGGGGCTCAAGGCCCGTTGGGGGGGCCTCAGCAAACTTCCAAAGGGGCCACAGAATGACTTACAATTAATTGACTTAATGCCTTATGCCTTTATGACTTTAAAATGCTATTATAGAAAAATAAATAATAGAGACGTAAACTGAGAATTTCCCCCTCAATAATTACTGTTTTTTTGTTTTGTTTTGTTTTTTGAAAAACTTACAGAATATTCTGGAATCACAAAATAAATTGTGGTTAATTTATCTGAATGTATTCAATTATATATTAATTACATATTAATGAAATTACATAAACTATGTATTAATAACATAATAATTTAATGTAATCAACACTAGCAGTTCTGTTAAAAAAAAAGTCATAGTTACAGCAGAAATACCAGAGAAAATAACTTGCGTAAATAAATACATGGGGCCCATATTTCTAAAGGCTGAGAAGCACTGCACTTCCAAAATATGATTCTTGTGGCATCTTAATTTTTAAAGGATTAGTTCACTTCAGAATTAAAATTTCCTGATAATTTACTCACCCCCATGTCATCCAAGATGTTTGTGTCTTTCTTTATTGCAGTTGAAAAGAAATTAAAGTTTTTAAGGAAAACATTCCAGGATTTTTCTCCATATAGTGGACTTCAACAGTTACCAACGGGTTGAAGGTCCAAATTGCAGTTTCAGTGCAGCTTCAAAGGGCTCTACATGATCACAGCCGAGGAATAAGGGTCTTATCTAGCAAAATGATCGGTCATTTTCAAAAAAACAATAGAAATTAAATACTTTTTAACCACAAATGCTCGTCTTGCACTAGCTTTGCGATGCGCCACGCATTACGCAATCATGTTGGAAAGGTCACGCGTGATGTAGGCAGAAGTACCGAGCGAGTGTTTACAAAGCGAACGTGCAAAGACCAAATCAAATGCCCTTTACAAAAAAAAAAAAAAAAAAAGGGTAAAACAACGATGTCAGACAATTTTGAAGTTGGAGGAGAAAATGAGATGGATACGTGGTACTTCCGCCTACGTCACGCATGACCCTTCCAACGTGATTACGCAATGCGAGGTGCATCGCAGAGCGGTGCAAGACGAGAATTTGTGGTTAAAACGTATACATTTTAAAAAACTTTTTAGAAAATAACTGATCGTTTTGCTAGATAAGACCTTAAGTTCACTTTTTTAACTTTAGTTAGTGTGTAATGTTGCTGCTTGAGCATAAACAGTATCTGCAAAGTTACAGCGCTGAAAGTTCAATGCAAACAGAGATACTGTCTTTTAAAGTTATGGCAGTTTAATGCCTAAAAAAACGACCGGTTTGGACTACAACGAGCTTCTTCCCGGGTTTGTGACATCATAAACCCTGCAATTAACATAAACACTGCCCCCGGGAACACGCAAAAAAGTGGGCGAGGCCATGTCACGTGCATACAATTCTTCTTCCTAGGGACGCTGGACTTCGGGAACGATGTTTAAAATTTATGTTTAATTCTGTTCCTGACAATTATAATGCAAATCTAGCTGTCTGTGCTGCACATTTTACGGAAGACAGCTTCCAGAATCTACACGAGTTCAATGCTAAATTTGCATAAAGGCTATTACTGAAAAATGGAGCAGTTCCCACTTTAAAAGCAGAAGCTGCTATTTATGGGCCCCAACCTGTAAGTATGTTTTATTTTTTTATAAAGTTATAGTTTCTGGGACGTAAACAAAGACCAACGTAATTTGGCTTCGCTAGCCAGTTAGCTAAATTCTATTTCATACTTCAACAAACGCCTACAAACACCAACAAACTTCTACGTACATCACACCAGCGAACTTCTGTTGGTGTTTGTTGGCGTTTCTGTTATCAGTGTACAGCATTGTTTCATTACGGCTTTTATGTTGTGTTTACCCACATGCTCGTTCATGCTATAAATTAAACAATACCTTTACAAAAATGCTACTACTCAGTCATGTATTCAGCTACAGTAAAGCTTTAATCAGAACACTATGGGGCAGCAGTAACATTTACAAGTGACAGCATATCTAAACACTTTGACACAAAAGCAAACAAAAATACTTAACATTCATAAACGTCCATTAAAAGCCGTGCTTACAGAGGTTCTGCTTGACCCTCTTCATCATTACTGCTATCTGGGTCTGATTCGGGTTCAAACTGATGCGGCAATATTGACGCCATTATTTACACTTCCACCGAAGCAAAGACTGGACTTTGACCGAAGCACATGCGACGTTTGCCCGTAATGGTAAGGGGTGTGGCGTTTCCGGACAAACGTGAATCGTGACAACGTATTCCGGACAGCGAATCACAATACACTGGGCCAGCTAACCAATCTGAGCACATTGCGTATTTCTGAGGGAGGGGCTTCATAGAACCAGGAACTCAACAGAGCGTTTTCAGGAGAAGGGAAACAGCGGTGTAGAATAAAGGTAAAATATATGAAAAATACGGCGTTTTTTTAAAAACGAAGCATTAAGACATGTTAAACTGTGCCCCATAAACACAATCAAGCCTAGAAAAAAAAAAAAAACACTGAACCACCCCTTTAACAATAGCATATTTTTTACAAGTTAAAGTGACCTGTTGCCAAATTCAGCATAAACAGTCTACGTAAAAGCTGTACTAAATATGTCTTTTCTTATCTGCCAACAAAAATATTATTCCACGTCAATGAAATGCATCAAAACAACATTAAACTCTGCTGTTGTCAATCAGCATGGATCTTTTTTTCTAAGCCTGTGCATAAGAATGAATGGACTTTCGAGCTTGATACACTGTGTACCATGAGTATGACTCCTGTTTAATGATTCTCCAAAAAATAAATGTAAAATAACGTTTATTCAGGCTTTTTGTCCTGTAAAATGTAAAATCTGCAGGCTCCCACCTGTGTGTGTTTGAACAGGTGTAAACCAATGTTTCTTAACGTGTGGGTCACAGTTCTGTTCTGTTGGCCTATTCTGGTCTCAGACAGCAAGGAAAAACATGCTAAATGCAAATAATAAAATTAAACGAGGGTATTATTTAATAATAAAAGTCAATGTTGCTTTAAGGATATTTCTGTTTACTCCCATACGGTAAAAGGTTTTGATATCATGTCTGACTGCCACTTTACATCTAATGTATAATCTGGGTCCTGAAGCAAAATAAGGTATAGATGTCACTGCAGATGCGCCCCTGTTCCATTTTTAAAGCATTACAGCCTGGCATGGCACTTATGTGCGTCATGTTTCCCCCTGCATATTCTTTTAAATAAAATCTGAATTTTTGTGTAACAACCCAACAATAGTTTGATAAAGAATCACCGAATCAAACTGTACACGCTGTACTTCTACCCTCACATCGATCTACTCTAAGATATATGCACAAAAAACAAAACAAAACACCCATGTCATTTCACCCTCTCTCTCTGTAACGTTTACTCAAGATTATGTGCTAATTTCCTCTTCAACGGTTATGCACACTTCCACTCGGCTGAACACTGACTGCTCGTTAGCGCAAATCCTCATCTGCATTCACACACACACACACACACACACACACACACACACACACACAGGTATTTAGAACATTCCAGCAGAATGTGTGTCAAAATGTGCGTGTGAAAGACAGAGATCCCCCTCGACTCCTCCCCTCCTTCTGTTCTCCTCTCCTCCTATCTCTCTTTTCCCATCAGGACCCCGGCGAAGGCACGCAGTGCTATTTTTAGCATACTGGTGCTTTTTTATCAGTCCGTGTCTATTTGTGGCTCAAAAGAACTACAGAGGGCTTCCTAGCTGCTGACGTCAGCAGTGCTGTGCTGCAGAGGCGTACGGGAGAGGGAGAGAGGGAGAGAGAGAGAGAGAGAGAGAGAGATAGAGAGAAGGGGGGAGAACAAAGAAATGAGGAAAAGAGAGGGGGTGTGGAGCAGAAAAATGGCAGGATGAAGAGACGTGGAAGGATGGGGAGATAGAAATGGGCATAAGACGGTGAGATTGCGATGGTGCGTTTGCAATGGGCCTCAGGAGAATTGTGCAGTTCTATTTGGAGGTTGGTGATTTAAGAGCAGGTCTTGTGTGACAGGCGCGCGTATGTGTCTCCCTCGTGCTGTTATAATAGTGGGCTGCATGAGGAGAGCTAGTCAGAGGATAAGGAGCCCCTCAAGAGAAAAGCAGGATTAGCTGAGGCATGCCAGACGCATGCCAGAACCAGGCAAACACCTGGGGATATATCTCTCTCACACACACACGCACACAGATCACATCACAACATGGATGTACATAAGACATACTGAGGCATGAAACTCCCTTGTTTAGTTAGTCAATCTTTTAGTAAGAAGGTAACTTTTACAAACCATGATGTCACATTAAGCACCATAATCTGATGATATAAAACATCTAATTCATGTGATATACAATGCTTACTTTAAGGGAGAAACTGGTTCATAAGATTGGACCAAAAGGTTTTTTATTTATATATGACTTTGCTGCTTTCAAATGATCTGTCAGAGGTTTTTTTTTTTTTATTTATTTTCAAAGAACTGCTAATTAATGAGACTAATTTTGATTCATTAAAATAATTGGCTTATAAGCTTAATCCATTCACGAGAAAGACTATAATGGTTGAGAAGTCTGTTTTTACAAAGTCTTGTCCTTTTCCATTTTGCAGTATATACAGTAGTCATATCTAATCAATCAGTTTTACTCAGGTAATATATGTTTTCTTTAGTATTCTTTCACTACCATTCAAACATTTGGGCTCAGTAAGATAAAAAAAAAAAAAAAAATAGAAAAACTTGTTCAGCAAGGATGCATTAAATTGCTCAAAAGTGACAGTAAAGAACATTTTAAATGTAAATTTTCTATTTCAAATAAATGCTGTTCTTTTTAACTTTGTATTCATCAAGGAATTATGAAAAAAGTATCATGGTTTCCACAAAAATATTAAGCTTCACAACTGTTTTTAATATTGATAATAATAAGAAATGATTTTTGAGCATCAAATCATCACATTAGAATGATTTCTGAAGGATCATGTGACACTAAAGAGTGAAGACTGAAGTAATGATGCTGAAAATTCAGCTTTGCCATCACAAGAATAAATTACATCTTAACTATATATTAAAATAGAAAACATTTTAAATTGTAATAATATTTCCCAATATTACCGTTTTACTGTATGTTTGATAATAAATGCAGCTTTTGTTATTTCTTTCAAAAGCATTAAAAAATATATATACTGCCTGAGTCACAGCATTTGCAGGTTTTGGATATATTCATTACCACATATAACATTAGTCTCAGTCTCAGACACACAAAATCAGCTGCCAAATCAGGTGTCAAACAGTGCGTTTCATTTTTCACTCCTCGTGCATCTGACAGCAACAAGACCATATGCTCATGGGCGTAGCTTGTGGGGGTGCCAGGGAGACTTTTACTAAATATTTTTTTAATTAATAATATTTTCAACTCAAAAGTAAATATGCATATAATGTAGTTATTTTAATACATTCATTTTAAATGGTTATTTTATAAATAAATTAATAAATCAAATCAAACTTCCTAATGCCTCCCCCAATCTCATTTGTGTAAAAAGTTGCCACGTGATGAATCTGCATTTTGGCGGATAATAGCCTATGTTATATACTGCTTGCCTGTAGTGTGGCGTGAATGGATATTCAGCAGGGTTTTGTTACAACATACAACAACTGCAGAGAAATCTGGACCTAACCAAAATAAAGTCAGATGAAGATGCCGATACTGATGCTGTGCTTGTTGACTCCGGACCCTGACAATCTCAGAAAGGTGACCCAAAGGACGCTCTGTTGTAGCGGCTCTTGCGTTTATGTCAGGAAGAGAACCATTTACATTCAAATGTTATTTAATTTACATAGAACAAAACTTAAACATAGATTTTAGAATATAATCGGCCATTTACTCATATGAAGTGTTTGTGTGCCTGCAATTGTGCATTTAACTTGAATTATGTCGAGCAGATACCCGTTTTAAAGCAGTGGGTGAGTAATTCACTCCTTGATTTGCTTAATAAAAGTCTGCTTTGAGATTCTGTTGACAAACATGTTTATAGTGCATTATTTTTAACGTTTATTGCTAGCGCAGCAAAAATAGACGTAGCTCAAATAATTCATGTGCGATGTATCTGGTAGCCATGACAACCTCGCACTTGCTGCTGCTCTATGTAATCAGTAAAACCACTTGAATGGTACACATAGTGTGAATTTGTAAGTTTACTATAGAAAAGCTAAAATGCATCTAAAAAATTGACGGACCATATCGACAAGCTCAAACGTTAAGCTACGCCTATGCATATGCTCTTCATCAATCCACCATTACCCTTTATTAAATACACACACTTCACTAAATGGCATCAGCTGTTTACATGGTTCCTCTCTCTAGTTTAACTAAGGTCATCTTCATGTGATTTTATGGAGTGGAGGAGCACAGGCTTCCCCGTCTCGCTGTCTCTCTCTGCCATTATCACAGGTCCAGTGACATAAGATCAGCCAGGCTATGAGTCACACATAAACACACCCGTATCCTCTCTCACACACACACACACACACACACACACACACACACACACACAGAGCTTGTTTCTCTAGGGATGGCAAATGCTTATGACTGATCAAATGCGCTCACTTACCTGCACCAAGAATATGATGAGGAAGTAAAAATTAGCAATTCTTCTAAACTGCTCAAATAGGTTCTTTGGCAGGAAGTTCCACACTGTGTACTGGGGAAGTAAGAAACAAAACAAAACAAAAAAATTAAACAGTAACCAACAAGCTGTCAATCAGTTAATCATTTAAAGTTGTTAAAAATCATTTAAAGTTGTTAAAAATCATTTAAAGTTGTTAAAAAAAAAAAAAAAAAAAAAAAGAAGTAAAGGGTTTTCTTCTCCAAAAAATTTAAATTGTGCCATCATTTGCTCATCTTCACACAAAGCTATTGTGTGGCTTCAGAAGACTCTTAATATAGAGCACAACAGGGCTCCGAACCGGTTCAAGGAACGAAAACAAAAACCAGAAATGAACGAAATTTTAACAGGAACAAACAAAAATGAAAAATCCAACGGGAGTGAAATGCCCACGCAGCTGTCAAGTCATCCTATGTAAAACGCAAGGCAATGTGCTGCATTAGCTGTTGGATCTCAGGAGTTTATCCGAGGATATGTTACCATGGCAGGTTATATCCAGCGTGGCGTGTTTTGAAACCAGAAAAAAATTGAAGGTTAGTGTGTAGAACAAACTATTCAGGAAATTTATAAAAAAATAAAAATAAAAAAAAAGAGTTAGTATTGGGGCTTTATTTATGGTCGTCAGACACTTACATGTGTCGTTATATTATAAAAAATTTCCACAATCAAGCTCAAATGGAGTTACGAGGATTTTCACCAGCGAATATTGGAGATTTGTGTTTTGTCCGTCATTAGAACGACCGCATCTGAGGCAGTAAGTGCGTCGCATGAAGTTATTATCAACTTGCTGGTTACAAAGGTTATTTTAACTATGTGGACGCTCAGTTTTTTCTGTCTTTTAATATATTTGGCAAAAAAATTGTGTTATAAAAGACGAAGTGTTACGCACAGGCTGTACTGGCTATGACTAGATGGCAAATTCCAGACATGCTTCTCCGCTCCTCAAATACATAAAACATTAGCCTTTACACACATTGTGTTTGAATAAAGAAAACACTGTACTTATTCAAAGAACCAGTTTTTTATTTACCCTTGCACTGAAAACAAGCAGAGACAGTCTCCATTTTTTCTAATCAAACTGTTTTCGGAACTAAAGTATTACAGAAGGAACGCATGAACAGAAACGTTAAAATACTGATTCTGCTCGGAGTAAACCAACTGAATTTTTTTTTTCCTTTTCATTTTTAAGTCCTGGCGCACAAGTTGTATGAACTACTTTTATGGTGCTTTTATGTAATTTTTTGAGCTTATCAGTCCCAGTCCCCATTCACTTTCATTATATGGAAATGCAGCATAAACACTAAATAATGCAAAATAAAATAAAAATAATACAGAATTTTTATTTTTAGGTGAACTATTCCTTTACAATGTGATTGTAAACCTACATCCTGATGAAAAGCTGGAGGAAGGATTAAATGCATTCAATATTCATCAGCTCCTGTGTTTGTGCTTTTCTGGGAGAGGGAGCTGAGATGACTTCAATAGCTCCAGAGCTCTCTGATGTGTGCGACCAGGCAGCAGCTCTCTGGGCCAGCAGGTATTACATTGATTTGGATTAGAGACTCATCGCCTTCGTTCGGCGAACCCCGGAAAGGGGAACCTGCCACCTGATCCGTTTGATGGTGTCTCGCAATTTCTCCACTTCTCTTTTTGGAAATAGACACAACAGCAGAAGTGCACTAGCTCATTAATAGTTAAGGCTGAATCTAATACGAACATATAAAGGAAAGCATTTTATATTTTGATTCTGTGATTCTTTTATTTCAAATAAAACTTTTTATAATAAAACTTAAATACATTTGTGTGAATATGTGCAAATGAATAAGAAAACTATATACACTAAAAATATATACACTGCCCAGCCAAAAAAAGTCCCTGTTTGGATTTAAATAGGCAAATGCTTAAGAGTCTATGAATGGATCATTATTGCAGTGATTATTATGTTTTTAGCATGTTATATGTTTGGCAAAAGTTCTTCTAACCCTAAAATGCACCTCTTGATGGAAATAACATCACAACATTTATATCCGTCTTGAAATGCATCAATTTTTGGTCAAGATCTTGTATTGACAATGCAAGAGTCGAGCACTCTGTAAAGTCTACTCCAGCACATCCCAAAGACTTTCAATGAATTTAAGGTCTGGACTCAGAGGTGCCAATTCATGTGTGAAAATGATTCTTCATGCTCTCTAAACCATTCTTTCACAGTTTGAGCATGATTAATCATGACATTGTCATCCTGGAATATGGCCAAGATGTGTCTTCCTTGTAATTTAAAAGACCCTGTGGTGAAAATCAAGTTTTTAATGTTGTTTATATGTCTGTGTGGTGTTTTTAATGTGCTTCAAGACAAACCATGTGCAAATTCATATGTCAACACCATTGCTGAGTATTTTCTCCTTAAAACTGGTGTTTCTGACGTCACAAACTACCTTGTAATCAATCACATCAATGTGTGATCATCAATGAGTGGATATCTGAACCATTGCGAGTGAGTGGAGGCGGGGCTAATTTGCATATTCATAGAACCGCGTATACTAAATGAGGCAAGGGTGTAGAGTTACCTTCCAAGCTATTTTAAGACATGAAGAATTTTTTTCAAGGGAAAATTAACATTTAAATATGTAATTTTGGTGATCAAAGATGAGTTTTAAGTTTTAATTATTGACTACAGGGGGACTTTAAGAAATGAAAAGCTACACACTCCATCAATTAGGGTTAAAAGAACTGTTGCCAAACATATAACATGCTAGAAACATAATAAATCACTGCAATAATGATCCAATCATAGACTCTTAAGCATTTGCCCATTTAAATCCAAACAGCAACTTTTTCTGGACAGGCAGTGTGTATGTGTAGCTATACTAAATTTTTACTAAATTTAAAAATACTTTTTTTGCGATGCAGTATCTGTCACACTGCTGTCACTGCTGGAATTTCAACTACCCAATAAGCCAAATACTCAGCAATACAACTGAGAATAAATGCAAATACTGACTGGATAATGTGGAAGGGGAGACATAGAGAGAGAGACAGAAAAACAACTGGAATATGGATGGCTATTTTCACCAAATATAACCATCACTGCTAAATAATGGATCACTAAGGGTGAGGAAAGTGAGTGAGTGCAGATTGGAGCACCTGCAATAAGATAAAAGGGAATACATCATTTCTAACAGAGCAGATGTTATACTGAGGTGAACTCGAGAAGATGTGGCAGGTTTGGACCTCTTTTAGAGGGAAAAACTGGATTCAAGGGATACCATGGAGAAAAGGTTACAGCGAGTTTGAGTGGGAAGATGCAAAGCAGATGCATAGAGAAGTGTAAACATTGCAGTGCAGGTAATTAAAGTGTGTTTAGAGTCTCATGCCAGAAAAAAATTGATCACCGTACACCACAGCAGGGCCACAGGTCTGATAAATCTATTACTTCTTACTCCCTCGTTTCTTTCTTTCGTATCTTAAAACACTCCTCATCTATCGACTGAATGAGGAGATTCAGGAAGTCCCACAAGATTAAGGGGGGCAGAGTCAACCACCCTGAACACTTGAACGTTAATTGCAACTATGTATTTATCAGCCGGATCTCAAGAACTGCTCTGACAGGCAAATTAGGGTGTTTCGTTGGGTGGCAGGGGATGGTAAGATTTACTGCAGTTGGTGAATAGCAAATGATGAAAGAGTAATGGAAAAAAGGAGAAAATGGAATGGAATTTCTGGTCCCAGACACAGTAGGGGGTTCCAACAGTCTCTTCACACCTGGAGGAACAGGTGGCTGAACACCAGGGCTTGAGAGAAGCATGCTGCAGCCATACTCTCCACATGCTGCTGCTAACACGCATCTCTTATGTGTTAACGCTGTGGTGCAGTTGCTATGGCATTAAACAACACTTGCTAATTACAAGCTAAAGAAAATTACAAACAGGCTCTTCTAGGGAGCTAAACCCCTAAGTACAGCCCAGCTCATGCTTTCAGATTTGTGACAAGGTGTAGTATTACAAACACCAGAAGTTACCTTGGAGGACACGATCCTGTTGTCACAGAATTTGGAGGGGATGAAGGCCTCTGTGTCCGGACATGGCCGATGTCCTACATAGATTGTCCTGCTGTCCACTCGCTTCTCATCTCCTCCACACTACAGAGACACGTGGGGAAACAGGAAGAATGAGAGGTCAATTACATGAACAGTTAAAAGTGACAAGTCTGACACAGCAATATTAGCTGAAGCAATGGCAAAAGACCAATGTTGCATTCAGGGTAACATGTTTGAAAACAGTCATTTTTGCTATTCAGTATGGTGATGCTAGTGTTGTTGTGAAATCTTCCAATTTAAAATACCACCAAGGTAATATTCTGTAGCTGGTTATACTACATGCGCCGGATGCCACAGTCTTCCAAAAAATGGTTAGCAAGAATTAATAGCTTTCATTAGGGCTTTTGACACTTGAAATAGTGAACACTGGGTCATTCTAAACCTCAGGTAAACGGAATCCTGGGTTATCTCGCTTCACGTTTCACACTGCTCATAATTTACCCGGGGTTAACAATTAATCCTGGGTATTCATAAGCTGACGTTTCACATTGTACATTCCTAAACCTTGGGTTAACATTCTTATATGCATATTTCCGGTGTCAGTGTCATTGATTGGATAAACTCAGCATGCGACTGTACCATCGAGTTTATACCGATTAGACATTTCGGACTATAAAAGGTAAGAATAAAACGGTCTCTTCTTCAATCAAATTGTCATGTTTTTTGTCAGCATTTGACATTTTTCCTCTCAAACACTGAATTTACTGTTTATATACATTGCACAGTGATTCTGTGACTGTCCAAAGCAAGCAAATATGAGTATGCGATTGGTTGTCTGATGCTAAGCAACATTCTAACACCGCATTGTTTCACACTGTACAAGTTTGGCACCACACTCCAGAGTAGGGTTTTATAACCCCAGGTAAAAAGCAGTGCTAACCCCGCTTCTAAATTACAAGTGTGAAACGTTGCTTTACCTGGGGTTAAAAGCGGTGTCTAGAACGACGATAACCCGGGGTTAAGCCCTATTGCGTTACAATTTTAATTATTAATTCGTAAATTGTTTATTAACTAAAAAAAAAAATTATTTAATAAATATTTTTCTGCCACAAAAATGTTTTTTGTGGCAGGGCCAATTAAAATACTAGCAAAGTACTGAGGAAAAAAAAAATAAAAACAACCCCTAACTACAATCAAAGAACAAACCAAAGGTCTGAAATGTTTATAAAGTTTTGAAGAGCGTGCTTTAGCACAGCTCCAAATTTACTGAGAGACGCAGCCAAGTATAACAAAGGTGAGGTGGGTCAATCCCACAAGCTAAAGTGTGATCAAGCTCCTGAGAATGGACAAGTTTTTTATTTGACAGTTGTACGATCTTACTCTTAGAGCTGGATGCAATCACATGAATTATAGGGTTTTCTTTTTTTTTTTTTTTTACTACATAGTAACATGGGGGTCAGAGGATGTGTGGTCATTCTCACACAGCACTGGGAGTGTTTGGGTATTGTTGTGTGAAAAACAGAAAGGGAGTAGCTGGGATGAGTATTCAGAAATAGTTAATGAACAGAACACAGTTTTTCCTGCACTGCTATTCAGGAGAGACAATGTGAAGATGCTGAATCTACAGCATCACAGCAAAAGAAATCATATTTTTACCTGAGTTGGGAGTTTGAAGTCTGAGCTGAATGTAATGAGACAAAAAGAGTGGGTACCGCAAAATAATAAAACTATAACAAACAGACGGCATGTCTTTCTTTTGTGTTGCCCTGAAAAATAAAGAAAAAATAAACCGAACAGGGCAGACCCAAACTGGTCACGAACAAACTAATCTTATAAGCTGTTTCTTTTAATAAATCAGTCTCACAAAACTAATAAGACTCACAAAACTAATTAGTTAAACTTACTAAATTATCACTTGAATTACTGACAGGAAGAACACAGTTAAAGATTCATTTTATTGTTTTAAATGTAATTTAAATTCCATTTATATCAACACACATCAAAATGTGTTATACAATATAGTATGTTTTGTTTAGTATGTACTTAGGCCCAATTGTGTGTGGCAGAGGGTTTGCGGTTTGGGCCCTCCCACTGTAAAAATTCCCTAGGAAACACGGAAACAGGTCTGTGTGTTCCCCTTGTGGTCAAGTCCGTGACCCGGGACATTCTTGTAGCGTGAAAAGGACTGTGTAAGCATTGGATTGCCGGAGGAAACGTTGGCACAAAGCATACACGGTGATTGACAGCCAGGAAGCCAGGTCTGTGCAAGCTTTTCCTTTTGTGGCCTACAAGTCAACATTGGCTTGATTATGGTTTGTCACAGGAGCGGGGGTTGCTGCGTGCATGAATTTCACATCTCCATCAAGAGCAAGAGATAAGTGGCAGTTACTATTACTCCCAGCAGAGCTGAGGACACTACTCTAAAACTTTTTTTTTAAATGAATGAACAAATCTCAATAAGGGTGACATCAATACATGACATCATTCAAGTGAATTACTCATAAACTTGACATTAATATAAGGCCCCGTTTACACTAGTGCGTTTTCGTTTTAAAACGGCGTTTTAAAATGAAAACGATCCTAGTCTACACTGGCGTTTCCACAGTGTTTCAGAAACAATCTCCATTTATACTACACAACCGAAAACGCATGTCACATGACCTTTCATGCACACTAGGCATGCACGTACAAGTGTAAACAGTTGCCTCTTGTGCATGTAGGTAGCTGCAGTATTTAAAAAAAATGCAGTTTAACTGCATAATGGCTGCTAAAAATTACAACAAAGCCAGCAAACTGCAGTTCAGTCTCCATGTTATTGTTTACACGGTCGTCAAGGATACGCAGAGCAAACATGGACAGCCACGCCATCGTTTTCAAAAGTCTGTATTGGTCCGTTTATACTGAAATGCAACCCCGGTGTTTTCAAACTAAAACGGGGTCTGCAGCGTTTTCAAAAGTCTCCGTTTTCGAGGTTCGAAAACGCCGGCGTAGTGTAAACGACAGGCGTAACCGTAGCAAAACTTATGCGTTTTAAAAAGAAAACGCACTAGTTTAAACGGGGCCTAAGATGCAGACATAAAATTTTAATATGCCCTAATTTATATAACGGAGTAGAAAACTGTTTAACTAGATCCACTGATTTCATTTACCTTTGATAAAACAGATTCACTAAAATTAGAAGGAAAATAAAAAAAAGAGAAGACCATTTATAACTCAATTCACTGCAATGAATCAAACGCTTCGTTCACACTACGAGCCTTAATGCTCAATTCTGATTTTTGCTCAGATCTGATTTTTTGTATAGCTCTTCACATTGTTATTTTAAATGTGGCCAATGTGTCAAATGTGAACAGATCATGGTTCTGAACTGACCTGTATGCGCAAAAGAACGATACAAACGGGGTTGCCAGGTTTTTACCACAAAATCCACTCAATTGCTTTTCAAAACTAGTTCAAAACTAGCCCAATCACGTTCCGTGGGGTATCCCGGTAAAAAGCGTGATGTTATACGGAAGTAAACACGGAGGGCATTAAAGTAAGCGTTTACGTGTTTATTTAAAGTGTGATCTGCCGCGGAAGCCAGCGAAATAATGCGCAGGCAATATGAAAAATAACAACAATGTTGTAACAAAAGAGAGCAGAGTTTTGAAACTTTTATGATACCCTCATGTTTTGCTTGTATTATAGAGCCGTCTCTGTTATACTTACAAGTTCTGACACATCACTGCCCTTCTACTGACTACCTTTCGCAACTGTCTTGACAATGTTGGGTATGTAAAATTTGCATGAATTCCGATATGACTGTTCACACTGCGGTTGCATTACAAAACACCTGACTTGTATCGGATTTAGTACCACATATAGAAGTGGCACAAATCGGATTTGAAAAGATCAGATTCCATGTGGTTTGTGCTGTTCACACTGTCATGGGAAAAACAGATATGAGTCACATGTGGGCAAAAAAAAGAAAAAAAAAGAAAGAAAAATCAGATTTGGCCCACATTTACCTGCAGTGTGAACGCAGCCAAAAATCTAGACTTTCCAGTTCTACATATATAGATGAAAAAATTATTCACTATAATAAACCAGGGCTTTCCGGTGCTATACATGAGAGGGAACAGTTTAGGACAAAACTATTCACTAGATTGAATCAGACTTTGCAATGTAACAAATGAGAGAGAGAGGACCGTTTCAGACCAAACATTTTACTAGAATGAATCAGGGCTTTCCAGTGCTACAACACGAGAGAGAGAGAGAGCAGTTCAAGACAAAACGACTGACTAAAATAAATCTGGACTTTCCAGTGCTAAATATGAAAGAGAGGACAGTTTAGGACAAAATGATTCACTAAAATGATTCTGGAAGATTCAGTGCTACGAGCAAGAACAGATTAACCAAAACAAATCAGACAGATTGAATCAGGACGTCCAGTCCTATATGTGAGAGAGACGTTGCTATTTAAAAATCTACATTTAGCTAGTCACACACTGCCATTTCTGTCTCTAAGTGTTTCGATAAAGACAATACACACTGTCATCACATCTCAGCGGGCTTTCAGCATCACACTTCAACCCCACCCACCGCCCACTCTTTCTCACCCCCCCTCCCAGTGTTCCCTGGGACAGTGCGAGCAGCAGCACTATAACTGTTGGTGTGAATAATTCAGAACGCATTGAGAGAAAGAATGTGAGGGTTTAATGCAAGCCACAGGCTGAGAACGTGTGTGTGTGGAGCTCCCCTACATCGTGAAGGTCGGATCATCTGTCCCACCCTCTAACTGACGGGGCAGAGGTGATGGTAGGCATCAGGCCACAGGCTAAGTGCTGTCACAACCTCTCCGGACATGTTCAGGAACTCGGCGACAGGACTTACGGCATGTATCAGATAACACACTAATCTCGTGCTCTAGCATATCTGCCTGAATCGCTCGCATCAGTGTATTCATCACCTGAGAACCCAATCACAACACATCAGTATGCGTCAGTTGTGAGCGATAACTCACTTCCCTCACTCAGGGCCTCGAGGAACAAGAGGCTTGTGCGTATCTACTGCAAACTAGATGCAAATCTTCGGCATACAAGTCGCTCTCATCCACATCCGTGCTCTGAGTCAGAGGAGACAGCTATTTAAAACAGTCAACGACTGTTTCTCCCCCTTTCATCTGCATCATCTTCTTATCTCCCACTGGATCTGCTCTCAATTCAGCTTCTTCTGAAAACATACGTGGCAGCGCAATGTGTGTATTCTGGCTCTCCGGTCAGGAAGAGCCTGGGATTACGTAAGTTTTTGTGAAGCGTGACGGCTCTTCACACATCAGCGAGGCATGCGGTGTGTTACCGGGCCCGGATGAAGCAGGCTGGTCTAAACAGAGAGGGGAGGGGCAGGTGTGAGGAGAGAGGAAATGGCACAGGTTCCAGAGCTCAGGGGATTGAATCCACCTCCAAATGCCACCCGGTGTAAAGGAACACAGCCCAGGGCCTCGGAAAAGAAAGCAAACGGATACGGACCTGTGTAACATCTAAACAGAATTATAAGGTTATCAGAGCTGTGACGACGCTTGTGTGTGAGGGCTGCCGTTTCAGCGTTTCACAGAAAGGTCAAAATGCTACGTAAAAGTGAATGATTCAGTGAGGCACTTTAGGTTAGATGCTTGCTCAGATACAGCCTCTTCATTTCATTAGTTATACATCAACCACAGTCCGGCAAATGGTTAGGAAGAAGGGAAAAAGGGCCTTTGGGATGGAATCCACCTTGAATGACTCTACTGATGATGATTATTTTCATGCTATCTGTATTGTTTAGCACCTGAAGGAATTTTGCAGATGGTAATGGCACAAAAAAGGCAATTTCAGGGAAATGGCGTCATAAAAACATGGCCAGACAATGGCTGAAAGACAGCGCATGGAAAGATTGAGACAGGGAACTTTGAAAGACAAAAAGTCCAAAAATGTTTTCCTAGCTACAACTACCCATGATCACTAGAAAATGTAAACAAGCATCCCTTTTGAATAAGCCTCCATTTACTAGAAAGTATCAATTCAAGCATAGCCTTGGTTCTGGCAGGTCACGTTAGTCAAGCTCGCATCAGCTGATCCACATTGGCCTATAGAAATACGACGCCTATCACCGCATTCCTAAATATTATAGGGGGCATCGCTGCTCTCCCTGCTCTTATCCATGCTAGGCTGTATGGATGGGCAGGGAGTTCTTGCCCAGAACAGAACCATACCGCCAATCCAAACTGTATGCTAACTGCCAGTCATCTTTGACGATAGTAATCCTGACAAAAACATGGTTCAGATTATATTTCTATATAATGATTCCAGTTCCTACGTGATTCGATTAAAGTTTCGATAGGGGACATCCCACTTTCAGCCTCGCTCTCACGACTCTCGTGATCTTCATATTGCAGAAACAGGTAACTTTGAGACAGATTCATAAATTTATTTCACCAAAACACTAAAAAGAATCAGTTCACTTTCTGACTAAAAAAAATTCTGACTACACTGGTCATGTTATTGGGAAGAAGACACATTATATAAATCTTATTTCAAGTCATTCTTTCTCATTACATTCAGCAAATATAACTGCCTTTATCCAAGCACATGGTGACAAACGCTGACACAAATCTCCACTTCTATATTCTATGTATTCATGATTAGTAAAACCACCCCTCCCTTTTATGACCCTTACGAGCTTCAGTTCTCATAAACTCATGAGTAGCTCATGGATAACCCGAGTTTGAGACAGATTAATGAACCTTTTGAAGGAATCAACCTTTTGAACCTTTTGGGGGAAAAAAAGTCAGACTAAAGCTGGGCTCAGACTACAGGAGTTTTTAAAACCTAACCAATTATGAAATTCTCTGAAATCTCAAACATGCACGTACTACAAAATTTGAAAATTGTAGCACATCACACACTACAAGATATTAAGATTATCATGCCAGGAGGAGCACCTCACGTCATCTCATGGGGAAGCGGATGTAAACATACGTAGCAGATCGTCATTGACATCTCAACAGGTAATGTTTACATTTGCTAGCAGCTTTCTACACTCACCCGGTATGATCAAAAGCAAGGCGATTTCTCCCCAGCTCTTCTCTTTGTCCATATGGTTGTTTTGCGGTCGTGATTTCAAAAGTGCTCTCGTTCACTTCTAGGGATGCACGATATATCGGCCACCATATCGGCCGATATATGTTCATTTTTAATGTTATCGTTATTGGCCCAATAAGAAAATTTGGCCGATATATTAAAGTTGATAAATAATGGATTATTTCCTTCAGCTGAGACACTTCAGATGCACTCTGTTCACCATGATGGCTTTGAATTGCTTGAAATATGATTGGAGTCACTTCAAAAAGGAAAATACAGTTAAGTGCAATATATGCAGCGCAAGTCTGTCATATAGGCTACATAAAATTATAATGAGAACATTATAATTGTAAGCTTGGGACATGGCTTTTAATGGTGAAACTTTTGTCTTTGTAATCAGGCTCTCAAAAATTATATAAAAAAATTAATTTAGATTTATCGGCCAATATATCGGTTATCGGCTTTCAAATATAAAGAATTATCTGTTATCGATATCGGTCAAAATTTTCATATTGGTGCATCCCTATTCACTTCTCTCATTGGCTATTGTGACAGAACACAGTGACAAACGTTGACATTATGAATCTGCACTTCTATATTCTACCCAATGAGCTTCATTTGCACTCAAAAGGTGATGTGTTTTCCAGGAAAGAATGACAATAACTTTTTAAATATTCATGGTGTAGCACTTTAACAGCACATATGGTATGTGAATAAGACAAAGACAACTGTTGAGTGAACTGGCTCCTTCAGAGTCTCTATCTTTGACAAATCAAGCAACAAGGCCTTTTAAGGCATACAGCTAATTTAAGTCTGATCTGTGCCTGCTCAAAATTCTGTGTAAAGACGTAATGCTGCATAAAAGCCAGACTAAATTATGACTGCTCTGACCCACCTTAGCTCCTAGTATAAAAATATACTATTAAAATTGCTACTTAAAAGCATTTATGCCACCTTTGAGCCACTTTAAACAGTGTTTACAGTGTAAATTTTGCATTAGTTAATTATTTCCACACTAGTTCTCATGAAACCAACCTATCACAACACTAAAGAAATAATTACATTTTCTGAAAACTGTTTTACAGAGGAATATGTGTAAAAGTTCAGTTCGATTTCTGCACAGGGTTAAGAGTGCAGGTCAGTGAACCTGTGTTTTAAACTAATCTTGCTCATCTTCTCTCGTGTCTCTCTTATTGGGAGTCATTAACCACAAGATCAACGTTACAGCGCTGTCTCAAGGTTACCCGGTAAGCAAACACTGACAGACCTCAGTATAAATCTTAGTTACTCAACAACAGACAGAACGCTACAGCAACATCATTCTGGAACACTGTCAAAACAGAAACAGATAGTTAAGAGAACACAAATGACAGGCAAAAAAAACCCCCAGAATGGTGCACAAAGAAAGACTGTAAGATGGAAAAAAAAGCCAGTGGACAGGAGAGATAAGAACAGTGCCATTGAACTGGCATTGATTTTGAAGGGAGTTCAGTGTTAAACATAATGAGTGTCAGAATATAGGGCCCCGTTTCATTTTCGAACACACAAACACTTACTCAAGGCCAAACAATGGAAGATGTAAGATGTAAGAAAAGCGACATGTGACCTCAAAGAGCCACTACAATTGCTGACTGAGCAAAAGAAACTAATGCATAGTTTTAGCGCACATGCGCCAGTTTTGTAAACTCTTGCTTCCAGGAACGCATTAGCCTATAAGGAAGAGTGGGGTAAAATGTGTCAGTGGGTAAACCGTGTTGTCCATTTAATCTAGAATAATGTACACAACTTTTGTCACACAATCATTTATTAAGGCCTATCATATTCAGCTGTCTAGGATTGTGAGATGAACATGAGAAAAATGAAAAACATGAAAACTGTTTTAAAATGTTAAATTAAAATAAAATAAGTTGTCAAACCAAGTTTAAAGGATTAGATCACTTTAAAATGAAAATTACCTCAAGATTTACTCACCCTCAAGCCAACCTAGGTGGCGTAAGCTCAATATTTTACTTTATAACTTGTTAAATATGAATATTTTTCTTACACAAATGTATCGCTTCGCTTCAGAAGGTCTTTATTAACCCCCTGGAGCCGTGTGGAGTACATTTATGTTGGATGGATGCACTTTTCTTGAGCTTCAAACTCTTTACCCCCATTCACTGCCATTATAAAGCTTGGACACATCAGGATATTTATTAATATAACTCCGATTTTGTTCATCAGAAAGAAGAAAGTCATATACACCTAGGATGGCTTGAGGGTGAGTAAATCTTGGGGTAATTTTCTTTTTAAAGTGAACTAATCCTTTAGAG
The DNA here is from genome assembly GCA_039654765.1 of Mylopharyngodon piceus. Lineage (NCBI taxonomy): Eukaryota > Metazoa > Chordata > Actinopteri > Cypriniformes > Xenocyprididae > Mylopharyngodon > Mylopharyngodon piceus. The sequence continues at coordinate 7,313,387 of CM077439.1, forward strand.
TATGCCAGTGGTTCAACTAATAGTAAGCTTTGCATCCAAATGCAAGAAATACTATTACATTGGTCTTGTTAACAACAATTTTCATTAAAGAATCTGAGGCACTCTTTTCTCCTTGACTAGAGGTCAAATCAATAAAATGTGGCACAGCTTACCCCACTCTCCCCAACTGTCTAAAGCAATGATGGATCAATAACACAAACACTGTTTGCTCAACTGAGACCCAACACAGCTGCCATTGAATAAACATGACGTTGGGGAATTGAGTAAACCGTATCATTACTATATCAAATTAGACTTTAAAGACATCATGTTTACATGGTTTCAAATAAATGCACAAGCACAGCAGTTGTCCCAGGCCTCAGAGTGCTGTGATTTCAATGGAAACATAAAGAAGCATTCAGTCTCTGCCAGCGTTACAGCTGCCGACCACTTACTCAGATGCAGACAGCTCACCTCTTGTTTGAGATCGACATTCAAATCAGAAGAAAGCAGAAGTGCGCCATGACTGAGGGAAAACACCAAGCCCACTTAGAGTAGTTCCTCAAAGAAATTTGGTCATTTCGGTCATATTTACTCTGCCTCACGTCATTTCAGACTCAACTGTTGTTATTTCTCCTTTGAACATACAAAATTGAACTTTACATTTTTATCAGTAACACTGTTTATAGTGACCACGGGCTGTCAAGCTCCAAAAAACGAAACATTAAGCTCTAAAAAAAAAAAAAAAAAAAAAAAAAAAAAAGTGGTTTTATATGTAATATTCTAAAGACAGGGGTGCCCAATCCAGTTCCTGAAGATCTACCTTCCTATAGAGTTAGCTGATAAAAACACCTGAAGCAGCTAATTAAGATCTCCAGGAACACTTGATAATTACAGACATATTTGTTGGAACAGGGATGCAGCTGAAATTCACAGAACAGGACTGGGCAGCCCTGTTCTAAGACATCAAGCAAAAGATTCTTTTAAAAAAATCATGTTATGTGTTCAACAGAAAGAAAAAATGACAATAAATGGGATTGGAATGACATAAGGGTAACTTTGGATGAACATTCCTTTTTAATTAAAGGAGGCAAGACAATTCAGGTGACTAAACAAAAAAAGTGTTTAAAGTAAACATGTCTTAAAGCTGCAGTCCGTAAGTTTTGCCTCTTTGTCGCCATCTCTGTTTGAAACCTGCAACTGCAGTTATTTGCGGAAATATTATCTTTACGTGGGCTGTGCATCGGCACGGTTCCTCAGCGTGGATGAATCTAATGTTTTGAGGAGAATGGCTGTCAGTCACCGCACCGGTGGATACTGTACTTCAGAATCACAGATTGTAGTCTTGGAAGTGTGACCAAAATAAGAATTTTCACCGGAAAATGTCGCCAAATCTGCCACTTTTGCTCTGACCAACTGAGACAAAAAGCATTACAATAAATCACACTACCAATGGTGATTAAATCTAGCGATCGCTTAGCTATAAATGATCCGCCACCCGCAACATCCTCACATGCGATATAGCCTACTAGCTGGGACTCGTTCTTTATGTAAACAGACGTGACATAATGACGCAAAGACGAACGGCGGCATCTTCGAATTTCCTGAGGAAACCCACCAGTACCACTCAATTTAGAACACATTATTACAAGCTTACCGTTGTGAATTGGGCTAAGGTAATGAGATAGTTTTGAACACTGGCTGGTTATGTACTAATAGGATAATATTTAACCAAAAAAAAAAAAAAAAAAAAAAGTTACGGACTGTAGCTTTAACATTTAACAGCTAACTTAGCGGAAAAAGTTTAACGCATGAGAACGTGTTAAAAGATTTGTCTGATATGCCCACATTTAACCACTGTCACACTAAAATGTACCAGAACATCCTGTGCTTCTTTTTTTTTTTTTTTTTTTTTAAAATAGCTACCTTTGATAAATGGACAACCCACAGATTGCACAGTCATGGCTCATGATCCCCAATGCCTATTTTTGCTTTTAAGGCTTTATATTTTATTTTCGGGTAAAATAAATGAGGCTTTCTGACAAAATTGCCAAGCTGAGCTGCTCCTGCCGCCCAGGCACCTGGAACTGTAATGAATATTCTGATGAAACGTTTTAAAGTTGCAGAAAAACACAGAGTCAGCTTCTGATGGAGTAACTCTCTCAGCAAATGATTGATTGCATCGCTGTTGAGCAATGGGATGAGAAATGGTCTATGATATATCACTTATAAATACACTTCCTGAACCCTAAGCTGTTGCACCTCACGTTCAGTGTTTCTCGGCAGTAAATAAAGAGTGGAAAGATAAAAATGTGTGATAGTGAGACCTCTATCCACCACACTGCTGTGCATGCAATAACAGCTGAATTAACAATTGATTGCTGTAAGTCATATCATTTCTCTTTGTGTTTGACAGGAAGGCATGTTATATTTATAATTAGCAGTGCTCGCTAAGGCAAGCGTCACTATTACGACTGCTAATACTTATGGATTTGAACTGCATGGCTGTTCTATTACTTTTCCAAGCGACTGGATTTATGATTTTTGCCTGGCGAATAATAAAACAATGAAAAAAAAAAAAAAAATTCCACATTTACTCAACTTGGGCCTAGTGTTGTCAAAAGTACCGGTACTTCGGTACAAAGTCGGTACTGAAATTTTGAAAATGTGACGATAACAGCATTTCTGTAGTACCGGGAGTACCGAGTATCCGGGTATATTCGGTACCCACTGATAGGGCTGTGCCAGTATTTACGTGAATATGACACGAGTGAAGCACAAAGCTTTGTTTACAAAAGAAATAACAGGTTAGCAATTAATTGTGACATCGCAGCCATGGAAACATTTTGGTTCATGCCGAATTAGAGAGGTACGTGAGTCCATACATTTAAGCTTTGTTGGCTTTGTATTCTGTTTTGTGAATCGTGATCTGGTCACCCGATTATCAGAGAATTTAACAATATTCCATTAGTTATTCCACTGAACATGGAATCACTGTCTCTTTTCCCAAATCTTCACTCACGCAGGGGATTATAAACATTTCTTCCCTTCGTTCGCTTTTTAGGCCTATTATATTCGCATTCTTTACTGTGGTAAAGTAGAAAAAACACTGTAGGACAGAAACCTTTTTGCTTGCACGTCAATTTCTATTTAACACAGTTTGTGCTTGTTATTAGACTTTATAAGGCGCGTCAAGTTTATTTGTATAGCGCGTTTCACACACGCTGGTGATTTTTAGTTTCGCTTTCTCTGGCAGCGCAAAATCAAACATAGCCTGAATGTCTTGCCCCTGCTGAAGCTAAAACTAGGTCTTCATACCTTTTGAAACAAGTGTCAGTTGCTTGTAACATCAGGAGATAACATGAAGGTAAAAGAGTTGCTCTCTTTCCTGCTCGTGTCCCTCATCCCTCTCAAAACGCAGAGCGGTAGGCTATATGACGCATTTTTGTGTGGAAATAAAAAACGCAGTTTTTTTTTTTTTTTTTTTTTTTTAATAATATTTAACTTTCATATTATTTAGGTTACCAATATTTACTGATTTTTATTTCATAGTTTTCCAGGCTGTAGTCTGTCGTTTCACTGACGGAATAGCTAAAATAAACACGCACGTCTGTTACAAAATGGATTGAGCATTTGTTTATTTATTTTTTTATATTTCAAAATTTATTTCATTGAGGTATATATACACACCCACAAACACACACACATACACACACACACACGCTCCGAACATTTATATGTATGATTACCATCATATTTAATGTTTTTAAAATAGGCTAGTTAAATAAAATAGTAAAATAGTTCCAACAGATTTTCCTGTGGTACCGAAATTGGTACCTAGAACCGTAAAAATTTACTGGTATTGGTACCGACTACTGGAATTTTGGTACCATGACAACACTACTTGGGCCAGTAAGCAACTACCCAGCAACCATCCAGAACATCCTCGAAAATGCATAGCAACATGCTAATAGCCACTCAGAAGACCTTAGCGATGACCCACTACACCACATCATTGTGACGGGGCAACACTCACATGTTCGCAGAAAATGCAAAATTGAAGTTTGAATCCTTTGTATTTGAGCAAGTAGACTGATCAGCGTTGTGTCTCTCTGTAATATACACTACTGTTCAGAAGTTTTGAGTCAGTAATATTTATTTTTGGAAAGTAATTAAAATGTATTTAGCAAGGACGCAATAAATTGGTGAACTATACAGTTCAACTTTACAGTTACAGTTTAAATCAACAGTAAAGATGTTTACACTGTTACAAAAGTTATTTTTTTCCAAATAAATACTGTTCTTGTGAACTTTCTATTCATCAGAGAATCCTAAAAAAAATAACTTTTCCACAATTTTTTTTTTCTTCTCAATTGTTGTTTCTTGAGCATCAAATCAGCATATTAGAATGATTTCTGAAAGATCACGTGACACTGAAGACACCTGGAGTAATGATGCTGAAAATCCAGCTTTGCCATCACAGGAAAAAAACAGAAACAGTTATATAAAATTGTAATAATATTTCACAATATTACTAAGTTTACTGTATTTCTGGTTAAATAATTGCAGCCTTGGTGAGTATAACTTGAGCAAGACTTCTTTCAAAAACATTCTTAAAATCTTACCGAACCCAAACTTTTGAAAAGTAGCACAAGTAAGGGTGCTTTCACATTTGGTATGCCTGGTCCAAACCCTAGTTTGATTGCTGCCCCCTCCCCCTACCTCTGCTGGATTGTGTTCACATTATATTATTTGAGTCCGAACCACGGTGTGTTTGCATCAAAGCAGCAGCCGTTTACCCCATTTTGCTTGGTAACGACAATGCAGGAGAAGATGGCAAAATGCATAGCGTTGCTCACCTCACTTTTACATTTTAGTTTTCAAACCTTTGGTTTTGTTTTCAAAGCATCAGCACATAACAGCACTTGCATCTATCTGCCATTAATGTACTGCAAATGTTCTAAAGTACGCTGGAGTCCATTTCTGCTGAAGGCGAACACAAATGAGATATACATTCTCTCTGCTTGCAGTGGGTCAGTCACGCTTGTCAGGAAAGTGAACGAGAACACACAGTTTTATTAAACAAATACGTCATCAATAGCGGTTCACTTCCGCGATTTAGTACAACTGCCTTCATATCAGCAGCAAACCGGACCAAAAGAGTTCGAAAGAACAGGACCCCAGACCACCCTTTTTATGCGGACTCAGATACAGTTCAAGTTTTAAAAACAGTGTTCACACCATCCAAACAAACCGAACTCTGACATCAATCGAACCCGGGTACGCAACAAAAGTGCTAGTGTGAAAGCACCCTAAAACTGTTTTCACTCATTACAGTGCATACTGTATAGAAAATATTAAACACCTTTGACATGTTTTGAGGAACAACAGGGTAAAGTTGCTGAAGTCCAAAAGGGCATGTTTCTAAGAGACTCATTAGGCACATCTCAGTTTGTCTAAAACCAAAAGGATCAATAACAGGTTCACATTTCCAAGTTCAACTCTAAAAGTCAGTTTCTATAGTGCTTTTAATAAAACACATCCTCATGTGTTTTTATTACAGAACAGAAACACGGTGGGCTCAAAAAGCAACCAGTGGATGAACCTGATGGCACTTGTTGTGAAGAGAAACTGTACTAGTGGAGGAAAGCATTGTGATTTGGCTGTATGAGACAGATAAAACCTAGTGTTCAGAATTTCATATAATTTCACAATAATGGGCCAAATTCTGTTCTATTTTTAAAACATCCCCCAGGCCGCATCAGAACAGATAGCAAGCCGTAGTTTGGACACCCTCTGAGTTAAATTAATAATTAAGTAATGGAAAGACTACAGCACAGCTGTAAATCTACCGAGAGCAGGCCGCCCTTGAAAAGTGATCATGCAAGAAACCAAGAGACCAACGAGTTACAAGCTTCAGATTGGAGAGAAAACTGCAGTGTGGATGCTTCCCCAGTCACATGTCATATCAGCTACAGGCACATGGGACATCTGAAACCAGCTGGAAGAAGTTTCTATGGTCTGATGAGACCACAAATTGAGGTTTTTAGCTAAACACCGCTAAACACTTTTTGGTGTAAAGTCAAACGCATCATCACACATAACATCCCTCTGTCAAGGCTTCTTGTGAGAAGGCCCTGAAGGGCTTGTGAACACTTTAAGCAGTGTAAACAAAAAACGTTTAATTTTGTGTCCTACAGATGGTGAGAAGGTAAGAATTTGGTTCACCAAAAAGGGGATTTCCATACAATGCACTTCCCCATTTTTATTCTTCAGTGAATGTTTTGCATTTCAAATGGGCTCAGCTGACATGTAGAAATGCACAACCCTTGTTCGTCCATCAATGCCAATGGCTCTTCCTTTCCGGAAACCTATATGAACCAGTTTCCTATATGAACCAGTTTTGCATTACACAAAAACACGAGACAAGCAGATGAAACCGGCAACAAATAAAGTAGTTTATATCCACAGTGATATTGCACCACTGACATTCAGAGCAGCAGGCAATCTATACTAAGAAAACAGGGCAAGAAGACAAGGGCATCAAAGTGACAGTGACAGCCAGAGAGCAGAAGAACAGGCTCAAGTTGAGTGTGAATGACTGAGTAAACAATGAGCTTCTAAATACTCCTGAAAGTGAATGTCAGAGGAGATCTCGTGGCCCAGCGCTGATGAGATGCCGGCCCACTTCTGTAGGAACAACCACAAACAAATGGCAAAACAAATGGTCTACAACTGACTTTGCATATTAATTTGCATACTCGAATATACAAGGATGCCTCGTCTGCATGTGCGGTCAAACATTGACAGAGGGAGACACTGGTTACCAGAGGAACAAGGCTGTTGCTACACTGAAAAAGAACCTAGTAATTCAAGAGCACTGATGGGGAAAAAAGAAAAGGACTGAGCGCTTAAAATAACTGCTCGGATTTAGAGACCTGGAGTAAAGTGTAAGTTGCTTTGTAAATGCTGTATTAAACCATTCAACACCCACTCACTGCTCTCAGCTCATAACCTTATGCTAACATCGAGACGAAGTTGAACAAGTCCAAAAGGGCATGTTTTTAGAGACCCAAACGGCTCTCATCGGGAACATATGAGTTTGTCAACTCCTAAAATCAACAAAATCAGTCATAAGGACGAATACCGGCTTTGCAATTCCAATTTCAAATGTATAACTCTCTTCATAATACATTGTTTCAAAGTAGTTTTACAAAAAATAGTAAATAGATTGAAATCGATAATTGTATGTGCATTTATTATTTTAAAATGTATAATTTTATATATCATTTAATATGCATTTTAAAACCTCTTGAAAATATTTATAACAAATATTTATAACAAAAGATTTAAATTATACAGTTAATATTATATAAAACAATTTAATATTATTAAAAAATATAATATAATATAAAATTATATAATATGTAAGCAATAAGGTACGAGAGACTGTGCTGTATCGTGAATAAGTCACGGCTGAAGGGCGTTGTTAGGCACGAAGCAGAGTGCCTGCAACCCCTTCAGCCGTGACTTATTCACGATAGAGCACTAGCCTTGAGTACCTTATTGCTTTTATAAAACCGTTACCACACAATACAAATATTAAAGCCAAAAATATGTATCAATAGCCGCTTTTCCACTGTCGGGCCAGTGCAAGCCAGGGCTTTCAGCGGGCCATGCTAGGCTAATAGCCTCGGACCCGTAGCACCGAGCCCAAAATCATGCTGCATTTCCACCATCGGGCCAGAAGCACCGCAGGGCTTCACTAGAACCCGCCCGTAACACGCCTCTCTGGAACAACGTCACACAAACCCATCATTTCACCAACAAATGGAAGTTTTATCAGAAAAATAATCAGAAAGAAATCACTGGAAACTAGCGAGATTGTAAAGCGAACATGATAAAAGCGGCCGTTTGTTGCCATTTTGTTGTTTACTTAAAGATTTAAAAACCCAAGCGTCTATGTTTTACCATAGTTTTACAATGATAAGTGATAAATTGATCATAATGAATTAATTTGTGTCCATATTAAACATTAGTCACAGAAATAAAGTGGTATTTACCGTTATTTCACAAAAGAAAGAGGACACGTACTTATTCAGTTGTGTATGTTTCTGTTTATTTGTAGTCACAGGACAGTATGTTTAAATCACATTTAGAAAGAATGATAATTTCTACAAATTTTCCACCAAAAATACAACCTGAGGAGCTTTAACTCTCTCCAGTAACATCCCAACAGTTATATTTTCAGTCTGAGAAACAGAGGAAGCTCCCAAAAAGCCAGAGTTGCTTTATTTTATGAAATATGCTAAGCTAAACATGGATATCAGACAGTCCGGGAAGAGACGAGACTGACGCACTGACAGATAAAATAAATATACAATGATGATTGTGATAGCCTACGTATATGATTTGTCTGATTTCTTCAAGCGGTCGTATTTACCAAGTTTACTATGGTAATAGCGCGCATAGTCTTGGTGATCAGAATCCACATCGGATCACAAACAGAAGTTATTTCAAACACTCGCTACTGTCTGAAAGTGAGTTGAGCTAAAATGATTTTAAGTCTTTAATGCTGATGTTAGCTGGTAACCTACATGAAATCATCCGCGGTGCTGCCGTCTCCAGACTCGGATAAACTCCGCCTTTGTTTGTAACCACTCCCTCAAGCCCGAGCTGGCCCGCTTTGGACCAAGGTATTCGGCAGGCCGAAAAACCCTGGCTGTTGGCCCCGAGGAAGCCCCGACGAGGCACGATCAAGCCCTGGAGGTGACAGTGGAAACGCGACTGGCCCTGGCATGCACTAGCACGCCCACCTTAGGCCCAACAGTGGAAACGCGGCTAATGCAACTTTCATGAATAAACTTTCACTAAAAGCCTTCCTTCCGCCGGAAAAATAGTCCCTGACCATGAACAGCAACAGAAGTTACATTATTATGCCATTAGATGGTGGCAAAGACTGTCTTTATGAGTGTGTCAGTCAGTAGCGAAGACTTTTACATTGAAAAGACTGAATTGTCGTGAACACGGAACAAGACGCAACTAACAAATGCTTTGACTAGCGCTGTCAGTCACGGGAAAACCCCTTAACTGTTAAAAGGACAAGATAATACATCGGACATTTAATCAGGTTTGTTTAAATTGTTTGTTTTCACACACTTCTTTGACACTAATATAATATAATATAATATAAAATAAATCCACTGTCACTGATAATACCAAGACTATCAAGAGTCATTAGCACCAAATGAGTGAGCCTGCATTTACCAATACAAAACAAGAAAGTCACACACTTCTTTGACAGAAAAAAGTAAAGGTATCAAAAGGTGTATAAACACGTCCAATTATGATCCCTGTGTCTCTGAACTGTTATGAATGTTGTGGCCAGCACTCACAGTGCCAGCTCTGTGCTTTACAATATAGGCAAAACATTCAACAAGCTTGAAGCCAAATAAAACAAGCTAGTTATGCAAGGGAGTGCCGAGGTTCCCACAAATCGAAACAAAACCCACATTATTTCGACATCAAGACTACATTTACACAGCTAAATTTAATTATCAACTTATCTGGCACAGAACATCATTTAGATCTGATTTAGATTGTGCTTTCATGGGGAAAAATGAAGTACATCAAGTAATATTAACATCATCAGCCTTACATTAAGACTTCAGCTGCTGCTTCTCTACGTTCTGCACATTACCTGATAACAAACCTGAATAAAAGGCTTAACCACCTTCATTCATCATATTTTATACCGATAGTAGTCACCATGGAGTATAGCAGATCCCACAATGCCTTGTGGTACTGACTCCTAAGTCTTTTATTCTCCATCACATGCAGAATACAGGGTGGCATAAGGAAGATATTAATAGCACCACGACACAGTGAAGTGAAGACTGGTAGTGAGAGAAGTCTGAGCAGCGGTGCAGCAGTAGACACTCTGTACTGTGGCCTGGCCTATATTAACATGGCCTCACTGATAGAGACGAAAAAAGATAGAAGCAGAAAAAAGAAAGTAACTAAACTGCATCTGGGAATTTTTGGTACTGCACGCTCAAATTATGTGAGATCATTTTTCACGGCAAGTGATGTCAATGCTGATGCCTTTTGTCTGAGATCTTTTTTTCCCTTTCGTTTCACCAACTGAAATTATATAAAGATGTGTTCCCAAAACCTTGCTGAAGACAAGCCTGTTCTTGTTCTGAACTGCAAGTGAAATGCAACTGGTCTGAGCTTGCTTGGCTCAATCCCAGTTCTCAGCTGGACTCTGCAGAGACATGTGAGATTACAGAGGGATGTGAGAGAGGTGAAAGTTTAAGGAAAAGCTGAGGGGAAGAAAACAACAGGAAGCCACTGTGCTGTTGTCTGCATAGAGAGAATGTGACTTGTGATGACAGCTTGCTGTCAGTGAGGCTGGGAACTTGTTTATGAACATTACTGAGATAACAGGCATTGTTAGATTCATTAATCATGATTACAGACATTATGACACTTCAAGGCAACACAAAAGCAAAATCTATGACGATTTACTTTCTTACTGTCCCGTACTGTACACAATTCATCAGGTCTCACATGTGGGGGAAAATGTTATTAGGCATTATTTATATTCTTCTCTTTCGAATATTTGAATCTGCTTGGTCAATCATGTCATATTTCAGTCAAATATTTTTGAATAACTGCTTCAATTCATTGTCTCAGACAACTGATTTGCTATACAGCTGTGCTAGTTTCATTCTCATATCTTCACATCCTTTCTTCTCACATAACAAATTTTAACAAATCAATCTAATGTCCGTTTACTAATCTATATTTGTATTCATGTAATAAGCAGTAAAAATGTACAGTCAGCCAATCACTAACACAATAAACCCCGACAGCGTGCATTATTCCATACATGTATCAGCATATCCATATTGATCCAATCAAAAGTCCTGTTCTATACGATTTCTCTCTGAAAATCCTCGTTCGGAAATTAAAGGGGCTGTGAATACTGCTTCATGTTCTCTTTAAGGACACGTTAAAAAAGCTATGAAATGTTTTTTTTTTTAACTTGATCTGCAAGATCAACCATGGATGCTTAGCATTTGACAAAATAACAGTATTTCTTGTCAAAGGTTTCTGATGTTGTAGACAATAATGAAGAACAACAGCATTTATTAAACTGCTTTTTTAAAAACAATGCTGATGAAAATATGATGAGAAAAAAAACAATGGCAAAAATGTACAAGTAGCGCGTGTGTGTGTAATTAATTATAGATATTTCAATAGCTCAGGTTATCATATCAAGGATTTCACAAGCTGCATTTTATATTTATAAATCCTTTTATATATATTAACATGAAACAATTCAATGTTGATCATTTTATTTAATTGACATTATTGACAAAGCATAAAAAAAAAAAAAAAAAGAAAGAATTGTCACTGTTTGAAAAAAGTCTACACAGAAAGCTTTCAGGAAAGTGCATCAAGAAAGACATAACATTTTAAATGCCTGCAATGAAAAGAAAATAATTAAAGATATATAAATGCACACTACAAAATGACTACTATAAAGTCTATAGTACAAGAGATTGCATATAAACAATTGAGCAACCTCTCCAGCTAGCATGTTGCAGGGACATTAGCGCCATGGTGTTAATTTAGGTACATGTCTCTTTCTTTGCACGGTGCATCTTTGAATAAACTAATCATTTTGACTGCACTGTGGCTTTCATCCCAGAGAAAGAAAAAGAGGGGGAGGGACAGAGGAAGGAATGATGTAAAAGAGGGAGACGTTCTAGCTACCATTCAACATCGGATATTTGCATCTAAATGCTGACATGTGGAAAAAAAATCTGCATCTCAGCTCTTGTGGCTCTGATACCATTATCTTTTACTATACATTGAGCATCATGGACTGTAATTACTGTTCAATTAATTACAGCAAATTGTGTTTGAAGGGACAGAGAAAAAGCTAGCTCTGTCAGAAAAGTGTAACAGCAAAAGGAAACTAATGTGCTCCACGGCGCATCCAAGTTGCTGAGGCGGCAAGCGGTTTGAGCTGCAGGGCCACGGCTCTGCTCACAGGCAACGTTGAGCTGAGTAAAGATTCATTTCTTTCCCTGCAGCGGACTGATGGGAAAGCTCCAGTGTGGGCTCATCCGGTTCTCATTGGAGCCCGTTATTTAACCAGGAACTCTGTGTGTGTGTGTGCGTGCGGGTGTGCATCAAGGCCGGGTAATGGGTCCTTTTGCTTTTGCTGTTGTAAGTGGAAAATGTCTCATTTTTGCCTGTAGAAGCAGAAGCACCAAGAAACACTAACTCACATCTTCTGTTTTCCTTTTTACACACTCCCACTTTTCATTATTCTCTTCACACTGCGGCGAGAGTGCTCTTGGGGTATTGCCGGTAGCTAGGGCACAACACAGGGAATCTCAGGATGAGGCTTTATAAATATATCATGACAGGAATGCATTTCAAGTCCACAAGCCTGGTGACGATATACAGCTGGAAAGGGAGGAACGCTGTGAGGAGAATTTTAAAAACGAGCCAAGTAAATTATTTAAAATGACAAACTGAGAATTCAGCCTTGCTTTTAGAGATAGACCGGGATGCTCCTTGATCTCCAACCCTCTCGCTGTGGCAATCAGCCTCTGAAAGCCTGTCTATTATACATTGAAGGTAACAGAGGGATACAACAGGTAGATCTGCACATGCACTTCCATTGCCTTGTCTGCTTTCTGCACCGTTTTCTCTCACCCATCCTGACTCTGATGGGATGTGCTGTTCAGCCTTGTGCGGCTGGCTGCGTTTTCATTATGGGGTGCCGAAGTGCAATGAGAGAGAGAGCAAAAGAAAGAGGGATAGGGAAAGAAGAAGTAGTCAGCATAAGCATTTCTGTCTGCCAGCCAGTTCGGGAGGGACAAGACAAATGGCAGCAAAACGGAGCAGGACTCTAATCAATACATGGCTCTCCTGATGAAACAAGGCCAATAAATCACTGGTCTAGGCAGGCCAATGTGGGCCCCTCACCCTCCGCCACTAAGCCCAAAAAGCCCATGACACCATCAACATGGTTATCATCAGTTTAACTACCCCTGCAACAGGTGGACAGTGAAGATTAGGGGCTGTTTGTGATGGTCAGGCGGGTGATCTGAGACAGAGCTTTAGAATCTCTCCGAGTAAAATTTATAGCAATTAAGTGGCTTCAGAACAATTGGAGCCAGGCCTTCTGCCCATAATACTACAGGCTTTCTGAGATGAAGGTATATGGTCACTACTCTAGCACAAAGAACATACCTGGGACATTGCACTTATCTGTTTTAAAAATACTGTGAACTGTGTTGTCAAAGCATAAGCATAAAAACACAAATAATTGTTCGTAATTGTTCAAGTACTTCAATACAGCATAATATACAACGAGGCTGGAATTAACATGGTTTGATGCATAAGCTTCACTGGTTACTGGTTGTCATGATACTAAAATTTCAGTAGTTGGAGCCAATTCCAGTGAAAATACTAGAGAGCAAAACTGATATGTTACTCAATTTTTTTTTTAAATGTATATTTTAATACAAATATTAGCAAATTCATTTAAAGTAATGGCATGAGTATTGATATTCATTTATTCATATGTTCGTTTAAGAAAACAAGCAAGAATCAAGGAAGAACAACAGCAGTTCACAGCATTCACACTGTGCACGCAGCAGTGCTTCACAGCAGAAGTAGTTTCAGCACTGAGTGCATTTCTGCAGCATGTAAATTTTTGCAATATAGGCTTCTATGAAGCAATGTAAAAAATAAGGGTTCACTACTTTTGTACACTACTGTTCAAAAGTTTGGGGTCTGTAAGATTTGTTTTAATGTTTTTGAAAAGTCTTATGCTCACCAAGGCTGTTTATTTAATCAAAGGTAAAAAGTGAAAACAGTAACATTTTGAAATATTTCAATTTAAAGTAAATGTTTTCTATTTTAATATATTTCATGACACAGACAGCATCAGGTATATTAGGCTGCTGTCACTTTAAAACCTGTCACACAGATCTAATATGCTTTTACACGTGTTTTCTTTCTCAAATGTATACGTTCACTTAAAGGGTTAGTTCACCCAAAATGAAAATAATGTCATTTATTTGAATCTTTTGTTTCGATTCAGTGATTCGGATCGCGTGTCAAACTGCCAAACTGCTGAAATCACGTGACTTTGGCGCTCCGAATCACTGAATCGAAACAAAAGATTCGAAGCAGTGTTTTGAAATTGGCCATCACTAGATATTGTTGAAAAGTCGTTATTTTGTTTTTTTGGCGCACAAAAAGTATTCTCGTCGCTTTATAATATTAAGGTAGAACCACTGTACTCACATGAACTTTTGAATATGTTTTGCGTACCTTTCTGGATCTTGAGAAGTTCGGTGGCATTGCTGTCTATGCAGGCCTCACTGAGCCATCGGATTTCATCAAAAATATCTTAATTTGTGTTCCGAAGATGAACGAAGGTCTTACGGGTGTAGAATGACATGAGGGTGAATAATAAATGACATTTTCATTTTTGGGTGAACTAACCCTTTAAGAGAACGGACTGTGCTAACAAGGACAGAAGACGAAGTGAAAGAGAACTCAATTCAGTATTTGCACACTATATGAAAGTCAGCATTTTGTGTGCACGCTCTGGATGTGTCCGCGCTCTGGATGTGTGCGCAACACAGAAAACCAAGCGCAGGTGCCAAATTGAATTCTCTTTTGCGTCTTCTTGTGCTTGAATGGTTTAAAAATCACATTAAAATGCAACTGAATCAACTGCATGTGCATGAATCAATTGCAGCTGTCCCATCGAATCCACATTTCTTGGAAATTTGGAACTGGTTCTAAAATGGAACCAGTTCTCGATACCCAAATCTAATTATAAGCAACATTTTAAACTGCAAGACCTTATGCACAGATTGACAATCAGCACACAACTCACACTCACTCAAGACAGTCAACAGGGATTACAGTAACACCTCGTCAAGATGGGCATTTGACACTTCACACACTGAGCCGCATTGCCTCACAGAGATGTGTTGGGTGAGCCGTCTGACAACGGCTGTTTCCAACAAACCTGCACACCAGATTCCCTGAGGCCGTCGACTTGGGTTTATGACACGCTCCTGCACCACCTGAACACCCAAAAAACATCCTTTGTAGGCACAGCCAGACGGTACAACTGATTAGTAGCTAGGACACACCACAGTGGAGGCAGAGGAGTAGAGCAGGACTGAGCGGTCCTTGCGTGACAGTACGCCTGGCTACTCAGACAAAGCAGAGACAAGACAGCCAATCACAAGATGAACTGAAAGCCCTTGCTGGGTTCAAAATCTCAGCAAAATGAAAACAACATACAAATTTATGCAAATCATCTCAGCAGTTCCTTATAGTAATGTAAGGTACTCTACATTGTCTGGCTTTATACTAGGGATGCCACAATTCTCAAAATAATATTAAACAGTTCGGTACGACATCCACGGTTCAATACATGCTTGATTGCGGTTTTACGTGGACGATTAAAATGTCTCCACAATCTGCTTTTGAAGTAAACAGTTGAGAGAAAATCAGATGCGTGTGAAAGTGAAAGTGACGTGGCGTTTGGCCAAGTATGGTGTCCCATACTTGGAATTTGTGTAAGTAAATGATGACAATTTTCATTTTGGGGTGAATTAACCCTTTTAATGTTAATAAAACAAAAGACAGAGAGAAAATCACTCACTGGCTGCTCTTGACTGAAAAACTTCAACATAGCAGCTTTAATAAGAATCAATGTATAATTTATACAGTGAAGTCTATGTAGTGTTTTATTTTTACATTTGTTCATTCAATTTCATACTTGAATGCTACTGTACAGCTAATAGCTGCCAGGGTTAATCTTTATATATATTTATTTTATATTACACAATACACTAGGAATGCGTACAAGTTTTTTGTTTGTTTTTTTTTTTTTTTTTTGCTTTTAAGTAAAATAAAGAAAGACTAAGTAAAATAAAGAAATCCTCTGATGTGCCAAGCCATCAGAGCCGAACCAAACCGAAAACCGTGGTAAAAAAAAACGAGGTATGTATTGAATCATGGGATAACTGTATGTTGCATCCCTACTTTAAACAAAGGAAAAAAAGCTAGTCAACACAGTGTGCAAATGATGCGTAGTATCATTAGTATCCCAGAATTCTGTGGGACTTGTTCCAGCAATAGGACTAAGGGAAAGTTGGTTTTTAAGTGAAGTGAAATGAAATGCATGAAATGAAAATTCAACTTATTTATTTTGTGAATGTGTGTAATAGATCTTATTGTGAACAATTCATCCATACATAGTTTTTTTTTTTTACCTTGTAATGTTTAATCAAAATCTCATAACTTGATCTTCCAATGACAACAACTTCTCTAGTAATTTTGTTTGCTTAAAGCCCACCCCTCATCCTACATTTTTTCTTTTTTGATAATCCGGTTCACTTATATGTACTTCACATCCTGGTACAAAGCATCTGTGGCTACTTCTGTTTCATCACAACTTTAATCTGGAGGAAAACAGTGCTACAACTTTGCAAAAAAAAAAAAAAAAAAAAAAAAGATAACTGGAAAAAATATGCAGCCAGTACAAGTCACCAGAGTTTGAATCCGGGTTCAGGTCATTTCCCTGTAGCGCACATTCTCACACACACACACTTGTCATGTTGTTTCCGGCTGCAGTTTACTAGTAAAAAAAAGCCCAATAAAATAAAAAAGACAGTATAAAGAGAAGACAAAAACATCTCATAGATGTTTCACAATATTGTAAAATATATTAAAAAGAAATGATTGCAGATAGTGAAAACCCTCAGAGAGAAGAGAAAAGGGACCCTCACACATCAAACATTTGCAGTGCTCTTTGGGTAAGCCACGGTTAATAACATTCGCACAGCTCCATCTTCAGATCTCCTCAGGGGTTTGCTTCAAAGAGGCAAAGTCTTTCCTAAGAGAGCATCATCTGCACCAAAGGAAGCTCTCTGACTTCACCTTTAACTACTGAAGAGGAAGGACCTGCTATAAAGGCTCCGATAGAGAAGTGACAGTACAACAAAGAAATTCTGTCAGACAGGACCTGATGTACAGTAGATGTGTCAACAGCTACTTTGAAGTCTAACTGAAACAAATAAACTCTGATTATTCATTGTTATTTCTGCTATCTTGCATTGGTAACAAGCTAGGGCTGCACAATATATAGAAATAAAATTGATATTGTGTCGCGATATGGCAAAAGGCTGATTTATACTTCTGCGTCGAGTGTACGCCGTAGCTACGGCGTAGGCTGTGTGTAGCACGCGTAGCCTACGACGTAGCCTGACGTGCACCTCTTCAAAAATGTAACAACGCGTCAATTCTACGCGGACCACAAGCACTGTGATTGGTCTGCTACAACCCCTCCCTCAGGTCAAAAAACTGTCGCAGAGCAATCGGAGAAGAGCGAGCGTTTTCAACTTCCATGTGAATGAAAAAACGCTCTGTTTCAGGGGACACATACAGTCAAACTGCAACAAAAGTTATTACCTATTTGCCGCTTCTCTGCCGCTTCTATTTGTAAGCTTCTCTGACAACGTACATGACAAGCTGCTTTTGCCTTGATCCTCAACATGACCGCGGACACTGCCTCCTAGTGGTCTGCATGCATGTCGACGCGGACAACGATGCAGAAGTATAAATGAAAACAGACGCATAGCCTACAGAGGCTCCGGCGTAGGTCCGACGCAGAAGTATAAATCAGCCTTTAGTGTGATTGTCCAATCGGGCAGAGTGCTAATTGTTTAAATGCATACAGGTGCTGGTCATATAATTAGAATATCATCAAAAAGTTGATTTATTTCACTAATTCCATTCAAAAAGTGAAACTTGTATATTATATTCATTCATTACACACAGACTGATATATTTCAAATGTTTATTTCTTTTAATTTTGATGATTATAACTGACAACTAAGGAAAATCCCAAATTCAGTATCTCAGAAAATTAGAATATTGTGAAAAGGTTCAATATTGAAGACACCTGGTGCCACACTCTAATCAGCTAATTAACTCAAAACACCTGCAAAGGCCTTTAAATGGTCTCTCAGTCTAGTTCTGTAGGCTACACAATCATGGGGAAGACTGCTGACTTGACAGTTGTCCAAAAGACGACCACTGACACCTTGCACAAGGAGGGCAAGACACAAAAGGTCATTGCAAAAGAGGCTGGCTGTTCACAGAGCTCTGTGTCCAAGCACTTTAATAGAGAGGCGAAGGGAAGGAAAAGATGTGGTAGAAAAAAGTGTACAAGCAATAGGGATAACCGCACCCTGGAGAGGATTGTGAAACAAAACCCATTCAAAAATGCGGGGGAGATTCACAAAGAGTGGACTGCAGCTGGAGTCAGTGCTTCAAGAACCACTACGCACAGACGTATGCAAGACATGGGTTTCAGCTGTCGCATTCCTTGTGTCAAGCCACTCTTGAACAACAGACAGCGTCAGAAGCGTCTCGCCTGGGCTAAAGACAAAAAGGACTGGACTGCTGCTGAGTGGTCCAAAGTTATGTTCTCTGATGAAAGTAAATTTTGCATTTCCTTTGGAAATCAGGGTCCCAGAGTCTGGAGGAAGAGAGGAGAGGCACACAATCCACGTTGCTTGAGGTCCAGTGTAAAGTTTCCACAGTCAGTGATGGTTTGGGGTGCCATGTCATCTGCTGGTGTTGGTCCACTGTGTTTTCTGAGGTCCAAGGTCAACGCAGCCGTATACCAGGAAGTTTTAGAGCACTTCATGCTTCCTGCTGCTGACCAACTTTATGGAGATGCAGATTTCATTTTCCAACAGGACTTGGCACCTGTACACAGTGCCAAAGCTACCAGTACCTGGTTTAAGGACCATGGTATCCCTGTTCTTAATTGGCCAGCAAACTCGTCTGACCTTAACCCCATAGAAAATCTATGGGGTATTGTGAAGAGGAAGATGCGATATGCCAGACCCAACAATGCAGAAGAGCTGAAGGCCACTATCAGAGCAACCTGGGCTCTTATAACACCCGAGCAGTGCCACAGACTGATCGACTCCATGCCACGCCGCATTGCTGCAGTAATTCAGGCAAAAGGAGCCCCAACTAAGTATTGAGTGCTGTACATGCTCATACTTTTCATGTTCATACTTTTCAGTTGGCCAAGATTTCTAAAAATCCTTTCTTTGTATTGGTCTTAAGTAATATTCTAATTTTCTGAGATACTGAATTTGGGATTTTCCTTAGTTGTCAGTTATAATCATCAAAATTAAAAGAAATAAACATTTGAAATATATCAGTCTGTGTGTAATGAATATGATATGAATATAATATACAAGTTTCACTTTTTGAATGGAATTAGTGAAATAAATCAACTTTTTGATGATATTCTAATTATATGACCAGCACCTGTATATGCGATATCAGCTCTAGAATAGCACTGTCAATCCACACACATGCAGCCCATTTTAGAGTGCTTCACTGGACCATGAACTGGATGCATGCAAAGTGCATAGGTTCACTCTGAAACCATCAGAGCATACATCCATTTGCCAGTAAACCATCAAAAACAAAAGCTTGATGGTGATAAAGGCCCAATTAGAGCTTTTTTTATTCAAACAAATTTCTGTCTGGTGTTTTACTTAATCTTTCCAACCTGGCAACCATGAGCAACACACTCTCTCTGCACTGCAAAAAAAAAAAAAAAAAAAAAAAAAAAAAATTTTAAAAAATGCTGGTGATCTGAAAACACAGACAAACATGTATGTTGGAGTTTAGTGATCTCCATTGCGATATCCTGCTCAAACAAAAGTGTAATACAGCCAGACTATGTTCCTTCACAAGGCTGCTTGCTTTGCTATAATCGGCAAGCAAACCGTCTCCTTGACAAACTGTAATAAATTCAAACATGAATCTAGACCTAGGGGGCTTTCGCACCGGAGAACCTTTTCATAGTTCCTAGAACTATTGGCTGAAGTACCCGGATTTTGCCGTGTTCACACCGCAGGAACTAGGAACGATTTTAGTTCTAGGAACTCCTTTTGGGGGAACTAAATTAGCTCCAGAGTATGGTCTAAACCAGCACTATAGGAACTATCAATAGGGGCTTTCACACCGAATAGTTCTAGGAACTCAGTTATAGGAACTAGCCACTAGGATAGTTCCCCAGGAACTAATTTCTCCCCCGGACCATGTCCCTGGTTGCATTTACACTGGGAATAGGAACTCTGAAGCGGCCGACAGCAGCGTCTTTAAGCGCGGCATTTACAAACCCTAAAAACCGGTGAATGGAGGATGCCGTGATCGTGATAACAGAGATGGAAAGTAAACAAATAATCTACGCGACTGAAAGAGCAAAAAGTGGGGCTAAAGCCGGGTGCACACTGTGCGATTTATAATAGTCCTTTACGATTGTTGCTTGTCAGACTGTACGTTCATGATCCTCATGTCACACTGTGGGATCTCAGCTGTCATTTATGTCAGACTGTACGACAGTCAAGACGCGTTAAAAACGGATGCGTGCATGAAAACTTGTCTGGAGTTTTACATCATTACACGCGGGACTGAAATGGTGGCTAACAAAGAAATCTCTAGCGTTAATTTTCATCACGGCTTGTCTTGAAAAACGAAGACAATTTGACATTCGTCGTAGGAGAAGTCACACTGCAGGACTGTGTGCCAAATCTTCTGACACTGCCAGAATTTCGGAGGAGGTAAAATTTGATCGCAACGGTCATTAATCGGCTGTCTGTGAACATATCAAACTAGCAATCAAAGACTACAGATTTTAGCCAAGGATTATAGGAATCTTTTAGGATTCTTAAAATTTGTCTCAGACAACCAAATCGTGGCCAAAATTGCACAGCGTGCACCCGCCATAAGAGATGAAATCTCCTATGACAACTTTCAGTATCGAGGCGGAGAAAAGAACACAACCCTGCAGACAACAGGTAAATGCCGTTATCGCTGTTTTCCATGTTCGTGAAGTAAATATGTTTACACGGCTTTTTAAAAAAGTCGAGTGCCGGTGTTTGACATGCGTTTGACCAATCAACGTACACTTACGTCATAAGGGGCTTTCGCAACAGAGGAACCTTTTCATAGTTCCTAGAACTATTGGCTGAAGTACCCGAACGCCTCTCACCCACGATTTTAGTTCTAGGAACTCCTTTTGGGGGAACTAAATTAGCTCCTACTTCAGAATAGGGTCTAAACCAGTTCTATAGGAACTATCAGTGACATAATTGTACTGCAGGATTGTGTTCTTTTCTCCGCATCCATGACATGGAATACTGAAAGTTGTAGGAGATTTCGTCTCTTAGCCCCACTTTTTGCTCTTTCAGTCGCGTAGATTATGCATTTATATTCCATCTCCGTTATCACGAAACCTACGACACACAACAAACAGCTCCGATCACGGCATTCTCCATTTACCGTTTTGTAGCGTTTGTAAATGCCGTGCTTAAAGACGCCGCTGTCGGCCGCTTCAGAGCTCCTATTCCCAGTGCGAATGCAACCAGGAACATGGCCCGGGGGAGAAATTAGTTCCCAAGGACCTATCCTAGTGGACAGTTCCTATAACTGAGTTCCTAGAACTATTCGGTGCGAAAGCCCCTTTATATTGTTTGCGATTGTGTTTGCTGAATAAATGCATTTACGCAAGTTCTACAGTGCTACAATACAAAGCCTTTTTTGTTGTTTTAATGGAAAAAAGTTAATTTCATTTGGAATTATTAAAATTAATATTAGGAATTTCACCATTTTAACCTTTGAGGGAAGCTTTTTAAGGTTTTACCAGTTTTCATAATGAAGAGTGTGTTAATGTATAATATAAAGAATCAGGAAACCAGATACGAGTACGTACGAGTTCTCCTGATTGTGCTCATGTGAAAGTGCAAGAATTCTGATGAAATGCAAAAAGAAATTTCTCAAATGAGAATAATTGTGAGTAATAATCGCAATTATAATTTGAGCAAAATAATCATTTAGCAGTTTAACCATTATTGTGCAGCCCTAGTAAACAGTCTGCCAAAAATGCACCATTACTCAACATGAGAACAATGCAACCGTCTGTATGAGTCCATATTGTATTCACATCTTTGCAAAAGAGATTCGAACTTGAATGCTATCACATTTCCTCCAGACCACCAGCTAAGACACAACAGGCCACAATCTTCAAGAAAACATTAAAGGCAACAAGATTTTGCATTCCTGTCAGAGAACTACAACCAACAGGATTTTCCCAAAACAGGTCTCAACACCACCCCCTCAACAGAATTTTTAACGACTTTCCCAGGAGTGCGGTTAGAAGATTCCCACCTATACAGCTCATGCAAACTTTGATTTCCAGTAAAAACTATTGAAAAACTGCAATAACAATACTGTCTACTACAGGTACGGTGGCCACGCAAACATTATTTATGAGCCATACAAAAAGATACTGAAGCAAACAGTATAGCAGGGCCAGAGAATATGCTGACTTGAGTAATATTACAAGACCTGTGGGAATATCAGAGCATGCTATCATTATATTGGTCTATTACTGCTGGTATCTACAGCGCTCACACTGCCAGCAGCACGATTTAGCCTAATGGCACCAACAGGTTATTGGAGAGTTACACTATAAAAAAAAAGAGACAAGATAGTAAAGCAGCTCATCATAAAAGAAGAACCTAATGTCAGTGCCACCAGAGCTATGTTACTGACCAGTAGGGATGTGAAAAATTTTAAAAATCAACTAGTCAACTAACTGGTCTTAAAGGAGCCATGAATAATAAAGCTGGTCTTGGGTTTGCTTAAATCAAAAATCAGATTGGGTGGGTCACAATAAGAAATAATAAGGGGTCTCAAAAAATAATTTGACAAAACTGTCGTATAAGCACAATGCTCAAATTGCTTGTGGTAAGACGCTAAAGAAAATTTGCACCAACCAAAGACATCCATGTGAATGTGTTTGTTGTTGCTGGTTGCTTAAAGGGATAGTTCACCCAAAAATGAAAAAAACTGTCATCATTCCGCAAGAGCCAATTTATTCTCGTGTGTTACGCAGCATGTTTGAGCTTCCGCAAGAGGTTTGTTCTTGCGTGTCAAGCAGGTTCGCTTGAGCTTCTGTTTATGTTCGCTGATCAATGTTTATATGTGAATAAAGCCTATATTAAATATGTTCATCATATAAAGCAATCGAGTCTCTTCAGAAAATTTGGACTAAACCGCTCAATTCCTATGGATTAGTTTTACAATCGCTTTATGAACTTTTTGAAGTGTCAAAGTGGTAGTTGCGTAGTTGTCTATGGAGGGACAGAAAGCTCTCAGATTTCATCAAAAAGATCTTCATGTTCTGAAGATGAACGAAAGTCTTATGGGTTTGGAACAACATGAGGGTGAGTAATTAATGACAATTTTCATTTTTGGGTGAACCATCCCTTTAATGCCCGGTACGATTTTGGGCAGTCCCAGACAAAAGATGACCAATTGTGGCGATTTCTGTGGTCGTGGCTCCTAAACAGTGGTCCTACGTCGTACAGTGAGAGAGGTTCAAAGACGGCCGTTGTCACAGTCTTGCAAACAAAGATGGCTTGTGATAATTCAGAGATTTAGCATGATCATCTTATAGTTTGTTTGCTGCCATGACCTACGTCTACTGACTACCCAATAAAAATGCAACATGAAATGGTGTATTGATCAATGCAACGTGGTGATAAAACTTAAAACTACTTACCTCAAGCTTCATTTGCATGTTTGGCATCCCAGGTTCACCTCTTTTCTCTAGCCATATTCACCTCTTTCGCTTCCTCTTTTTTTTTCAGCGCACAAAAAACCACAATTGCCAAAGTACGATTCATCTTGCTCTATTTGTTTAACACTAGCACATGCTGATGATGTTTTATTCTTATTCTATACTATCTTGCATTGTAGCCTATGATTCAATAGGTGTCATCATCTTACAGTCTACATGTATGTCGTACCCAAGTTTATTAGATCCATGTCATACAGTGTGATTTGTAATGATCTTATAAGATTGCCAAAAATCGCACAGACTGTAGCAGGCATAAGTAGCATTGAAAGGGAAGTAGCAACAGATCATTTCTTTCATAGTGTGATGCACACCTGATTGTACGGGTTATTGAAAAAGAAAAAATGTAGGGCGGGATTTGATTCCCTCCATCAGTTATTGAATGGATTTTGAAATGTGGGCGTACTTTTGGGCAGCTAGTTGATTAGTCACAATCGTGACCTATAGTCCTTTTAAAGCAAGTTATTTCACTCAGCGGCCATCTTTGAAACGCCTCTCAGGCAGCTATTTCAGCTTCTATCTCTATGAATGGGGAAACATCAAATTCTCAAAAGCTGTTCACCAAGCATACAATTAAATATTTAAAACCACCAATGAAATCTGACAACATCTGTCTCATAAATTTGGTTTCTTAAGCTCAAATAGTGTTAAAAAAGCTTATATTTCAGGCTAGACAAGCCAATGCGCAATTGCGCATGTGTAGTCCTAAGCGCACATCTCAGAACACTGAATGTTTCTATAGCAACCAGAGCTTTTAATGGCAGCTGCAGTGAAGTGATGACTTTACTAATTAGCGATTGGATCTTTTATTTAGAAGGTGGGACTATTCCGCCATATTGCGCGTTGCACTTTCTCCCATTCATAAGTAATGAGTGCATTATATATCAATGTATATCAATAGTCCTTGTCTATACTTTCCAGGCTTCACCCTTCCACTGCAATTTACAAATAATTCCAGGTACATCAGCATTTGACGGGAATTAAGGCAGGGTTGCTGCACATTTTTTAAAGTCAAATTTAAGGCTTTTTAAGACCTTTTTAAGACCTGAAAAAATAAAAATTAATACTATACATTAGGGGTGTGCAATATTGACAAAAGCAATATTTGCCACCTTAAATCGATTTCCAGGGGCATTTTTACCTACATAAGGTCATTTTTTATAAACTTATTAGATGTATGCATCACCTTTTATGTCAAATTCTAACATTCAAATTAAATTCAATTAGAATAATAGCACATTATAGGGCTGTTATTACCAATCAAATAAAATCATTATCAACAAAATCCATCTTTGCAATGTAAAGGTGACACAGAAGTGGCATGAGAAGTGGCATTAATATATTTACACAGCATTTACAATTTGTCTACATAAATTTAATTCAATATTTAAATATGAAATTTCTAATTTTAACTTTTTAATTAAAATGTACTTTAAATATGAAACTAAACTGCCAGTAGGTGGCAGCAAGTCACTGTCCTAATGAGTGAGTGAGTCATTCATTCAACCGATTTGTTCAAACGACTGATTCATTCAGAAATGAAGCAAGTGACCGCCTTTATTGAATGGGTCATTGAATCATTAATATAACTGATTCGTTCAAAACGCGGATTCAGTCAGTAGGCTATAAAAAAACATTTCTGTCTGTTGTACGGAGACTGTTCTCCTGTTCTTCATTTTAAAATTTTCATTGGCGAAATAAAGAAAAAACACAATATTGTATCTAAAATGTTAACTTATTGTTCATTTAACTGTTGTATAAAATAAATCTCATTTGCAATCGTTCCGATTTGGGGAAAACGGCACTCTTGCTCGTGTGATTTTGTATAACTACATCATATCATATGATATATTTATAAGACAAAAACTCATCGGGGCAAAAATGCCCATGTATCTTGAATTTTGAGGGCATATAACTGCATACATCACACAGTCAAAGCGTTAGTGACAAACTCAATGTCAGCTCGCACATTGTTAACACAATAATTACAATATCATCATAGATGATACTTATCACACACCCCTACGCACATAAAGAATCAACTTACATCTGTTGCTTTCTCAGGAGACAGTAGCCTACGTTATACGCTGTAGTAAATGTCGCGAGGCCCGCGAACTGTCACGTGAACAAGCAAATCCACAAAGAAAAAAAAAGAAGAATAATATGTACGCTAATTAGATGGTTTTAATTTGGTAAATGATTTAGATATGTCTAAGTCAAATTGTCATCTAAAATTTAAGACCTCTCATAAGTAAAAATAAGACTTAAGACTTTTTATGGCCTTAAATTTTAAAAATCTAATTTAAGACTTAAGACTTTTTAAGGATCCGTGGGAACCCTGTAAGGGGTAAACTGAGACCAAGGTCTGGCTGGCTTATGCAAATAGAAAAAGACTAAGCAAGAGAGGATGTGGTTTGTTCACAATGACCCAGACATTACCCCAAATGAGAGAATTTACATTTCATACAATTGAAACATTACAATAAATTGGTTCTAACACAACCATATTAAAGGGACAGTGCACTCAAAATGAAAATAGTGTAATCATTTAATGAACCTCATGTTGTTCCAAACCTAGATGAATTTCTTTTTTTTATCCATGGAAACTTTCATTGCATTTTTATTTAATCTTCATATAATGAAATAAATTGGGTTATCTCCTTTTGTGTTCCACAGAAGAAAAAGTCATATGGGTTTGGACTGACATGAGGGTGAGCGAATACATTTTTAGTTTTGGGTGGCCCCTTTAAAATTGGCAATCGGCATGAAATGGAAGTTGTTATAGACTTTTCTTCCCTATTGTGACGTATACCTGAGTGAAACGCCTTCTCAAACAAGAAAAAATGTAGGGCGGGACTTGATTTTGTCCATGGGGAATTGATTGGATGGTTGTGGTTTGCTATTGCATTTGAATTTTAACAAAATAATAATGTGCACGGATAAATCATTTATCATAAATTCTGCAATATTTAATTAAAAGACAAGAATTGTCAGTTTTGATTTCATGGTGACTTGAAGGATATGGAGTGCACAGTGAATTCATTTGTAAGGGTGAATTACAACAACAACTGAAGCACAAAAAGAGAGATTTGATTTCAAGTACTCCCACCACAGCCTAAAACAGCTATGACTAAAAAAGCTTCATCTTAAACTCAGCAATAAACTTCAAGAGCTCCTCCAGCATTGCCCTGATGCTCTGCAATTATGTGGTAAGAGCAGAATTACTGCATCACGTGCCCAAATAAAGTTCCCATCTAAAAAGGTTGCGACAGCAATGAAGGGCATTAGGAAATTAATTATTGGATTCAAGTACAACACGTAAAGGGCTTATCTTGCAAGACTGAGCAGTATTATTTGATTAACATCAGGAATGCAGCTCAACTTTAAAAATATATATATATATATATATATATATATATATATATTGGCAGGACACATCCATACGAGCTGCCTAAAACGATTATCTTCACCACAGCTGAGGCGTCGTCAGTCTTTAGTAAGATGCCTATCCTAACCCTATGTAGCCAAAAGCATTTGAAAGAACCTTCAACTTCACAAAAAATGATTTTACGGCTGCTAAACCCCATAAACTCATGTTTTGAATCGCTAATATGCGTGGCAGGACTCACTTAGCAACAGCTGGTCCATGTTACCAGGAAGTTGACTGCATACCTCAAGTAATTACTGCTTTGGTGGTGTTGAAAAACTCTTTGAGGTTAGCCAGACCAGCGCTTTTAGCAGGGTGGTTCCCTAGTTTTTAAATAAACGCCCCACTTATGCACCATTTGAGATGTTTCATTGACATGCGCCCTGTTGTCAGACTCAATTTGATCATTATTAGTTACACACTCGATCACATCTTCGTTTAAAATAACATGCGTTTAAAGTAACATGTAAGTGTACGAAACTGGAGTGCCATACATACCAATCGGTTGAGCCTCCTCCGTAACATCTTTAATTCTTCTGTCTTCTTTGGTATCTGAAGACAGTGTCGAGCAGCTGTTTTCCTTTTGTTGCAGCCAACTACAGGCTAGTTGAGCTTAATGATGAGTAAGTTTGCATGTATGACGGCAAAATGCGCCCTATTTAGCTATCTACTTTCTAACCTGTTTCCCCGAGCTATATGCAATGCGGCGGTGAAGCTACATCGTTTCCATATTAATTGAATCCTGTCATCTCTAACCATTCGCATTCTCCTTTTTGGATACTTTGCGCGGCGCTAGTCGCGGGAGCTCCCCGCGCGCGGGGTTGATAGAGTCAGCGGCATCCTGTACTCTGTGTGCCCTGTTGCTGAGCCTCCAAATAATTCACCGCATTCGCCTCCCCGCGATTAACGGACTGCACGCGACTGGAGATTGATGAGAGGAAAAAAGTGATGGCGATCTCTTGAAGGTGCGGATTTCCACTCGTGTGCCGCCGCCCCCTCCTCTCGTTCAGATTCCTGTCAAACACATTTTACTCTCCTAACGCAAGTGCCGCTACGACAACAAGCCCCGCCCCTCGGTGCCGTCATGACGCAAGGTTTCTGGGAAATGTGTTTTTAGGCAAGTGCGATTCTTTTTTTTTTTGTTGTTGCATGAACAAACAGCGTGTCACTTCTGAGAAATTTGTTCAGTTGAAATTAACGTTGCTAGTAGTAGTCGTGAAAATATTTTTCATTGAAATGTTGACCTTTAGTCATTGTCATAGTAGGTTATAAGGAAAGAAATACTTTTTGTTTCATTTCCTTCTTTATTTGACAGTATATCTTTGGGACAAAACATGGAAAATGCAGCATAGAATTAAGGTCAAAGTCAAAATACTTATTGTTTATATATATATATATATATATATATATATAGGCCTATATATAGACTCTTGGATAAAACAATAATGTCATAGCCTATGTATTATTTCATGGGATTATTAAGTGCATTAAAAACACCTATATCTAACCAATTTAATGTCGATGTTGTGAATCACTGTGTCAGTATTGCAAATACACAGACTAGCATTAATAATACTACGTGTTCACTTCTGGGCTGGGATAAAATGTATTTTACCAAAAGTACTGAATAGACGTCCTCTCTCACCCCTTTACTCACGCTGTTAGCTTGTTGATAGATTTTGTTATACCAC
The DNA here is from genome assembly GCA_039654765.1 of Mylopharyngodon piceus. NCBI lineage: Eukaryota > Metazoa > Chordata > Actinopteri > Cypriniformes > Xenocyprididae > Mylopharyngodon > Mylopharyngodon piceus. The sequence continues at coordinate 7,342,281 of CM077439.1, forward strand.
CACCACGTGGTTCATGTTTAGATTGCAAGCACGTTATATATTTACCCAACAAGGAGATGATCCTTCATCAAGAAATTGCTAAATAAATTCATATGAATAGTGCAGTCACACTGTCTGTCTGTCCGTCTGTCCGTCTGTCCAGGGCTTGACTTTTTTTTTTTTTTGCTCACCAGCCACTGTGGCTGGTTTTCCCAAAATTATTAGCTACTAGTAGGCTACTTACCATTTTCACTGGCCACAATTTAGAGCTCTGAAGCAGTGTTTTGAAATCGGCCCATATAGATAGGCTATCGTTGAAAAGTCGTTATTTATTTATTTATTTTTTATTTTGGCGCACAAAAAGTATTCTTGTCGCTTTATAATATTAAGATAGAACCACTGAACTCACATGAACTGTTTTAAATATGTTTTTATGGACCTTGAGAGTTTCAATGGCTTTGCTCTCAATGGAGGCCTCACTGAGCCATCGGATTTCATCAACAATATCTTAATTTGTGTTCCGAAGATGAACGAAGGTCTTACAGGTGTAAAATGACATGAGGGTGAGTAATAAATGACATTATTTTCATTTTTGGGTGAACTAACCCTTTAAGAACTTCCGCAATAATATAAGGCAGCTGGAAAACTACGGTGAAATGACACTTGTTGGTGTGTCGGTATCTGTCCTGAGGTAGCTTTAACAGCATCAATAGTGTAATACTTAGTTTATAATCAGAAAATAGTCATTTAAATAGTCAGACCTAGCGTTAATTTAGTTATTCAAACGTAAGACGACATTTAAAAATCCCTCGGCAAAATTCAATTTGACCATCAGTTTTCACACTTTTGTGTGAAAAAAAGCATCAAAACACTGTAAATTAAAGATAGTGCACTTTAGTTAGATTCATTGAATAAAATGTGAGTTTGCACTGACTGACAGCTTCTGTGATTATAAAGGGAGATCGCAGTGCTCGCTTTCTGTGTATTCATTTACAAGTTATTGTTTTTCATGAGATTTTGTGAGTACTTCATACTTTACCTTGACAAAATGTATTTTTAAACCTAGTGATTTTATAATATTTAATATTCATTATTGTGATCATTTATGTCTTTTTTTATCTTTAAATAAAAATGTTTTCTATCAAATGTTGGATTTCTTACATCTTGAAACGTTTGGTTTTACAAATGGGGACAATCTCAGAAGGATGAACAAATAATGTTTTTGGTCATCACATTAAAAATAACATTTGAAGTGCTGGAAAAATGTTGCGTGTGCGTGTCTAATTACAGACACAGCGTTTCTTATTCAAACGTTCCCGTTAACTTTGTCTTTATTGCAATCAATAAAACTGGTTTACTGGCAAATTAGGCAAGTGTGATAACTGCATTAAAATATAAATACAACATTAAAAAGTCAACCATTGATGGTTTTGTGTCGATGTACAGCGAGTACAGAATGACAGCTAACAGTTCACCGGAAATGCCCAAGCTGGCTTAAAGGTGCAATGTGTAAAATTTGGGAGGATCTATTGACAGAAATGCAATATAATATACATAACTACGTTTTCATTCGTGTATAAAGACCTTACATAATGAACGTTATGTTTTTATTACCTTAGAACGAGCCAGTTCTATCTACATACACCGCGGGTCCACCCTCCATGTCAAGTCGTCATTTTGCGCCGGCATGTTTCTACAGCAGCCCTAAATGAACGAACGCTCTACAGAGCGCGTTTCATCACTATGTTGTTCTTCTTCTAAATCGTTCATGTTTTTAGAGGCAGCTTGCATCGTCACTACGTTGAATACGCACGAAGAAGAAGTAGTAGTAGTAGTCGTCTGGTTTATTAGAAGCAGAGATCGTTCTTTGTTAGAAGAAGAAACCTCATTGCTTGACTGGCTAACGTACTCTCTACTGTCTCAGATGACGACATCTTTGACTTGTGTCGGCCAGACGGCCACTGTAGCTTCTCAAATCACGCGAAAGGGAGGGGTGAGCTGCCGTTGCTAAAATTTACACACTGCACCTTTAACGAAAACCAGGAAGTAACCGTGCATATGGTCAATTTTTTATTATATGTAGGCTATGTCCATATTAATCAAACTTTAACTAAGGTCTTATTTGCTTGTTGAGGATGCCATTTTTTTTTTTTTTTTTTTGGCACTAATTTCTTCAGTAATTTATAACACTAAGAGAGGGCCTAAACTATTGTAAAAATAATATTTGAATATTTGTTATTTTAGGAATTCATATTTTGACAATAAACATCTAAACCTTTTTGAGGAAATAAACCCTTTGAATCTGCCTGTTCAGTTTGTGCTGGAATGTGAAGGGTTAAATGAAATACGCCTCTTTTCTTCCTATTAGAATTTTTCTACATTTTCAGCTCTGGTGATCCGGCTATGAAAAGTATAGAAATATATACATAGATGCCTCATTAGTAGCTGTTTCTATGAGCTGTAAGCCATCTGCCATATTGAAACAGTCAAAGCCGGTTTGTGAACATTCGAGAGCAAGTTGACTGAGCGTCTGCAACCGTAGTTAGACACATGTAAGAATATCTATATCAGCAATAGACTTCAGCACATGATTTTTCTAAACTAACACAATACAAAATTAAAAAGTTACCATTAGTAAAAGTAAAAACATTAAAAAGTACCAAAGTAAAAGTAATTTTGAGTTCATATAGGCCTGGTTTTACAGTCAGGGCTTAGATTAAGTTAGAATTAGGCCTTAGTTTAATTAGGACATCTAAGTTGCTTTTATAAGTGTGCCTTAAAAACATTACTGGTGTGCATCTTGAGACAAAACAATGACACTGACATATTTTAAGATATGACAGTACAAGTCAGTTTCAATTAAAACAGCTCAAACATGCATTTTAGTCTGGGATAGGCTTAAGCCTTGTCAGAACCCCTGTAGCAATGTTTAAAGTTCAGGGAAGAATGAGGTGGGAACCAGTGAAATTTAATCATAAAATAAACAAACAACAAAACAAAAGTAAAGCAGCAGCCCCTCACGGAAGACAGCCACATAAAAACATAATAAAACACCAACATAAATAGTCCATGCCTGGTGCTCTCTCGTCCTTCACTCTCGTCATTCCTCCTTTTATCCTTCCGAGCTCCTCCGTGAGACTCGCTCCGTTCTCGCAGCTCTCAGCTCCGCCCTGCTTACCACAACTAGCAAACATTTCACCCACCTCCACCTCCGTTATCTTGCAGATTTGGCCACAGATAGTAAGTTGCCCTGAAACAGGAAATGTCACATTAACCTGTTAACTGCTGATGTCTTTCTGTGTTTGATTATATTTACATTCCTCTGGGCTTTTAGTCCAAGTGTGCTCATTTGGATAAAAACTTTTGGATTATCGTATGTTTACTTCTAAAATCTTTAGAGAGCAGTTTTTTTAATCTATCTATTTTTACTCAAAATAGGGCAATGTGTGAGCATTATGGAGAGCTAAACTCTCAGAGTGAGATGACGACAACTCCCACTCTTACATTACGAGCTGCACTTCTTTGCCTGTCCCGGAAGGATGTGTTCGTTTTGGCCTCATCATAATTCAAAGACTTTAACAGAAAAGTTGTATTTTTGCATTTTCGTGTCCTATCTTTTTATATATTCAGAAAGTAGGACCAACTTTGAAATGGTGCCATTAATTGTTTCATTACAAGTGAGTGGCATCTATCTATCTATCTATCTATCTATCTATCTATCTATCTGTCTGTCTGTCTGTATAGCTAGCTACATAGCTAGCTATGCACTAACCATTTAGTGCACACTAGGGATCACCTAGTAACCACTCATAATACTCAAAAACATACATAAAATACATAAAACTGCCTAACAGCCACTCAGAACTTAGCCACTGGCTTTGGCTACGTCATAAACATTGGAGCATTTAATGCATAAAAACCTGTTTTAATTGTCATCGTTAATAGGGTGATTGTCCAGAATTATTATTTCATTAAAATCATTTTCTACTTCATCATCAGTGCAAATGAAATGATATTGGGGAAGTGATTCTCAGCCTTTGTAACTCAGTCCTATATTCTCAGAGTCACTATTTAAAGGCTCCCCGTGCACAGACTGTGATATTTCCTCTGAAATCACATGAAATTATAACAAAAAATAATTTACAAACTAATTAGCCAGTTACGCTTTTATATCAGCTGACAATTGTTGAAGGGACTAATTAATATTTGACATTTTTGGGCAGCACTGTTAAAAAAAAAAAATAAAAAAAAAAAAGTTCAGTTCATGTAAAACTCCTTTTCTCCTGAATATGAATATGATGCACATGTCACGTTGCAAGGTAGTTCCTTGGAAGTTTACTGAGGCCCCCTAGTGGGCTATGGCATACTGTACAGTTGCCAACCACTGATGAAGGGAAGAGGACATTTTTATTGTAGAGAGCATTTGACTGAACAGAAATGTTATGCAACTTTAAATTTGTTTAAGCTTATAAATACATAAATAAAAGTAAATTTAAGCTTTGTCAAGCCAGCCAATATATAAACAATACATCATTCATTTACAATGAGTGCTATTTTAGTATAATTGAGATACTATTATAGTTTTTATTAATATTTTGAATTAGTTTTAATTTTAAAGTTTAATTTTAAAGTTTTAGTATTTTGATGTTTTTATTATTATTATTTTAAATATATAATTTTTATTTCTTTTTCAGCTTTATTTTTTAGTATTTTTAGTACATCAAGTTAAACTAAATGAAAATAAGAAATGTTACCTTGGTATCTTAAAAAAAACAAGTTTATTTTATTTAAGTTAACGATTATTTTGTTTATTTTTTTATGGTTTTAGTTAACTATAATAACCGTGGCATGAAAATATTTTTCAAAAGTTTTTTCTGGTGACGTTAAGAAAAGTAGCTCGTGCTTAGAAAATGAATCTGCAATATGCAATAACCCCACACGATGGCGTACTAATGCAGTAAGTGGCGGTTCAGCTGATTATGCAAATTCTGCGATTGTAGGTTCAGACTTCATTCTGGAGACACTTCACATCCTTGAGGTTTTTACACACCAGTTGTCTGTGATAAAAAAGATAAGTATTTAGGGCTACAAAATAGCACAAGAAATATGGTGAGTAACTTTTTGTAGGCTGTGTAATTCAAGCATTTATAAAGGCATTTAATGTGTTTTTGTACTTAAAAACCTGTTTTTATTGTAATCTTAATATAGGTTAATTGTCCAAAGACATGCACACTTTATTCATGCGTTAATGACAGCTGATAATGGTGTCATTTATTACCATTATTCCTCAATGTTTTGTTGTTGTTGTTTTATATATATATATATATATATATATATATAAACTGTATATAACCATATATTTATATATATAGAGAGAGAGAGAGAGAATTTTTTTGGAGAATAGGGAATATATTAAAAAGAAATTACTAACAAATTATTAAAAAATAGTAGCATCTGTTGGTTAAGTCATTAAACAATGTATATATTTTACTTTTTTAAATAACTTGTTGGTATAAAAAAGTCAAATTTATACAGATTTTCCAGTCTTTTGAGTATTTAAGAAAAAGTAGCATTTATATCTGGCATTCCATCACTATTTCTTCTCATAGTGACTCTGAGCTCTAGTCACTCTAACAAGTTGCTCTCTGTTTACAGGACTTCCTAAAAGTTGCAAGACTTCCTCAGACATCAATTTTAGGGGAGTCCCCTCACTTTCTCTCCTTGTACGCATCCCTCATTCCCACACTGGGTCTTTGTCAGCAGTTCCTGTCCTAGGACGAGGCGTGGCGAGCCGTGGGGCTAGGGCAACCGTAGCTGCTTTCATAGACACCTGCAGATTGGACAAAGGGCCGAGGGTGCCAACACCGAAGACAGATTGATGCTTTGTGCGCGGCAGAGGCAACCGAGGGAGAGAGAGCGCAACTTGCTCGCACACGTGTGTGTGTGTGCGCGTTGGTCCAAGGGGTGGGATTAGGGGGTTTATTGGGAAGAGTGAGGGTGGGAAGGAGGCCGGGGGGAGTCGCAGAGATTGTCACTCCAGTCTGTGTGAGTCCAGGCTTTAGAGGCCTCGGAGAGATGGACAGCTTTTGTGGGTTGCGTCGGTGCACAATAGTGGCACTTTAATGGGCGGTGAAGCTGGAGCAGGCTTTGGCCCAGGATTGAGGGGAGCTCGGTGGCTAGAGGGGGAGATCTAGGGCCGGGGGGCAGGGGGGCTGTTTTACTGCTTCTCTTAGAAGGGACTAATTCATGGGCATTGAGTCCGTCACTCGTTATTCATTGAATGCGCCCAGTGCAGGAATGCAGCAGCATCAATTAGAATGTGTTAGCAGATAGCAAGGCGAAGAAGAAAAAGCCTGCTCTCCCTTTTGCTCGCGGGACAACACAGGCCCACTATAGGAGGTGTCAGAACCACAAAGCCTTTTTGTGATTCTCTCTCCATTACATTACCAGTGCAATATGTAAGGTGGGGATTCTTTTGATTCAAATTAAGTGGAAAAAACACTAAATCCTATTTTTATTCAGCAAGGATAATGGTGTTATACTCTATAAAGGTCTTTAACTACTTATCTGTGGCTTAAAATCTCCCTGGCTCCCATTCTCTCGTTCGGTCTCTCGCTCTTTGCATTATATTTATTCAGTGGCAGTGGGTCAAAGACAGACTGTTAAACAGAGTTGCTTGTAGCATTAACTGCCGCATCACTCTTAATTGTATATCAGTGGGTCAACGGTTTGTTGTGCTGTCCCCCTTTTTTAAAAAGAGGGTATGAATTAAAACAGACTCTTGTAAGCCATTGTCGGCGGTGTGCTTGCGCTGCCACTTCAGATACTTTGGGTCTTTTGAATAACGAGACCCTCTCTAACTTGCGGCATTCGAAACAAAAGAGAGGAAAGGCTAGAGTATACTTTGATGATGGAACGTCTGGGTGATATAATTCCATTGCGTTTCACGACTAAAGGGGAAACAGAACGTCTGCGTTTGGACTAATTGGGACGCCGTGTCATCCGTGATGGCAAAATACAATCGCTTTTGATTCACTTTTTTGGAATGTTTTAAGTGAAATCTAAATGAAACCAACTTGATGGATAAATTCAGTTTTTACTTCTTTAATTGGCATTTAGGAACATACAGGGAAGTTTGGAGACGGCGGTTGCTGAATCAAAAGTGCTAGCAGGATGTTTAATGTTCAATGTGCTCAATTGCATCATCCATTTCCTCATCATTCCTCCAAACAGAATGATCCAGCTGGCACGTGTGCGCAAATGGATTTTGGGATTTTTTTTTCATTCTCCTCAGATTTAATATGAACGAACTAGGAAGAACCTCTCATAGCAAGGTGTTTGCTTGAATATGAGCAATTATGCTTCATTTGGAGCCAAATGAGGGGAATTTGCATCCACTGAAAGGAGCGCTAGTCTTAACTGTGCAGAAAGTGCAGTAAATTGGTGCAAACTGAGCAACATGCAGACATGCATCTTCAGTATAATTGTATAATTGTGGAATGACTTTAAATGCAGTCTTCCAATTAAACTTGCTTCTTCGGTGAGGCGAAAGGCAAAGGCACTGAGCCTTGATGGAAATCTGAGAATTGCCACATTGTAAAAATTGCTTCCTTCAAGGAGGATCATTTGCACCAAAATGGGAGATTTGGAATATGGACAGATGTCTTCACACATGCGGCGGAGTGAATTGGTGAAGCTGGCATTCGGTAAGAGGGAGGGAGAGAAATACGTCGAGAGAGAACTTCCTGCCTTTTCTGGCCCCCGCAAACCAGCACCAACGACTTCCGACTGGAAAATGAGACGGATGCTTGTGTCTGAGTGTAATCTGTCACATAAATGTAATCTAATTACATTGGATGATTTTAGCTCGCTTTAAGTTCACCTTTACATCGGCGCAAAAAAGAATATAGCTGTCATCGCTAGAACGCTGAGAGCGCTGTCGTCGATGACAAATGAGCAAATGAGAGTGTGAGGGAATGAAAATTTGTGCAGTGCCAGTGGATGTGAGCGTACAATGGTCCGACTGCTGCTGTCTGCAGGGATCCAAACAGCCAGGCCTCTGTCTGGATTAAACCCTGCTTCAAACAAAGGGGGGCTCAAGTAAACGGTTCATGAATGCTGATTAATTGATGCCATTTTTCTGCAGTGTGCCATGGAGATTTAGTTGGTGCCTCATCTGGGGGGTGGAAAGGGGGGGCAAAGAAGTGGGTCAACTTCTAAAATGATAACCCATTTCTTCATTCAGTGTGATTTGTGGCAATCACCTGAAATTGTTTAGAAAAGTGCTAAAACTCAAACAAAGTTTGAGACTAACTAGACTGTCCTCACCACAACACAGGATTAAAAATAATGTGTCTAAATTGGTCTCTGGTTTCAGCCCCCAGCTGATTTAGGTAACAAGGTTCACTGCCGAGGGTTCCCACGATGGGGGTAGGTGGGCACAGGTGTCCTGGAACAACGTGAGGGTGGCCCAAGGCCCGAGGGGCGAAGCGCTGGCCCGTGGCCCGCCTCAATGTGGGGCTCCCAGGGGCCGACTCAATAGGCTGGGTTCCACTTGATGGCGAGAGAAAGGGCCGTTTCAGCCACTGCCCAGCAGGAAGGATCTGCTTGTGGAAGACCTCTTTCAGGAGCCTCTGTTTGTCTGAAGGCTGTCACAGCAGATGAGTACTCAGCAAACAGCGTGAACAAGGATTTGAACCAGAAAACCAACAGAGCCTTGACAATATTGTGATTGGGGCTTGTCTCCTTAGAGGGGGCTGAATGGCCAATCGAGAGTAGGAACAAGTGTGCATTCAGGACGGGACGTGGATTCCTCATAGTCGCTTTTCAGGACAGGGCGAGAAATCATGGCAGGAAACAGAGGACTGTGTGTGCTTAGGAGAGTCAAAATCCAACAACATGTCTAATCGACAAAGAATCAAGCTAAGCCTAGATGATCCTCTGGGTGCTTCTGTGGAGTGTCTGTGTGTGCGTGTGTCATAGCTACGGTTTAAACATATGGCCATAAATTAACAGAACAGATGATTTTGATGAACTGTAGAGCAACCGCTGACTTTCAAGATACTCACTGCTAAGATACTCTTCCATCTTCTCAATGAAAAATCCCTTGTTGTTAAAGGAATTCCAGGTTCAATACAAGTTCAATCAACAGCATTTGTGGCATGTTTATTATCACAAAGAATGATATAGACAAAATGGAGTTTAAAGTCAGCATGAAACGGTTTTAAAAGTTGCAATAGTCTTTTCTTCCCTATTTTGCCGTATATCTGAGTGAAACGGCTTCTGGAATTAGAAAAATGTTGGATGGGATTTGATTTCATCCTTCGGAAATTGATTGGATCGTAGGAAGTTGGGCGTTGCTAACTATATGGACGCACATCTGAATGCCAGGGCCCTGTCCTAAATGACATACTTCATGTGCACTTGCGGTCTTGTGGGGTGTCCCATTTGTCATTTTAGTTTTTTTTTAAAGGGGGCTCATGAGCGCCCCCTTTGTGGCTAATATGTGCCCTTGATGCACACTTTTGCCAAGCCCCACTGAAGGAAGTTCCGCAGCAGACTTCTACCCGATAGTCAAAGTGGCGTTACATCACAAAAGTGTGGACTCGGAGGAAGATCGCGACAGCTTAGGGTTTCATTTGGGACAGAGCTCAGTTTGCAGTCAATTGTGGAGGATATAGCCCCACCCTCCACCAAGACATACGTCATGAAAGAACAGATGCCGTTTCAAGGGGGAGGGGAGGTTAATGTTTCATTAAAGATTACAAGGGCATATGAATTTTAAAAAATAATGATGTGGATGTATCTGCAACATTCTGTAAAAAAAAAAAAAGAAAAAAAAAGAATTGTCAATTTTGATTTAATGGCAACTTTAAGATAAGGGCACTTACTATAGAAGATTTAAAAGTGGAGTAATGTGGAGCTTATAATTTTATGAAAGCATTTCCAATAATTTTTTGGTTAAAACTTATTGTACAGTATATTAGGCCCTTGTATATTTTTTTAACCGTAAAGCTGTTTTAATCATATTTTTGACAGTCATTTTAGGGTTTATGGCATTGCGTTGTCACCCAAAACCATAACATTAGATATAATTTTAGACAAAAAGTGTTAGTAAGCATTTTTTTTTCTACACTTAATAATAACATTCATGTTAACAGAAATATTGTTTATGGCTAGCCTACTATTGAAATGGTGAGCATTTTAAAGGGTTAGTTCACCCAAAAATGAAAATTTGGAGCCGGCCAATATGCTGAACTTAAACAGCATATGCGAATGACAGAAGAAAAGATATTGTTGAGTAAAGTTGTTATTTTTTGTTTGATGGTTTAATGGTTAAAATGAAGGTTTAACCACTGCAGTCACATCGACTGTTTTAACGATGTCTTTAGTACCTTTCTGGACCTTGAAAGTGGTGGTTATATTGCTGTCTATGGATGAGTCATATACCTCTCAGATTTCATCAAAAATATCTTAATTTGTGTTCCGAAGATGAACGAAGGTCTTACGAGGGTGAGTAATTAATGACAGAATTTTCATTTTTGGGTGAACTAACCCTTTAATGTTTCCGAATTAGCCCCATTCACTTCCATTGTAAGTGACTCACTGTAACCCATTAACACAGTACATTCATAAACCCATGGGTTATCATTCTTATTTACATAAATACATACATTAATACTGACATTTAGATTTTTTCCCCCTCACCCTGACCTGAAATACAGCGTGTTAAACTTTCTGTGACGTAAAGCGCATGAAAATTTAATGAATCAAGCGCATTTTGATTTATGATTGGTTGTTTGTTGCTATCGCTGCTCCGAAGCATTTTATAACCTAGTGTTAAAAGAGAGGTTTATAAAATAATATATAACAGTGGTAAAAGTCAGATCTATTATTGTAAGGGTTTATTATTTTTTTTAACAAAATTCTTTTTTTTTTTATCTGCATTAGAAAAAATGATCAAATTCAGACCAATCAAAGCCAGGTGTAAATATTGTGCTGCAGAAGTTCATATTACTAAGTAGACTAATAGTGGAGCTATTTCTCTTTTTAACCAACTTAAACCTAAACCGGATGCCAGGAGTTCACAGCTAACAGGTCGTGGGAAGCTTAGTCTCACTCTACAGCACTTCCTTACACAAGCCTGAGCCCAGTAGCATGACCTCTCTCCAGCCAGGTTAATTCTGATACCTTAATCCCCTGTGAACAAGCCCGCCGCCGGTTTTCTGGATCCAGGCTGCTCTCACACCTGTGTGCTGTCACCTGGCTGCTGTACAGCCAAGCAGAGAAATTCCAGATGATTGGCCTCATGTCATTACATGCAGCTTAAAGGATGCTGTTTTGCACAAGCAAGATTGAGGGTTAGGGTTTCTCTTAATGAATCCAAGGTATTAGATTGTCAAAGGAATGATATCGTATTTCTTTAGAGGCTGTGTAATTTCTGTGTTTGGGAAATGCTGATTTACAATGGATTGAAGGGATTTGTTTAAGCACGCAATTTGCCATCTTAAAAAGCCAAATGTATATTCCAACAGAAACTGTCCTGAGAGATTTTCAAAGCATCGTCAGCTGTTGCAGACAGGCCTGGATAATCAGCTGACGGTTGTCATCTATTTAGTCGTCTTTTTAAAAATTCATCATACACTTATTGACAAATTTATCCGCTTAATGGCCGGGCGGAGAGGTTGACAGAGAGGAATGTTGTCTGCTGGAAGAGCTGTGCTAAGTTTGAGGGGTGCTGAAGAGAGATGGTCGTGATGGAATGGGCAGGGAAGGGCTGTGACTCCTCCATTGAGTGTGTAGGGGCACGCTGAATTGGGCTGATTTGCCTGTGAATGGAGCCTTTCCATTATTCTTGTTAGGGAGCTGTCACATCCAATAGAGAAAGTGAAAACCTCCTTTTATCAACCTTTTCTAAGTGAAACAGAACAGGCAATCAATAACTGAATTCAAAACCGGGGGAAAGTCAAGCAGAATGATATGGGGATGTTAAAAAAGGGGGCATTTGTCAAATTGGTAATGAAGAAAAAAAGCTAATAAGTGATAAAATTTCAGCTCAAGTAGGATGATTAGAATAGCAGGAAAGTTATTCATATTTAATATAAATTTAATATAAAGCATTAGGATAAAAACGAGTCTAAAAATATTATGTGAGTTTGTGAGCAGAGGAAATACTAGAATGACAGATGATGTTTTTATTCTGTTCCTGCCATTGTATTTTGAATGGAGACATACACAAAAATGTAATGAAATAAAGTAAATTATGTCAGTTTGTTTGATTCAACAAACAGAAATTTATATTACATTTATAACCAAATTAAATTACCAGGTTTGTTACACACAAAAAATCTTAAGAATCATAAACTCTAAATTTGTTGATAAAATAGAAACACTTCAAATGTTCTTACAACCATTTGCTATATCATCTAAATAACTTTAAATACAGTACTCACTGTAACAAAAGGAATGCACTGGTACATAATATGTTTTTGTCGCCTAACCATTTCCTTTTGAATGCACTGTACAAGATATATTGTACTGCTAAAGAGAAAAGGGTCTTTTATTTTAGAACTTCAAGCATATTGAGTTGGATTTTGAAAGTTACTTCTGTTATTTCAGATGAATATATTGATATCAGAATAGAGAATACAGAATACAGCGCAATGTATAATCTATATCTCAGTCTTAATAGACTGAAATCATAAATAATCTGATGGTCCCATCACAGCTATATCCTAAAAAAGAATAATTTTAAAGCCAGCTGAATGACTATAATTTGAAAAATGTGAAATTACGTAATGGAATATGACAAATACATTTAAAATGTGTTCAGGAATATAATTTAAAATTATATTTTAATATTTTAAATGGGGATTAATTTCATTTTTTGAAAAATAGGTATCTTATAGTAACATTTTTAATGCAATTAAAAGGAAGTATTAAAAAATGCACGCATGTTCATGACTTTGTCTTATCGAGCCAAAATGGAATGAATATAACATTCATCAGCTAATTTTCATATACTGCGGCTTCCAGTGTTTTTCCGCTGGATGGAGAAAATGAATCGCATCATTTAGCCCCATCAATCAACCTGGTAATTGATGTCTTAATTGATGGCTGGGTTATACAGTTATTTGAGCACCTTCATTGTGGACTGTCATTGTTCACTCTTTTCAAACACACTGCCCAGCAAACGGCACGGGATAGAGCAACTCGACAAAGACATACTAAACCAATACATGTGTTGCTGGAATAAATACATGTATTTATTCCAGGGGATACAAGATCTCATTTTAGGATCCAAATAGAAGAGATATATATCAGATTAATTAAATTATTTTCTTCCCTGTTTTAAGAAAAAAAAGTAATAAATTAGAATAAGAAAGATAATTGGCACTTTCCACAAATAAGGTACAAAATAAGACCCGAAACACTTAAAAATGTAATTTAATTTCTTTTTTAACAGATGGCCAGAGAAATGAGTTTAGCCTTCCACTTCATGATGTCAAAAGTATATTTTACATTAGCTTTTTTTCCAATTAATTTTAAATGAGATTTTGCAGATTTGCAGCACTGTTCCCAAAAGTAAAAGGTTTAAAAAAAAATTTAAATTTTCTAATAATTTTCTAAAACATTTAATATATAGTTTGTTAAACAAAGACAAACCACATAAGCATGAAAATACATAGAACATTTTTTTATCAAATTAAAAACATAAATAAAAAAAAGGAAAGAATGGATAACAGGGTTGCCAATTTAGCCTAAATAACCAGGGCTATCACCATTTTAATGGAGGACATACAGCCATTTGATGTGTTTAAAACCCAATACTTTTCATGCTAAGTTAATTTATGTTAGCTAAAAAATATTAAAAACATGATATTTGTGCCTGTAATGCTTAAAAATAGGAAGTAATGGGACCATATTCATGGAAAGATTTCTAAAACTTACTCTCTCATCTGTAATATTTTTTCTCAGATTGTGGGCTTTCAACATTCCCGGTTTCACTGCTTGTCTCCGCGGTGACTGAGTGCTGAATCACTGTGACCGATGGAACTGTCACCCATCCATCTTCACTGGCCTGGCTGCAGATTAAAGCAGAAGGATGTATAAATCAGAGCGCTAATGAATAGCTCTACTCAACGGAAGAGAGAGACTTACCTATTTTTCTCTGCCCACTCAGTGGGTCCCACTGATCTCTTCCAGCAATCCTTTCTCCTGAAACTCTCTAGCCAAAGCATAATGGCGGTCAAACGCTGTCTTTTCTTGACAGGTTAGTTGTTAAACACCACCCTAACTAAACTAGTCTTTAAACACTCTGGGGGCGGCAGCAGGTATCAGTTGGGTGGGTGAAGCGTCGGCCTCTCTCTGTGTGTAATCCTGGCCTGCTGATGGTGCTGGGGGGCATTTTGCTTAATTGGGTTACAGAATACTTTAATTACTTCACTTTCCCACATTCGTGCTCTGTGCACAGACACAATGATGGCACGGTGAGAATCTGCAGCCCAGGGCCCTGGAGTGCAGCTGCAGGGTAATTATCATTACGAGCTCCATGCATCTGTATACAAACAAGCCCACAGCTGTTAACTCTCTGAAACTGACGATACATGCCACATGAAAGTGCCATTGATGGCACTGTGCCTATGTGTATTTATATGAATATATATGAATTCATGTATGATTATATATGAATATATAAGGTTAGTTGACAAAATACTTATGGAAAGTTGACATGTTCTGCGGCTTGATAGGATATCAACTATTTCAAACATTTTGCTAATTATTTCATAATATTATAATATTATGGATGCAGCTTTAATGAGCTCATAGTCAAGACAGAACAAAGTTTAGAATAAGAAATGAAGTCACATTATGAGATATAAAATCAGTTATGAAACATAATGACAATTATATTTTACTTTGAGCCAAATGAATAAATATGGTAAAAAGAAAAATCGTTAAAATCACTATTGTTCAAAAGTTTGGGGTCAGTAATTTTTTTTTGTAAGAAATTAATACTTTTATTCATTAAGATGCATTAAATTGATCAAAAGTGACAGTAAGGACATTTATAATGTTACAAACGATTTCTATTTCAAATAGAAACAAATATTTGCTGTTCTTTTGAACTTTCTGTTTCCATAAAAAATATTAAGCAGCACAACTGTTCTCAACATTGATGATAAAAGCACCAAATCCGCATATTAGAATGATTAACACATTACATTACATTTTAAAAAATATTCAAATATAAAAACAGTTATTTTATATTGTAAGAATATTTCATGATATTACAGTTTTCAGTTTTTTATCAAATAAATGCAGCCTTGGTGAGACTTCTTTAAAAAACGTCTTACCAACCTCAAACTTTTGAATGGTAGAAGTGTCGGTATCACTTTAGTTTAGGGTCCAATTCTCACTATTAACTATTTGCTTATTAGCATGCATATTACTAGGATATTGGGTGTTTATTACTACTTATAGCACATATTAATGTCTTATTCTGCATGACCATATTCTAGATCCCTTAATCCTACCCAATACCTAAACTTAACAACTACCTTACTAACTATTAATAAGCAGTAATTAGGAGTTTATTGAGGCAAAAGTCTTAATAGTGAGAATTGGACCCTAATCTAAAGTGTGACCGCATTTTCATACGGATGCATAGTATATGAAAATATAGGACCTTCATGCATTATACAGATACACAACACATATAACTAACTAAAATAAATTAGGTGGACAGCATGACTCTATGGACACTGGGATGTGAAGTAAACACTTTAAACATCCCACAGGGAATTAGCTTATCTAAGGGTGAACTGTAAAAGGAGCATTTTTAGACATTTTGCCCATGAATTAGCCCATAAAAGGTGGTGTGGGAAAGGGCAAGATGGCAGAGGAACAGAGTGTGTGTGTGGAGGAAGCAGGAGGTGTGAAGAATAGTGTGTGATCAGTAGTGTGGATGCAGTGTGGGAGAGGGGGCTGCCCTGGCTGTCAGAACTCGGGCCCACAGTGGCCCAGCGGGAGCCCTGGCTGTGCTCCCATGATGCCCTGTTGCCGTGGCTGAGCCCTGGAATGTGACAGCACACAATGGAAGAGCGGGTCTGAGAAGGCCCTTCATCCTGATAACCACATTAAAGGCCCACCAACATCTGTTGAGGCACAGGAGAAAGGCCCTATCTCTGGGCTTTAACCCCCAACAGCACTAATCATTAACCCCCAGCCCTGAGAAGGAGCCCAATAACAGCACCTTATTTGTCAGGCACCCTGCTGAGGGACTGAGGGGACTAACATTGTACAGCAAACAGCGTGAGAAGAGCTGGATGATTACTCTTAAGGCCCCAATATACTCATGGCAGAGTTCTTTTTCATTCTTTGCTAGAAGAAGTTTGAAATACCTGAACACCGGTAAACTGTTAGCAAACGCCACCCATGGTGCAGGGAGAGGTATTTAGGTGATTTATGTTGGTTAATATGTGAATATGTGCAGCACGTTTTCCTCTCAACAACAAAATACAACAAAAATGACAGAGGTGAGAAAACAGCAGTTAAGAAAGCATCTGATCATAGTGATGTGGAAATGTTTGCGCAAAGCTCTGCAATTCGGCACTCTAGTCAAGTCACGTTTATATAGCGCTTATAAAGCAAGCAGTTTTACAGTATTAAAGGATTAGTTCAATTTAAATGAAAATTACCCCAAGCTTTACTCACCGTCCTAGGTGAATATGACTTTCTTCTTTCTGATGAACACAATCTGAGTTATATTAATAAATATCCTGATGCATCTAAGCTTTATAAGGGCAGTGAACGGGACCAACGAGTTTGAAGCTCAAGAAAGTGCATCCATCCATCATAAACGTACTCCACACGGCTCTGGGGGTTAATAAAGATCTTCTGAAGTGATGCAATGTGCTCTATACATAAAAAATCCATATTTAACAAGTTATAAAGTAAAATATCTAGCTTCCGCCAGACCACCTTCCATATTGAACTTATCAAAAAGCATAACTGACGTAAGTTCGTAAGTTGAATATGGAAGGCGTAGGATGTAGCGTAAGCGTTTTGAACTGCGAGAGGCGTTATGCTTTTTTCGTAGTTTGAAGCTAGATATTTTACTTTATAACTTGTTAAATGTGGATATTTTTCCACATAAACTTTGCTTTAGAAGGCCTTTATTAACCCCCGGAGCTGTGTGGAGTACGTTTATAATGGATGGATGCACTTTCTTGAGCTTCAAACTCGTTGGTCCCGTTCACTGCCATTATAAAGCTTGGATACGTCAGGATATTTATTAATCTAACTCCGATTGTGTTCATCAGAAAGAAGAAAGTCATATACACCTAGAATGGCTTGAGGGTGAGTAAAGCTTGGAGTAATTTTCATTTTAAAGTGAACTAATCCTTTAAACATGAAACATGTCACTTTCAATTAGAACTACAACTTTCTAAATTACATCACAATAGTTCATTGTTCGATATTTTGCTTGAAGTATATCGGGGCATTTAGAGGTCTAAAGTGACTACAGTAATGCACATCTTGGGTTTCTGAAATATTCCAACCTGATCTCACAAGAAAATGTAGCTATTTTACAAACCGGTGGTTTTGTATCAATTCATACATGTGATTAGTATAAAAACGTACAAATTAGAAAAAAGTAAGCATGAAGGCCCACCCCTAAACATTACTGTCAGTGAGGCATAAGCAGACTGTACAAAACCTAACTAATAAAGTCATACTAATTAGCCCTCTACCGCATGGTGTTGCCATATGGCAACATACTCTTTGTGTTCATTTCCTTGCCACTGTCTCTTGAAGAGAACATTCTTGTTTTTTTGTTGGTAAGAGAAGACCTTAGTTTAGCCAATGATGTGCTTTGGTTAAGTCACATAACATGCAATTTTTTTCTGTGGCGCGATTTCTGACAGACTGCCGTCTCTTGTCGGTAGTTGCTGAAAGCAAACTAAAACGTCAGTAACAAACAAGGACCAGCCCATGTCACATTCACAAAAAAACTGGTAACATCATCTCAGGTAAGTTATGATGACATATTCAACACTCAAAAAAGTTTTTATGAAATTAGTTTTTGGTAAATCGACAAAATGTCTGTGTTGCCAAGTGGCAACACTGTGCAATAATGGAATGACATTATTGTAATAGTTTAGCTAGCTAGCAAAGGTCAGCAGCAGTCTGTTAAGCTGTAACAATAACAACATTAATGCTAGTGATATAATGTTGATTAGTCGTATGTTAAGGACTGTATTTGTATTATGGATTAAATCAACATCGGAGTCCTGCCTGCCCACTGCCACCACAGCCAGTACTACTGGACCAGACCAACCACTGGCCTACCATGGTGTCTCAAAAAGGCAGGTGCAAGTGGCTGTAAGTGTATTGTTAGGGTGAAGTGCACCAAATGTGATGTGTACCTGTGCCTCACCTCTGAAAAAACTGCTTTGTGAAGTTTCGTACAGAAAAAAGGTGAAGTTTCAAGGATTATGGGGGGTTCATGTTCATAATCTTCCTCTCATAAGATTGCGTAATGTTGAATTTTCATGAACTGCAATGTTTTTGGTTTTATGTCAATGTTTTATGATACATGATGAACAGTATTATATATGGTTACAAACTGCCATGAGATTGGGCTGAGTATTCAGAACATATTTCACGATTTGGAGTATTATAGACAAAAAAGAGTGAGAGATACATACGTGCCATATAAACACTGCAGTTATTATAGTAGTGCAGATTTTCAATGGCACGTGATGTTTGATCCGGATGATTTTTGCAGTAAATGAGCACGTTTTTGTCCATGTGCAGGTGTTCTGCATCCTGAAGCACAGAAAGACAAGATATGAGCCAGAAACAGGTGTCCTGTCACAAGAAAACTTCTCACACTCCAGGATCCTCATCTGCCTTGAAGGGCCTTTAAGGCTGCCTCGCTTCCACAGGTTTCAAAGCCCTGCCAATTTCACCAGCATGAACCTGGAGACAAAGCAGAGGGGCTGGAGGTGGGGGCGAACGCAAACAAGAGTGATGCAGAGGAGAGGTGAGTGTCTTTCTCTCTGGCGTTTCATACGCGGCACTCTCTGTATACGGGCTCTGAGATTAGGAGCTGCAGGAGGTACCCCTAATGCACGGACTCCTCAAGTACCTCCACACAAGTAAGCCCATTCACCAGTAGCTCATTACACGGGCAATTAAGTGTCGTGGGGGGAGGGGGACGAGGGGCCGAAACGAGGGCCGCCCGCCATCGTGAGGAGCCCCTTCCCCCCGACCCACTCCTCCCAGCGTCTTCACCTGGGCAGGCCAGTGGACACCTGCCTCTTCTAATGAAGATCCATGGCCTCATTTCCATTTCTGGAGTCGTATCAGAGACGGCGGCACACAAAACCGCTCCTGTGTCCTCTGGTCCAGAGAAGCAGATAGAATGACATGGCTAAGTGCTCTTGCAGAGCTGGGGCAGCTGTAGGATCTGAAAATGGGGTTTTGGGAGGTTTGAAGTGGGGTGCTGCATTGCCTACGATGCTGCTCTCCTGCTTATTGGAGGGTGCTTCAGGTTCCGATCGGCCACAATGGCTGCTGCAAGTTTCCTCTGCTCTTCGTTTATAATGAGCGGATCTGCAGAAGGGAGGAGAGCCTGTGGAGGAAAAAGTACTCGCAAAATATTCTCACACAGTCCAATTCAGGTCGACTTGTTCATAATTTTGGAAAGCATCTGTAAATGAAGCATTTTCACTACAGAGCCAATATATTCCCATTAGTGATCTGTGCTGCTCTCTGTAAAGTCTCATAAAAGTAAAAGTCTCTTTAAAAAAGTCAGTAAGTCTTATAAAAGTCATTTATAACACCTTGCCTTCCAGTATCTGGAAGTCAATATATGATTGAAATGTTCAATGTTAATTCAAATGAATTAAAAAGAAGGACAATTCCGGTTTTGTGTATTTGGCCAAGGTAAATGTAGTGAGGAATTACGATATATACTGTAGAACTGTGGCATACTACTCTCAATTATATTTAGTCATCAATGCACATTAATGAACTGTACCAACTTTCATAGTAGGTTGTGATATCCTTGTTCCCCCAGAGTAAAGCTGAAAATGATGATAATGACAATAACTCGCATCCAAAACAATGCTGAGTGCTAATAGTTATGAGACTGAATTGTTGTAATGCAATTAAGGTAAGACAGGCAAAACCATGGTTTTTAATGCACTGGCCAATTTTGAGATTTTGGGCTATTTTGCTATTTTGAAAAGAAAACATCCAAAATACACATTTAAGTGTTTATTTTTATACTTCATGAGTCTATAGAGTTCAATTACAGTACATATATTTAAACAGTTTTCTCAAAATAAGTTTTTCTCATGCACTGAGCCAGAAATCTCCACTTCAGTACCATTTACACACACCAAACTTTATAGTTTTATTTATCTTTATTCTGGGTTTTTTATCCAGAAGATTTTTTTTTATTTTTACACCTGTTTTTTTATGACTTTTTTTTTTCTTCTTTTTTTCTGGCTGTTAACTTTTTTCATTTATTTATGGAGTGATAAAAACCGATGCCTTCTGTAAAAACCTTTAACTCTACTGTTAACAAAAAGAAACAAGAATTTTGAACCTGACTTTATCCAATGTTCAAATTTCTGTTCTGTAAATTTAATTAGATAGTGACTCAGTTGTATATTTAAAGGGGTATAATGCCACTTTTACAAATAAGTCTCTGATGTCCCCAGAGTATGTGAAGTTTTAGCTCAAAATACACCACAGATCATTTTTTATAGCATGTTAAATTTGTCACTTTTTGAGGGTGAGCAAAAAACGCACCATTTTTGTGTGTCCCTTTAAATGCAAATGAGCTGCAACTCCCAAGAAGGGGGCGGAGTTTCAAGAGCTCATGTTAGCAGCTCTGATTGATTACCTCACGCAGACTCACTGAAAATGTCAGAAACTGTTCAGCCTTTTATGTTGAAACCGGAGTCGGACAATCATGGAGAGACTCAAGAAGAAGTGACAACATGTAGAATGCAACAGGACATTTCTGAATGGTTAGTTGATTAATTTATGTAGCTGATGTGGAGTAAACTATCTTAAAGTCATTGATTAGCGTATTCTGTCATGATAATCTATAAATCGCTCGTGTGGGAACTGTTGTAAAATGCCTACAGAGCCAGAGAATATATGCTGCATGAAGATAGAACAGGTATAGTTTAGTTTAATCATGGTTATAACTTATGTTGTCATCTTGCTTTTATGACATGCTGTTGCATTTGTGTTATGTACTGTATTGCAATAACATGGCCTCACCCCTTTGTTGCGTGTTCTCGGGGGCAGTGTTTATGTAAATTTTAGGGTTAGTGATGTCACCAACCCGGGAAGAAGCTCGTTGTAGTCCCTACCAGCCGTTTGTTGTAGTCCTTAAACAGAGAATTCTTTAAAAGAAAATATCTCCCTTTGCATTGAACTTTGAGTGTTGTAACTTTGCAGATGTTGTTTATACTCAAACAGCAACATTACACATTAATTTAAACTTAAAAAAAAAGTGAAATCATAATCAACCACCCCTTTAAACATATATAATACTTCAGGAAACATGTAATACTAAACAGCTGTCTTAAAGGTGCAGTATGCCATTTCTCAAAATCGTTGTTGAACACTGTTGATATTTGAAATCAACCTAAACAAACACTCCCCTCCCTTCATCGCTCCACCCCCAAAATACACAAACACACAATGCAAGAGTGTCTCTTTATCATAGCAGAAAGGGAGCAAAATAATGCTTTGCGAAAAATAAAGCGAAGATGACACACGAACGACAAGGAAGCACAAAAAAAATGAACATGTACACAAGAATATATACAAGCAAAAGTTGGTTGTTAGTCTCCAGCAGCAAAACAGGTCCAGACATGACACTCAAAACAATGTATGAAGCAGAAACAACACAACTTCGGCGTCCATTTTCAGGCCTTCCTGCTTAGGTCTTTCCGCTAAAGCTCTTTTCTGATCATAACTCTTCTTTTTCCAGTGATATTCCTCTGAGCTTTTCTCTTTTGTAATGTCTCTCAGCCGTCTCTTTTTCTACAGTCTTTCTTCAAATCTCCCTCTTGCTCAGCTCACTCTCTCTCCTCCCCCATCATGAGTGGACACACCCCCACTGCTGATTGGTTACAAGTTTGTTTTGGTGCTCAGTCTGATCTACTTTCAACAGAGTTTTTCAAAAATCGCTTACTGCACCTTTAAAGGCACAGTATGTATGTTTCGCCGCTAGAGGTAAGTTTTCGTAAGTTTCGCAGTTGCTAACCTGTCTAATAAAACACATAATATATTAAAGTGTCTTTGAAAAAATAATTTAAATTTAAATTATCCTAAATAAATAAAATTAATGCCTTGGATGTATTTAATTGCTATTTTCCAAAATCAGGACTGAAATAAGTTCTTAAAATATCGTTTTGTTTTGTTTTTTGTTTGGGGGTTGGGGTTCTGGAAATGGAGGGATGTCACATACAAACTAGGGACTCACTGACTTCTTTGTTTTTAAAAAAATAAATGATCTGCATAAAACATTAAGATAAATATGTTCTTTTAATCAAGCCACAGGATATCATAAATAGTTATTTAATTGCGTATATGTTCATTAAGGTTTATTAGATCTTTCATTACCAATTAAAGCAGTGAAATTGACCATGACCTGATGGGGATGTACAGCAAGCATAAAAACTGCACTGGCTAATCATTTGCTGCTCATTAAATGTCACTCTTTATTATCAGGGCAGTAAAAATAAAAAGGGGGGGTTTGTCTTGTGGTCCGTTCCACACTTCTCGCTGAAAGCTCCATTCAGGAGTGCAGCGTGTCTCTCAATACGATTGTGGGATCCTCCCTTGTTAACATGTTCAGGCTCACCGCCTCCTCTCAGCACCTGAGGGCTAGTGGAGCACCCAGAGCTCAGGTAATGGAGGAAGAGGAAGGCCAGAGTAAAAATAAACAAGCTCAGTCTCCATCCATCCGTTGTGCCTCACCTGCTCTGCTCCATTTCAAACTCTGACACGGGCCGCATCAGAGGTCTGTGGGTAGGATAACCTATTGCAGTGCTGTGCTCAGTGATATTGTCATAATTATACTAGTCAACCTGCATTTTTGTGGGAGTTTTATAGCTTGTATGGTCATAAAACCCTGGTGTGTACAACACATAGGCTATACTACAAAATACTAGCCCTCAAAGCATTATTTTAAAAAAGTGACTTGTGTATAAGTTAAACTACAAACTACAGACAAAAAGTTGCTTATTACTTCGAAGTTACTTGAGACGGCAATATGTTTTATTTCAGTAGAATGAATCAGACTTTCTAACTCTACATATGAAAGAGAGAGGATTGTTTAGGATGAGCCAATTTACTAGAATGTTAAGACTTTCCAACGCTACGTATGGGGCCAGTCGTGGCCTAATGGAAAGAGAATCAGACTGGTAACCTGAAGGTTATGGGTTTGATTCTCAATACCGGCAGGAAATGACCGAGGTGCCCTTGAACCCTCAATCACTCCCCGGGCGCCACAGCAAAAATGGCTGCCCACTGCTCCAGGTGTGTGTGTCCACGGTTTGCAGTGTGTGTGTTCGCTACTCTCTACTCCTAATGTGTGTGTGTTCAATGCAGAGGACAAATTCTGAATATGGGTTACGATACTTGGCCTTCATATGTCACTTTTGATTCACAGACTTCCCAACGCTACAAATAAAAGAGAGCCGTTTTTGGTTGATCGGATCACAAGTGGACGGTGTAAATGGGGTCTAAAACGTTTTGAGCTTGTCCACTTTCAACCACTTCCAGAGGTAGTCGAAAACACATTAGTAGTGTAGACGCTCATGTGGTTGAATGTGTTCAAGCAGCCACAAAAGACACATTATGGAAAACGCACTAGCCAGACGGGATTTAAACTTTGTTGACTGAAGACCCAAGTTTGGTTGGAAGACGAAAAATCCAAGCACAATGTTCTCTTACCATTCCTGATTTCGGCACTCACAGCGTTCGCTGTGGTCTTGTGGATATCAGAGCGGAAACGAAAGCTGATGCTCTCCGTATGTTTTCCGTCGTCTCCAGGCGCGTTCATATGATCTGAAAAAACCCATACATTTACCCGCCCATAGACGAAGAAATCAGGACAAAAGTGGTTGAAAGTGGACAAAAGAGAACCAGATGTAAACAGGAATGTGTCTCCCTCGTCTACTTGTGATCCGATCGACCAAAACGCATCTTAATACCAGGTGTAAACAGGGCCTAGGTGAATACATTTGGCTATATGCCACACTGCGGCTTGTTGGATAAAGTAGCTTGTCACTGGAAAAGCTGCACTATCATTAAAATAGCTGTAATACTGTCATGCTATTGAAAATGTAGTTAAGTTAGTAGTGTTGCAACTTTTAGTTAGTTACTCCCCAACAGTTGTGAGCATATGTGTGTTTAGGTGTGCTTTGTGCCCCAGGCATGGTTACACAATGAGTTTGTGTGTCAGAGTTTGCGCTTCTAAGCAGCAGATCTGGCTTCCCCAGCTCTCTCTCCACTCACCTGTGACGGAGCACTTCCCCTGGTCGGCTCTTATCAGCCCATAGAGGAAATACCTGCCACAGGTAAACAGGACCTCGTGACCCCCAGGCTTTGCACTCATGCTCAAGCAGACAAGATGTTGTTCTTTCTGCCCTGCCATGAGCACCCCTGCCCCCACCTGCCCAAACCCTCTCCCACCCCCTCTAAAATTTAATCTTATCTAAATATCAGCAGGTGTAAGGCAAGAGCCTGCTTATCATTATAGATTCAGTATGCATAACATAAGTTGATCAACAGTGCCTCAGCACAAATGCATTTCTGAATGCCTGTAATGATGCTGGTAGCACTTTAAAGTCCTCTTTCTCAGGGATTATAGTGAGAAACCGGCATATCAAATCAACACTTAAGAACTTGTTTACTTGCATAAACCTATCTAAAGTATTTTTCCGGTACTGAAACCATGTATTTTTACAAAATTGGGTCCCACTTTATATTAGGTGGCCTTAACTACTATGTACTTACATTTAAATTAATAATTTGATACAGTGCACTTATTGTGTACATACATGTTTTTACATTGTACTTATATTATTATAATTACCTGCATGTAATTACATCTGTAATTCATTTCTGTAATGTAATTACATATAATTACACTGTTGACCCATCACTTACACCTTAACCCACTTTTAAACCTACCCAAACCACCAAACTTGTCGCTAACCTTACCCGCATCCCACTTCAATAGCAGCAAAAGTGTTTTGCAATACAATATGAACACAATAAGCACATTGTACTTATTTTTTGATGTAAGTACATACTAGTTAAGGACACCTAATACAAAGTGGGACCCAAAATTGTAAAATCTTGCTAGACTTTAATGTTTAATTGTGGTTGGTCACACCATGAAATATTCAGATTTTTAAATGTATATATTTTGTCCCTTCAATCCTGTGGTTACATAATCATTGGATTCAGTTTGTAGTTATGGCATGGCATTGGAAGTTTAATTTGTTTATTGATTTTTTTTAGTAAGCCTATCACGATTATTGATTAATCAAACTGTATTATATTATATTATTAATTTTCACAGCATTGAAGTAAATCACGTGTCTATTTTATTATCACTTTTATTACTATATAGCCTAAAATTACAAGTAGAAACAAAAACAGAATTAAATTGTTAAATACATAGTTCTGTCATGAAACTCTAGATGGCACAGGCTGATGGGTCTTAACGCAAGCTGATGATAATTACAGCGTTAACTACTTGGCACAAGCTGGTCCATGTCACATCTGCAGCCAATGAGCTTCTTGCTCACACATTTAAATGGTTGGTTACATTCACTATTGCAGTTTGCAGCATGCTTCAGAGTTCCTCTAAAACCCTCCACCTTCCCCAGCTCCACCTGTATAGATCTGCTATGGGTTATTGATATATGCTATTTTGTCTTATAGAAAGCAGTATTGTCTGCATATGTTTTGGCAGTAGCAAGTTCCTGTACTTGCTCTGCAGCAGTAGCAATAATCTACAACAACAGCGATAATCTACAACAGCAGCAATTCAGCAGCAGCGTAGCAGATCTATTCTGCCAAGACCAAATATATTAACTTGGTCATATCCATTACCATGCTAACAATCTTCCGAGAGTCGTCATGATAGAAATGCAATTATCTGCATGACAATTAATCATAAGCTCAAAATTATTGGTCACGACAGGCCTAGTACAAAGTACTTTCCCTCAAATTAAAAATAACTGTGCTTGTCAAATCACCAAATTTTCATTTTATATCAGCAAATAGAAAAATGTTCTTCTCTCTGAGGCAGGGATGCAAAATTCTTTACAGTCAAACAATAGTATGTGTACTAAAATAATAAATCATTGTAAGGGAATTCCTATAGCATGCAACATGTTCCCTTTGCCTCTGGGACCATGTGTGAGGGTGGAAGTGTCCCACCGGGACCAGTGACCCCTTGGAGGGAAAACATTCTCACAGGTCCAGAAGAAATACGCCCCCCACAAACAGAGAGCGTGGGGGCAGACCTCCAGGACAGCAACTCACCTAAGACACCTCAGGGTCAGGTTTACTCTCTCTCTCTCTCTCTCTCTCTCTTACCCCTGGCCAGCATTGCTCTGCCCTTCCCTACCATGTTACCTGAGCCACATGCACCAATGCTGCCCTTTATTTGATGGATGTGGTTTCCCAGAGCCCCTCCAACTCCTTCCTGCTAAAACACTGTGATTGATAAAGGAAATATGATCACCTGATTATGTTCAAAAATCATCTCAAATTTCAAACTTCTTCAATCCAAATATACATAGATAGTAACATTTTAAGGTTTTATTACACTTTAAAAAACAAATGTTTTTCAACAATGCCATAAAAAACATTTTTAATTCCTCAAAGAACCTTTCAGTGAACAGTTCTTAAACCATTTTTCCTTAGTGTAAGGAACAAAAAAAAAAATCTAAAGAACCTTTTTTCACTATAAAAAACCTTTTGTGGAATGGAAAGTGTCCATGGATGTTAACTTTTCTTCATGGAACCAAGTGATGTCAATAAAAAACCTTTATTTGAGTGTCTGATCTGCTCCGAGCTGAAATCTTGCACATGGTTAAACTTTCCAGGATCTTTTCCCCGGCTCCTCTTTTCAAACTGCAGATTAAAAGCCCAAAGCTTACACAATATGAAAATAAGTTAATTAATTAGTTAAATTAGACCCCCTCAGTATCTTCCAGGCTGCAGGCAGGTTTACATCCCAGCCCGATCCAACCTGGACTAGGATAAGTGAGCATCAACACCAATATGTTGATTTACTAATTAGGGCCAGTACTTCCCTACAGTTTCTGAATAAGGCAGGAGCACTTGTCTTTGTCTTATTATCACTGGTCATCCATCCCCCTGCCCACACCTCAATAGCCCCTGGCCCTGCAGATAGACCAGGACAGAGATAAACAGAACAATGGATCAGGCAGCAGACCAGGCCCACTGCAGTCTTCTATCTCTGTCCCCATCTCACTGCCTGCCTGTGTGTCTGCGCAGAGGATGTTGTTAAAGCAAGAGCAAACACTCAAACATCCTGCGCCAGCTCTATCACTTCCCCCTAATCTCTCTCTCTCTCTCTCTCTCTCTCTCAGTGCTATTTTCCATCCCTTGCAAGATGCTTGTGTGGATTCTTCACAAGGATTTTCACAAACGAATACTGTGGCCTTCACTGGGTGTTGTGAATGAGAAAGGGGGGTTGATATATCAAACAAATCTGATTCTATGGAGCAAAACATGAATCAGTTACTTATAGACGCAGTTTCTAGGTCATTATGTAAGGGATATTGTACAGTCATTATTACAAAATATAAAATAAACCCCTTCAGGGTGATACAACACCCCTCTGCTTCATACTGGGGTCCTGATCACTTTGTTTTGTGATCATGTCCAGACCAATGCCAGCTCACTGTACATTATCCTGCCTATTTCATGGTAAACTGAAATCAAATATGAAATGGTAACACTTTACAATAAGGTTTCATTAGTTAACATCAGTTAACTACTTTAGTTAACATGAACTAACAATGAACAATTCTTCTACAGCATTTATTATTCTTAGTTAATGTTAATTTCAACATTTACTAATACATTATTAAAATCAAATGTTGTATTTGTTAACATTAGTTAATGCACTGTGAACTAACATTAACAAAGATAAATAAATCCTGTAACAAATGTATTGTTCATTGTTAGTTCATGTTAGTTAATACATTAACTAATGTTAACAAATGAACCTTATTGTAAAGTGTTACCAATAAAATAAAATAAAAAAATGCACAGTTATGTAGGAAATTGGCTGTCTAGGGCTACGATCAGCTGTACAGTGCAGCAGTCATACAAAAATATTTGAATACAGAATGCTGCAACTGACCAATCAGAAGTATTGCATAGAGCCATGTAATAAAAAAGATAAGATTTCTGTAGCTACACTGTAAAAAATTAAATTTTTTCTTTTGTTAAATCAACTTAAAGATAATTAAAGTAGTTCAGATAACATAATATTTTGAGTTTCTGTTGATTAAACCAATCGCCTTTTAACTCAAATTTTTAATTTCAGTGAACTCAAAATTTTAAGGCAACCAGGTAACTATTTTAAGTTAAACCAACAATTCTTTTTTACAGTGAACAAGTTATATTGAAGTGATTTCATGTAAGCCAGCCTTTGGAGGACCCTGGTGAGACTGTATTCTGATATTTGCTGTACAATTTTAAGGATATAGAAGTTATACGGTCATTTAGTTGGTTTTACAAATATGTACTGTGAAAGAGGAAAATAAGAGACAAAATAAATAAAAGTGTGTTTTTGAATAAAGTCTCTTATGCTCCTCAAGGTTGCATTTATTTGATCAAAAATACAGTAATACTGTGAAATATTATTACAATGTAAAACAACTGTAAAATATAATTTATTCCTGTGATGCAAAGCTGAATTTTCAGCATCATTACTCCAGTCTTCAGTGTCACATGATCCTTCAGGAATCATTCTAATATGCTGATTTGCTGCTCAAGAAACATTTCTTATTATTATCAAAGCTGAAAACAGTGAAAATGAGGTAGTTTTTTTTTCAGGGTATATAACAAATTTATGTTAATCTCCATCAATATTTCACTACCTCAGCATTGTTAGTCCAGAAGTGGGCCTAAAAGTGAATGACATACGTTCTGCATGTCCTGCAGCCCAGAAAAGTGTTAAGCTGATGAGAGGAGAGAGAGTGGTGAAGAGAGAGATATGGCCATCCTCTCACTGCTCTTTCACACTCTGTTCTCTTTGGAGACTTGACAATATGCACGTGCACTGTTTCAGGCCCGGGAAACCCTGGCAGAGGTAGGTTAATATCGGGAGCACTTGACAACAATGGAATGTTATAAAAAGGTGCAGCTGTAATAAGTTCTTTGTTGGGACCTTCCATTTCCACCTCGTCATATCATTACTCATCCTGCTAACCAATTTACTGGTTGCCATGGCAACCACAGTGGGCCAAAGCCAAGAGGCAAGAGTGGAATCTCAATGGCTGTAGGGGAATAAAAAGTAGTGGACAGACAGAAGTGTACAACCTCCTCTATGTCCTATGTTAATTTAAAATTTAGCACGTTTTACATTCATTTGCAAATTAATTTGTTTTGCTATGTAAAAATATGAATCAAATTTATTCAGATTTAACTGGGGTTTAAAAATAACCCCCATTTCCTGCTGTCCACCCACTCATACAACAATAATGTGAGGTAAATAATGAAAAACGGGGAAATATAATGAACATATATATATATATATATATGTTTTCTATTCTTCTCTTTTAGTACCACCATTAAAAATAACGCTGATCTAACTCTATATTTTTTTTTTTTTTTTTTTTGGATAGCAACAAGTTTCATGCATCCGTGTCCACGTGGCTATACTGGGCATGCTGGGATACATGTAACCGTGTTCCGCCTGTGGAGGTATGCGGGGCCGGGCCGGTGGGCGTGTGGTGAAATCCAGTTCGCCTAAGCGCACAGGTCAGTGCTGGCCGGTCAGCAGCTGCTGCCTGGCCGCGGTCCCACGCTTCCCAGGCTGGGGGGAGGATTGACAGGTCAGTAATAAAATCAGGCGCCCTGGCTGAGCTCAGAGCTGCCCATTGTTCGAGGGCCAGGCCCGCTGCTGCTGTTTACTCTCTCCCATATGCATTATTCAACGGCCCAGGAGCTCCCAGAGAAAGGGGCCCCATTCAGGGAGCCTCTTGCCCATGTTTTGTTTTGCTAATTTTCAATTAAAATAAACCATGGCGCTAAGGGGGGAGTAAGAGGGCGCAAGGGAGAGATAGTCCCAGTACTATTTACCCTGTGACGTCTAAAGGGATTAGGCTGATCACATAAATGACAATAAAACACTACTTATTGAGTATTATGTCAGTGACATATCTGTTATTTTAAATAAGGGGTAGACTGTGGGACAATGAGGTGTGATGCTGTTTCAGTTTGGTTTAATTCTGCAGGGGATGTCTGAATCACTTTTGCACACTAATAAGCCTGAGAGTCCTAACTCTGTAGTTATGTGATGTCGTTTTTTAATAATTGTAAGGAAACTTTCTACAGTGTGTTGCTTTGTTCAGTGATTTTTAATCTGTTGCTTGTCATTTAAACACACACACATATATATATAAAAGTTATTAAAAACCAGTAACACTTTGGGGTCAATAAAGTTTTTTTTAACGATATGAATACTTTTATTCAGCATGGAATCATTAAATTGATCAAAGATGACAGTAAAGACATTATAACGTTACAAAAGTTTTAAAATAAATTTATTAAAGAATCCTGATAAATGTATCACTATTTTCACAAAAATATTAAGCAGCACAACATGAAATTTTTTTTTAATATTGATAATAGGCTAATAAGAAATGTTTCTTGAGCAGCAAATCAGCATATTAGAATGATTTCTGAAGGATCATGTGACCAGTTGGGGTAACGCTTTACAAGTTAACTTGAGTTACGTAATCAGATTACTTTTTTCAAGTAACTAGTAAAGTAACTGATTACTTTTAAATTTACAAAAATTTCTGAGTTAATTTTTCAAATTAGTAACGCAAGATACTTTGCTTTCCCATGTATTGACTGACAGCTCTCCTGTTGCTATGTTGAGAGAAATCGTTGTGTGCGCTGTGTGTAAACATGACGATTATTGTAGTTCTAGAAATATGAGCATTTACTCATCTCACTTGCACAAAAACAGATTCAGTATTCAAAATGAATAAAAAAATGGTGAAATCTAAGAATATTGCATAAACCTGCAATAATTAAATATGTAGGGAGTGAAATTTAAGGGTATAAATAATGTTCTAATACCTTGTATAGATCTTGGTTGAAATATCGTGAGAACAGCGCCCCGCGATTTAGATCGCTGGAGAGAACGCAGTGTGTGTTGAATGGTAGCGGATGGAGAGAGGAGATGCACGCTCTGTAATCAGCTGTGGCAATTTATGATGTTCGCTTCTGAACGTTCAGTAAAAAACAAGTGTTGTGATCACCCGAGCTCTTTGTCAGTATCATCTATACAGCGGTGATAAACTTATCGACAGAACAAAGCCAAGAACCCATGAAACAGCACTGGGTAAGAACTGTGAAAATAGAGTATAACCCACAAGCGCGTTACAAATATATTAAAATAAACAAATATACATCCGGTATTTAATCTCACTTTATTAACCAATGTCTTTGCTGCTGACCTTCGATGATCCAATTCAACCATAATAAGCAAAAATGGCTTTAGATAAACATCACATGATCAGCCTGATTCATTTCACTTTTGATGTGAAAGGGCCTTTACATTTGCAAAAATGTTTTACATTTTTTGTTGTTATTAAAAAGCAAACAAGCATGCCGAGCCCAGGTGAGAAAAAGTAACGCAAAAGTAATATAATGCATTACTTTCCATAACAAGTAACGCAATTTCTATTTAGTTACTTTTTTTAAGGAGTAACACAATATTGTAATGCATTACTTTTAAAAGTAACTGCATGTGACACTGAAGAATGGGGTAATGGCCATTACAGAAAAAAATAAAAATGTAAAATATACATAAAATATAAATGTAACCAGTTACTTTTACTGCTGCTTTTACTGTATTTTTGATCAAATAAATGCTGCTTAATTTAAAACTCATCACAGTTGATTTACTAGATTAATCGAACATAATAAAGATTTAAAGATTTGATAACAGATTGGGATGATACGCAGCATTAGTCATTGAACGCTTAACTTGATGAACATAATAACCTGCAGAAAGACGGCATGACCTGCAGATCATTAAATATCAGCATCCCTGACACCATGGGCTAATCAATAAGTGCACTGATAGGTTTTTGTTGTTGAGTTTTTTCACACAGGAGGGGGCTACACTAACCCAGAGGGGCTGTGGACAGATGCAGTGACAGTGGGGAGTGAGAAAAGTTAAAGATTCACCACACATCTGTTACTCTGCCACAGAGCGGACTCTCAGGCACCTACCCCCGCTGTCTGCCGGCTTGCCCGCCTGCCTGGGTATGTCTGTCTGTCTGTCTTCCTGCCTGCTCCCCTTAATATGTGACTGCGTGCTGTCCACCTGTCTCTCTGAATTTGATTCCTGCATGTGTCTTCTCCGCGTGTTCACCACACTGTCAGCCTAACTGACCAACTGCTTCCTGTTGGGTACATGTGTCCGCTGTCCCCTTAATGAGCGAGCATATCTTTAAACCGTACAGCACCTTCAATCACCCGCCTAACGAACCCCGCATTTTTTGCAACCGTCGCCTGACAACAGTCAGCTGACCATTTATATTATATTAAGTTTTAATTATAGCTAAAAAGGCCAATCCAGTTTAATCAGGAGTGAAGTATAATTAATTCTGCCAGTCATTTAGAGCTCTGCCCTGCTTCTCATTTAGGCATTTTTCACAAATGTTTGGTCCAAAACCTGAATTCAATTCCACCTTACCTTTTCAAGCAGACTTGGGGGAGGTTTTCAAGTTCAAAAAACTTGTTTTTGTTTACAACAGCTAAACAAACCGAACTCCGTCCGAACTCATCTCATAATAATAAAAATAATCTCATTACATTGTATGGGTCAAAATTATCGATTTTTCTTTTATGCCAAAAATCATTAGGATATTAAGTAAAGATCATGTTCTGTGAAGATATTTTGTAAAATTCCTACCGTAAATATATCAAAAATGTATTTTTGTGAGTGGATATGCGTTGCTAAGGACTTCATTTGGACAACTTTAAAGGCGATTTTCTCAATATTTTGATGTTTTTGCACCCTCAGATTCTAGATTTTCAATTAGTTGTATCTCGGCCAAATATTGTCCTATCCTAACAAACCATACATCAATGGAAAGCTTATTTATTCATTATACCTCATTTTCAAAAAAATTGACCCTTATGACTAGTTTTGTGGTTCAGGGTCACATATGATACTCACATTTTAGCCTGATTTTTATAAAAATTATGTGTGGATAATCAAGTAAACCTAAGCTGCTTCAGTCCAGTAAGTGTTAATCAAATATTACTAACAATATAACATTTATTCACAGCAAAGAGACACATGTACCACCAACTGAAGGTGGACAAGCTGTTATACCCCTAAAGATACAATTTTTTTTTAACTTTTTATTCTGACAGTGTAGCATTCTAGCAGATATGTGTGAAATCCCCTCTTGGTGTTTTAGGGGCAGATTTCGCTATTTTATTGACAGTGAAATTAGAGAGATGACAGGAAATTCATGAAATACTGAGAAAAACACTAGGCCACAGCCCAGCTCATAGCTAATGCTTTTTGCCTTTTTACAAGTCCAGGTTATAAAGTGTTCCTGTGGCTAAAACAATACAACATGCGGCTAGCAACACACCAACACCAAAGCTATGGGTTAGATTCCCAGGAAATGCATAAGCATATAAAATGACTTTGAATGCAATGCAAGTCAGTTACTATAAAAGAGTCTGACAAATGCATTAAAAATGTAAGTAAAACTGCTTGAGAGCATTTATAGTTCTTCCACCTGTCAACCCTATATACAACAGCATGAATCGCGTGTCTACCCTTCTCTTCGAGCTGTAATCCCGAGCCCTCTCATCTCCTCAGGACTCTTTGTGTGGCAGCGGTTTCTTCGCAGATAAGATGTACGTACGTAAAGTGAGGACCTTCGGATGGGGAACAGTACAGGAAGTTCAGGAAACACGAGTGGAGTCAGGAGCGGAGAAGAGCGCATGTCCTCTTGGGTGTGCTGAATGGGCCTCATCCCCCGCTGGGTGCAGGTGAGCACTCGAGGCAGGCTCGCACCTGCCCTCTTTGTTCCTGACTGATGGGTTTACGGCGAGAGGGATCTGTCTGCCTCGTAAAGCCAGCGGGCCGAGGGGCAGTAAAGCCTAACTGCTGTCAGAGCTTTGTGTGAGGGTGTGAAAGTGTGTGTGAGGCCCTGAGAGACAGGACAGATCATCAGGGAGCATCACACAATGCAGACAGACTGACAAAAACAATTACGCTCCTGTAGAGGATTCCCAGACAAAACAGAGTCATTAAAGCCAAACAAATAAAAGCAACATTTAATTGGTATACATACGGAGAGGCTAAACTCGCTTTTTACTTAAGTTGACCTCTAGGCTACAATACGTGAAATGTAAAATGAATATGCCTAATTAAATTTCAAGATGTTTAATATTACAGAATTAAAAGGAAAGAGGCTACGACATGGGGCCAGAGACTTATCCTGTGGCGCAACTTACCCCACATTAGGGGTAATTCTGTGTTCAGAAGGTAAATGTTTGGGGAATACATTAACCATTTATATTTCAAAGAAAAATATGGATAGAAAGGAGAAGGTGGCAAATCCACTTTCAAGCTCAATTTGTTTTTTTGTTTTTTTTATTTGTAATTTCATAAACAAGCAAGGAAAAAATATTTCATTGTAGTGAAGCATTTTTCAACATTTTCTAATAATGATGATGTTACTGGATGTTATAAAGTTTACTATTTCTATTTAAGCCTTAATTTATGGTCAATTTTTATAATGGTTATTGTAAATGAGAGTCAAAATGAAGTTAATGTGATATACAGTCAAACCAAAAATTATTCAGACATTTTTGATAGTTTTTTACTAGCGGGTGCAGGACACTATAGTTCATTTATGTAAGTGAGGATAGCAAAATAAAGTAAACTGTGACATATTATACCCAAAAATTCTTCATCCAGTGGACTACCAGTAAAACTGATAAAAATTTGGGACCAAAAATTATTCAGACACTTTGACCTGACCATGTTTTGCTGAAGTGTTATCTGACATAATTAAGATTATTTTTTTCTGACACAGTTTAACTCAGATCTTGTCATATTTTATTACCATTTTTTTTAAACTATAGTGAATAAACTGTAATAATGAATGAAATGTTTAAGGTGTCTGAATACATTTTGGTTTGACTGTATACACATACATACATATATAGCATAACAATTGGGGTAAGAAAAATAAAATGAATTCAAAGAGAAAACAAGTTTAGTTTTATCACCTCATTGGCAAATACTTTTTGTTGTTTTAAGCATAAAGTCATTTAATTTAGTTAACATTTAAAAAAAAAATTAAAAAAATTGGTCTTTATTATGATACAAACAGAAAATACGGGGAAAAAACAGAAATCAGTATTTAGTGTGACCTCCTGGACTTCTTCCAGTTTCTCAAAGAAAAAAATCTGAGAAACTTCTCATCAGATTTTGAAAGTTTTCTTGGCCTTCCTGTTATTTTCCATTCCTTTAAGGTTTAAGAGAGCCGGTTCCTGCTATTGCTCAAGTGTACGGGGAGGTCACCAAACCAAATACTTGCCACTTTAACCTATAAAAGCCTTTTTTTCTGTTTTTTAATACTGCATACAAATTTCCTGTATATTCTGGTTATATTCTAATAAAGAGACTGAGAAATAATTATATATGGTCATTATACCATTGCTTAAACAACATCTAATGGTTGCCTAAGACTTTTGCACAGTACTGTATGTATATATATATATATGGTCATGTGACAAAAAACTACAGCTTCTCTTCCTGCTACTGTCAGTGTCTGATTTCACACCGCTAATGACTGTGCACTGTTTACAGTGCCTCCTTTATTCTTTGCAGGGTCACATTACTACTGCCTCAGAGAAAGCACACAGAACACACACACACACACACACAGACTGGCCACTGATATAAAATACAGTTTTTCCTAATATGTCAGACCTCTTTAACTCAGTGACAGTGTTTTAAAATGAAAGGTTATGAAGATTCTGATGCTCAGCGGTTTCTAACACGAAGGCCCCTGACAGACATCACACCTCTGAGCACTCGTGGACACCAAAATGACGGTACAAAAATAAGCACCCACACAAATGTTTAATTTATATGATTTTCTCAGGATATCACATCTCACTGATAAGAACCAAATTACGTGACTGAAAGGAAGGCTAAGAGATTCAAAATCTGTGCTTTTTTTTTGGCAAGGGCATCTTAGAAACCAATTACCACACAAGAAATAGATCATTATTTCTTCTAAGCAGAGAGTCTTGGGGGGTGGGGGGCAAAGGTGCTTGCTAAAAGGATGGGTTGGGTTTTTTTTTTTTTTTTTTTAGATTGAGAGCAGCACAATAAAGACATAATCATCTCCCCCTCAACTTTTCCTATCCAACTTTCAGATTTTAATTTGCCGTCTGTGAAGTGGTACCTAATTTACTTTCGCCTCGTCCCTTCAATGCGCCATTGTTACGGCGGCAGAGACTCAGAGTTTCCTCTCTTAGCTCACCTCGGCGTGAAATTGGTTTAATGAAGCTGAAAGGTATGAAGCTCTCACAACACTGCGGATTCCAGCGACACTGCTTCATCACCCCCTCATGCCCCCCAAACTCACATTACGCCCACAAGTTATAAAGCAGCGCATAAAAGATCGCTATCTCTCACATTACATCAGTGGATATTGCTGTCCCTTTCAAAGTGCCAGCGTTCAGACGAACCGCTGAGAGACGAGCCGAGGCCATCGGCCTCAGGGACATGCCCTGGGTGCTTCAGATTCATTTGAAGAATCACGTCGCTCTGAATCAAACTCAAGAATCAAACATTCTGAGTTTGGTGGAGGAGATATTGATCGGTGTGTTTTCCATCTCGGCGTATCCCGTCATTTCCACACAGTGACCCTGTGAAATGCATTCTCATGTTACCGTTGCGTTGGGTGTGACACTTGTGGGAATGCAACGGAAGTCCAAGGAGATTATTTTGAGTGTGTCTGTATGTGTTTGTTTGTGTGTGTCTGTATGCTTGTGTGTGTGTGTTATATTAATATGATCTCCTTGTGGCATATCCTTTACAGCTTCTTGCCCCCCTTTTGGACAATTGCATGAAAATGCATCCGTAACTGAATATTCAGGTCTGTTCTGGTTTCAGTCATGTTTCAGGATCTGCAGGGAATTGGACATGAGGGAAAAAGATTAACAAATACTGGGGACCAACTTTCTGAAAAACAAACTCGTGTACCCAAATGTCTTCATTTGTATCTGAAATGTGTTAAAACTATTGCGCGGAAAGTATAATTAACTTAGTAAATGTGAATAGGAAATACACACTTTATAAAACATTGTGAGTGTGTGCTAAAAAAGAGGCCCCAAGGAATAAAGAGAATCCCATAGGGACCCTCATTACAAAAAATTCATTGTTATTAGTATTTTTGACATACTTTGTCATCTAAACATTTACATTTACTTGAGAAGCAAAATTGTCTATATATAACATCGCTACATTTGGATAGATTTAGGCTTAACACAAGAAAAGAACTTGGTGAGGAAAGGTGAAAAAAATAATTAAAAATGTATGTATATATCTATATATATATAGTTTTATTAAGAAGTCTCTGTCAAGGCTGCATTTATTTGATCAAAATTCAGTAAAACAGTAATATTGTGAAATATTATTGTAGTTTAAAATGATAGTTTTCTATTTCAATATATTTTGTACGTCATTTATTTCTGAAATGATACATATGGAATTCATATTTGTTTGTTTTAAGCATAAATCTATCAAAACTAAAAACAGTAAGTACATTCTGAATTAAATTGATCTTGTTTTAATGATGTTCACATGTTTTTCCTGAACAAGACAATAATGCTAATTAAGAAAATTATTTTTGTGTGATGACATTGTCATTCCAAATAACTTGCCCACTAAAGTCACAGTTTATATGACAGCCAAAATCATCCAAGAGAACACAAACTTTATCATTGGTGCTAAATAATTTGAACACAAACTGCTTCTTACTACATTTCCATGGACTTTACAACCACTTTGGTGACATTCCCAGCCTCTTCCAGAGTAAAGCACTGAAAAAAAAAATAGATTCCCTAAATTGTCACCATTATCATCTTATCATCTGTAAGCCATTGCGCAAAACAGCCTTTAAGAAAAGGAAATTGTTCAAAACACTGTTCCCTGCGTCTACCTTGATTTGATGCAGGCAGAAATGAGAGCGATCATTCAGACGCACATACACACACTAAATTGTGCAGTTAAACTGAGCATTTAGCCTCTAACTGAGCTAAATGCTGTTCTGCGGGGAAGGCCAGTCAGTGATTAGCAGTGTTTCCCGGCAGGAGTGCTATCTTATACAGGTAATTACTCAATTATCAGCAAACACACAGAGGTCTGACAATACAGACTGGAGAAATAGAGAGAATACAGCTGAAAATATGGTTTAAAAATATCACACCTTACAGGCACACACTTGTATCAGCACTTCATCTGCCCATAGACGAATGAGTCTGGTGTTACCGTAAATGCACTTCCCTAATATTGCAGGAGTGTCCAAATAACTGCTTGAGTACAAATGTGTTATGTAAATATCAAAAAAGTAAAACATTAATTATAATAACTATTTTCGATGATTTCGCAGAGGAAGGTACAAAGTATGAAAAAATCTTGATGGAGAAACACATGAGCAGCTTCTGCTGTCGAGAGCTCAATTCTGAAATCTCTTCAGTAATGTGTTTCCACTCATCTCCACTGGTTGGCGCTAAAGAGAGCAGAACTGATGGAGATGATCAACTTGCCTCATGACTCAAACTTATAGTTGTAAACAAAAGACAAAAACTCTATTTTAATAGCCATTTTTATATCATATTTTATTATATTTTTATAGTTTATGTAAGCCTACTATATTTTTATAGCCATTTTCAGCCAAGTATTTTCAACAGGAGGTCTGGGGTTTTCAACAGGGGGGTTAAAAGACAAAACTATATTTTAATAGCCATTTTTTATATTATATTTTATTATATTTTTATAATTTATGTAAGCCTACTATATTTTTACTGGGTTTACATGTTGTAAACAAAAATACAATATTAAAGTTAATTAAAAACTTTACATTTTGTTGTCTCTCCCACATTAAAATGTATTAGGTCAAATTAAAAATGTACAAATTTATGACTTGGCATCTACAGTCAAACCAAAATTTATTCAGACACCTTGAACATTTCATTCATTAATACAGCTTATTCACTATAGTTTAAAAGAATGGTAATAAAATATGACACGATCTCAGAGTTAAACTGTCAGAAAAAAAAATAATCTTAATTATGTCAGATAACACTTAAGCAAAACATGGTCAGGTCAAAGTGTCTGAATAATTTTTGGTCCCAAATTTTTATCAATTTTACTGGTAGTCAACTGTATGAAGAATTTTTGGGTATAATATGTCACAGTTTACTTTATTTTGCTATCCTCACTTACATAAATGAACTATAGTGTCCTGCACCCACTAGTAAAAATATATCAAAAATGTCTGAATAACTTTTGGTTTCACTGTATGATTATTTCCATGTTTGATAACATTGTACGATAAAGTTTAATTTTTGTTAACATTATTAACTACATGAACTAACAATGAAAACATACTTCTAAAAAAATTATTAATCTTGGTAAATGTTAATTTCCTTATTTAGTAATACATTTAATAAAATCAAAAGTTGTATCTCTTAATATTATTTAATGGACCCAAGGTAACATGAACTAACAATTAACAGTTGTATTTTTATTAACTGACAAAGATTAATAAATACTGTATCAAATTTATTGCTCATTGTTAATGTTAATGTATTAACAAATGTTAAATAATGGGACCTATACTGTAAAGTGTTACCTAATGTTTTTTCAATGTAAGCATCACAAAAAACAAACCAAAAAAACACATCAAAACACATGAATATGGTACTAATATACTATGCATATTATTATAGGCCATCCTTAAAATTAACATTGAAATGTATACAATATACAACAGAAGCTCTGAAGGCCCCTCGGTTAGTAGATTCATTTAAAAAATGATCTTTTAAGTACCTGTAAGTTTTGAGTAAATTTCTCTGTGAATTGGATGCAGTGGGCAGGACGCGGCTTGTTCAGCAGGCAGACAGATGATCCCAGTAAGAGAGGGGCTCAGTGTCCCTGACAAAAGCAAACAGGAACAGAAACCCTTTACACACAAGACAAACAGAATAATATCAAATGAACACTGAATATACAAATATGGCTCCTCTTACCTGTTTTGTTGAGCTTGATGCATTTAAAGATGTGAGATGACACAAGACACCAATATCACTGAAAGTCAAACATTTATGTGATTAAATATTAAAAGAACGGAACGATTTCAATGGTACAACATTCATTACAAGATATTGCAAAATATAAGATATATTATAGTTACACTTTATTTTGATGGTCAACTTTAGACATTCTACTAACTATAAGTAACTTTGCAACTACATGTCAACTAGCTCTCATTAGAGTATTAGTAGACTGTTAGGTTAGGGTTCGGGTTAGCAGAATAAGTTGACATGTAGTTGCAAAGTTACTTTTAGTCAGTAGTCTGTTGGGGAGCATCAAAATAAAGTGTTAGCAGATATTAAGCAGACAGTCTACTAATACTCTAATGACTGTTAGTTGACATGTAGTTGCAAAGTTACTTATATGTTATTGGTTATACTGCTGAAGAACCGTGGCATGCTGTTTCAAATACTTTAA
This sequence comes from Mylopharyngodon piceus, assembly GCA_039654765.1. Taxonomy (NCBI): domain Eukaryota; kingdom Metazoa; phylum Chordata; class Actinopteri; order Cypriniformes; family Xenocyprididae; genus Mylopharyngodon; species Mylopharyngodon piceus. Next base: position 7,383,388 of record CM077439.1, read on the forward strand.
ATGCTGTTTACAAACCAAAAAAGTGCTAAAAAGTCCCCTGATACATGAATATAATTATTATTCAGGACTATGATACAATCATGACTGTACCATAGTACTTTTTTTGTAAGGGTTAATGCCATGACAACAGCCTAGAGAAGTGTTTAAACAGGCTATAATACACTGACATAGGAGAGCATCCCAAACTGTGATCTAGTTAACGCACCGCTGTGCCGACCCACCCAACGAGCTCGTTTAAACACTTCCTCCCCCTCACACAAGCACCTGCCAGTGGACACACACCTGGCTCACAGCAGTCTCCCACAGAGAGGTCCTGTGGTTCTCCACGTTCAGACCGCATGGGCTCAAACTAACACACACCCGGACACACACTCACACAGGCAGCACAAATCCCCCTGAGACAGCCTGCCGTGAGCTAATGAGGAATTAGAGAGGACTAGGACAGCTTTACTGGGGTTTACCTCATGAGAATGACTCACAGGAAGACCCAGAGGCCACAAAATGCATACACACTCAAACACACACACACACACACACACGCACAGATGCATGCTCAGGCAAAAATACAGATAAACACACTCTTACCCACCCATGGACTCAAATCTTGTTGCTTATAGACATAACTTTGTTCGTACCGCAGCTATGCACACCAAAACAAACATGCAAAACTACATGCACGTACGTGCAGTTATATCCAGAAATTAGTTTTGAAGCAAATGCAAACAAATTTAACTGACTCACATTGGGTGTACACGCCATTCTGTGCCATTTTACTAAAATATGTGTGTTGAGGAATCAAAACACCTTTAATCAAAATAATCACTCCTAAATATGAAAATGAGGATACATGTTTTGTGGTTTATGAAGGTGGACCACAGGAGGTTTCATCATGTGTGGGAAAATATAACAGTATTGTTATTTTTACTGTTATTATTATTAATATAATAAATACTCAATGTTTTTATTTCACAGTACAATATTATTAGTGTCACAGATCTAGAGGTTCCAAAGACGAAGATGATGCAGAGATTTCCAACATGAAGATTTTTTAATAACAGAATAAACTCATGGTAATCCAAGATGACGTAACAGTGTGCACAATAAACAAACAACAACCGGCACTGAACTGAGGAAACAAGAAACTTAAGTATACACTGATAACAAACTAAAAGACTAACAGGTGTGATGATCAGATGAATTGCCATAGTAATTACACAGAGCGGGCAACTAGAACAAAGACAGCAGGATATGAAACTAAAAGTCTGTGACAATGAAAACTAAATGAACAAAAGACTGACAGTTCCTGACAAATAGACTATATATTATATATTAATTACACCAAACTTTTGACTAGTATACACAGATCAGGCATAATATTACAATGGTGCTATATAGTACTAAAAGTGGTTCTTTGGCTCGTAATCATAGGGGAACCAATTTAAGTGCTGTATAGCAGCAAATCTTGGTGCTTCAGTGGTTCTTCACCGGTTCTTTGGGATGACTGAGGTGCTATATAGCACCGCTACCGTATACAGAACCTGTTAAGCCCCTGTATGGTTCTTCAGTGGTTCTTTGGGGTGGTTAAGGTGCTGTATAGCACCACTGCCATACAAAGAACCTGTTAAGCCCCTTTAAAGGTTCTTTACGAGCCAAAGAACCACTGTTGGTGCTGTTTAGCACCATTTTTGTTGAAGAAATAAAATGCGATATGGCACCTCTTATGGGTTCTACATAGCACCATTTGACAAAAGTGCTGTAGAGTGGTTCCCCTATGATTACAAGCCAAGAACCACTTTTAGTGCTATATAGCACTTTTTTTTTTTTTTAGAGTGTATGACCACTGACAGGTGAAGTGAATAACACTGATTATCTCTTCATCACGGCACCTGTTAGTCAGTGGGATATATTAGGCAGCAAGTGAACATTTTGGGACAGTTTCCCGGACAGGGTTTAAATTAAGCCAAGAGTAGGCCTTTATCCAGAATAGTTAATTGTGGTTTAAAAAATGGCTTTCTGAAACACAGATTACGTACAGTTTACTAAAACCCGGACTATGGAGTCCTGAATTAAAATAAACCAGATTAATTTAAAACCAACAGTGCAAATCTGAATTAGCATGAGAGAGGTTGCCTGTAAAACATGGAATGAACCAAGAAAAGCTTAAAATTGCATGGAACTCAGAAGCAAATCCAAGGAAAACAATGGCAGCAAAAAAGACTCCAATATAAAAACTTAACTAAACAAGAGACATTTCTTTTAAAGCAAGCAAAATACATCAGCTGTGAAAAAAAAAAAAAGAAAAAGAAATGCCTGGAAATCTGTTTGTAATGAATTTTATTTAAATAGATGAATTCTATATATATAATAATCCTATGATTATTACTGCTTTTGTTTTGTCCTTTACATAGCAACAAACTAAACATAACTATTTACACATGTGATAATCGGTGTTGGCAGTCTAGAAATGATACTGGTTTGATCCAAAGCACTATCATAGTGGTTGCTTCATTATTTATAAAAATAAATAAAAAAAAATAAAAAAAAGGCAATTCTTGTTAGCAGGTCCTCAACCCAAGCACAAGCTCAACACTTCACCACAACGGTAATCTCCTAAAAACACTAACATAACAAAAACTTTTACATAATAGAACATTAAACAGTAAGAAGTTTCTCCATATTCTCATCTTTCTAAAAAATGCATAAAATAACACTTTTCAACATTTACTCTCCCAATTCAGCCCGGTGCAAAGCATGATGGGTTACTTGACTGAAACATATTATTTCAAAATGAAAACATCAAGTGAGTTCTAGTAACCATTTCAAGTCAATTTACCATGAAGCAATCACATTTGAACCAGAAACAATGGTGTTAAATCAAAATAAATTGTTTAAATAAAGTGAACAGCATAATATATATATATATATATATATATATATACTGTGTATATCAATATCGATATATATCAAAGTAATACATGTGTCTTCTTTGAAACACAACGTTAATCTGAAGTTAAACCTGCCCCCTGGTAGGTTTAATTTAAGCCTCAATTTAGTCATGGAGTAGCTCTAGTCTTCCTCCAGGAAATCAGCTTATTAAACTCTGGACTAGACTAAGTCTAGGACTATTTTAAACTATGACAGAGAAAGCAGATTTCTGTTAATCTGGTTTAAAGGGCCATTTTATTCTAGGACTAGGCTTAATCTCTGTCCGGGAAACCACCCCTATGTCCTCAAAGTTGATGTGTTAGAAGCAGGAAAAATGGGCAAGTGTAGGGATTTGAGCGAGTTTGACAAGGGCCAAATTGTGTGAAATTCTGACAACTGGGTCAGAGCATCTCCAAAACTGCAGCTCTTGAGGGGTGTTCCCGGTCTGCAGTGGTCAGTATCTATCAAAAGTGGTCCAAGGAAGGAACAGTGGTGAACCGGCGAGAGGGTCATGAGCGGCCAAGGCTCACTGATGGATGTGGGGAGCGAGGGCTGGCCCGTGTGGTCCAATCCAACAGACGAGCTACTGTAGCTCAAATTGCTCAAGAAGTTAATGCTGGTTCTGATAGAAAGGTGTCAGAATACACAGCGCATCGCGGTTTGTTGCACATGGGGCTGTATAGCCGCAGACCAGTCAGGGTGCCCATGCTGACCCCTGTTCACCGCCGAAAGCGCCAACAGTGGTCACGTCAGCATCAGAACTGGACCACAGAGCAATGGAAGAAGGTGGCCTGGTCTGATGAATCACGTTTTCTTTTACATCACGTGGATTGCCGGGTGCATGTGCGTCGCTTACCTGGAGAACACATGGCACTAGAATGCACTATGGGAAGAAGGCAAGCCGGCGGAGGCAGTGTGATGCTTTGGGCAATATTCTGCTAGGAAACCTTGGGTCCTGTCATCCATGTGGATGTTACTTTGACACGTTCCACCTACCTAAGCAATGATGCAGACCATGTACACCCTTTAATGGAAACGGTATTCCCTGGTGGCTGTGGCCTCTTTCAGCAGGGTAATGCGCCCTGCCACAAAGCAAAAATGGTTCAGGAATGGTTTGAGGAGCATAACAACGAGTTTGAGGTGTTGACTTGGCCTCCAAATTCCCCAGATCTCAATCCAATCGAGCATCTGTGGGATGTGTTGAACAAACAAATCCGATCCATGGAGGCCCCACCTCACAACTGACAGGACTTAAAGGATCTGCTGCTAACATCTTGGTGCCAGATACCACAGCACACCTTCAGGGGTCTAGTGGAGTCCATACCTCGATGGGTCAGGGCTGATTTGGCACCAAAATGGGGACCAACACAATATTAGGAAGGTGGTCATAATGTTATGCCTGATCGGTGTATATTATTAGTTTGCATGCCAGTATAGCCCAATACATATTACTAGGGTAAACATAAAATGTACATTAAAAAAAATGTAAAGTCAACCTCATAAAAAGAGAAATAACACTCAGTATTGTTAGCAATAGCCTTCCCCTTACACTCTCTCTGTGTCGTCTTCAGTGTGAGAACACCCTGAACAGGTATGTAACATGTAATTACTATGCCAGCTCTCCTCACGCACTGCTCATTACGTGCTGTGACGTACAGTATGAGGGCGGAGGCTGAAATATGTTGATAGAGTGATTTCTAAAATCAGGATTCTGAAAGGAACATTTAAGGTCTCATTTATTTCTCATACATGACTGGAGTGCGAGAAAGGGGGCTTAGTAAGGTGTTTTGGATAATAGAGATTGTGTGTGTGTGTGTGTGTGTGTGTGTGTGTGTGTGTGTGTGTGTGCGTGTGCGTGTGAGAGAGAGAGAGATAGTAAGAGTTTAAAAATAGTTACCTAACACTATATATTACGTTTGGGTATCTGCATTCTTGTCTGATGTTCTTAGAATGCAGAAACGTCTGTGTGAGATAATGTGCTACAGCCTGGGAATTAAGGAAGGTAGTTGACGTATTACGTGATTGACAGGCTGGCAATCATGCGTGATTTCAGGAGCCTGTGTAGGTGGGTATTTGAATTTGTGGCATGGGTGCATGACTGAGTAGTTTTAAAGATGAGGTCAAAATAAGTATGCATCTATAAGTGTGCATGAGTGTGTGTTTGTGTGTGTGTGAGTATTAAGCCATGTCTGCAGGCTGAGGCGGAGGATAGTTGGCAGCAGGACTGGCACGTCTTTCAGGCCTCCACCTGCAGAAAGATCAGGAAATGACCCACACCCAAGCTGAGCGTTAGCATTTGAGCATCCAAACACAAAACTGAGGATTCACTGGCTACATTTTAGGGAAACCTTCCTGTTTGTACTGTTTTTTTTGTTTTTTTTCTTTCTGTTAAATTAAGTACTGTATACCGTGAATGAACTGTGGGGAAAACTAACCATGCTGACTAAACCTGATTTAAAGGTCCAAAAATTAAAATTCTGTCATCAATTACTCACCCTCATGTCGTTCCAAACCCGTAAGATCTTCGTTCATCTTTGGAACACAAATTAAGATATTTTTGGTAAAATCCTATGGCTCAGTGAGGCCTCCATTGCCAGCAAGATAATTAACAATTTCAAATGCCCAGAAAGCTACTAAAGATATATTTAAAACAGTTCATGTGACTACAGTGGTTCAACCTTAATGTTATGAAGCGACGAGAATACTTTTTGTGCACCGAAAAAAGCAAAATAACGACTTTATTCAACAATATCTAGTGATGGGCGATTTCAAAACACTGCTTCATGAAGCTTCGAAGCTTTACAAATCTTTTGTTTCGAATCAGTGGTTCGGAGCATGTATCAAACTGCCAAAGTCACATGATTTCAGTAAACAAGGCTTCGTTACGTCATAAGTGTTTCGAAATTTCAGTGTTTCATGTGATTTTGGCAGTTTGATACGCGCCGAACCACTGATTCGAAACAAAAGATATGTAAAGCTTCGAAGCTTCATGAAGCAGTGTTTTGAAATCTCCCATCACTAGATATTGTTGAATAAAGTCATTATTTTGCTTTTTTTGGTGCACAAAAAGTATTCTTGTAGCTTCATAACATTAAGGTTGAACCACTGTAGTCACATGAACTGTTTTAAATATGTCTTTAGTACCTTTCTGGGTATTTGAAAGTGTTAATTATCTTGCTGTCAATGGAGGCCTCACTGAGCCATCGGATTTTATCAAAAAAAGCCCATCTTAATTTGTGTTCTGAAGATGAATGAAGGTCTTACGGGTGTGGAACGACATGAGGGTGAGTAATTAATGACAGAATTTTCATTTTTGGGTGAACTAACCCTTTAACTCCCTACAGCATTTAGCTTGTATCATAATGGGAAACTCAGATCTTGTTCCTATTTTTGGCTTGATATTGTATTTAAAAAATGCATTTCAAGATAGATAGATAGATAGATAGATCCACCAATCAGGGATGGGCAGCTCCGGACATGGAGGGCTACTATACTGCAGAGTTTTGCTCCAACTCTACTCAAACACACCTGAACAAGCTAATCAATGTCTTCAGGATTACTAGAAAGTTACAGGTAGGCGAGTCTTATCAGGGTTGGAACTAAACTCTGCAGGACAGTGGACCTCCAGGACCGAAGCTGCCCATCTTAGATAGACAGACAGATAGATAGATAGAAAGATAGATAGATAGATAGACAGACAGACAGACAGATCCTTTCCTCTCTTAAAGAAAGAAAGAAAGAAAGGAAGAAAGAAAGTTATTAATCTAATAAAGCAATAATCCTCCGTGAATGGATGGTGATCCTAAACTTCCCAACTAACCATACAATACTTCAAAGCAGAATGATGTCAATCAGGCCTTTCATTAATAGTGTGTATACATGAGCAGTACACAGGCCTTTCATGCGAACCAGATGCAGAACCTCTGTGTTTGTGATGTCTGTGCCCTGCTTCATGTATTCTAGGTGAAGACTAACAAAGAGAGAAAACCATCAGCATTCATGGTCTATTATTTCCCCATAATAGGTCTGGTACATTCCTCCTCCTACTCCTTCCTCAAACAGACAGCCGAGAGAAAGTGTGGATTAAAAAAGAAAACACAAGATGTTGTGGTGGCCCAGGTTTGCTCAGCTGTGTGGCATTTTAGCCCCACCCAATAGCCCAAACCTAGCACGACCTCTTCATCTCTCTCTCTCTCTCTCTCTCTCTCTTTCTCTCCAGCACATTTACAGTTGATATTGCCCATGAATGAGACCTGAAAGTCAGGTTTGTCCAGTGCGGGGTGAACGCAACAGTAAACGATGGCAGTAAGCTGGGGAACTGTGTATTACGAAAGAGAGAGAGCGTGAGGTTCACTGACTCTGAGGAGGAAGAATACTGAGGGAAGTGGACAGAGGGACGGCCCAACAAAGAAACACGCAACAGAGAGGACAGTGAGCGAGAAGCCGAGGGAAAGAGAAGTGGCTGGGAAATGAAGGGGTGAATGGAGCAGGAGAATAGAGGGGTCAGAAGAGAGATGGGAGAGGAGAAACGGAGGGGGCAAGAGGAAGCGAGGGAGACAGGGTGTGGCTAGCTGTGGCAAGAGGCTGCAGGTTGTGCTCTCCGGGCCAAAAGTTCATGGAGGAGGTAGAGCAGGTGAGCAGGTAAGCCAAGCCTGCATGTGCCTGAGTCTCACGTGGATCTCCTTTGTCTCCAGAGCTTCACAGTGGCCTCAGGTTTCTACCACCCCTCCCCCCCTCCCCTTAAACACACACTCCCTCAAAACAGCCAGCCTATGCCCCTGGCCCCCTGCCCCAAACACACAAACACACACACAAACACACAGAACCCTCCACTCACTTTAATGGTCATTTGAAAGACAGAAGAGCTACAAAATTTCACAATGCATACATAATCCTAATAATAATCTAGACCCTCTTTCTTTGAAGCATTTCTTTACCGTTTTTCCTTTTGTGGAAACACCCTGTCCTGTGGCGTATACTTGCGAGAAAAATGCAGATAATTACATTTCGGCATAATTATAAGACTCGTTTTAAGCGTTGACTGCGAAACCATGTTACAGGAGGCTGTTTTTAAAGGTATACATATATATTCCAAATGTGCACAAAGGTATATATAATCTCCCATTCCACAACATCCCAAAGGTGCTTTATTGGAATGAGATCTGGTGACTGTGGAGGCCATTTGAGCATAGTGAACTCATTGTCATGTTCAAGAAACCAGTTTGAGAAGATTTCCTATCTTTTAGAATCTTAAAATTTAGAATCTTTTTCTTAAGATTTTCGCTATCTCCAGCTTAAACAGCTAACATAGCAATTACCCCTGTTTTAGTATTCACTTTCAGTACTTGAGAGAGAGTAAAAATTAGTTATGTAAATATATATATATATACATCCTGCTGTATATACAATACAAATCTGTATGTCTTCTGTTATTAGTATTATTATTAATTTATTTTTTTTTACTTATTTATTATTATTTTCTTAGTTTACTTATTTAAATGTTCTGTTCTCATGTCATATGTATGTGTGTACCAAGAGCTTCTATAGAAAACCACAACAAATTCCTTGTGTGTTTGTGCACACCTGGCGAATAAAGCACATTCTGATTCTGATTCTGATTTGAGCTGTGTGACATGGCACATTATCCTGCTGGAAGAAGCCATCAGAAGATGTGGTCATGAAGGAATGGACATGGTCAGTAACAATACTCAGGTAGGCTGTGGTATTTAAAAGATGCTCACTTGGTAGTAGGGGCCCAAAGTGTGCAAAGAAAAATATCCCCCACACCATTACAAGGCAGGATGGATCCATGCTTTCATGTTGTTTACACCAAATTCGGACCCTACCATCTGAATATCGCAGTAGATATCGAGACTCATCAGACCAAGCAACATTTTTTTTCAATCTTCTGTTGTCCAATTTTGGTGAGTCCTTGCGAGTTATAGCCTCAGTCATCTGTTCTTAGCTGACAGAAGTGGCAGCCGGTGTGGTTGTGTGTGAAAATCCCAGTAGATCAGCAGTTTCTGAAATACACAGACCAGCCTGTCTAGCACCAACAACCGTGCCACATTCAAAGTCACTTAAACACTTTTCTTTCATTCTGAGGCTCAGTTTGAACTTCTTGACCATGTCCACATGCCTAAATGCTGCCATGTGATTGGCAGTTGAACAGGTGTACCTAATAAAGTGGTTGGTGAGTGTATATGGTTTCATATTTCAAATGTGTACATATGTCTGAGAAATATGATAAATATAACAAATTTACTTATTAAATTAGTGACCAAGAAATAGTTCAGGATCTTAAATATATACTTATATTAATTTTATGTCAAAAAAGTTGTTTATTCCATGTTTAAATTTGATTTGAATACTGGGACCCTTTAGTGTCACCTAAGACTGTTGTATTCAATTGTGTTTGTGCGTATATATATATATATATATATATGTATATATATTCCACTGCATGGCTGATAATGGTTGTCCCTGAACATAAATAGAACTCTATCACCTCAGGAAAAATTAGGAAAAAAATTCACAGAGATCAGGATTTTTAAAATATATATGTATTTGTTTTATTGGCAGACAGTACAAAAAAAGTCTGTGAAAAATGCTTTATTGTGTGATGTAATGTACTTGCTAGTTAAAGGGATAGTTCACCTAAAAATCATTTACTCACCCTCCAGTTGTTCTAAACCTGTTTTTTTTTTTTTTTTTTACTATGCCTTTAAGGTTGTTCTTACTAGCAAATACATTACTTGAGGGAGGGAGGAGCCATGGTGGAGCTTTACCAGGTGAAACAAGGGGGATGTCCGGACCAACCAAAGCTGGCTGGGGTGGAAACCCAGGTGGAGCCGAGGAACTGAAGGGACCGGCCGACGACAAATCACACATAGAGGCTCAGAAGTCCATGGCACAGACGACTGACCAAGGCGGAGCCAGAGGGATGAGGAAGCCCGGTGGATGCCATTTAGCCCTTCACAGTGGCGTATAGCAGATGGGCACGCAGGGCATATTAAATTATTCTTCTTATTATTACGCTACTTTTATTATTAAATTAATATTGCAATTCATTTGCCCCGCAATATCATAGCACATCACCGCATAACCGATGCACTGCGAGGATAATAAAAGATTAGTTAGATAGCTTACTTCTCATTTAAAAAACAACTTGTTTTACACTAAATACTTCTCGATTCACGAAAAATACTAACTTTTTCTCACTATGTGCCACAAGAGAAATATAAAGAAAACCAATTGGATTCATCTCTCATCATCTCTAGGTAAATATGCGCTGTTAATTCAGCGTCAGATGCCAAAAGCTCTGCCAGTTTTTACTTACAGTTTCTGTAGTGAATAATTGACTGGCTTCTGAGCCTTCTTCACCGGCATAACTCTCACGCAAAGTTTACACATTGCTTGTGTGATACCCACTGGCTCGTCTTCATGGTTTAAAATGGAATTGGACGTGGCATCACCAGTTGCTCGCAAAATGATGGACGATGATTCACATATAGTGCGCGTCATTTCCCGTGATAATAAAATTAAGTAAATTATTAAATAAATGAGTAAATAAACAAAAAAGTAACAAGCAAACTTCAATCCAATCATTATATTCGGTCTGAATGAAGTAATACAATGTCCTAAATACCTGTCAACGTATGTTTTTACATACCCTCGCACACCCTGTTCACGCGGACATCATATGTCATCAGTGCGTTTGATGCTATGCAGAGTTTATACAGACAGACCTCAGTCAGAGAGCACAGCAAACAAACAGTATCCATGTCAACAGTATCAACACCGAAATAAATCTGCAGCAGTCAAGTACAAGTGGATATTGGTGCCTGTTGTCAATACTGTGGTCAGTCTATAATAAATTCATCCAGTTTACCAATAAAGAAGAGAAACTCAACATGGAGAATTGTGCTGATGAGTGGCATTGAGAATGTAGAGCATCTTGTTGTGTTTGAGGTCTAAAGCGGTAAACGGTAATACAATAAGGCTTGACCACTACTGGAACTCAAGTAGTGCCTTCTTTTAGTGTCAATGACAAATAATATCACTAACAATGTTCCAACTATATCTTGATTATTTCATTCTCCAGTTTCAGCGTTGATGAGTCTGGCATAACCTTGACAAATTTGGCTACAATTTCCTGTTCAAGAAATCATAGTTTGCCATTTCAAATTAAAGGGCTCATTCAAAATCATTAGAATAAAATCTTGCCTATGCTTTTCCTGTTACTCTTATCAAGCACAGTGAGAGCGACCTCAGAGCACATACTCGCATCCCGGCCTCACGCACGCTGCCTCCACCCATCAAGCGAATGCTAACAACAGCTCAATCTATGTGCCATAAAGAAAACAATGCAGGGTAATCGTTCCTCAGACAGGAGTCCAGTTAGGCCAATCAGCAGGGGAATCATCTGGAGAGCAGGGGGCTTCAGACACTGATTGCGAGGTGATTTACCTGGAGGGATAATGACTCCACGGGTCATGCCTGCCGAGAGAACGCTAGGCTTGCCGAGCGCTGACGAGCGACATTCAGGATCACCTCTGGCCAGGAGCACATACACGCCTTTGGGTGGTGGCATCTTTCTCTGTCATATATTGTCTTGGGCACCTGACCTTTTGCCCTGAAGGTCTTATAGCAGCATATTCAATTTTAATTTCACATCCCAAAGGCGGGGAAAGTCACCTAGCGAGCCACTTCCTAAAGCACCAGGACAAACAGAGGGCAAGGAGATAGCTAAACAGATGGGACGGGTGATTCATTTTCAGATTTTTTTTCAAATGTAAAGTGTTATGCGCTGGCTGGAGTATGTGTGTGTAAGGGGAGTTGGGCGGTGTGAGTGTGTGTTTGGGGGGGTAACAGCATCAAGTGGACTCTGTATGGAGCCTCTCTTTGATGTGCTGAGGTTACATTGCATCTGAGAGGGCAGAGGAAGGGCAGAACGAGGAAGAGGGTTCATCAAAGACCAGCCCCTGGCTTTGTGAACTTCCAGCCCACAGGGCAGAATCAGAGCGCTCCAAGACTGCAGGCCATTCGGATGTTAACTTGAACATCATCATTGAGAAAGGCATCCAAAGCCGCCCAAAGGACGGTCCAACTGGTATATTGAGACTTGGGAATAAGTCTCAGCCTCTGCGAACCAAACAATATCAAGTCAGATCAGCTTTTATTCTTAGTTAAACCATATATATACACTGGGAAATTAAACTGCATTTGTTTCAAATCCTGGTGCAAATTTTACATTAAACTATTTTGAACTTTAAGACAGTAACCACAGTGCACTGCATAACACACACAAAAGCATAAAACAATACACATACTGCACACATAACTGTAACACCAATAGGTATGAGACACAACTATGCAAAATAGTCATAATTGTGAGATATAAAATCTCAATTATGATAAAATTCAGTTGCGATTGTGAGCTATCGTTAAATATGAAGATGTAACTTATTTATGTTTTTGAATGAATTGTCTTATGCTCATCAAGGCTGCATTTATTTGATCAAAAATACAGTACAAACAGTAATATTGTGAAATAGTATTAGAATTTAAAATAACTGTTTTGTATTTGAATATATTTTAAAATATAATTTATCCCTGTGATGGCAGAGCTGAATTTTCAGCATCATTACTCCAGTCTTTAGTCACATGATCCTTCAGAAATCATTCTAATATGCTGATTTGGTGCGCAAGAAACATGTCTTAACATTATTAAAGTTGAAAGCAGTTGTGCTGCTGAATATTTTATGGAAACCATGATACATGTTTTCAGGATTTTTTGAAAATCAAAAGCATTTATCTAAAATAGAAATCTTTTGGTTTTACTGTCACTTTTGATCAATTTCATGCATCCTTGCTGAATAAAAATGATAAAAGTAATAAATTTCTTTCAAAAACATCTAACTGACCCCAATTTTTTGATCGGTATAGAGTATATATTTGCATTCACAAGAGAAAAGTTGCAATTATGAGACATAAAATCAAGAAATAACAAAATTGGGAGACATAGTCACACTGTCAAATATAAAGTAGTAATTGAGATATATAAAGTTGCAATACTATATACAAAACCGACATTAGTTCAAATGTCAGTCATCTTGTACTACTTGCTACTTGCATTCACATTTTACTGTTTAAAATATATTTCTCTTGAATATGACTCATTAAGTTTACAGCTCTGCCGTCTCTCAGGAGTGGGCACCCATTTCTCTAGAGGGGTTGGGACGGGAAAGAGGGGTGTTGGTTGGAGGTGGGGACAGGGGTTATGGATGGGGTTTGAGGGGCAGAGTGGGTCTATTTAGCCCTCAGCGGCAGAACGCCCCCTCCCCCCCCACCATCCCTTCCCTCCCCCGGGCTTTGTATGTCCTCAGCCCCACTCCTCCCTCTTTTGTCACCCGGCCATTCCGCTTTGCTTAGCATACACAATGGGAGCTCAGTGCTCGGGCTCCTGACGCTGCATTCTGCCTGCGCGCTGGGGAGTGAACACGGTCGAGCTGGGGGAACTGGGGGGAGAGGGGTGATACATGGGGGCCAGGAACACTATTTGACTAAATGCCACTCTGCCCCCCCTCCCCCTCACCCACCCACCTACCCTCACCTCCTGGTACTTACCAAACACATACACACATCCACAGATGGAGCGCACAAAACAAGTGCCATCCAACCAAACCATGGCACTCGGCAGAAAAACAACCCTAAACAAACAAGTGTTCCCATCATGCCAGCTGTAACTCTCTGTGCTGGGATGGCTCAACTGGAGCGTGACTGAGCCTGGCTACATATGTGTTCTCTTTATCTTACCAGCGGGGCGCCGGGCACTGGGCCCATGTGGAATTTTAAGACCTGGCCCTCGGAGACTTCGGTCAGAAAATTAATCCACAACGTGGGGGCGCGAGTGTGTTCATTTGAAACAATTAAACTATTTCACGCCCCCTTGACAAATCAATCTAAGGAGACATGCGTTTGTGTTATGTAAAATTAACGGTGAGTTACAGTTTCCAAACATCCATAAAAGTGCCTTTCGACTTAAACATTGGCTTTATCAACAACAATAACAATGCAACATATCACTCATATGAGGTTCTTATCCATACTAAATAGTATACTGTATACTTAATGTGTAACTATAGACTAGTGGTTCTTCACCAGGGGGCCGGGACCCACTAGGGGGCCTCAGCAAACTTTTAAGGGAGCCTCAAGATGGCTTAAAGGGTTAGTTCACCCAAAAATGAGAATTCTGTCATTAATTACTCACCCTCATGTCGTTCCACACTCGTTCCACACCCTTCGTTCATCTTTGGAACACAAATTAAGATATTTTTGATAAAATCCTATGGCTCAGTGAGGCCTGCATTGACAGCAAGATAATTAACACTTTCAAATGCCCAGAAAGCTACTAAAGACATATTTAAAACAGTTAATGTGACTACAGTGGTTCAACCTTAATGTTACGAAGCGACGAGAATACTTTTTGTGTGCCAAAAAAACAAAATAGCGACTTTATTCAACAATATCTAGTTAAGGGGCGATTTCAAAACACCGCTTCATGAAGCTTCGAAGCTTTATGAATCTTTTGTTTCCAATCAGTGGTTTGGAGTGCGTATCAAACTGCCAAAGTCACGTGATTTCAGTAAACAAGGCTTCGTTACGTCATAAGTGTTTCGAAATTTCAATTTCAGTTTGATGCACACTCCGAACCACTGATTCGAAAACAAAAGATTTGTAAAGCTTCGAAGCTGGACAAAGAAAAAACCCTGAGATATTTTGCAAAATATGTTCTTTTGTGTTCGTGAGATGAAAGTAAAATTTGGAACATGAGGGTGAGTAAATAAAAAAAAATTTTTTTTTTTTAATTTTGGGTGAAGATAAAATGCTATACAACCTATTTTGTCCAATACTTAAAATTACACCAGAATCTTTGGCACATGATGGAGTGACTACAGGTGCATCCTCGTCAGCCCGTCCCGAACATCTGCGCCTGGTGCCTGGACCCCACCAGCCTACTGAACACACAAACACACTGTCACATGTGCTCACACGAACATACACACGACCCCAGAGATGGATCTGTCTCAGTGGGCATAGCACTCACCAACTAAGACGGCATGGAGAGAGAGGGGTGGTCTGTTGTTTCTGTGTGTAAGTATGTGTATGAGGGTGAAACAGAAGGTAAGAGTGTGTGTGTGTGTGGAGGGGGGGCGGTTGGAGGGTGGGTTCAGTTTGAGTTTCAAAGCCCTGCTTGTTCGCCTATATTTCACACCACAGTGACATCTTAAAGACTAGACAGGCCTGGTTGCTCTGCCCTCTTTTTTCACATTCGGAGGGAAAGACAGAAGCTGGGGAGACTGTAGGAGGGGGGATTGAAATATATGTAAATAGCCACCAAAGGGGATCCGAATTTTATGGGTTCAGAAATTTAGTTCAACCAACCTGAATAATCAAATGTGGGAACAAAAAAATACCCCCACCCAACTTACTAACACTAACTTCTCATACTCCCCCAAACCCCACACATACACTCTTTAGTTCTCCCCTCTTCGTCCAGCTATCAACAGCTCACGGTCATATAGTGTAATAGTACCTGAGAACAGGCTCCCATTGGGGTCTGCTAACCACACGAGTGAGACGAGAGGAAGATGAGGAAGGATTTTGAGGAAGGTGGAAGCAGACTTCATACCTGATCAGGCAGCACAGCCGGCTCCTGATTACAACACCATTTTCCCAGCGGGCCCTCTGCCTCATCCAGCACCTCTGAATATGGAGCAGACGGGCAGCCAATCACAAAACGACTCTCTCTCACCTAATGACAGAATTAAGGCTTGTTTGGATCGATTTTCTCAGACTTTACAGGCTTTCGGGAGAAAACCACACAATGAGAAAACTGTATTATTGCGTGGGAGGTCTAGCATGTAACAGAGCTAAAAAAGTTCTATTTGACAGATCTTAGGATTATACTGAGCTAGTGGTATGGGAACATTTTCAAGAGAAGTGTTTGTAGTCTGACCTTAAAACATTTATTTTAAAGATTCTGAATTATTAAATATACTGTAGGTAGAGATTAAATGTCCATAGCTATAACTCTACTCTTTATTCTATTTAATTGTATTTATATTATACAAATACAAATACAAAATGTTTACACTGGACAAACCCAGCGATAACCTGTTGTGTAGTAGTTCTCAACTGGCGGGTAATATATGGGTCATTGATGAATAAGGTTTTTAAAAGTGTAAAAAAACAAAAACATAATGGAGACATAATTAATTTTGAAGTTTTATTAATTGTTAACAATGAGATTATGTGGTTTTTATAATCAATTAACACTGCTTTTGTCATTTTTTCAAAACTTGTCACCAAAAAAGTCATTCGGTTTAACCAAAATTTGTTTTACTGAATGACACTTTTGGTTATACAAAATGACGATATTTTCAAACAATGTTAACAGGCTGATATCTGGCAAAAGGACAATCAAACATTTTATATTTAGTACAAGTTTTAAAATATTACAACATTTTCCATGTTTTACAGCGGTTGTACCGAATGACCTGATGTTTCGGGACATGCGTATGAGCAAGTGAAAACATGAATTTTTCAAATACTTAAAAGAGAGTTAGTTACTTTTCTTCACGAACATGTGGTCCTTTGCAGGTGTCTGAATGATGTCACATCCTGTCACATGATATTGAACGCATGACTTGATCCAAAATGGTCCCTTTATATTGGTTACTCCGAATGACATCAATGAAATTAATTTTTCCGGACATTCTTTCTCATAACAAAGCAACGACTTCTACACATAATTTTAATACCATTTTGCACCATGTTGATATATGATGTTATAAAATCATGCCATAATAAAAAATATATACATTTATTACATTTTAAGATATTTTAATCACAAATTAATTGGCTGTATTGGCCTTTGGACGGTTAAACCGAATGACCTTTTGACACTTCAAAATCTTTAAAATACCTTTATATGTAGTAAAATATAATTAAAACCTTTTGGATTCAATAAAAGAGATCTAGTTGTAAATGTTTGCCCAACCTGCTGGGTAGTTTTATTTAACTCAACTACTGTTTAAAAATTACTGTATTGCTTGCTTAAAATGAACCCAAAGTATGTTGGAAACCAACATTTATTAATATGTTTAATAAATTAGCATTTATTAATAAGTTCAACGAATAATAATTAAACAATAAACATTTATTAAATTGCTTATTAATAAATGTTCACCTTTTGATTATCATTGTTGCCTCTAGTAATTATTATGTGTCTGATTTTTAATTTCCAACCTATTTTGGGTTCATTTTTAACCAGCCATATAGTAATTTTTAAACAATGCAACCGCCCAGCACGTTGGGCAAACATTTAACCCATCCACTGGGTCAAAACAACCCAGTCGCTGGGTTTGTCCATTTTCAACCCAACTTGGGTTGTTTTTAACCCAGCATTTTTTAGAGTGTACCATTCAAAAAGTTTAGGGTCATATATATATATATATCTTGACTGGTTTTACAATTAAATTTAGCAAATTCTGCTGTTTATAAATGTACTTTAAATGTACTGTATAAATGTACTTCATGATCTTAATGGTAATGTGCCAAAAGTAAAATACTGTTCTTAAAATTTGGTTATTTTCAGCTTAGAGTCACTGAAAATCAGACTCTCCTCCCCTGAGTGTTCAGTGATTCCCCTGCCTTACAATGCCGTCCTTTCCATTAGAAGGGTCTGCACAAAGGGTTATGACACTCAGGAAGCCTTTGAGGGTCTAGAGCACAAATCCCTTGAGCTCTGTCAAACTGCATTAAATCCTCAATATGCTGCTTGTGGAGTACTAAAGGATTATTAAGAAAGTCTTTCTAGTAATTATTAAGTGCAAATTTGCATGAGCAGTGAAATGTACCTGTTGTGCAGTAGTTCTCAACTGGTGGGTAATACTATAAAAAATGATTACAGTTCTGTTTTGACAAATAAATAAATAAATAAATAAACGCAAATAATAAAATGCAACTCAACATATATTATTTTAAAATGGGTAGAAAACATTTATTTTGTTGTTTATGTCAAAGGTTGTGCATCCAATCAAACTCTTCTTTTGTACAAATGTATCTGTAGGTAGAAGCTAGACAAATTAGACAGATTCCAACATGAACATGTTGCTTGACATGCATTCATCATCAAAAACCATGAACAAAACAATGCAATGTAAAAGAAAATGTGACATTAAATGGGTTTGTAATTATGGTTGTCTTGATGCACATCACTTGAGATGAGAGAACAGGAACAATCCCTTTATTATCAGCCATATTCTTGGTCATGCAACTGCCTGTTGCTGTGAACCAAAAAAGACAGACATAAAAAGAGAGGCAGGATAGTGTTAATCGGCAGACCTGCAGGAGCTTTTTTTCTTCACGGGCTACGAGAATAACACAACCAGGCACTGACACAGCTGTGCTCATTGAAGGTTGTGCTAAAACTCACAATCATGCACACACAACATTAAGCAAAGTCTCTCTCTTTAATTCCCTTCCTCTCACACACATCATCACGTATTGAAAACTTCACTGCATCAGGGTAAAAGAGGAGGCTGGCTATTGGGCCTCACACAAATCCCTGAGCCACCTTAAATCCCCAACTTTGACCCACCTGTCAGTCACTGGGGTGGCTGCTACTGAGCTTCTGCGGGTAGCGCAGCGCCTCTCACACACAAGCCTTTTTTACATTTCAACGGACTTAAGCTAAATACTAACGACTCCCAATCAAGAGACGTCTAAACACCCATCACCATCAGCCCTTTGCATATTACAGAGAGAAGATTAAGGAGAAAACCGAGAGGCACTTTGTTTTCGATTACAGGATAATAAATTTGCCTCCGCTTCACGTCGGGCGGTTCTTTGCCTCCATGTTGTGGATATAAGTATATATATATGTATGTGTGTGTGTGTACACACATATATATATATATATATATATATATATATATATATGTATGTGTATATGTATACACATATAATGGTCATTGACGAATAAGGTTTTTAAAAGTGTAAAAAAAAAACATAATGGAGACATAATTAATTTTGAAGTTTTATTAAGTGTTAATGAGATTATGTGGTTTTTATAATCAATTAACACTGCTTTTGTCATTTTTTACAAGATGGACAAAACTTGTCATCAAAAAAGTCATTCGGTTTTACCGAATGACACTTTTGGTTATACCGAATGACGATATTTTCAAACAATGCTAACAGGCTGATAGCTTCCTAGCTAGCTGGCAAAAGGACAATCAAACATTTCCTGATGTTTCAGGAAATGCGTATGAGCAAGTGAAAACATGAATTTTTCAAATAGTTAAGAGAGAGTTAGTAACTTTGCTTCACGATCATTGAGGTGCTGTGTAGGTGTCTGAATTATGTCACATCCTGTCACATGATATTGAACGCATGACTTGATCTAAAATGGTCCCTTTATATTGGTTACGCCGAATGACATCAATGAAATTAATTTTTCCGGACATTCTTTCTCATAACAAACCAACGACTATGTATATATAAATTAAATGTGTATGCTGATGCTGACTGCGCCTGTACAGGTCCCGCTTGGTGTTATATAACCTGCTGTTACATGCTAAGATATATATATGGTGTTATATAACATATATATATATATACACACACACATACAAATAATTATATATAATTATATAATAAATGAATACAAATAATTATTTTAATTCACTTTGATGGGAAACACTTCAAATAGTTTAAATTAATTAAAAATAATTATAAGAATTTAAAAATAAAATCATTCAAATTCCTTCTCATTTCTTGACTATGAACAGTTTTGCATTGTTTCTGATTCATTCAGTTTTGCAGGTATTTACATGTTTCTGTCTGTACTGAAAAGAAATACATATAATTTACTTGGTGAATTAATCTATAGATCATTTTGGTATATTTCAATAATGTGTTAAAGCTAGAACTGCTTTATTTGTATCTTCCACAGGTGTCCACAGTGTGTGTCAAAGGGCAAACCATCACATGTCAGCGGTGTACTAAATAAAGACAACTAAACATCAATTTTATTGAGTGTTCACATGCAAAGACAGTCTCCAGAATAATTAGTACATGACAACCAGCCTACACATACCAGCTCTATGTAATTTGCAGCGAACACACCTGTCAAGACATGAATAACAAGATGCTCAGGTAAGATTGCCCCATAACACACCACACCACACCACAGATAGGACCTTAAACCTTTGATTTTCATACTGTCACTCTGACACGTCTTAAGATATGATTCTAGTCTAAACGGCACAAACAGGTGCCTAAGCCAGGTGAGGAAAGAAAGGAAAAGCGCCAAACTGATGCAGACTACGTGCATTTACATGACAACTTAAGAAAAATGCTTTTTTATGACTCATTCAGTCACTAAATCACTCCTTTCCCTTTTTTCTCCCATCGCCCTGGCTATTAAATCACCATCTTGACCCGCTGACCCAAGGCCTGGGCTGTAAAAAAGCCCCCCGTGGGTCACAGGCCTGATTGGAGCATTTGAATATGAAATGCGCTCGGCTGGGCATGGAAACAGCTCGGCGCTGCGAGAGCCACGCTGACCCCCAGGAGAGAGGCCCACCGATCAACGCTTCTGGGGACAGGGAGTTCTCACTCCCTCTCTCGTTCGCTCTCCTTCTTTTTCAAACTCTCTAAGTATGGATTTACATGGCCCATGAGGAGGGAGAAAAGGAGAGAGGGATGAAGGGAGGGAGAAAGAGAAGGAGAGCATTTGAATAAGAGAAGAGGCAATTCCTGTTAGCATGACAAAGGGGGCTGCCATCATTCCTGATTGGTGTCACAGTGCAGCTCTATAGCCGGCCAGGCCCCCTGCGTGGCTTGATGTGTGGAGCTCAGGCATGTTTATGCATCCGAGGTGTGATATTTGCCGGGGGTTTGGAGAGAGGGATGCGAATGAACTTTTTTGGTTCGACTTGGAGAACAAAGTGCAAAAAAAAAAGGTTTACGTCTCATTTGACCTATATAGCACATTTTCAAGGCACTGGTGAAAAGGATATCACCTTAACCCACAGTTAAAAGCCAAGACTGGTTTCCCACGAAACAGGACATTTTAATTAGCTTTAAAACCACGATAATACTATTTTGACAAGCGGGACCTGTATAGGCGCAGTCAACGTCGGCATACACAACGCTCAATGAGATGAAAGAGGGCCAAAGAGAGAGGAAAAAAGCTGGGATTCTGCGCTTTAACGCCACGTTTTGTTTATTTTCTGTTATCTTTGGCTACTGCTCATTAGCTGATGTTCCTTCTCACCCTTGCAAGTAGCTAGTCACACCAGCTACTGATCTTTCTACAAGCTCACTCACATGCTAATAGACCCTGGAGTGCTGCTGTGAGTGACAGGCTGGAGTGGACAAAATAATAAGGCTGTTGATGTATGCGAGTGTCTTTAAAGCATTTCAAAATATATCATATTATGCAATTGTGATTGAGACACTAAAGGCTAAACATAGGGGAGACCCAAAGAGTACCATACTTAAAAGCAAGACACAATACTGGGTGACTGACTATGACATGAAACACCAAAACAAATACATATGTCTTGTATTATGGTCTAAATGGAATTCCTAAAGCTATTGTGCTTCATGTCTATAGAATCAAAGGGATAGTTTTCTCAAAAAAAATAAATAAATAAAAATGTCATTATTTTTCACTCTTGTGCTCCAAAACTGTATGAATTCTATTCCTCTGAGAAACAATAAAGAAGTAAATGTAAATGGGGTCTTATGCTGTTTTGGACTGAAAAAGTTTGAAAATGAGCGTGACAAAATATTGGGGCTCATTATCATTGTTTTATTGATTGAAACATCTCACCTATTGAAACTGAAGTGAAAGAAACTGGAGTGGGACAATAAAAAGAAGTATAAAAGGAAACACGTAACATTTTTACACCCCTCCAGACATGCCCTAATATGAGCCTTTGGCCCACAAATGCACATCTCTCAGAGAACTGGCTGAACGACAATGGCAACTAATCAATAAACAAGTGAGGCACTTCTGTGTGGGGCCTTATTTCCATGTGCATGGAGAACTTCTACAAGATGTTCACCTGAGTGAAGACATTCACCAATAACACAGAGGATAAAAGAGAGAGGAATTGAGTCTGGCGAGTTGGACTAATGTACCTACTGTCCAAGCATCCTCAAAACCCCTGACATTACAGACATGACAAGTAGTCATCACGCAGATATAAGACCATTGTTCATCTGTCAATCTCTGTTTCTTCCCAACCTACACTAATCAATATCTGTGGCCTAGATGAGAGGTCTAATCTCCCGTTTCACAGCCCTGCCCCCAACTCCATAATCTCTGTACCTCATGTATTGTCTCGACTTTCCCAACTGCTTTCACTGTTATTGCACATATGCACATCACTCATCAATACGTTCTCCTTCCATATTTACAAAAATATATAAAAATCTGGTTCAAAAAGTTTCCATAAGAAAGAAAAATCCCTAATGAGATGTTTAAAGGGTTAGTTCACCCAAAAATGATAATTCTGTCATTAATTACTCACCCTCATGTCGTTCCACACCCGTAAGACCTTCATTCATCTTCTAAACGCAAATTAAGATATTTTTCATAAAATCCTATGGCTCAGTGAGGCCTCCATTGCCAGCAAGATAATTAACACTTTCAATGCCCAGAAAGCTACTAAAGATGTATTTAAAACAGTTCATGTGACTACAGTGGTTCAACCTTAATGTTATGAAGCGACGAGAATACTTTTTGTGCGCCAAAAAAACAAAATAACAACTTTATTCAACAATATCTAGTGATGGGCGATTTCAAAACACCGCTTCATGAAGCTTCGAAGCTTTACGAATCTTTTGTTTCGAATCAGTGGTTCGGAGCACGTATCAAACTGCCAAAGTCACATGATTTCAGTAAACAAGGCTTCGTTACGTCATAAGTGTTTCGACATTTCAATGGTTCACCACTGGGGGCGTAATTTGGCAGTTTGATACCTGCTCCGAACCACTGATTCGAAACAAAAGATTCGTAAAGCTTCGAAGCTTCTTGAAGCAGTGTTTTGAAATCGCCCATCACTAGATATTGCTAAATAAAGTCGTTATTTTGGTTTTTTGGCGCACAAAAAGTATTCTCGTCGCTTCATAACATTAAGGTTGAACCACTGTACACACATGAACTGTTTTAAATATGTCTTTAGTAGCTTTCTGCGCATTGAAAGTGTTAATTATCTTGCTGTCAATGGAGGCCTCACTGAGCCATCGGATTTTATGAAAAATATCTTAATCTGTGTTCCAAAGATGAACGAAGGTCTTACGGGTGTGGAACGACATGAGGGTGAGTAATTAATGACAGAATTTTCATTTTTGGGTGAACTAACCCTTTAATATCTCAAGTGCTTCTTCAAATGAAGAGCAAATTGAGATGTTTTTTAAGAGAAAGAAAGAAAGTGAAAGAAAGTGACATGACATGTAGCCAAGTATGGTGTCCCATACTCGGAATTTGTGCTCTGCGTTTCACCCATTCGTGCACACACACAGCAGTGAGTATTGAACACACACACACACCCAGAGCAGTTTACTCTATACTCTAACTGTATGTCAAAAGTTTTCTCATGTGCAGCCATTTTATTTCTCTGAAGGAGTTTTAAGAGAACATATGAGACAAAGTAGATAAATAAAAACCAACAACAGATAAATCAATAAAACAAATCATTCAATAAAACCAACACTCCCAGGGCAATTTGTAACTGTGTTTTAGTGAATTGGTAGCCAATTTAGACAATCCAACTTCATATACTTACGCTCCACTGATGGTTAGGTTTACAGTTGGGATTTAGGGGGGATCTTCATTACTTTTTTTCTGAAAATCATGTTTCCTAATAAAATAGATACTCATGAGTTTGGGTTTAATACAACTTAATATATAAGTTGAAAGAATAATCTCTGACATTTTCCTCAGGGTTGACATGTCCCTAAAACGGTGCCATCAGTGTTGCTCACACTCCACCCAATTCCATCTTGGAGAGGCTGGCTTAGAGACAGGCACCCTAAAACCTGTTTCCATCCTGCGTCAGAGAAACTCACAGCACCTGCTCCACCCAAGAGAGCAGTGCAGACGTTAAGGGCAGGGTAGTTCCATGTTCAGGGAAATTTCCACACGCTCATTTTAAGGCTCCACGGCTCTACGAGGGTTTTCACTCAAATATCTTAATGAGTAATTCCCCTTCAGGCCACCACTTCTTGCTGCGGTTGTTAAGAGAAGCTCTAGGGACACATTCAAAGAATAAACTCTATCCCAAATATTATAAATGTGCAGGGTTTAACATAAAGGTGTGGGAACTTTGTTAACAGGAATTTATGAAACATGGAAAGAGAAATTTCCTGATGTTGGACAAACCTAACCACATTCATGTCAAAGTCAAAAGGCACACAGTCCCAAGAATGACACTGAGACATTACGTAAAACTCTTTAACAGAGATCAAATTACAATACAATATCACCTACTGAAAGAATTTTGGTCTAAACTTCTCTTCCCTCTATGCATCTCATTAGACATAGTATTTCTATAAAAGAGTCTATCCCCTTGTTTTAAGACTCTATTAATTAGAATTATTTACTCTACACTGACATCAATGCAAGTCACTTGCACCTGGACTGCATGGGCCAAGCCTGAATTGGTGCTGCAACCGCCCTTTAAACCTCCCACTCTACATTCTTTGTGGTTGTGTAATGCCACAGAGATCCAACCATGGCTGTAATTACCAACAACTATCAGAATCATTGGAGAAGAGAAGCAAGTTGGCACATTCCCCCTTGACTATATTTTGTGATTATCTTTAAATTTCAAATAAAACTGACACCATTCATATCTGAAATGTATAACAATGTTTATATCTGATAAATGCATATAAAGAATGACATTCACATTCCAAATGTGTCACTGTTAAGCCTTTTGGAGCTTTGCCACTCTAAAAAGAATGGTTCTTAATTAGAATCTATGGTTCAATGAAGAACCTTAAACATCTATGGAACCTTTCCATTGTACAAAAGATTCTTTATTGGGAGGAATAAAAAGTTCTCCACACTAAGAAAAAAAAATGGTTCTTTTAAGAGCTATTCATGAAAGGTTATTTGGACTCTTTTTAAAAGTGTAATAATGGAGTAAAGCAATGCTGAGACTGGTGTAAACTAAAGTGAAACTAAAGTGAACAAGGCAGCCACACTTATTTAATACATGAACATAAAACGCAGAGAGGAACCAAAATCGTGACACGTGCTGGAAGAAGAGGAAGAGGTTAGATTTACGTATATAATGAGGTACAAGAACAGCAAACATACAATAGTGCCACGAGACAATGGCCATAGGCAGGAGAGGTGAGCCTGTCTCTTAGATAAAGTGCAGGAGAATGGACAGCTCTCTGAGGTGGGATGAGACCGTGAGGGTCAGCTCAAAGTCCTGACCCCGTAAGGATTGGATGCCATTTTCCCACGGCGAGAGCTGATCTTATAGGGGCTCGTCAACGACATCTGCCCCAGTTCAGGGAGATTAATTCACCCCCACACCACGACTCCACTCTGTCCCCACAGCCCACATGAGTCTCACTCCAGTGGACAGGCCCAACAGCAATGCCTTGAGCCAGCCTGCTAATCAATACTAGGATATTTTGTTTTTAGTACGCCATAGCAAGTCCAGTCTGGCACCATCGAAATACCATAAAGCCTGTTCGCTTTATTTTTCAAACACACCCATTTCTTCAACTGACGTATGCTACTGTAGTCTGTGTACGTTCATGAACAGCAATACTGGGGGAAAAACACCTAGAGATTTGGAATGAGGAGTTCCCAATCAGAGTTGCTGAGCAGGTTCAGTGAATGAAATTGATACAGGCCTACTGCCACTTTTTTATTCTTAGATTGGCACATGTATTCAAGTATGTCAGGAATAATCATAACAGTCAGAAAAACAGGAAGGTAGATGTTATGAATGATATATATTTATATCTAAAAAATTGCCCATAGGCAGAAAGAAAGTGAGAAAGCTCTCCATCGTTAATGCTACCTAACTCTACACGGCGAATCCAGCATGCATGATTGCAGTAGGGTGCAATTATGTTGGTTTGGGAAAAGGGTTAAACAAACAGCTCCAGTGAGGTCATAAGCAGATGGAAGTGAGGATATGCCTGCACTTGCTGAGTGGGCACAGTGCTCCACATGACTGAGCGAGCAAGAGAGAGAGAGAGAGAGAAAGAGAGGGCCCCACGCTTTGCTGGAAGGGACCTAATGCATTATGCTATCAGTACAGCTTCACTCATACGAGTTTACTTGATAAATTCCTTCCTTTTAACTGGCAATTGGATTTATCAAGTTAAAAAATATTGTGATCATGAATGTCAAAAAAAAAAAAAAAATATCCCCAGCATACTATTCATATCAGACATATGCAACAAATTCACCACTGCTTCTGACACAGTTTCTTTAATTTAAAAAAATACTTTTTTTTTTTTAAGATTTAGGAAGCGTGATTAGCTGATATGCAGTCTCAGGCACACTAGAATGACTTAAGACCCTGTCGCTGATTTCAGGGAGGTCTGTTTAATCTGTTGGCATCCATAGAGGTGCACAGGGCTAATCCAAGCACAGCAATGAGGCATGGATCAAACCTGTCAGTGAATGTGGGAAAGACAGCAGCCAGTGCATGCACTCAATGGCTCAGGGGAATAAATGCCTTGAGATTCTGTGCAACTCATCCCCTGCTGTAAAAGCAGTCAGGTGCACACTTTCGAAGTGTGACAGCATCATTCAAAAATATCGTTTCAAATGGCTGTTATGAGAAATCTCATTAGTGCAAAAATTACTGTTGAAGTGACAACAGAATCTGAGTTCTTAAACTATTCCCTATACACTCTTAAAATAAAGGTTCTTTATTGGCATCTATTTCCATGAAGAACCTTTAACACCCGTGGAACCTTTCCCTTTCCCAAAAGGTTCTTTATAGTGAAAGCGGGTTCTTTATTTATACTGAAACTGTTCATTGAAAGGTTCTTTGGGGAAACAAAAATGTCATTGCTGCCCCTTTTGGAACCTTTATTTTTAAGAGTGTAAATAATCTCTTGCTTGAGCATTTAAGTGAAAATGTAAATAGCTGAGATTAAATTAAATCCTTATACAAATTGTATTAATAATGCAATACTTCCTGAGAGTTTTTAATGTTGAGTTCTATTAGGTTATTCAAAATGCAAATCAGTGGGTTGGTTTGGATTCAGAAAATAACGTTCTTTTAGAATGGATAATTATTGAATGTGAATGAACAAATGATATTTAAAAAACAAGTTAAATCAAGCATTCAGAATCCTCAGATGGAAAATCCACAGATTCTGAACACCAACTTTTTCAGCTTGATGTTATAGGAAAACTTTAGGTAACTATCATCAAAAACTTTTTATTCTACAGTTCTTTACAAAAGCATCTATGATGTTAAAAAACCAATACGTTGATCTACAAAAATACATTTATATTTTAATCTTCTCTAGCCAACATGTATCTTTATTAGAAGAGAGTTTTTGACCAAAGATATAGTAAAGAGCCATTGAAGAATCTTTATTTTTAAGAGTGCATGTTACACAGTACATATAGGATACTATACATATTATTTATTGAGGACTCAGTAGTGGAAATTACACCCTAAATTACAAAAGGCAGTCCGAAACGGCCTTGTATGTTCCTCCTCTCCTTGGCTAACTACAGCAAGAAAGATATGGTAAAAACGGTCCCTTGACAAACAGACCAAAAGACAATATGATGTGATGTTCAAATCACAAAATAAGATACTTAAATATTTAACCTCTGTCTGACCCCCAAAAATTCGGTCACACTTGGTAACTCATAAAGTGAAATAGCAAAGGAATTATCCCTGCATTAATCTCTTATTATGAACATAATTATCAGAATTTATTGGCTGTTTCATCGTCTGGTTTTGACAAATTCAAGGGATTAAGGATATTTATAGTTAACCATAATTATACAAGTAATTTTGAGGAACTGTGTGTACCTAGACGACTCAACAAGTGAAAATGCAGGAGGGAATTACACACTTTGAAAAATATTTGCATGACGGTTCACGTGAGGTAAAAAATACGTTTGTCCCTTTTAAGCGTTTTATAATTTTGTTTATTTCCGTGTGTTGTGTATTCTTGCAAAGGAGAAATGCCTCATCAATAAAGTGTATCTTATGAATACAACGAATATAAGTTTAATTTTATGGTTAGTAGTCAGGACTAAGTCTATAATATACACCAGTTGATACTTTTTTGGGGGGGAGATAAGAATGAATTAGCCTAGTTTTAATTTATAGAATGATATTTATAGGAGTCATTTCCAGACCAATTGTATTTCTTAGCATTCGAAAGGCATAAAAATAGTATATTTGCTGTTTGACGAGAATGTTTAAACCAATCCACGCGTGTTGACATTTGCTTGGCAGCGAGCGTGTCTGAATTCGTATGTTTACTCTTCATTTAACCGATCGCCTCAGATTACCACATTTGGGTTCAAACGAATTTGACAAAATCTGTCACTGGTTTCCCGGTAGACATACGATTCGAACAACCAAATTATAAGACTGAAGTAAAAAAAATAACTGATATCTAGTCATAAACCTTTTTTTTTTGTAAAACAAATTTATTCATTTAGGATGGTCTTCAGTAGAAACGTCAGTTTAAATAAAACTCTCCGTCCCACATAATGGATTAACCTGATACTGCCATAACATCACAGAAAGGAAGATTCACAAAACAAAAGTGGAACATTTCAACAAGACGTACAATGGTTCACAAGCTTTAAAAAAACAACTCACTATAAATAAAACAAATTTTGCGCTTGCGACCAGCACAGTCTTTCATTTCAATAAAACCTAGTTCAAATGAACAACAAAAAGACTACACAGATTTGGACAAAATCGACATTCTAAAAATAAGTGTAAACATTTATGAGTGAACATACTCTCTCCCTCCATTTGTTCTTTCATTTTTTTGTTTTTGAAATACAGCCTCTTCACGAAGCCACGTGCCAAACTCTGACGGCAAATAAGTCAGAAGTCCAATATTCTTCTACAGACTTTGATTGCTTTACAGCTTATGATAAAAGCTCCTCTGCAATGCAATTTATTCTGAAGTCCCCGATATGTCGTCATAAAATGCTTTAAAACGGACAACTCATTGAGATTAAAAATAGTTTCTTTTTTAAAAACGAAATTGAACTTCGATTCTTTTTGCAAATCAAAATGTTCAAGTATCCGAAGTACTTAGTCTTTTTTTAGGAGTCTTTCAAATGTGGGTTAGGGGTAGCGTTCCGTTCACGCCAGTCCCTGCGCTTTGATAGTGCGGATGAACGCTGTGTAACCGACTGGTCTGTAGACTGGAGTGGTCGGCGCTGTCTCCTCCGGGCGGCAGGTACATGCTTATCATATCCCTCAGGTCTCCCAAACAAGCACGCTGAGAGTGAGAGGTTATGGCCGGAGGAGGAGAGCTGGGTTCCGTCTTGCACACTGAAGCCATGGAGCCCAGACCCATTGCACTGGAAGTTTGCTGCGTGTATGCTGGTGACATGCTGTACGTGGACGCCGCGTTCATGTAGGTCTGGGCCGTGGACATCATCGGGTACTGAAGTCCCGCCATGTCGTACCGGTGCATCTGCTGAATCTGGGGGCTGTTCATGCTGGGATGCTGAGGGTAGGCCAGCTGGTCCTGCATGAGGGAGTACGCGCTGTTCGTCCAGCCGTTCATGTGCGTGTAGTCCATCCGCTGGCCCACCGAGACGGCATTGTTGACAGAGTTGGCACCGGGCGCCAAGAGTCCTCCGGGCAAGGAATACTTGTCTTTCTTCAGCAGGGTCTTGGTCTTCCTGCGGGGACGGTATTTGTAATCCGGGTGCTCCTTCATGTGCATGGCTCGTAACCGCTTGGCCTCGTCAATGAAGGGTCTCTTCTCGGCGTCAGTCAAAAGTTTCCAGTCAGCACCGAGGCGCTTGCTTATCTCAGAGTTGTGCATTTTAGGATTCTCTTGTGCCATCTTCCTCCGCTGCCCGCGAGACCACACCATGAAAGCGTTCATAGGCCGCTTCACCCGGTCCTGGTCGTTGGCACTGTTGTTTTTGCCGCCCGCCGCCGAGCCCGTGTTGGACTGCGGAAGGGGGCTTTTAATCTCGGTTTCCATCATGTTATACATTCAAACTACTTAAAAGTGGTGCCTTAAAAGCACTCGAAAAACAAGGCTGAAATTTAAAGAGACTCACAAAATAAAGTAGACGGTGGTCAGTCAAAAGTTCACAGAGCTAAAACTCTGGTCACGTCAAAAGCACCGAACTCTTTCAGATGTCTCCACACCAGTCCCGTGTGTCTCGCTCTGCTCTGCCACGGAACTCTGAAAAGTTGTGCGCTAAGCTCAGCTGTTAATAGAGGCTCGGCCATGTGATTTGGATTGACAGCATAACAATGAGCTCAGCGCCGACCAATCAGAGAGCGCATCACACTACGCCATCCAAGCAGCTAGCTGCCCGGGCACCACTGTGTTTCGGGATGCACTTAAAGTGGGATAAAATACATCTCTGGCATCTTTGCACTTTGACAACAGAAATCACTTTGCAAATATTGTTTTAAAGCGGTCGTTATCCACTGGAAAATGGTAGCCTTATTCTACTTTTGTAGACAGATAGGGTTAAATAAATATTGTGAATTTCACACTTTCCCGAAAAAAAAAGAAACGTTCAAATAAATAAATAAATAAATAAATAAATAAATAAAGCATGTTTAATTTATTTAATATAAAATAAAGGCTAGATTCTACTTATTGGAATCAAACGTAAATATATAAACTGTAACATTGCTTCTTACAATGGCACGACAAAGGCACTACACTAATAATTACTAATTAAACAAATAATAAGAAACAAATAATTTAATTCAAAATTAGGTTTATTTATTTTTTTAGAGTGTAATGCAAGCTTAGGTTTTGGTTGGCTATCTTTTTGCCCTGCTTTAGGCTACTTCACCTCTCTAATTAGACTGCATTAAAGCTCTTAAAATTGACATTGATTAAAAAGTACGATTTTAACACCAAGCAAATTACTTAACTATCTAAATATAATAATAATTACTGAAGTAGCCTATTTACATTATTTGTCTCACAATTTATCCTAACTTTCATTTGACATCTCAGTAGTATAGCCTACTAGCCTATTATTTACAGGTTGAGCTGAAAATAACACCACGATAATTTTATAAAAACAAACATGCAACAAAATAGTTTTGTTTTAAAAACACACGTCGCAATTTTTGTCTAAGACTAACAAAATTAATACAGTAACGCCCCCCTGTGGATCAATTTTGTATTGTTCTGAAGAAAAAATAACTGATGTGATAAACGACGAACTCTATAAACGACTTTTTAGAACAGCCAATTTTGGAGTGTATGTTAACTAGCGATATTTATTTTTTACATTATCAGTTACTGCTAACTGCAATCATTCCGCGTTTTATTTGTTAGGCTGTGTGATTTACAAATGACTCGAGTAAGACGTGTTCGGTTGGGAGAGGTTTTCAGTCTCCCGGGGAGAAATTACACCTTCGAAAGGGCCAGTAGCTTATTAGCACACCGTCCATCGACATTTAACACATTCAACGCCACCGACACAGCACTGAATATTCACAATGGGCTTTTAACACCACACACTAACGACTCAACCATTTAGAGAAGTTTCACCGTGTGTGACCGATTTAGACATGTACACCAACACGTACGTCTCCGTTATTTACTTTCCAAACTGCTCTTAACAAGTACAAGTGTTGTTACTCAGTGTTGTTATTCAGGCCCGATGTTAAGGATTGTAAAATAGTAGGCTATTCATCAAGAGCAATCAGGTTATAATTTAGCATTAGGCCTAATTTAAAGAAAAATTATAAATCAGTAAGATATTTTGGGCAGTCAAGTTAATATGTCACGTCAAATAAAACACTAATAGTAGCCTATATATTTGTGATTAGAAGGCTAGAAATAAACAAAATTTCACTGACAAATTATCATGGAGAAACAACCATATCCAAAACAACTGGATCTTTTTTTTCCGTCGCTTTCAGTTTCATTAGAGAGATCAAGTAAATGTGTCATTTGGAACATCATTATTCACTTTACATTAATATGAATAGCAGTGCACCAGCCGTTATGACAAAAGTTCTAATTAGAGACTTATTTCACGAAACCGGTGATTTATCCGAGTGGTTTCAGGAACATATCCTCTTGTAATCTGCTTATGGAAATGTCGCCTATAGGAGACAGTGGGAAAAGGAAAACTCCCAGTTACCCGGAGCTCGGTAATGACGGCTTCTGTTCTCCAAATTTCCTAATTAACGTGAGCTAAGGCCGAGGACCACCAGGAAAGCCTCCCAGTGTTCAACATCATTGAGCTCCGAGCCACAAGGCTTCCGAAAATCACTCACGTGTATGATGGCCGAGCAGTGAAATGTCCATTAGTGCAGTATAGGCAATTCAAATGACCCGAATACTAAAACTGACACTGTGCTGCAGATAAATAAAGTCCATTATATGTCAATTAGCCTAACACAAAAAATAAACAGCAAATGCAAACATCTAAAATTATTAATCCTTTCTATTGAAAGCATAAGATTGAAAATTGTCAGTTCATTACTGCTTTATATGCCACATGTCAGATCTGTGAAATTTAATAGTTTTTGTTAGCTCAACGTTTTAACAACTTGTTCAATCGTGATAAGTAAAACAATACCATAACAAATCACCACAGGACTTCTATTCTTTATCACCGTGTAAAGTCTTTTTTTTTTCAAACCCGTGGATTCACTTGTTAATTAGCTCAACTTTAACAATTAAAGTGGAAGCAAATTACAGCAAAGCACACGCAGAGCCTCAAAAAGACATTGTTTTTTTTTGGAGTCTATGTTGGACAAAATAAGTGGACTTAAAACAGTCCAATAAGCCTGCGCGCGACACACCCACTTTAAGATACAATAGCTCTAGCCACAATACTGAATAACTGAATGATTTTTACGGGTTGAAAAAAGGAATGTTTCCCATTTAGGTACCTATAAGAATATAGCCTACTATTTGTACTAAAAAAGTAAAAAATAAAATATATTTATAACATATAAGATAGGCTATATAAAGTTATTTTTATAAATATTATTTTTGAAAAAAAAAAAAAAAAAAGTTTAATTTGAATAATAGTAGGCCTATATTCTGTCTTACAACAAATGAATAGCGCAATAACTGTAATACGTTAAACGACGCATATAGCCAAAACGATAGTACTAAAATATATATAAATATTTAAAAGAAGTCTTTGTGTAATTTTCACCTCCGATTTTTTAGATCAAATACATATCCCCGAACCATTAAGCATTGCTCTGGAGTCCATTTAAACGTCATAACCGTATGAATTAATAACTTTTTTGTTTCAACTCACTGGTTACGAATAAGGCCAGAGTTACCATGGTTAACAGAATGATTTTTCAAATGCAGGCACAATAAAGACCGTCTCATTGGGATTTGCATGATTTTTGAACCGAATATGCAAATGAAGATGCAATTTCAGCACGGTCTGTTATTCCTATTGTATTTCGTTGAATGGTTGCGTCCCCTCTGGTTCTGACACTGGTAAAATAATATTCACTGGTCAATTAAAGAAAAGAGGCTTGGATCTGACCTTCTTTCAGATGTCACTGAACTATTGGAATGATAAGCCGTTTTATACTTGAAACATATGAGTCCGGTCAATAAAATTAAGCCAACAGTGATCACTGCTGTAAAATAGAATTATGTAGTAATAAAAACAACGACATTTTTGTTTCTTATCTTATTTTACTTCAATCTGTTACAAGCATTTTGAGTCACATATACACATATAAACAAATCAATTTTACGCGCTGCTTGTCGATGTTAAATTATTCAGGCTATTTTAATCGAAAAATAATTTAATATGCGCGTTTCGGATAATTCCCAACAATTTTGCAATCGAAACATTGTCTGTCCTCAGCAAGTTTGTAAAGCGCGTTAAGTACTGTTGTTCTGTCACTTGCAGAGGACAATTACCGACTATCGAATGAACAACATGTGGGACTCAAAGCCACTAATGCGTCAGCCAAATTTAGACATCACAATCAATTCAATTTTCCTCATTTTCAAAAGAAAATAAAACTATATATTTTCATTTTGCAGTTTCAATTTCTCGATGAGTAAACATGTTATTAATGTCATTTATATTCCCAATTATTTTACACAGATTTTTATACTGAAAATAAAAACTAGATTCTCACTGATATTCCATATATCTGTTTCTTTGAGTTTCTTCAAGGCAAGTCAGATTCAGTTACCTGCAGGGAAATGTACAGGTAAACCACAGGTAAGGCACTAGAGCACATTGATGTCCACATCCTGTTGTTTAACTGATTTGTCTTGGTCTCATATACAGTCTGAGAAAAGATAAGCATTAAGCACGATCACCTGAAAAAGAAGAAATTACATGTCCATCACACTCTAGATATAAAAAGCATCACTGATGCAAAAGACATTGTACCATTTATTGCACTGCAGTCCTGTTTGTCGTGGAATACAGCAAACTAATATGAAGACACAAAACTTTAATTCACAAATAATTTTGTTTATGTACACTTAGAATGTCTTTCTTTACTAGAAGCAATAAGGCATTGACCACCTAAAGCTTGCACATACATGTGTGGGTTTTTTTTTTTCAACTATCCTTTTTAAATTGTTCATATGCCTATTTTGTTAATATGCATTTGAATACAATCATTTTCACAGTAAAGCACACAATATATAAGAGAAGTAGATTGCAACAGAAGAATCAAGGCATGTTTGAGAAGCTCTTTAGCCCATGCAGTCAGTGATAAATAGGATTTCTGATCTAATGCAGCATGAAGCTAATGTGCACACATCATCTGCTGGGACATTAAGACGTGCAGCACATGGTGTGAATACACAGTCCCTATTTGCTCCTCAATGACAACATTTTTCTACAATATCTTTAACTTTCAGGAGGAAAATTTTAGCGAAACATTAATAAAACCCCATTTAGTACATGATGCGTTAAATGAAAATAGTTTTAACTACATTTATTCTAACCCAGTGAAAGCTAATTTCAATTAAAGCGCTGATTTAATTTAGCAGAAAATTACTATAAATATAGTTTTGATTAAATCACTGAGCAAATTCTAATAGCACAAGCAATTGTCTTTGAGTTTAGAGGTGTTATTGGATTTGGCTAAATGTATCTGTGAAGGAATTTCTCAATGTGTTAAATCAGTCTCCTGCACATCAGCGCTGTGATAATGTTTATAATGTCTCTAGTTTAAGTGCCTGTCAGAAAAAAAAAACGATTAGGGTGTCATGTGAGTCATGCCTAGAGCTGTTTAATTATTTTAAAACAAGAAAATAAATTCAAATAATTACATTTCATTTTCAGGAACCATATATAAAAACATTTTGTTAACTCCATGTTGTCTTCTGTCAGTCAGACTTGCAGAAATGGACAAGAATTGTCATCACTGAAATGCCATCATTGGCTGCAAGGCTAATTACAAACCTCATTATTTCCCATGTATCTTTTGAATCATTTCCATGTACTACAGTTTCTCCAAAACAATAGAAACTTTCTCTTTTTTTGTTTAGCAGAGAATGCTGAGTTGTCTGATTTTGCTTTGCACCAAATGTGGCAAGCAGATGGCTTTTGTTTTAAACATAATTAAGATCCCACTAATCTGGTGCCTTTTAAAAATGAAACAGTCGCTTCGTCAGGCCTTCATTAGTTAAGATAATATTGTAGAAATGCACAATTAATTTGCAGGCTATATCTTTAATTAATTAAATACACCCAATTTTGTAATATGATTAATGCCACAAAGTTGTTATCTC
This sequence comes from Mylopharyngodon piceus, assembly GCA_039654765.1. Taxonomy (NCBI): domain Eukaryota; kingdom Metazoa; phylum Chordata; class Actinopteri; order Cypriniformes; family Xenocyprididae; genus Mylopharyngodon; species Mylopharyngodon piceus. Next base: position 7,419,337 of record CM077439.1, read on the forward strand.
CAAATTATTCTAAAATTAATACGTAACGATAATACTTTATGCATTATTAGCAAGAACTGAGGTTTTGGCTGTGGCAAAATCCTGAAGAACTAATTACGCAGGGTAATTTATTAAATCTCAAGGAAAGAAACAAACAAGTATAAATTGATATATTAATCATGGGCTTCATTACGTTAATCTGCGAGTGATTTGAGGTGAAAATGACGAATCTCCGTTGAGCGAGCACTTGATAATGGAGATACTGGCTATAAATTTACTCTACATAAAGGCCTCATTAAAAGAAGCATAATTTAATTAAGAGTTAGCCATCGCCCTCCAAATGCATTAATTACCTTGGGTATGATGAGATGAGTTTTGGGATTACTGATGATTTCATTACGGCCAGTGTTGCTGCTAACTGTGGCAGGGACCTGCTGTTGTTGACAGGATAATGGATTGGGTGCCTGGGGATGAATCTGTTCACCTTGGCAGAGAGAGACACAGAGGAGACACAGAGGACTACACCGGACCCTCATAAAGTAGGTGGACACTACATAATATTTACAATAATTGTTAATCCTGAAAAATAATATCATAGGTTTAGTCCACTAACATTTTTAGACTTATTAGACTCTGCTTTGACCTGGCAGGGAGGAAAGTCCATGATGGACCAAGTTATTTTGCAATCTGAACAGTACATGACTTAAAATGACCCATTTAAAGGTCATTCAAGAGCAAACGAGCATTACTTCCTTTCTCTATTTTTATCATGTATACTCGTTTGCCACTAATATGGCAGTCTTCCATCCTGCACACAAACGCACTCTTTCTTCCGCTCTCTCGCTTCTGCTGGGGTGAGAAGGGCGCAGTAGAGCTGACAGCTCAAAGCCCTGGAAACTGACATGTCAATGGCAGATACAAGCTGTTGCGGTTGCACTGGCGGGGACACGTCGCAGACGCTAACTGCTTCCTCTTGGCGACAGCCTGACAAAGACATTCGACTACCTTTCAGAGCTACACACATCATGTATAGATCACATGTGGCACAGATAGAGCACTCCTCCATATCTTTAGTGGCTTGTGTTATTGTTTTGTCAATAAAATTTAAAAAAAAAAATTATCAATTTTCCTGGCAACAAATTGAGCCCGTAATCTCAACAGGTCCATTATGATACATTTAATATATTAAAATTTAAATAAAAAATGAATAACTTTTTGGAATCTAAGTTTTAGAATCTTGCTGAATATTAGAATGTTTGAAGTCTTTAATCTGAACACTCAATACTGATGATTAAACAGGGCAATGGTTTTGAATGTTCTTTAGGGAGTACTATCATCCAATGATTTATTCATTATGCAGAACTGATGCAGAATGAGAGCGACTCCTTTAACAAAAAACGAGTTAACAGAATGACAGCCTATGACTTAATTTGACACAACAGGAAGTCTCACATACAAGTTATAGGTTTTAATAAAAATAAATAAAATCAAACCGTTTTACTCTGTGTATCCTCTGGAATGAGCTGAAATGCTAACAAAATCTAACACAACCCCCCCCACCCCCCTTTCCCCTGAACAAGCACCCCCCCCCCCCCCCTCCTCCTCCTCCAAATGTACTCCAGCCCACAGCTGCAGTTTTCCAGAAAGACACTCACCGTTGCACAGTCGTTCTTCTAAATCCTTCTCTCTGCATTTAAGGTCCTGCATACTGTTTAGCTGGAGAGAGCCGGGTAAGACTCTCAAACCATGCCGCTTTGAGCCGAGACGGGGAGAGAGAAGGGTCTGCAGTCTTCCATTCCGCAGCAGCGCTGAGCCAAGCCCTCCCTGCACTGGAAGCCATCGCATTCAGCCAAGATTGCTTCATACAAAAGTTGACAATGCCCCAGTGAAAGCCATTGTTGATATTCAACATTTTTTAAATAGCTGAGCAGAATGGACAACATGGCAGACCACAAAACTTGGTAGGGAAACTGACCTGGAGCTCCTGAAAAGCACCACAGCATATGACAGAGAAACGACTGAGAGAGTCTGAAAAAAAACAACAGAATGTTAGTGCTCAGGGTCACTGCAGGACTGGGGCTTGTTAAAAGGGTAAAACTAAGTTTTAATCTAAGAAAAAATTGAACGATTAATCAATTATCAAAAAAAGTTAGTTGCAGCCATAACGCAAAGCAACATAACATAACATAACATATAACATAACAACATAACGTAACATAACATAACAACATAACATAACATAACATAACGCAACGCAATGCAACGTAACGTAACGTAACAACATAAAATAACATAACGCAACATAACATAACATAACAAAACAACATAACATAACGCAACATAACATAACAACGCAACGCAACGTAACATAACATAACAACATAACATAAAATAACATAACGCAACAACATAACATAACATAACATAACGCAACATAATGCAACGCAACGCAACGTAACGTAACATAACATAACATAACAACATAACAACATAACATAACAACATAACATAACGCAACGCAGCGTAACGTAACGTAACGTAACAACAACATAACATAACATAACAACATAACATAACATAACGCAACGCAATGCAACATAACATATAACATAACATAACATAACATAACGCAACATAACAACAATGCAGCATAACATAACAATGCAGCATAACATAACATAACGCAATATAACGCAGCATAATATAACATAACGCAACATAACGCAGCATAACATAACATAACGCAACATAATATAACATAACGCAACATAACATAACATAATGCAACATAACATAACAATGCAACATAACGTAACATAATGCAACACAACATAACATAACGCAACATAACATAACGCAACATAATGCAGCATAACATAACGAAGCATAACATAACATAACGCAGCATAACATAACATAACATAACATGGAAAGTGAATAGTACCAATTCAAAGCAATGGAAACACGTTCCTAACTTGCCATATAAATGATGACCTTTCTCTGCTCATCCATTACAGCCTTTAATTGTTGTTCTGATTGTCTTGATGGCTCCTGACAGTAAATGGTGTTTTATTTCCATCTTTGTCAAAATGACAGGCACAGATTAATAAAGACATTTAACACAGCCCTCACGACCCATCTGTCAATATGCAACCTGGGGCAAAAGAAGGCTAAATATATGGGAATTCTTGTAGCTTAATTTGACTTCATAATTATGTATATGTGAGGTATTCCTGTTGTATTTATGTTCTCTCTGCAAAGAGGCATCATTCATTTCATTAAGAGAAGATAAGAAACCACTACCACTGTGACCGCACCCTTAGCCCCATCTAAGGGCCATCATCACAATTCACACCCTACTGACCACAGGCAGCTGTTAAGCACATCATTACCATACATGCCACAGGGGGCAGTTTTGTTTCACTAAGATTACATTGTTACCCAATATAAAAATAGAGAATTTAACTGCTGCCACTTACATTACACATTTGTTTACCAGTAATTATGCTATAATCAAGTAACTTCATTTGGACTGCTGTGAGGTGTGCTCTGCATTCAGTCTGTGTGATTTCCAAGGGTTTAAAGTATGGGATTAGTCACCTGGAAAACTGGCCATCTGAGCGGGAGGAGGCCACTAGAATTGCATAATTATATTGATCAGGGACAAATTACAGCCTTGACAGCAGAGGCTGGCCTAATCTGATCTTACAGGTGTGTAGGGGAAGAGAGAGCAAGCTGCAGGGAGAAAGAGAGATCTTCCTGGAAATCTACGTCAGTGGCACTCATCTCAAACCATTAACTGCCATCAAAGAGCTAATTTTACTCTGCACATTACACCCAATCCTACTCGTCCAACCCCCTCCATGCTGGGCTGGATGGAGAAGCCTGGTGGGAAAACGACATTCAATCTGCTGGCCGTCCCATTCAGGCCAAATTGTCAAATGATGGCTTTCCACCTCTAAAGTTTCAGGAAATGAAAGGTAGCACCGGCCCTGGGCTGAGACGAGGACCGAAAGCAGTTGAAGGAGGAACAGGGAAAAAGAATAAAATCCACCAAAATCATCCCCAGCATCCCTACTTTGTGCACTACATATCAAATATCATGAATTGTTAATTAAGAAATATAATTTTTATATTAATTAAAAAATATAATTTTTTATAAATATAATTTTGCAACCTAAACTAACCTTGCCTTGTGATAAAAATTAGCTGATATTTTAAGAGAGTTATTGACCTGGACACAGTTATGAGGGTCTGCAGGGGTCATTGTTGCTTTGATATTTTCTGTATTACAATGTTTTCTTTTCCTGTATGTTGGTCAGACCACATGACTTTGAATTTGTGGACAAAAGGTTTTCAAATATTAAATATAGTAAATTAGATTTGTTAACAAAATAAAAGACCATGGCAAAATAGGTCTTTAAGAATCAACAGAAGTGTATTATATATATATATATATATATATATATATATATATATACACATTTTGTTTTGTTTTCTGACAGTAGATATCCTGACTTAAAAAAAAATACAGAAATTAAAATTATAGAACAGGTGTATTCAAATTGTATATATGAAGACTTCAGATGCCAAGTGCCATCAGAAATTTTCATCCTAAAACTCATATGTTTAGGTTCAGTTATTTCACTTTAATGGCAATGAAAAAGACCTATTAATTGCCATTAAAGTGAAATTACTGAACCTAAACATATGAGCTTGATAAAAATGCTCATTTTAGAAGAAAATTTCAGATGGCACTGATGCAAAAGAAGTCTTCATATATAAACTACCTTTTTATTATATTCAAATAAATTGATCCAGACAGGCCATTTAAAGAAAAGGCAAGCGTTTTACTCAACGGATCATGTGCAACCAAACTGCTGAAATACGGCACAGAGCAGAAATGTGCATACAAATACAAGCACACATGTACAAAACAAAAGCGAACTCTTTATAGCCAAGGCAGCGAATATGCAGAAATATTGTACTCAACATAACCCCCCTTCCCACCCCACACCCGGAAAGAGGGGTGCTCTCTGTGCTAATTAAGTGCTAATGGTTGTGGCCCTGCAGAGAATACTAATTAGGATTTCTATTCTCCTTTTGGGTGAGCATGTACTTCAACACGGCCTAATGAGGGGAGGCAGGTATGTGTGTGCTGTGTGCTGGGTTAATGGGGGGTCCACTCTCAGGTCTCAGGGCTGTGGGTTGAAGAGGGAGGCGTTTCCTGTGCCTTGGCCTCTCTGACATAGAACCACACACACACACAATGAGGACTGAAGTCCAGTGAAAGGAAGAAACTCCATCAAGATTCCTGGTATATTTACACTCCAAAATATTCTCCAATTTGCTTTGTGCTCTCTCTCTCTCTTTATCCCTGACTTCATCTATCCCTTTAAAATTCATACATTCAAATGTAACCATCACATCTAAAAGGTTTAGTTCACACAAAAATGAAATTTCTGTCATTAATTACTCACCCTGATGTCGTTCCACACCCGTAAGACCTTCGTTTATCTTCGGAACACAAATTAAGATATTTTTGATAAAATTTGATGGCTCAGTGAGGCCTGCATTGACAGCAAGATAATTAACACTTTCAAATGCCCAGAAAGCTAATAAAGACATATTTAAAACAGTTCATGTGACTACAGTGGTTCGACCTTAATGTTATGAAGTGACGAGAATACTTTATAAATAACTTTATTCAACAATATCTAGTGATGGGCGATTTCAAAACACTGCTTCATGAAGCTTCGAAGCTTTACGAATCTTTTGTTTCGAATCAGTGGTTCAGAGCGTGTATCAACTGCCAAAGTCACGTGATTCAGTAAACGAGGCTTCGTTACGTCATAAACGTTTCGAAATTTCAATGGTTCACGTGACTTTGGCAGTTTGATACGTGCTCCGAACCACTGATTCGAAACAAAAGATTCGTAAAGCTTCGACGCTTCATGAAGCAGTGTTTTGAAATCGAAATTGAAAAAGTGTCCATCACTAGATATTGTTGAATAAAATCGTTATTTTGTTTTTTTTTTGGCACAAAAAGTATTCTCGTCGCTTCATAACATTAAGGTTGAACCACTGTAGTAACATGGACTGTTTTAAATGTCTTTAGTAGCTTTCTGGGCATTGAAAGTGTTAATTATCTTGCTGTCAATGGAGGCCTCAATGAGCCATCGGATTTTATCAAAAATATCTTAATTTGTGTTCCGAAGATGAACAAAGGTCTTACGGGTGTGGAACGACATGAGGGTGAGTAATTAATGACCGAATTTTCATTTTTTGGTGAACTAACCCTTTAAGGGATAGTTACCCAAAAATGAAAATTTATTTACTCATCCTCATGTTGTTCCAAAATTATTACTTTCTTTATTCTGTGGAGCACAAAAGAAGAGATTTTGTAGAATTTTTTTGACTGTTTTAGTCCACGCAATTGAAGTTAGAGGGGGCCAAAATGACACTAGACATTTTAGGGCGAATGATCCCTTCAAAGCTGACCTGAACACTACTATAAGAACATCTAATCTCATTTCCAATGATAGGGGGATTTAAAAAACAAACAAACATTACACTGATGATTTGTCTTCCTCTAGTCAGGAGTGACAGGAAATGTTGCAATGGAACTGTAAAAAGTTCAGAGAGTTTTGCTCTTTAAAGTCGCTTTTTGAGATTTACATATTCTGAAGAATACTTCTCAGTAGGCACAAGTTAAATGAGGGAAGCAATATATTTTAAAATCTCAATACATTTTAACAAGGTACAGTTCCATACTCTGCTCCTCTTGTGTGAAAGAATTAATGAATGTAAGCAATTCAATGACAACTTAACTCACTTCTCAAGGCATTCAGACTGAATAACTTGAGTCCTCAGAGAGCCATGAAAGCTGTCACTTAAAAACTGCTTGCCGCTGAGAAACGATTCCAGTTAGCCAAAACTTCCTGTTTATTTACAGGCAATGACTAGATAAAAAAAATAAATAAACATGCATTGTGCTGAGCAGAGAGACTGCGGAGAATCTGATGGCAGTGTAGTGTAATTGGGAATATGAGAGGATGTGCATGCGCGTAAACACGCAGATTGGGGGTGGTACTGGAATTACCTGAGAGAGATAATGGCAATGCATTAGATTAACTCTCCTTCCTTAAATGCGACACATTTAAGTAATCTTGTCCCCCGAAAACATGTCAATGCCTGAAAGGCTGCCTCAGCGCTATCAGGACCCTCTGGTCCCCCACACTGATGCAGCTGGCAAAACGCTACCGTCGACTGTCAAAACGCAGTGCGAGATCTAGTTATAATATAATTGAATTTTCATATCAGAGGAGACCAGAGTTCTTGCAGACAATAGGAGTGCTGAGTCCTCTCTGATATTGGCACAGACCCTTTGCCACGCGCATGAAATCAGTATGTTAATGTTCCCCGGGTTTTCTTTTTTTAAGGGCACTTGTGCCTCCGCAATGTAATACCGATGTGGTTTCAAAAAATTGCAACTATTGATAAGTAGGCAGCTAGAAACCCTTAGACCACCCCCTCCTGTTACCTTTCCCCATCCAAGCAAGCAAGCAAGCGCCCAGACAGCATAGCACCCCCATCCCACACCCCTTTATTAAAATTGTAATTTATTTTTCTAAATCAGAATGACAGCTTGCTTTCTTTTCTCTGCAGCAGGCGGTGAATCAAGCCGCTTTAATTACTTTCGTAACTTCGCTGACCCCGGGACTGCGCGCCTTGTGCCGAGAAAATGGGCCGGCGACAAAGCTCTCCCACCGCCGCGGCTACCTCCGTTCATTTAAAATGCAGGAATTTATCAAGCTCAGGATTTTCTATGATTTTGTTAACATTTCACCTCCTATCTTTTCCACATTCTCATTTGACCCTCTCGGACCGCGTCGGACCGCCTTCCGCTAACAGCAAAAGCTCGGCACATACAGAAGTGAAGTTCATTCAAGGAGAGTGAGCGCACTTGCTTTGCTGGTTGCTCTGATGTATACTTACGTGTGTGTATGTCAATTAAGAGACGTTTATCACTGTCCTCAGTAGTTTGTCGTGGCCCGGGTGGTTGCCCTCCCAGCAGAAGAACAGATCTGGGCTGCTCAGCAGGAATCAACAATGCACTTGATCTCTCAGCAGCTTCTAACCAACAGAGGTCAGGGTCAACCTTCAGATGAGAAAGGATTCATTGAACTACTTCAATGCACAAGTCACATCATAGTTTAAAAGTGTTGGCTGTTCCTGTTTAGTCAGGAATTTTTTTTCTTGTTCAAAAGTTTCTCGGCGTAAGCACGCTGTACCTCCACATAAAAAAACACAAGCCAGATATCTGCTCTCCCAAAACCTTCTCTGCATTAACCCTCCTGAGCTGTTTGTCCTATTAAAGGCTTTAATATGGTGTAATCCCTGCTATCACCCTCACCTCCTGACTGGCACCCCTCTGTTCCAGCCTGCCCGGCGACTGAGAAACAAGGCTAACCCGGTGGGCACGGCCGTGAGGCTGACGGTCTAATAATTGAATGAATGATTATCTGTCTCATTAATAGACAATGATACAGAGTGCACGGCCATATATCTGGAATATTAATGAGAAGCTGCAGGGGGCTTGATAAGAAGGAAATAGTGTGGCTGCTGTAATGGGGTTTAAAACAATTTGCCTAGGTTGGGGTGGCCCAGCTGATTTGGGCTCTGTTAATCCCCAGTAACCCTTACACATAGCTCCCAGCTCTATATGTGTGATCATCAGACACATGCAGCCGGGCCTCCAGCGCAGCCGTAAGCCTTCGGGATCCCTGCTACACCCAGGCTGGAGCAGATTGATCAGTAACAACTCTGGATGAATAAGGTCTAGAATTTTATTAGCAATTTACCCCTCATTACGAAGTAGGCAAAGTTCTTTTTTTTTTTTCTTTTTTTTTTTTTCTTACAAAATATTGTGATTTCTTTGAAATACTTCCAAGATTTTATACTGTTAAAATCTTATAGATTTGTTACAATATAAAATTGAGGCATATTTAAAGGTATTAATTTATCAGACACTTTTAAATTAACAAATGTAAATATTTTAACTAGAATTTAATAATTTTTATATTCTAAAAATCTTTTATTTATGGAATCTTATTAATATTAATATACGGGTCAATGGCGTCATTTTTTTGTCCAAAGGCCTTAATAATAATAAAAAACAAAGATTGACATCCAAAGTATGTAAGGTAGTACAACTAGATCTCTTTAAATTGAATCCAAAAGGTTTTAATTATATTTTGCTACGTATAAAGGTATTTTACAGATTCTGAAGTGTCAAAAGGTCATTCAGTTTAACCATCCAAAGGCCAATACAGCCACTTCATTTGTGATTCAAATATCTTAAAATGTAATAAATGTATACATTTTTTATTATGGCATGATTTTATAACATCATATATCAACATAGTGCAAAATGGCTTTAAAATTATGTGTAGAAGTCGTTGCTTTGTTATGAGAAAGAATGTCCGGAAAAATGAATTTCATTGATATCATTCGGAAAAACCAATATAAAGGGACCATTTTGGATCAAGTCATGCAGTCAATATCATGTGACAGGATGTGACATCATTCAGACACCTGCAAAGGACCACATGGTCGTGAAGCAAAGTAACTAACTCTCTCTTAACTATTTGAAAAATTCATGTTTTCACTTGCTCATACGCATGTCCCGAAACATCAGGTCATTCGGTACAACCGCTGTAAAACATGGAAAATGTTGTAATATTTTAAAAACTTGTACTAAATATAAAATGTTTGATTGTCCTTTTGCTAGCTAGCAAGCTAACTAGCTAGCTAGTTAGATATCAGCCTGTTAACATTGTTTGAAAATATCGTCATTCGGTATAACCAAAAGTGTCATTCAGTAAAACCGAAATTTTGGTTAAACCGAATGACTTTTTTGGTGACAAGTTTTGTCCATCTTGTAAAAAATGACAAAAGCAGTGTTAATTGATTATAAAAACCACATAATCTCATTGTTAACACTTAATAAAACTTCAAAATTAATTATATCTCTATTATGTTTTTTTTACACTTTTAAAAACTTTATTTGTCAATGACCCATACATATAGTATTATTAATATTATTTAGTAAAAATATAGTAATATTATATATATATGTATATATAGCCTGTATATGTTATTGCTGATGGCTTTGCATTTTGTGTGATATTTGATATTGACAGCAACAATCTATTATATTTCTGAAAGCATAAAAACATGAAGAGTAAGAGATATTGTGAAATTCACATTTGTTTCACATTATATCATTGTTTGGCTTTAGCCTTGAACGATTGTTTAAACAACTACACAATTGCTCTTATAGATTTTCCCCCTTCATTCACCGTTTTGTCTCTGATGTCAACTTAGTAAAAGGATTAAGAAAAGTTTCTTGTGAAAATTTTCATGTGGCCAAAATCTGAATAGAGGCAAATTAAACATTTATACTGAAGGTCTGCTCAAACACCCATGTGAATCAATATCTACCACCTACTACATTGGAAAGCAATATTTCCCTTTTTAGCATGCAATAATTGTGTTTAGGCCAGTGAAGTACCTTATTATAGGTTTGTCGGGGAGAGAAAGCCCTGTTCCCATGGTGACTATGAAAGCCATTTGCCTCCTTTTCAGCTGGGTAATGAACTTCTTTCCTCTTTATGTCACTCTTCCTCTTCACTCTCAGCATCTCAGTCCTTGTCCACGTCCTTGAAATCATTCGTTTATTCTCGAATGTGACAAACAACAGAGCAGAGAGACCATGAAAGTAAAGTCATCATGCATCCCAGGTTGAACAGTTTGCTTATAAAAAGTACGGCTCAGTAGGAAGAAACAGAACGTCTGGATGACTGGAAAGTACAACCATAACTCCTCGTCTACCTTTTTATGAGAGCTTTAATGCCAACATGAACATTTTCGACATTATTTGTCATGTTTTTTGTTAAATTGTTGTTGACTGCATTTATACATTTTAAATGTGGCTTTATATACAATAAGGAAACATATGTGGGAATGTAACAATGAATGGCAATGAACTCACACAATCATCTACAATCATCACCATACCTTTTAGATAGACATGACTGGCTGCCTAAGGATCATAGGTCATCTCTTCCTAAAAGAAACACAAACATGAACTGCAGGCCAGATGGTTTACAGGAATACAGAAAAAAAAGTTCATCTCACTTGTAACGGAAAATGTTTATATATATATATATAATTTTTGGGTAACACTTTACAATAAGGTTCATTAGTTAACATTAGTTAACTACATTAGTTAACATGAACTAATAATGAACTGCACTTATACAGCATTTATTAATCTTTGTTAATTTTAATTTCAACACTTACTAATACATTATTAAAATCTTGTTAACATTAGTTAATGCACTGTGAACTAACATGAACAAACAATGAACAACTGTATTTTCATTAACTAACGTTAACGAATATTAGTAAATACAGTAACAAATGTATTGCTCATGGTTAGTTCATGTTAGTTAATACATTAACTAATCTTTAACTAATGAACTTTATTGTAAAGTGTTACCAATTTTTGTATTGTTGTTTCATAGATTAATATGAACATCTACTTTGTTATTGTCATTTTTCAAAAACATGCTTCTGAGACCAAAGAGATCCGTTCTCTTCAGACTGTGTAAGAGCTCTCTTTTACCTCGGTCAACAGCACAAATAAAACACATAAAGGTTACTTATTGCTAGAACTGATGGGAAAAAAAATCATGTTTCTCTGGCAGTTACTTTTTTTTTTTTTTTTTTATTGCTCAATGTCTTTTATGAGTATTGTATTGCAGTGCTCCCAACCCCTGTCCTTGGGCCTTGCTTAAGAATGAGAGGATGAAAACAGTTAAGACAGAGAGAGGGGGTGGGGGGGGGAGAGATTAGGACTATTAAAGAGAAATAAATACTAGTCTTAGAATATCACTCATCCTCTTTAACAAGAACATATAACTATAGAACACTATATAACTATAGAGATATTTACTGAAAATAAGCAGGCTTACCACTTCAAAAACAAAACTTGCAATTGGCAACACTCAACCACTTGTCTGTTTGCATTTAATTGTTTTATTCACAGTGATTTACAATTGTTTTGAATTTTTGCCCCATTTTAAACAGAAACCCATAAGACTAAACTTAGCCCACACCCCACAGTCATCATTTTTGGAAATATTCTTTATATATATACACATGTATTGTGTACATGGACCTTGGCTTATTTGATTTTATTTATTTCTGAATATTCAGAGTGTAAGAAAAGAAGGGGGACATGAACTCTCCATCTCATCTGCATATTAAACTATTCATGACCTCAACAACCCACACAACAAAAGCAGCAGCTAACAGGTGTATTTATCAGTTAAAGTCAGTGGACAGAGAGCTTAAGGATATTAAGCCCATGCACTCACTCATTAAAAACATTTGAAAACAGCTCTGGGGACCTCTACTGACCAAAAGAAAAAATGAAGCTTTTCCCTTAGAGCCCCAAGAGCATCCCTCCTCCTCCACAATCTCAAGAGGAAAAAAAAGACACACATTATTAAATAATAATGACAATATGAAAATTAAAATAGAAGACTTTTTTAATTGTTCTAAGCATGACATAAGATTTGCTAAAAATGCGTTTTCTGTCTACTGGACAATAACATTTTTAAAATAGAAAAAATTATAACTTTTGCTCAGTGTCCTCAAATGACACACACACTCTCTTCACTGTACAGTATATATAGTTGGATATAAATACACTAGAAATTTGCATTTCAATAACTATTGAAAAAAAGTTGTAAATGGTCCATTAATAAATTAAATTTTAAATTTATAAAAAAGCAAATAGAAGACAACATAAATGATTAGCTTTACAACAAATTTTTAGCATGTTCTAAATAAAAGTATAAAGTATAATGTAAACAAGCTTTTTTTGCAAAAAAAAAAAAGAAGTCTTTTTTGTATCAGAGAGAGGCATATAAAATGGACGGAATATGCAAGGAAAACTCACGTCACTTCAATGTAAATACAAAACACATTATGTAAATACAATTTGAAATTAAACAAATACCATGATCATATAAATGTCACAAAATATTTACAAGGCTAAACATGAAATAATCAAATGCACAAAATCACAAACATTCCCACAGAGGTTATATCCGGGGAGAGAAAAAAAAAAAACTCTATACACTACGCCAAAACGGATCTGATTTCTTCCATCTTTTTTCTTCGTTCAGTTCTGCTATGCAATTACTCTCAAATACACACAAACACATGTACAGCAACACAGCTGTAGATCTTCTCCACCAAAGGACAAAAACAGCTGTACGAGGAATGAAGCAAGCCAAGAGGGGATATCTGCAGCTCGACTTTCAGCCTCCCCCACAACCATTCACCTTTTCACTAAAAGTATCTCAACTTCTCGGTTTAATTCAAATAAATGACATTTTAACAGCACCTTAATTTCCTACCGTAAGACCTTTAGACATAACAGAACACACACAAAGGCTTTGTGCTGGCATTTCTGTAGTAACAGTCAAAGGCCAGAGTCCATCTCTGGGATATAGAGTGGGTTTTGTTTTCAATGTTGACAGAACCCCAACACTGCCAAGTTCTGTCCTTGAACAACAGTGAGAAACTTCAACATTACAAGTAACCACAGGAGTGATTGGCCATCAGTGCTTTTGTAATACGAGCTGCAGTTTCTCTGAACTACATTATCAGCAATCATACTGAATTGGGAAAACATTAGGAGGTCACAAAAAAAGCAAACCACATCCTTTCTCCAAAGAGATTCCTTTACTTTTATCTACGCGGTAGTGTTTACAGCGAGACTGTTCTGAATTCTTCAGGATGTGTGTCTTTAGAAAACATGGATTTTGACAGAGAGCACTTAGGATTTCTAATAAAATTTGAGACAGTCTTCCAGAACTGCTTTTTAAATGATTACCCAACATATCTGGGTATGTGGGTCTAGAGTCTCGACTCATTGCCGACTTGGGCATCTGGGTTCTTAAAGGCCAGTCCGATGTTGTTTTCATGCACATACGCTGTAGAACGAGTGTTCGGAGTCTGTCTAGTGAAAACTCTGATAAGTTTAGAGCGGTAGTGATCCCCTGCCAGGAAGTAGAGGATGGGGTCCAAACAGCTGTTCATGCTGGCAAGTGGGCGAGTGATTTTGTAAGCAAAGTTGACGATATTAAGGGACTTGCAATCTGCGTCTAGAATACGGTAGGCGTAGTAGAGGGAACGAGTGATGTGGAAGGGTACGAAGCAGATTGCAAACACAACCAGCACCACTATGATAAGTTTAATAGACTTCCTCCGGGATGAACCCTGTTGACTTTGGGACAGGCCCTTTCGGGGTTGGCAAAGGGCCCGTGCCATTAAACAGTAGCAAACCATGATGACCAGAAATGGCAGAATAAACAGCAGCACCATTACCACAGAGTTGTAGGTAACATAGTTGTGAAATTCATCTGGGCGGCTGGTGTCGTGACACAAAGTGTCATTGCCCCTCTGAGAAGTGTTGACGAAAATCAGCTTGGGCACCAAGCAGGCTATCACTGCAGTCCAGACAAAACCACAGACCATGTGAGCATGGCGTGGCTTCACCAAAGTCAGAGTACGAATGGGATGACAGATGCCAAGGTAGCGGTGCACACTGATGCAAGTGAGAAAAAGGATGCTGCAGTACAAGTTGGCATAGAAAAGAAACCGCACAATCTTACAGAGGAAAACACCAAAAGGCCAATGGCTGCGGTTTGCATAGTAGTATATGAGCATAGGCAAGGAGAGCACGTAGAGTGTGTCTGACAGGGCGAGATGGAACATATACACTGTACTGGGTTTCCAGGGCCTCATCTTAGTGATAAACATCCACAGAGCCACAGAGTTCAGTATCAGTCCCAGGAAGCACACCAGTGAGTACGATACAGGTAGCAGAATATACTTGAACTCCTCATTGAATTGACAGGTGAAATTCACTTCCTTCGAAGACATCGGTATCAGTGTGGTGGAAGGAAGGGACAAATTCCCTGAGACAATTTTCCTTAAGAATGAATTCATTTCTGTTCAAATAAAAAATAAATATATATTTAGAGCAATTTTAGAAACTTAGAAGTTCTTATAAGTAAACACATGATAAAACAGATTTCATTTAGTGTAAAGAAATGTAAAACATCGTCACAACACAAGCTATAAAATCAAAATAAACTACTAAAATGTGTCTACAAAGAACTTTTTTGCTTACAATGGTCATTTTTAACTCACCTTCACAAGTTCAGGTCTAAAACATAAGTCAAACACCATACCCACCACGAAGAAAACTAACCCATCATAACTTAGAGTTCAGCACCGAAATAATATCTCCAGTCTCAGACATTACAGTAAATAATAAATCGCAAAACGAAAAAAAAAAAAAAAACTCTCGCACACAACTGTACACATGTAGGGTACATGATAGGTCAATCTTTTAGAAATACAGAGAGAGAGAGAGAGAGAGAGAAAGAAAGGGGAGCACGCGGAACTGTTTCCACGCGCTAAAACTTACCGTTCACTCAGCTGAATGAGGTAAACACGTTCCTTCACAGGTCAAAACATGAACGTAGATGGTTAAAAACCATGAAGCGTTTTTACGAGATTTACGCATCCAGGTTTATCGGATTGGGAGCGCTCGAGTTGAAACGGTCCCGCTGCAGTAGGTGAGCGCGTGAGCTGAGGGGCGGGGAATCGGCGCCAAATTGAGTTTCTTCCTGCAGCGCCTCGACACGAATCCCCCAACTTAGTGTTGTCAGGTATTGCTTAATATCTCATCACTTTTCTTAAATACCACGAGAAACTGTAACGATATTAAAAGAAGTTGGATTTATAAATCCTAGATATTTTCTAATTTCTGAGTGTAATTTTTTCCACTGTGAATCGCTTAAAATCACCTCATTATCATCACGCGCTTATCAGTTTCTTCCATCTTTGCCCATCAAACTGACAGTAGTAATTTACAGTCGAAGCTCATCTCACTTGCCCTTTAAACATCATATGTTGGCTCTCGTAAATGATACAGCCCAGTTTTTATGATAAAATCCTTGAAGCTAAATTATAGAACACTAACTCCAACGCAAACATGGTGCTGTTTTCTTTCCGATTTATACAAGATACTAGCAACTCCAGACATTTCACGCTCTTAATCTTTTAATTTCAGAATATTTTTGGACGTTTTAGTTGGTTTTATGATGCTTTTTTATTTCAATTCCAGCAAGCACCATGTGACTGCTGGCTAAAACACATATGAGGATTTTTGTGTATACATCCCAAAATTCCAAAGAAGTTACAGTATTTTCAGTGTCCAGTAACAGAGATAAAGAATTTCAGGTGTTTCCCAGCAGTTCTAGGGGAGTTTATGCATATTTGTTTAGTAGACTAAAGTTAATATTTGAGTGGTTGAAAGTGCACTCAGAGAGGAGATTTTATCACAGAAGTTGATGCTCATTTGCTGGAACTGATTCTTTAGCAACATATACACTCAAAATAATCACTATAATGGAAACACATTTATATTAGACTACACAGATGTGATGGTAAATACTAAATAATATGATCCGTGTTTATTTAGAGCAGACCATTATGAACATGGAAGAGCAAGTGTCTGTAAAGCTAAATGAACAGGGCAAAAGCTCACTGCAAGAAAGACCTTTATCTGCTAGTGATCTATTTGAGTGCCATGCCTCTGAGTTAAAGTTCACAATGAATATTCACACAATGGCTTTATGATGTTGACTGCAGTAATAAACTGCGTAGTTTGTGGTTAAATAATCTGTGAAATAGTTTTCAAATCCATTTGACATTTGACAGCTTTAGTAGGCTATTATATATTACTGACATTAAGGATATTATAATAAAATCATATTATATACAATATATGTATACAATTTACGTCATGTGACATGAAATAAAAAAAAAATATAAATAAGCTGTGTGAAAGCTGGGGAGATTAGTTTGCAGTGTTGGTATGGTAAGACCCACTTCCTTTGCAGTGTTGACCTGATGGTTAGTCCGAGAGGGCGTTACAGGAATGTGCATAAATTGTACTGGAATTTGAGTGGGACAATGACTCAGTAATGTGATGTGAACCGTAGGTCACCAGAAATACAGCTAGTTCAGATTCACTCTTCATCTCTGGCCTACATAATAATCTAATGACTGACAGGTGAAGTCAGGAAAGTTAATGCAGAATACACACCTACTCTCCACCCGCTTTTTATTTGCATCACGACAAAGCAGATAGTTAGAAAGAGTCAAGATCAGTCACAAACTACTGGAAGGACAATTTTTTTGAGAGAGCGGAAAGAAAGTTGTGTATTTGTGATAAGCCAAGATGTAATAACCAGACTGAGATGCATTATCCGGCGGAGAGCATACAAGGATGTGAACTCATGCTGAACTTTCTCCAACTCTTTCTCTCTCTCTGTCTGTCTGTCTATCTATCTATCTATCTATCTGCAGTTATGCAAGACATGTCTCTGGACATTTTTAGGACATGTTGACATCATTACAAACTCATTGTTTTTGTCTGAGAGGCAACTCTATTCCAAAGCAAGCATAGTACTTTAAGATCCTGTTTCTGTACAAACAACCTTCTGTACCATATTTGTTTAAGTTTAAAGATTATCAAATATTGGCACTGAATAGTAATATTTGACTTAGATTAAAAAACACCTTTTAATCACTCTTTTTCTGTGACTTTATAAAACCATCACTATAATCCAAAGATAATACATAAGTTATCAAATTACAAAGTGGGAGGTGGGAGAATTCACTTAACGTTGACATCATAAATTAGAGCGTAGCTAGTTGGCCTTAATAGTTTTATAGTTTGATAAGAATAAAAAGCAAATAAAATAACATTTACACACAAAAATGTACAGTCTGTATTAAATCTCTGTGAAAAATCAGGTTACACTTTCAATGTTCAGGAAAAATGTGAACAGTTATTATTCTGTTACCTGATTTTGCAGGTAATATTTACAGTTGATCCAGCCATGTAAGACTACTCTGGAAATCATTATATTTGTTCAAGTAAGCATTAAACCTACAGTACATGAGCTTATCTCCTTAAGTAAAGGGGAGAACAGCAATTAAATCCCTGGGGTAAACAGTAAAATAGGTATTCCTCTTAAAAGGACCAGTTGACTCCTTTAGCAAACAGTTGGTTTATGCACTTTTAAAAGGTAGTATATACAGTATCTTGGAGTCTCTTATGAATAAATACAGTAATTAGGCTCAAAACAGGGATATAGACTAGCTGTAATACATTCACCAGACAAGGTATTGAACCACAACATAACATTTCTTAGATAAGACAAGGATGAATTTGCTATTATATACACAGTATCTACGGATGAGTATCAAGACGCTCAATATAGAATAAACAATAAAAGAGTCTGTGTTTTAGTGATAGATATGATTTGTTTGGATTGTTAGAAGCATGTATTGGACTGTAGTTTATTCTGCACTGTATGTTTAGGACCACAGGGACAGAATGAACACTTACCGGTAGCGTGATGAGCTTTATTATGAATGGAATTTAAACTTTTGAAATTACAAAGGAGAGTAAAAAAATATGTATTAGGAATGCAAATATTGAATTTGTCATTAGTCTCCTGATATGACACCTGATAGTCTCTCAGGCTCTTTGTGTTCAGTCCCAGATCTTGGGAAGGTTCTCCAAGATTCTTCGTCGATGAGATGGGTTAGACACACCCGCTGCACACAGCTCCTCATCAGTAATACCACTGCAGGAGAAAAGAATACACTTTTGGCAACTTTTTGTTCACTAAGCACCATTGCTGCTTAGAGTCATTAAATAAAGCACATGGCAGTGAAAACAGAAGAAAATTAGGAAGATTTCAGATTTTTCGCCACATCAACATCAACCTCACCTGAAATAATCAAGATCATCCCAGCCATTGCGGCTGAGGTCCAGCGTGTAACGCTGCAAACCCAGAGTGCTGAGCAGTTCCCGCACTGTTTCTGGGGCTCCATGTAAGACTGACACCTGCAGACACACATTGCCTTTGTATTTATCAAGCTAAACCCAAAAGCTAATCCTTAAGTCCATATTTACATAGTTCACTGAACAACATAATCCATAACAGAAAACTACCCAGCTCACCTCTTTCTCCCAGCTGTAGTTTCTTTCATTAGCTAAACCATAATCATACCCATGATGCCTTTGCTGAGAAGACATTTCATGAAATTGGTACTTCCTGTCTACTGGCTGAAAATCCACCTCACTTAGTGATTTAGCAATTTGGAGAGCTGTAAGAGAGTTGTCTCCTGAAGCTGTAGTTGGCTGCTCTACAATCCAGGGTGCTGAGGATTCATGGATGGGAACCCTTGTGGATACATAGGGGTATAGCTTTGGTCCATTCTGCATTGGCATGGGCCGGCCTTGATGCTGCCTGTGATAGTCCTTTCTGACTTTGTCTTTGAGTGGTGTCTGTATGTCCCGAGAAAAAACAGAATGGTTTATGTAGGAGTTTGTGAGTTTTTTGACTGATAATACTGGACCCTGTGTCATATTGTTCTTTTGGGGCTGTAACTGTAAAGATGGATTTGAGGAAGGGGTGTGTCTTTGATTTGGGGATGTATTAGGAACATCTGGACCTGGGAAAAGCTGATAAGAGGATGCGGTCAACGACAGTTCATTTTGAGTATCATAAGATGGTTTATAGGGTGCTAAGGAGCCAGGAATCTCAATCTCTGTGAAGTCGGATCTTCGAGCGGACCTTTTGCCATGGCTGTGACCTCCAGTCACTCTAGGG
Organism: Mylopharyngodon piceus; assembly: GCA_039654765.1. Lineage (NCBI taxonomy): Eukaryota > Metazoa > Chordata > Actinopteri > Cypriniformes > Xenocyprididae > Mylopharyngodon > Mylopharyngodon piceus. Next base: position 7,439,163 of record CM077439.1, read on the forward strand.
AGCTGTATCACAGTGTCTTTGGCCCGTACTAATTGTGATTCTTTGCTGGATGAGGGAATCTCTTCGACTTTCTGCAACACAGGCAGCCCTTCAAAGATGAAGTACGCAGGATTGGTGTAGCTGTTTGGAGCTGCCATATACGAGGCTGGTGGTGCTCTACAGTGGGAACATGAAGTGCAAGTCATCCAACAGAAAATGCTAGTGGAACATAAGGAGATCATCTGACAAGTGTGTCAAAATTGGCTAATTTTTAACTCACTGGGTGGGGAACGCACAGGAAGAAGGGCGAGACAAATGGTCCTTTGTCATTTCCTTCTCATCCTTCTCAATACAGAGCCACTCTGTAATGTGCAGAAGACATGGCGCATGGCAAACTGTTTAAATTTTGTAGACATATGTGGCAGAGCCACTGGGTATTTAGTGTGCATCAAGTTAAGAGTCATATTTCAGTGAAGGTCAGGATGCATCTGGACAAGATCAGGCAGCAAGGAGCCAAAAGAGGAAGCCATGGTAGATAAAAAAGTAAAAACAGATCCAAAGCAGAGGAGGAACTAAAGCAGAAAGAAATTTATATGGGGAAAAGTGTCCAGGGCATATTTGAAGAAATGATATTTTAATGCCACATGGATAACCCACCATAGACCCTTTCCCGGATCCTTCTGCGGTCTGGTGGTACATAGACCCTGATTCGTCCACGAATAGAGCCCATCTCCTCTCCTCTGTGAGTCAAGCATGTCTCAAATGGATCCGATGATTTTCCTGTTACTGAGCGAAGAGGCACACAGCATTCCCCTGTAATGGCATAACTCCCATTACATATACAATCAATATGATTCAACAGAATTAGGGAGTTCAACAAAGTGCTCTTAATTCACCAAAAGTAAGAGTATGTGTTATGTAGTTGGTTATGAGGTAATGGTTTCTAAAAACCAAACCACTGTTTCAGAGAAATTTCATTCAAACTGACATGATGAGCTTGACCATTTACCGTATGACTCAAAGCCATCACATGACTTCACAGACAACAGCAAGTGCTGATCCCGGAGATGCTCTAAATCTGAGAAAACTGGGTGGAACTGAAAAACAGGAGGGGCAAAAGAGATATTTGATTTGGTTTACCAACCAAAAGTGTCAAATCTTTATGAAACTAAGCATAGCTTCAAATGATCATACTGAGCTAAATGATCTCTATCACAACCTTGGGAAACTGTTTTGAAGACCAGCCAAGTTTGATAAACCCTGGCACCTCACAGCACTGTGAGTCATTCTCAGCAGAACGGCGAGGCTCTAGACAGAAGGAGGAGCATAAAGTCACAAAAAAAGAACTGTCACAATTATCTCATGATCTCCTGACATTTCAAAAGGAAACAGACTAGCAACAAAGCATTGCATGATTGCTAGCCTGATTGATTATTGCACAAAAGATACCTTATACCTTCTAGACAGCGGGAGTGGAACTCGATGAAAAACTTGGCCTTGCTAGCCGTTTTCACTATGGCCTCAATCGCCTCCAGCTCAATGCTGGCTCTCTCTGAACCTGAGTCTACATCAGCAGAGAAGGAAAAAAAGGACCGTGACATGGTTATGACACTAAGTGAAACAGTAAACAAATACTCCATTGAAAGTCCATTCCACTAAAACTTTAATGCATCAAAAGGTTCATAAAGTACGGTGGCTGAGAGAGCTCAACACGCTGCAACTGAAGAAAACACATGCAAATAGAAGAAACACCAGCAAATTAAGAAAACATCAGTTTGACAACACATGTGATACAAATACTCACAATGCAACCAAATACAAATACACAGTTGCAGTGCGTTGAGCTCTCTCGGCCACAAGTAATAAAGAGATTGTAAAAGAACCAATTTCATTTAGGATTTTATTTAATAAACACTGATGAAAGCATATACATCGCACATCAAATATGGTAAATGCATTATGTGTGAGAACCACTGAGGTTTGTTTTGAGCTCTCTGGTTTTATTAAAATATTTCTATTTGTATTTCTAAGATGGTTTGGAACGGCATAAGGGTGAATAACTAATGACAGAAGTTTACTTTTTGGGTCCACTAACCATTGTTTTCTAAAAGCTGAAATAGTTTTAGGGCTTTCCCATGTTGGTGCTGTTAAAATGAACCAGCCTTGAAACCACCCTTGAAAAAAATGTGTTGAGTGGTAAAGGGAAATGATGGTTCCTTAATGAAATGCATGTTCAGCAACCCTTAATATAACTCCTTGAGTTATGAAATGACCTAAAGGTCAAAAACTTAATTCACAGAGAGAAAAGCTGAAAAGACTCCATACCTGTTCTGGGAAACTGTGATATTACACCGACTTCAAAAGTTGCAAAAACAGGAGAGTGATCACTAGTGAAGATGTCATCTGTGCATCCTGATGATCAGAACCAAACAATCAATTTTAAATATATGTGTTTTATTACTACATACATTTTGTTGCCAGTTATGCTGGGTACACACTAGCCCCGATTTTCACTCGCCAGCAGTTTTGTGGAAATCTCGACAAATGCCTGATTGTGTAGTGTGTATTATCAAAGACGCGATCTGAGAGAAGTGCCAATCCTTTGTCGATGCCCATGAGATATTTAGCATGCTGGACCTGTCTGCGACTCGAGTCCTGCAGTGTGAAAAGTATTTTGACTGGAAATTACATCAGCGACAACCTATAGTCAATCCGAAAGCAAGATACAAGGCAAGTAAAGTTCAGGAAAGAGTTGCTTCAGACTTGACTGACAGACTGGCATTCTGACACCACAAGCATGCTTTATAACCTTGTGTCCTTTTTTTTTTTTTTTTTTTGCAATCATTCTGCTTATTGTACCTAAAATACAAGAGGTTTATATCAGTAGTCCCATATTCATAATTGTGACCACACAGTTTTCTTACAATGTCTAACAATGTCATACCATTGTAACAGATGTTTACATCTACCAATGTCAAAGCGAGAGAGAGAGAGAGGCCTATAAATATAATTACTATAGTAATTGTTCTGTTGTAATTACTCTGTAGTGATAGATGCCCCCTTTTTACATTTGAGCCACTGCCCCAGAGGAACTCTCTGCACGATCCTGTATACCAGGGATGTCCAATCCTGCTCCTGGAGGACCACTGTCCTGCAAAGTTTAGCTCCAACCCCAATTAAACAAACGTGAACCAGCTAATCAAGGTCTTGAAGCAAGTTGGAGCTAAACTCTGCAGGACAGTGGCCCTCCAGGACAGAATTTGGACACCCCTGCTGTATACATTAATATTGAGTATCTGCCGATACAGAGTCCTGATCTGACACTTTTCTTTGTGCTTGGTGCACTTTTGGTGCTTTAAGTAGGCTACATTGAAGTTATTAAAATCACTCCAATGTAATTAATAACTTTAATGTATTTGAAGTGTGCACCAAGCACTAGGAAAATACAAGTATTAATTAGACCAATCTTTTTACCTTTTTATGTATCTTTAAAAAATTAGGACCAGTCAAATGGATGACTAACTTTTCTAGTCTAGATACTACTTTATACAACCGGCCACAGGACTCAGTTTCGGCAGATACTCAATATTAAATGACTCCGATCGGATCAGGGGCAAAAAAAAAGTGCCGTTATGTGCTGATGCTTTGAAAATAAACCCAAAGGTTCAAAAACCAAAATATAAAAGTGTGGCGAGCAAAGCTATGCATTTTGCCGCCTTATCCTGCATCGTCATTAACAAGAAACGGATAGTTCAGCACCACAGTTCAGACCCAAATAATATAATTACACAATCCAGCAGGGGAGGGGGGAGTAAACAAACAAGGGCTTGGACCAGGCAATCGAACCAAGTGTGAAAGCACCGTTAGTCAAAGGCCCTGTTTTCACCTGATATTAAGATGCATTTTGGTTTATTGGAACACTAAATACAGGTGTAAATGGGGTCTAAAACATTTTGAGCTCATCCACGCATTCGACCGGATTGCTTTCATAGTGTAAATGCTCATGTGGTCAAATGCGTGCAAACAACCACAAAAGACGCCTACTCTTTGCCTACTTACTTAATGCGTAAACATTATGGGAAGCACGCTAGCCAGACAGGATTTAAACTTTGTCAGCTGAAGACCCAAGTTTGGTTACCATTCCTGATTTCTAACATGCAGTCACTGCGTTAGGCGTTGTCTTGTGGCTATCAGAGCAGAAACTAAAGTTGCTGTTTACTGTGTTTTTCCGTCATCTGCGGTCGTGTTCATATGTAAATTGCATGACCTTATTTCGTCCATTAGATAGAAAGATCTGAAAAATCCCATACATTTACCCACTCATAGACCCTCCCCTTGAAGAAATCAGGACAGAAGTGGTTGAAAGTGGACAAAAGAGACAGATTAAAATACCAGTTGTAAACGGGAATGTGTCTCCCTCGTCTACTTGTGATCCAGTCGACCAAAACGCATCTTAATACCAGGTGTAAACAGGGCCTAAGATTTTAATGGGCATGCCAAAAAGTCCTACCTATCGGTTCTAGGTCTACTCATCCAACTATCAATTGGTGTGGAGATTTATGTAATGTGGAGATCTTTTATGTAATGAGATGGCAAGCATACAAACCATCCTCTGAACTGTACATCAAATTCCCATCACATTGAATGCTGCCATTTAAATAGTTAATTAAAATACTAATGTAAGGTAGTTATAAAATACTAAGCATTTGGTCAGTGTAGCTATATGTTGTAGGCCTTTGCTGAGGAGGCTGAATTCACATGTTTAGAGCAGACAGACAGACAGGATATGACTCTGATTGTGGACCACAGACCTACAATCATACCCAAAGTAAACCTTTGCTGTGCAGTGTAGCTACACACATTTCATTCCAAAATGCTACAAAAATAGCAGTCCAATGTTTTAGTTTCTTTCCTCAAGCTAAAGTGCAAACCAACAAAGGAGTTTGTCTAGCCACTTTGAGTATTATTAAGACACTGTAATGCTCTAAACAATTGCAAACATTATAGCTGCTACATTATTCCTGTTTTTATATGATATGACAAACACTTATGAGAATAAGAAGTGAAAGAAGTAGAAAAAAAAATACCATATGAGGTACAGGTTATGTGAGACTCTGGGTAGGACTTCCACAGAACTCTGTCACACCATGAGGGCCCATTAACTTGCACCTAAAGAAAGTTTATATAGTTTTAATAAAGAAAGGTTAGAAATTGTAATCTTCTATGTTGTCACACAAGATTATTAACAGCTATTTTGATTCATAGGCCATTTAGAGTGTAAATAGGAAGTCATTTCAGTAACAATAGAAGCTGACAGAAGGGACAGAATAAATTAAATAGAAAGTCTTACCCCACTGGACTTGTATTTCTGCCATAGATAACAGTCTCTAGAACCACGTTCATATCGATAGGTGGGTGGAAACAAAATCTTCTCCTCCTCTTAACAGAGAGAGCAAGAACAAAATGAAATGTCTGTTAATGTTTTTTTTTGGCCCACATGTTGCTGCATAACCTCATCTATTGATTTCATGTGTGTATGGTGTCCGTGGGAGGGGATGAGCAGCTGCTGTTCTTACTAAAGTTAAAAAAGGCCTTTCTTCTGTGCCGCTCTCTGGTCAATTGGTCTGCACACATCAGCTCCTCGAATTCTCGCTTTGAAACATGCTTCAATATGTCCTGCAAAAGAGAGGCCTCGGTCAGGGACAGCTGACCTTCAATGTATGATATAAGTGAGCACAAGGATTTACAGAACAACTAAGATGATTCAGTGTGCTTAATGGGGTCTCCTTGGAGCAATGTTTAAATGGCTATAGTTCACAGTTAATAAAAAGCAGTGAGCAGGAACAAGTGAAGCTGGAGTGACTAATATCTACACAGAAATAAAGCAGATATAAGCTGTGTAACCAGTGCATCCAGGTCCAGGCGGTAGTTGAGGTCTCCACACCAAAAGAGATGATTGAAACGAAGGCTAATGTCAAAAGTGCTGAGCTGCTTTTCTCCAAGAGACAAAAGTCTGAGGATGTCTTGGAAGTTGTGGTTCCTCCTAAGAAAAAAAAGAGGAACGATGCAAAACAGACACTTTCACTTACACTATCGTTCAAAAGCTTGGCACCAGTAGGGTTTTTGAAAGAAGTCTCTTATGCTTACCAAGGCTAAATTCATTTGATCAAAATGACAATAAACAGTAATATTGTTAAAAAAAAAACTCTTCAGTATCAGATGATCCTTCAGAAACTGTTCTAATGTGCTGATTTGGCGCTTGAATACACTTCTTATTATTATTATCAATGTTTAAAACAGTTGTGTAATTTTTTTGTGGAAACAGTGATACATTTTTTAGGATTCTTTGATGAACAGAAAGTTCAAAAGAACAGCATTTATTTAAAATGGAAATCTTTAGTAACAGTGTAAGTCTTTACTGTCACTTAATGCGTCCTTGCTGAATAGAAGTATTCTTTTCTTTAAAAAAAAATCTAACTGAGCCCAAACTTTTGAACAGTAGGCTATAGTAGGCTATAGTAACGTGTAATATTTTGAGCTGATTTTAGAATATTGTTTTTATTTGTTGTTTGTGTCTCCTAGCAACGAGGTGCATGTTTCCCCTTACAAAAAATAAGTTTATTCAAGTGTGCTATTAGTATACTTATTTTAAACTAAGGTGCGGGGCAGTCGTGGCCTAATGGATAGAGAGTCGGACTTGTAACCCAAAGGTCTCAGTGCTGCTCCCCGGGCGCCGCAGCATTGGCTGCCCACTGCTCCGGGTGTGTGTTCATGGTGTGTGTGTGTGTGTTCACTGCTGTGTGTGCGCACTTGGATGGGTAAAATGCAATGCACAAATTCCGAGTATGGGTCACCATACTTGGCCACATGTCACTTCACTTTCACTTTCACTTTTTTTTCACTTTCAGAAAGTTTTGACACAAATCAACCCGAGTTCAAATCCGCCTTTTGCCGAACTCGCTCTACTCCCTTTTCCCATCACATATCAGATCAGAAAGGCATTTATTTTCAATACAAATGAGGAAAATATTCGAAAAGTGGAAATAAAGTGTCAAACGTGTGTTTAATATAAAGTGTTTATCGGTTATGGGTAGGGGTAGGCTTTATTGTCCCAGTAAGGCGGCATCCATTTAATAATTTTAATAAATGTAATCATTTACTCTCGATGTTATTATTGCATAGCCTACCATTAGGTGCAAATAGTATCTGCCACTATTTAGAAGTATAAACTACAATTTAAACTTATTGCAAAGAAAATGTTATTTTTACATACTGTAAATAGAATCTAAAGCTATTTAAAGTGTAAATAGCAGCTATCGCTAAGACAATAGGCCTGTGCTATTTTTACTTAGTGTAAATAGAATGTAGTTGCTATTTACACTATTTAGTCGCTGCCACAAATATATGTGTGTGAATACCTGAGTGCTTTATCACTACCAGAAGTCAGATGGCAGTTCACAAAGCCCATTGAGGTGCCATTAAAGAGAAGAGAAACTCCTACTGCTCCCTTATTTCCTGTAACCACCAAGACAAAAACAAATGAATCAAGTGTAAATAATAATAATAAGATGATGATTTATTTATCACTTTGTTTTTGTTGGCTACAAGACATAGGATATAAAGGAGGTGAGAAAAGAGGGGAAAAGGAGAGGTAGTTAGTTACTGAGTGTGTGTGTTTGTTTGTTTGATAGATAAAGATTTGTACCAAGAGTGTTTCCCAGGCCAGTTTTTACACTAGCGGTGTTTACTTGACTGATGCGTCCTTCATGCTCTGGTTTCACAAACACAGCCAGTCTGATATTCCAAAGGGACTGTACTGCCACCTACAGGAGAAACACAAAACACACACACAATCTCCTCTAACCTTTGTAATGCACTCAAATGTTTTATAATTAAATGATTAATAGAGATAGGTGATCACTTAAGAAGAAGAAACAGAGTTCTGGTCTATGAAGATTTTGATTTTTATAATGTTAGACCTGTTTGAAGTCGATGTTGGTTGCACTCCGAAGCGTGGCTCTGATGTGTTCAACCCACTCTCTCTCGCTCTGCGGGTTGTCCTGAGTGCCCACTGCATAGATATCATGAGGCAGAGAGGCAATGGACTCATCTGGGGTGAGACCCAGACCACAGCAAGTAACCCAAGTCTGCAGTGAAGCAGGTGGTGGAGTGTCCCCTGCAGGCAAAATACAGATGCAACAGTAAAATATTTTGCTGTAGCTGTTGAGGCCATAACATCTTTAATGACTAATTGTATATTGATACCCATATTCCAGGTTCCCACAAACACAGAGATGACATCAAGCTCAGACTGCTGGGAGTGAGCAGCCTTCATAAGCTGCAGCAGCCGACAGAAGGCTTCACGTTTCTAGGGAAGACACGTCAGTACTTTAGATTGAGGTTATTTAAGGTAAGACAATTCAAGACTTTTCCCCTCACCTTCATGCTCTCAAACACAAGCTCTCTTGGTGGGTTGTGATGACTGTCAACAACCATCTTCAGTTTGGCAGGGCCTCTCTGAAACTTTACCAACTGCACGACTAAAACAAAAGCATTAGACGGCATTTACTAGCTTTGCATTATAATAATGGAGACTAAAGTGTCATGTTTTGAAGGTAAGGTAAACTCACTCCTGTCGTGTGTGACAGTCTCCACACCAAATGAGCCAGACTTCTTGTCAAAAAGCAGCACTCCTGCATCTATGTCTACCGATACTGTTTGCCTGCCATACCTGACCACCTTGACCTTGACATTCAAACACATGCACATAAATAAAGCAAACGCTTTCATAATTAAAATATTAGTACTTTGAGGAAGATGATAGACATTGTGCTACCTGAAAGCTGTGGACAGGATTGGGTCGGGCATGCTTTTTGGTAGCTGTAACTGCTTCAGGAGGAGTGGCTGATTGCAAAGATAGGTTGTGATTGGTTACAGCTTCTTGTAAAGCTTTGAGAACCTGAAACCAGAAATGCAGAAGGATGACATATATGTGGTTTGTATGTGTTTGTGCATGCTGTTTTTATATTTCACGTGTGTCTCTACCCTCTTCTCCAGAGAAGACAACAGGTTACAGAGGGCCGTGAGCTTGTGAAGTAGATTATCCATGTTTTCTTCAGGGCTCTTCCCTGTATTCTAATAAAGAGAGAGTTAATGAGAAAACAGGAATATGTGAGGAAAAGTTGGAGAAGCAGAGCATTACTTAGTCCCAAAAGTCACCTACACAATTCTAGGGTGCTGTGGTTTGTGTATGGTGCTGCTATGCTGTTGCTAAGGTGTTCTGGGTTATTGCTATATCATTGTTTACTGGCACAAGTCAAAAGAGCTCAAGGCTCTGATATTTTGATCCCTAGCGTCTACGGGACTGGTTCTCAACCAGGGAGCCGAAGCCCACTAGGGGGCCTCAGAAAATGTCCAAGGGGGCTACAGGATTACTTAAAATGATTTAAAGTCCCTCTGTGGTTAAAATCAAGTTTTTAATGTTGTTTATATGTCTATATGGTGTTTTTAATATGCTTTAAGACAAACCATGTGCAAATTCAAGTCAACACCATTGCTGAGTATTTTCTATTTAAAACTACATTCAAGCTCAAAACGGTGTGCGACGTTTTGCTACGGTTTCCAGGTTGAACGGCATGTTTCCTGGAAATGGTGTGCACGGTGTGCAACGGGGTTTGAGATACGTTTTCTCTTGTTTGGTGGATGTGTCAAAAATGTCAGCCCAATCAGCAGCAACATGTATATAAACCACACGGTATTAAAGAGACAGCTCGCACAATGGACCCAAGTAAAGACGTTTACAAATGTGTCCACTGCAGCTCGGTATATGCAATAATTGAAGATATTAGAAGATGTTTGTCGTAAGAGTTTTATAGTAAAAAAATAGCATATCAATTCTTCAAAAAGAACACAAATGGCCTTCTCAGCTGCCATAGTTGCAACCCTTGCGTCATCAGAACAGGGTGTTCAACGCACCACCGTTTCCATTTAAAAAATGTTTTGCAACGTTTTGTCGGAGCTGAACACAGCCATGGTTTGTGTAGCATTAGCAACACATTATTAGCAGCTGTTTGGTAATGTAGTCAAGCAAAAGGCTAATCATATTAATTACCGTAATGTGTCCGACGTTGTAAAAAGCGATACCATTGCAGCGTTTACCTCAGTAAGTTGACCGATCTCTGAGCTCATGCGAGTGAGTGGAGGCGGGACTAATTAGCATATTCATAGATCCGCGTATAGTAAATTTTTAAGGGTTAAATTTATTGACTACGGGGGACTTTAAATTTATATATTAATAATAACACAATTGGTTAACATTTATCAGTATATTACTATAATATAACTTTATTGAAATGCTCAAAACAATCAAGATGTACAGTAAACTGAACTATAAACTATAGTATTTCCTCAAAACACAAAATGAATTGTGGTTAATTAATATATCAACACTCCTAGTTTCTGTTAATATAAAAAGTTTGAAAACAAGCAACTTTATCATAATTACAACGTAAATAGCAGAGGAATTATTTAATACTGAATGAATATCAATGAAAATTGAATATTGTGTTGGACAATGATGGGCCTTTGATCAAAAATGTCAAGAACCACTGGTCTAAGGGATTTTTTTCCACCCATTTAAACATCCACCAGCAAAGATAATTCAGTCAGATCACTTAAAAAGTAATAGGAAACCTTTCCTCAACAAGATGCATGATTTGAACAAAATAAAACTTTTCTGTGGTTCTCGTTCCCGGTAACACTTTACAATAAGGTTCATTAGTTAAACATTAGTTAATATATTAACTAACGTGAACTAACCATGAGCAATACATTTGTTACTGTATTTACTAATCTTTGTTAACGTTAGTTAATGAAAATACAGTTGTTCATTGTTTGTTCATGTTAGTTCACAGTGCATTAACTAATGTTAACAAGATTTTAATAATGTATTAGTAAATGTTGAAATTAATATTAACAAAGATTAAGAAATTCTGTAGATGTGCAGTTCATTATTAGTTCATGTTAACTAATGTAGTTAACTAATGTTAACTAATGAACCTTATTGTAAAGTGTTACCTCATTCCCTATATCAGCCACACAGCATTTAGTCCTTTATAATACTGTTACATGTAAAGCAAATGTATTAAACTAAAGACAGGATTGACTGAAAATAGCAGCTTATTAGCCTTATGTTGGTGTAAAACCACAAAGGGATGTACCTGCATTGTGGGGAAGGTATGATGGCCGCTAGGATGATCAAACACTTTCGCCAAAGTCTCCAAACTAGACAGTGTCTGGTCAATCTCACTGTGATAAACAAATCAGGGATAACTTTTTGCCAGGACATGTAACAGTCATTATTCAAATGTTCTTCTTTAAAATAATTGCAGCAATGCGTGAAAGGATGTGATGTTAGAGAAACGGCACCTGTGCAGACTGACGCATGCGCGGCTGAGGATACACTGAAAGTGCTGCAGTCCTGACGCGCCCCCTTTCACGTTCTCCAGGTCTTTACACACATTACCATGCAGATACTCATCTAGTAATGTGACGATCTCACAGCCTAAACTGCAGAGGTAAACATTGGTACAGCATTAGTACAGTGAGCTGTAAGTGGCGATAGTGTTTTTACACATTTATATAGAAGCACAGACAGTGTTATATGATGTGATCCAAAAGTTTGATATTGATCCATAGGTCATGTGTGAATGAATGTACCTATTTGGGCTGAGCTCCTGAAGCCTCTGCAGCAGTAAATGAGGGGCTGCTGAACTGGACGGTAAAGGGTGGCTTGTAGGGGACATTGCGCGTGGTGGAGGGGTGGGAAATGTTGAACCTGGCTTCTCATCATCACCATCTTCAACGAGAAGACATCTGTATGTAAGCTTAAAAATTTGAATGTTGTGCCTGTGGGTAGAACTGTGTCACGGCGGCCTCGCACAAAATTTAAAGGGATAGTTCAGCCAAAAATTTAAATTGTGTCATGATTTACTCACCGTGAAGTTGTTCCAAACCTGTATGAGTTTCATTCTTCTGTTGAACACAAAACAAGATATTTTAAAGTATGATGGTAACCAGACCAACCCAATGGCACCCATTGACTTCCAAAGTATTTTTTTTCTCTTAGTATGGAAGTCAATGGGTGCTGTCAACTGTCTGGTTACCAACATACTTTAAAATATCTTCTTTTGTGTTCAACAGAAGAAAGAAACTCATACAGGTTTGGAACAACTTGAGGGTGTGTAAGTAATGACAAAATTTTCATTTTTGGGTGAACTATCCCTTTAATATACACTTTGCTAACAGGGCTGCAGATGAAATGGTCGCAAGTGCGACAAAAAATAAAAATGTTCGACAGTAAGTTTAAATCTAGACGAGAAAACTTAGTGTCAGTCAGTTTCGTCAAATATCATCCGCCCACCACAGAATTTTCTGCAACAACAACAAACACAGCGTAAGTCATGATGTCCGATTCGCAAACAAATGACAGCTTCTTTTTAATGAACCTATCAAAAAAGATTTACAAAGCAGCCTCGAACTCGCGATTTGAATTAGATTGTGAATAATTCAGAGCCGGACTGTTACTGAGTTCACAGTAGACCTTATTCAGAGCAGCGCCATGACAGGTATGAAAACGATGCTGTGAGGGATTGTTGTTGGATGTTTGTATGACAGTATAATTAAAGACAAATATTCACAGCAAAGTTTTATTATTGTAATCACTATACTAAATGTCTCTGAAATACTTCATACTAAAATGTCTTTTCATCACAGCACAAGGCAGTGAGTGTTGTTAAAGCATTTCAGACAAAAATGAAAATTACTTCACCCAATCATTTACCCAAATGCTTAAGTAGGAAGATGTGCACTCAATGAACTGAAACGCTTATAATCAAACATATATTCATCAAGCGATTCTGTTATTTGTGCACTATGCTTTATGTCTCATCTTACCTGAGCTCTCATCGTTGGGCTCTGATTCACGCATAACAGGGTAAAGCAAAGGGGCCACCAGACCTTTGCGTGGGTTTTGATACCCCAAAACTAAATCACCAAGAGTACGGAAACAATTCACCTGCACTCCCTGCGTGGCCTGAAACAAAAACACACACAACCCAACACATAAAGGCAAACAGATTCACAGATCAAATATACAGCAGGACAGCATAAGGATTTGAATTACAAAATTTCACAATTCTAAGTGAGGTTGGAAAGGTAACATTGGTGTATTAAAAGATTAACAGGAAAAATCATACCATCAAAAGCATGAAAACATTTGTTACAAAATGTGTATGATGAGAGATCTTAAACTTTTTAAAATGTTTTACTTTTAAACTTTTGGATCACAACCTTTTACATTTTTGATTTATATTTCAAAATTGACTACCCTTTTATTAAACTACAAATATTTGGAATTCTGACAGACCTATTAAACTTGCAAGGCAAAAAATAATTTGAGACTCTATCTCCTGAGTAAACTAAAAAAGGAAGGCAGAAAATGCAGAACTGCTAAGTTTGCCACAACAAGAAGTTGGTCTAGGTAGGGTAACTCCCAAAACATTTCAGTTTTTCCGCTTTATGGACCAAAGATACAATTACATTACGATGCCCTCATTTTAGCGTCTGCCAAACTCTACATACCACAAACAGCCACTAGCCAGCTTCCCACTGTGCAAACAAGGTCACACACACACATACTTAAACCATCAGGCATCATGACAAATAAAATAACCCGCTCTTTGAATGGCTTTTTTTAGAAGCTTGTATTTTCAAAGTATGGTCGATGAAACCATTTTGGCAAAAACGTTCAATTATTTCCCCTAAAATCTCTGTATAGCAGCATGTTTTCCTTCCAAGAGTGCAGCTCTTGAAAAGCGATTAAAAGAAATCAGACACTGGGAGGTGGAGAATATTCAGAAAATGACTCTGTTTTACAATAGAAAGCAACACTTAACTTAATATGACTTGTGTCTGTGTTATTATATTAATTCTGTTTAGATAGGAAACCTTTAAAAATACAAACCCTTTTGGAAGAGTGTTTCTATCAGGGCTCTGAACCGGTTTAAGGAACGAAAACGAAAACTGGAAACGAACGAAATTTTGACCGGAACGTAACCAGAAAGGGACTTTCTAAAACGCTTAAAGTGAAAAACGCTTAACGTGGCTTAATGTACTAAGACAGTGATATTAACAGACCAAACTCACTAAATATCATACTAATAAAGTATACTATGTGCAAAAAATCAGATGAGCCCAGAATATGATCTTAACGCGTTTAATAACATGTTAAGCCTTTTCCTCCCATAGAAAACCGTTTTAAGAAAAGGCTTAACGTGGCTTAATGTACTAAGACAGTGATTAGCTACAAAGCTTACAGTTTAGCATTCGTCTCGAAAATGGAAACAGTTGGACTCGTGCCGAATGAGAAAGGTAGGCTTCAGATTCACTTTAAATTAATTCGTTTTGCATCTTATTTAGTTTTATTTCTAATAAATAAACCTGTTTCTCGCCTTGAATATAGCAATAGAAGCTGGAATGGCGTTAAAAAAGAAAAGAGAATTTTTTTTTCATTCGTTTTGGCTTGACGTAGATAGCCTGACTAGCCTGTTAACTTTAGAGGTTTTGTGGTAAAATAAAATAGGGCAGGTTTGTTCATAATTTATGTTTACAAACATTATAAACAAAGCTATATAGGCTAGGCTATTTGTAAACATTTTACTTTATTTACCGATAAATTACATTAGGCTATTTCTGAATGTAGGCTAATAATAAAGTGCGACGTAGCCTTTATTCCTTTATTAACTTTTTTCCTCTTAGGAATAGCGTCGGTATTTTTAACCATGCAGCAAACATTTTAAAATATCTTGAAAAAATACTTTATAATAATTTATAAACCGTTGTTTTTCCTTTTGTTTAATAGGTTACATTTGGACAGAATCCTGTTATAAAAGATAGCTAATTGTAGGCCTATTGGCTAAGACGGCACATACAAGACTCTCTTTGTTTTTTAATAAATGCTGTACGTATTATTATTATTATTAAGTAGGCTACATGCAAACAAACAAACAAACAAACAAAAAAAGTTAAAAATAATGTTATTAACCGTTATTTTTCTAATCAAACCGGTTTCGGAACGTTAATAATACAGAAGGAACGCTGGAACAGAAACGTTAAAATACCAATTCTGCTCGGAGTGAAACGACTGAATTTTTTTTTCGTTTTTAAGCCCTGGTTTCTATATGAATTAGTAAAAAGACCCACAGTGCATCTAGCACTGCTGCATGCCCAGAAACAATGATGTCACACATATTGTAATCTCCACACAGACAGACCAACCCATTCCAGTCATTCCCCACTGGATCTGAAGCGTGGGTGCAGGAGGAATCTGTGTGAAACATTTTATTGACAGCAAGTGCCACTGAGGTCATTTTGAAACCTCACAGCTGCATGCTTCAGACAGCAGACAAGACTGCTTCTTTTTTTTTCTTCTTCTTTTTTAAGAAGTAACAATGAATGTCAAGTAATTTGCATTTGAAATTGAATGTTCATTAAAAGGTAATCCTGCCTAACAGGATCTTCTCACCTGCACAGCCAATAATCCATCTGCATCAGGGAGGATTCGGTATGTATGAACATGTCGCTGGAACCTATGTAAAAAACAGACTGTTGAATCAAAGACAATAAGGTAAAATATATATTCTGTAAGCCACAGTTTACCCAAAAATGAACATTCTGCGATCAGGCAGGATGCTCCATACAATGAGAGTGAATTGTAGCCATGACTGTCAAGCTAGATTTTCAGTGATTAACAACTACAGTATGTTTCTCACACAAAGCTATCATATGGATTCATAAGATTTAAAAAAATGAGTGCACAAGTACTATGTACCACATTTATAGTGCTTTTGTGCTTTTTTGGCAGCTTGTACAGAAGAGAGCAGCTCAGACATACTGCTAAATTTCTCAATTTGTATTTAGCGGAAGAATGAAAGTCATAAGTTTAGAACAACCAGAGGATGAGTAAATGATGACAGAATTTCTATTTTGAGGGGTGAACTAACCCTTAAAAACAATTTTGACAAGTTGAAAAAGAAAGCTAAGGATAATATTGTCTGCAGTTATTCATCTGTGGCCACAAAAATAAGTGTTTAGTTTTATTAAAGGGTTAGTTCACCCAAAAATTAAATTTCTGTCATTAAGTACTCACCCTCATGTCGTTCCACACCCGTAAGACCTTCGTTCATCTTCGGAACACAAATTAAGATATTTTTGATCAAATCCGTTGGCTCAGTGAGGCCTCCATTGACAGCAAGATAATTTACACTTTTGAAATCACCCATCACTAGATATTGTTGAATAAAGTCGTCATTTTGTTTTTTTGGCGCACAAAAAGTACATTAAGGTTGAACCACTGTAGTCACATGAACTGTTTTAAATATGTCTTTAGTACCTTTCTGGGCATTTGAAAGTGTTAATTATCTTGCTGGCAATGGAGGCCTCACTGAGACATCGGATTTTATCAAAAATATGAATAAGCAAAATAACCAAAAACTGTTCTTTTGCGTTCCACTGAAGAAGAAAGTCATACAGGTTCGAAATAACATGAGGATGAGTAAATGATGACAAAATTTACATTTTTGGGTAATTATCCCTTTAAAGCACTTCTTCATTTAACTTCTCTTTTATCTTATTAAGCTCTTATCTTCAGTAAACCTCTCTCAGAAATATCTTATCAAAGAAATATGTAAACTGTTCCATATCACCATATAGAAAGTTCATCAGCTTTAAATCAACATTTTCAGTGACAATTAAGTCATTGTTTACTGATGGAAATTCAGCTACGGTACAAATAGTGTGGTACACATAAATGGGTCATTGTGTGGCTTAATGAAACAAAGTGTGCAGATTGGACATTTATGTTTTCCATCGTCACCATTGGGCAGGATTATAAATTCTGAAAGTGGGGTAAAACCTCATTAATACCATGGAAGACCACAGTAAAATAAAATTCAGCCTGTTAATGTGGTCACTGAGGTCATCAGTATGTGTCATAACATACAAGATAATATTTCTGTCCCCATCAGAGGTTAGATAAACCAGAATTTGTGCTCATTTGCAATTGGCCACAGAATTAACAATTAGAAAGCTCATTGTTTCTAGGTAATCTAAAACAAGAGAAGAAAGCACAGAGAGGAAGTGAGATGTGAGTAGATGTTTTGCATGTGAACTGTTTCAGGGAGAAGAGATGAGGTAGAGAGCAAGGGGAAAAAATTAGCCAGAGCCAGACAATGAGCAAAAAGGAGAATAAATGAGAGAGAATGAAAGAAAGAAAGTAGGGAGAGCAGTTGAAGCTGGAGGGCTCAGCCTTCAGGAATGTGTCTGGCTGTGGGCCGCAATGGAGAAAGAGCAGTGCGGTCACTGGAGCCTGTTCCCTCCTACAGGGGCCAGAAACAGGAGGAAAACTGAGGCCTGAACAAAGCTGACCAAGTGGGGCTAAAGGGGCTGCTGTAGACTGAGTCTCGTCTCCTGGAGCTCATATGCATTGAGGTAGACAGCACTAAACTATCTGAAAGCCCTAGTCACAGTCTTGCCAAAGATCTGCTGAAACCTGATGGGGAAGGCAGACACATGGCTGTAAAAGCCATCTCACAAGCACAGATGAAAAGGGCTACAATAGCTCATTGACTTCTTAAAAATACCTGGTAACTATTGCGATTTATGTGGAAATGTCAGTGAGCATCATCCGGAAGTGTTTCGGATAGAACATTGGGTGTGGTGCCAAACTCATTCTGGGTAAATTCATCAAATTGCTAGGAAACGCGTGACAATCATCTCTAAAATCAGCTCAAAATATCAAGCATGTCTGCTAACCTCCGACTGGGTTGAATCATAGTCTGTGCACTGTAAAAAATTGTATTCATGATTTGTTATCACAACATTTTTTCTTTTGTCAAATCAACTTCAATAATTAATGTGGTTCAGATAACATAATATTTTGAGTTTCTGTTGATTTAACCAATCGCCTTCATTGTTTTAACTCAAATTTTTTATTTCAATGAACTCAAAATTTTAAGGCAACCAGGTAACTTACTTCTTTAAGTAAAAACCAACAATTCTTTTTTACAGTGTGCCTGTCCTACACTACATGATTTTCTGTCAACTCCGATGGCCCAAAATCTGCAAACTGGCTCTGACTTTTGGCAACTAGTGTCGACTTGTCAGACTGCAAATCTAGTCATAAGTCGTGTAGTGTATTCCAGCATTAAGGTGTTGTACTTACAGCAGACACAAGGCATAGGCTCCAGGCACAGATTCGCTGTCCCTCACCAAGAAGCTGCCATCTCTCCCAGCATGGGCCAGCAGCTCTTCGGCTTGCACGCGGCTGATGTCCCGATGGTACCATGCCGCTGCTGTCATGGTGCTTTCAAAAGTGTCCTAGCAGAGTCTAATTTCCAAAAAACAGGTGTGAATCTGAGCGGTTGAATACAAGTTAGATGAAAGATCTCATGCTGTTGCTGTTGATCTCCAGTGATGCTAAAACCAGAGGTCCACACTGTCATCCCCTCTCTGTCAGAAATTGAGCATGCAAAGTCAGATCCAGCAGCGTTACAGCCTCAAAAAGCCTTCTTGTTTACACTGTCTAATACGTTTGCCCTCCCATGAGCAGGATGCGTATTTGGCCAGAGGGCAGATCCAGGACCGGCCTCCTCCTCTTGTGAGTTGTTCTGACTCCACTTGTGAGAGCTCATGACAGAGCGCCCATACACATGCTGCCCACCCGCTGACAAAAGCTCCCTATTGTCTGGCAGCGAACATCGTCTGTGCAAATGCTTCCAAGAAGAGGAACCAAAAGTGAAGAAAAGCACCAGCTCCAGATTATGTAGACATGAAAAGGCAGTGGAGTACCACCACAAATTCAAATACTTTTCCACTCGGTTGGTTTCGCCTTATAAGGGCAAGGCAACACCCCTCTGAGAACTTCAGCTGATGTCCCGTAAAGGACAGTTAACTACACCCAGAGGTTGGCCAACAAGCTTTAGGGTAAGACCCAGACCTGGACTCCATGCGCAAAAATGATTGTGAAGGGAAAACCACATGAGGGTCGTCACACTGACGTAAAATCGGACCCTCTGCAAATGGAAGTGCTTCACAGCTCCAGATGGCAGGGGCGGAAGAAAGAGCAGAAAAAAATGAAAACACTAACCTGAATTCCTCTAAGTGACCACACGTCATCGGTGGTGCATGAACCTGAACGCAGCACTTTAGGAACTTTCAGTCTCTCTCATTCTGTCTTTCTATCCCTCCCAGTGATCTTCAGAAAAAACCATCCCGTCCCATTCACAATCACATTGTAACTAAATCAAGGTCACATGCTTTGAATCGGTCTCTACAGTTCTCTCCCGGTCATATGCTCACAGCTTGAGATGATCTGGGTTACTGTGCTATGCTTCCAGTTGTTTTTCTCTCACTCCTTGTTGGTTTTCCAGCTCTCACTCTTCCTCTAGCCTCTCTCTTCGTCTCCCTCTCTCTGTCCAGGAAGTGAAGAACACAAGCTCCACCATATGGATACGATCATCCCCCTTTCTCTGCGTCTCTTGTTTTGTTCTTCTCCTCCTCCTGCCCTCTTTTTCTCTGCTCTTTCTGTTTCCAGCTGCTTGACTAACACCATCCCTCACTACTCAGCAAAAAACAGTCTGAAAACCTCTCAACCACACACAAATAGAGCACTCCACCCCCAAATCTCTATTTGTTGTGAGTGGGCTATAAAAAAGTCATTGTTTTTCCACTATTAAGTAGCTATGAAGGAAGTAAAGCGCTCCCAAGAAGTTTCTACCGCACCCTTCATCCGTAGTGTTGTCTGTTCAGTGTTGTGGCAATAGACCACACAAGGTCGTATGGTACAGGTTATTGAAGATAATGTAGGAGCATTCAGAGGTACCAGCAGTTAGAGTGCCAACAGCACCTCCGTTGTGAAGCACCGATGAAGACAAATGATCATGGAATGTAAATAATCTTTATTTTTATCCCCATGAATATGTAAACCTGAAAAGTTGCAAACTTTTCCCCCTCTGCTCTTGTTTTGACTTTATGGTTCTGATTTACATTAAAATTTTGCATTTAAAGGCTGTTTGCAACCTACTGTACTTTCATAATGTAATGACTTTATTAATTGCAAATTGATTGGATAGTGAAAAGTGTTATGTACCAGAATGGAGCCATTGAATGTGAGTTTGTAAAATGTTTTCTAAATGGCTGTTCGTTTAGGGATAATAGCCTAGTACATGATGTTAGCAGAAAAAGAAAAGTCACTTCAGAGGATGAGCAATTTATTGCATTTTGATTAAAGATTATGATGAAATATTTTATTTATATCTTGCCTTTGATGTAGGGCTGGACTGGGACAAAAAAATGAACCCTGGCCCACCACTATGATCCAGAATCGGTCCAGTCAGACACCACCCATGCACTGTTGTTCAAAATACACACACACACAAACATATAATAAAGAGAAAGTGGGACTAACAGTAGTATTTGTGTAAGAAATACAGAAATAAAAGTAATAAAATGTAAAATAACACTGGATATACTTCATTGTAAAAATTAAATACAGATTAATGCTTACAATTAAAGTTACAAAAGTTATTCAGTCAAAAGTTCTTTTGTTCTTTGATTAACATGGCAGACAGCAGCAGGAATATTAGGCTGCTGTCACTTTAAGAGTTTATGCACGGATCCAATATACTGTTACACAACATGTGATTCCTTTCTCAACTGTTTACATTCCAAAACTGACTGTGTTTACCTGAATACTCACCAAGACGGGCATTTTGACATCATTTTGTGTGTATTTGACCATTTGATTGCAATAAGCCAAGAAAAAGAACTCAGTTTGGTACTCGCAAGCTGTTTGAGAGGCGGCTTTATGTGCGCGCCACTTATATACAGTATACACTTATAAACATTTGGTGTGACTGCAAAACCTGCAGGAATGAGTAAAATTATGCACAGTACCCGCAACCACATGCCAAAATTCGTGCCCCATAACAACACTATTTAGCCAGAGTGAATGAGACGAGTGAGGAGAGGAGGCGGGTGTGTGTCAAACTGTCTAAAAAAAGAGAGAGCAAGAACGCACAGCTAGTATCAGTGTACTGATACTGCAGAAAATGAGTACTGGAATCGTTTTAGATATTTCAGTATCGATACATAACGAACAATGATATCGATATTGATCATCAATACATATTGACAACACTAGCAAGCACACATATATGCATACATATATGTTATATATTACACAAACAAATGGGCTCCTGTTCCTGCATGATAGGCCAGTCCTTGGGAAAGGAAAAACCTTGTATTGGCCCCAAAGTCTAATTTTGAGTTCTGGAACTCTGCCTCTTGTGCTTCATTTGCAAGAAAGAGAAAACATTTTTCCACAACAATTACAAAAACAAACTTTTTTTTCCTTTGGAATAACGTGCGCAGATGAACCGTTCATAATAAGACAACTGTGGAAAGTGCATTTGAATGTGCAAGAAAGTAAACCGGGTCATTTTGAATTCATAGTCAGTGCTATTAGGCCCCATTCACGAGGCAAAAAAAAATCTTCTTAATGAGTACTTTTATCTGATTTTTCCTGTTAAAATATCTGAAAAACCTTTAAAGCTAAATAAACCTACTTTACATAAAACTTCAAGACTTGTTTTCACTGACTACCTACAAAAAGTATAGTTTGTCTTGCTGCACCAGCAGATTTTTTCACTTTTTTACTTGCTTATACTTAAAAGTGAAGAAATCTGCCAATACAGTAAAACTAAGTATGCTTGTATTAAAGATACATTGTCTGAAAACAAGTCTTAATATCTTATGTTGCTTCTCAAGTAAAATGATCTTGTTTGAAGAATTTTTTTATATTTTAAAATAAAAAAGACTTATGAAGTCGTGTTTTTAGTGTACACCTATAATAATATCTGTCTGTGATCCAAAATACATTAGATATTTGATCATGGACATATATAACTGAGGGTCATGTAGTTGGACCTGTCAGTTTTCTGTGTTCTTTTCTGAAGGTACATTCCATCTAATTACCCCCTGGGTCATGTTTACAAAACACACAATGGATTACTGTCCATCTCTAACCGAGGCTAAGCCATCTAAGACATCCTCTTAGTGTCCAGCATTTCATAAAATCACTGAATCTGTTTCTCGAGGGAAAGTTCACCTGAGGGAAAATTGGCCTTTGTTAGCGCCGAACACGGGCAAAGAACTGTTTCCAGAGTTTTTCTTGGCAAACTTGTATTATTTAGATGGATCGTGACCCAAACCGCACACTAAAACTCCCCAATCCTAGCACAAGCAGAACTTGAGCTTAATTTTAATCACATTAATTTTTCACTGCATTGGCCGCTAATTCAGTGTGAGCCATTAAGACTAGCAAAGATCAGACTAGCAAAGAGCATTACCTGCTTATTCCAAAGTATTATGAGAAACAAACAGGTGATGGAAGAGGATTTGCTCTCTCTAAAGATAGATCCTTGGTGTTTAAATAGAAATTTATGGCTATTTAAATTGCTGTTTCATTTGAAAACCCTAATGAAAATAGTAGTACAATATACAGTAAGCCTAGTAGTCTAGTTTCTACCTGAGTTTTAAAAAGTGAGTAGTGAGTATTATTTTGAGAGAAACTCAAGAGACAGTTTTCTAGTTTTGGGTATTCAAAACAGTGTTTGTGTCTTTTCTCTGTCTTACACTGTGAGGAGATAAGAAAAAGTCTAAGACATTAGGAAAGAGGATTATGTGTACAAGCCAAGCACATGAGCATTAACAAGCGGCCCTTTAAAGATAAACCACTTTGTTCTTTTTTACTTAAAAAACCCACTCGCAAAAATCATCTTAAATTTTCTGAAATCAAACATGATTTCTTCTTGAGTTTTAAATAACAGGCTGCATGTCTGTAGTCTTCAGATAAGTATATTAGTCATATGGGGAGTGAGTGTTTGTGACTACAGGAAATGAAACCAAGATGTTTATAGTTCTTAGTTGAAAACAGAATTTGGTTAGGAAATTTGGTTGAGATGTGAACCTTAGTAAAAAATATTTGTGGCTTGGAGATAGCAAAGTCATGTGTTGTCATAGACCACCTGTTTTGAATATAAATTAGTCTGTACCAAAAAAACATATGAAAGCCCCAGTATACAATTATCATTAAATGTATTGTTTTTTTGTTTTTTTTTTACAACAAATAAACTAAAAAGTAATATATGCACCCCTTTCCTACGTAAAGTCTTTCTGAAATGGTTTTGAAAATAACATCATACTGAATTTTGAAAAAATAAAATAAAATAAATAAATATATATATATATATATATATCCAGTTGAGGTATAGTCAGTAAGTCTAACTATTAAAAACAGCTTATACTTGAAGTGTTTCAGAACCTAATTTGCTTATGCTGATGTGGAAGTCCACAAATGTTTTGGAAAGTGTAGTAGTGAATGGGAAGTGCTTGGTGCTTGTGACCTCTCAGTCAAGATCTGCCTGTTCAGGCCAGCAGGGTTAGCGACACGAGCAGCTGTGTTTAAGGAGATCTGATGAACTGATGCCCTGTTGAACACAAAAACTATCAAAGTCAGAATCGTTTTTTTCTCTCCCTCTCTCTAATGTGCAGAACAATGTCTATTAGTGTTAGTCCTGATTTTTTTTTTTTTTTTTTTTTTTTTCACATGACACCCTGGAAAATAAAATAAATTATGTCTAACTTTTTTTTGAGCTGTATGTACACATTAAAATCCTCAAGTGAAAATAACATTTTAAAACATTCTGGAGAATTATTAAAAATTAATTAGTGAAATACCTGGTTTGGTAAAGTGATCATATGTTTACACGACACCGTTTTCAACTAAAAACGTAATTTTTTTTTTATGCATTTTGGCCGTTCATTTACACGACAACGGCGATTTGGTGGCCTGAAAACGCAAACTTTTGAAAACGATACCGATATCATCTCCGTGTAAACTGCAAAAACGTGAATCTGTGAAAACAGTGACGGCATGCACATGCGTATTAGCCTACGTGTTTAGTATATCCACCTTATTTTTTAAATGCGGAAATAAGGTGTTTTCTGTGAATGTGCGAGACTTACGATTTATTAGCCGCTACAGGGAAATAAGGAGAAGAATATCAAAGTGCAGTAAACTGTAAAAATAAGGTGGATAGGCATACGTGAGGCGAGTACTCTATAAAAAAATGCGTATGCGTAGGCGCCGAGGCGCGTAGTCTTTCTTTACAAAGTGACATCGTCAACTACTTGTCTGGCATACGTAATACAGCGGTTTTAGTAATTTTCACGGATCCGTGTGAACGGGGATAGTTGGTCCTCGTCGGCTTTTTTCGGGCCGATTCGACATGTTGAATCGGCGTCGGAGCTCGTCGGTCAGTCAGGCCATCTGATCATTCTGATTGGCTGTTCAGTTACTGCCACCTGCTGGTACAGAAAGACATTTCTTCTTACTCAGGCGCAGAACGGACGTGCTACTTGGCCGTCGGGTGTCGAGCGTCGGTTTGGTGTGTAAGGGCAACTTTGGACCCAGACGCTGCCGACGTGAGCCAACCCCGCAGTCTGCTTTCGTCGCCACTAGTTCGTCGGCGTCGGCTTGGTGTGTTCCAGGCTTTAGAGTAGGCCTATACCACTATAAACTTGCTCAGGTGCAACCAATCAACTTCCAGATCAAACACCAGGCTAATTGCCCCACCTGACATCAGTTGTAGTGGTTTTGATTACTTCAGAATAAAACCAACTGTTTCTTAAGATTCCACCGTTAGTACTGCAAAGAATTCACCATGGTTGGGAAAGTGCTTTCAGAAGGCCTCCGGGATAAAGTTGTAGAAAGGCACAAGTTAGGAGAAGGCTACAAAAACATTTCAAAGGCTTTAGCTATCCCTCTAAGTTCTGTTCAGAGCATCACATATTGCCTAGATCAGGCCGTCCGTCCAAACTGGATGACCGAGCCAGGGGAGGACATTGATCAGAGAAGCTACCAAGAGGCCACTTTGAAGGACTTACGAGGATTTATGGCTGGGACTGGTCGGTTTGTGCATGTGACAACTATCTCACAAGCTTTACACAAAGCTGGCCTGTATGGCAGGGTGGCAAGAAAGAAGGCTTTCCTGAAAAAGTGCCAGACTCAGTCTTATTTGCGCTATGCAAAAACACACCTTGAAGTCTCTGATGCCATCGTGCAAAAGGTGCTATGGTCTGATGAGACCAAAATTGACCTTTTTGAACTGAACTCCAAGCGCTATGTTTGGCGAAAAAGCAAACACAGCATACCATCCAAAACACACCATACCTACTGTGAATAATGGTGGTGGCAGCATTGTTGTGTGAGGTGTTTCTCTTCAATGGGGATTATGCAATTGGTCTGGATTGAAGGGAAAATGGATCCTTCCAAGTACATCCAAATTCTTGAGGAAAACCTGCGTCCCTCTGCCAGACAGCTAAAGATGGGCAGGTCATTCACCTTCCAACACAATGATCCTAAACATACTGCCAAAAGAACAACGCAATGGCTTAAGGATAGGAAGGTAAATGTCCATAAGTGGCCAAGTCAGAGCCCTGACTTAAATCTCAGAAAATCTTTGGATGGACTTGAAGAGAGCGGTCAGTTGCCGCTCACAACAGAATTTGACTGAACTTGAGCAATTCTGCACAGAAGAATGGGCAAATATTCCCCAATCTAGGTGTGCAAAGCTAGTTCTAAAAGCTTTTTTTTTTTTTTTTTTTTAAATGGTAATCAAAAACACCTTGACATGCCATCCGAACAGAGGGCACAAGCCCTATAACCTTAGACCATCTGTTACAGCAGGTGTGAGATGTGGTAAGAAGCAGGTCCCAGTGTGATCCTCTTTTTTTCATCCTCAGAAAAAGGATTACATCGGTCACTATTTCCATAAATAACAATATGTTCACAATTGGGTTTCTGTTCATCACTTTAATTACAAAACAATGAAGCCTTTGGGAGAGAGTTGGGACCATAGTGACAGATATTTTCAGCTGTTTTAGATACACCATATAAAACAACTATAGCGACACCTAGTGGCATGCAGTATCATTTGAAAGAAATAGTATGTGTGTGTGTATATATATATATTATTTATTTAATTTTTTGGAGTGAAAAATTACTGATTGTGTAGTGCTGGAGTTTTTTATGAGAGAGAGCATTTTTGCAGTTGCATTTTGACATTTCTGATCTTTGCTATTTGGTAAGCCACCTAAAAACAATTACAGTTGTCAAATATCAAATGCATTTCTCACTGTCAATTTCAGATTATTATCTCAAAGAAATGTTGAGCGTAGGGTATTGGTTGGCTTGGATCAAATACTGTAGTAACAGACAGTCAGCTGTTTGTACTTCATGCCGCAGCCACAAATCCCCCTGAGGGTACAATGACAATGTCCCTCTAACTGCTTTTGAAGAAGCCGATGTTCTAAAATAGTCTCACACCCACCTCGTTCCCTAGAGGACCAATGCCAAGAGAACCATTTAAATGTTTAAAGCAGAAGTTTTAAAGCTGTGTGTACTTTGATGCCTGTTCGTGCTCATCTTCTAAAAATGAAATTACAATATGTTATGAAGCTTTAGGAGCGCTGTAGGAGCAGTTGTTATTGTTATTCTGGCCTCACGACTTGGAAACTGAGGCCACGGTGAGTACATGCCCTAAATAGACACATGCTATGTCATAGGTGGAGCTCTATGATGAGAGATATAACCGTATTATTACATTTCTGTAGTCCAACCAAATGACCCTGAGGCTGACACTCTCATTTATACTATAGCTAATCCGTAAGTCCAATTCTGTGTTTATTTTTATATACATTGTAGCCAGAAAAAGATGAGGACTAATGAACTAATAGGATTAGGAGCAAAATGAGCATTTTATAACGTGGGCTGTGTAAGCCAAAGAGAGGGAGGAGAGTTTGCACTATAAAGGCAGATAAGACGATCTAGGAAACTCACTAGCACCAACAACACCAGCTACAGAACAGTGCTCACGTGAAACAATCAAGAACAAAGCAGAGGACGCCCTCAGGAACTTGGACACGGGTAAGAAGATCTGTACTCTCATTACACTTAAAAATGCACATAGACTTTGAGGTGCAAGTGACAGAGCATAAGACAGCTGATTTGGATTCAGTTTATATGAGATTGTGGTTGAGAACCCTCTGAGTTTTTTGTCTGCTGGATGTGTGCACTTTTTGTCTAATTCTTGCTTTAGAAAGATTGATATGTGGCATAATATGTGCTTAAATACAAAGATAACAAGATGGTAACATGTAGACTTGCGACCTGAGGAGCATCAGTTGTTTTTATGGTCAGTGGTTTGCTTCTCAGTTATTCCTGTACCTAATCCTGATGCTAACTGGCATAACCTGATGAAACAAGGTCGTCTATATCAAGAATATCTACAACTGATCATGAGAACGATAAAGTCATCTAAATCTGACTTGAATTTGCATCTTGATTGCATTTGAGAAAAGACCATGATTATGTTCATTGTATTTAATTCCTCTAAAATGTACAACAAAAAGATTAATATTAATTTTATATTAGGCCTATTACTTTGAAACCACACAAACAAATCAATTTAACTCAACATACACACACTAGAAATATAGTGTGAATTTTAAACAAGAGCATGGCAGCTGAGTTGTGATTTATAATTTACACACAAATTGTGATTAATTAATATTTTTCACTGAGCTGCTCCTGCTTAGGTTTTTAAATATTATTTAAAATATTTATATTGAAATATTTCCAAAGGCCCTACAGTCCCGCATTTTAAACAGTGATTTAATTTTCATTGCAATACCTTAAAAATATATCGCAGATGTTTTGCTGGCTCTTCCCAGGTTTGAAATAGTTGGCTTCATTCACAGAAACGCATTAAAAACAGATAAGAGCTAATCCTGAGTGCGGCTTCTGCGGAGGATTATGAAGCATCTATCGTTATGCTAATCTCCTCTTCCCTGATTAGCCCTAGTGGATTAATCTCAGCAGGACAACATATAAACATGGTTTTCCAAACACTGTAGTCAATTCAGGGCAGGATGTTGGTTCTTTTAAATGTTGCTAAATCAAACGACTGCCCTCTGCTGGCACATTTTACACACTAACCATTTCACTTCTCATTCCAGAAAGCTTCAACTGACTTTCCATAACCATGACAAAGTAAGTTTGTGCATATTAACATTTCACAAATACTTTAATTATGAAAGGCTTTTAAGATCATAATTTCTCTATATCCTACAGACTATTCAATATTTTGTTCAAATTTATGACACCTCTCTAGATTAAGCAGCCTTCGTGTAATACTCCTACACCCTGTTCACTAGTAGTATTAAATCTGTAGAAGTCTTTCTGGTCTTCAATCCTGGTGGATTACCAGATTATAAGAAATCCCTTTTAAAATGGATTGACAGGATTACCACAAGAGTTTAAAAGTAACAAAGCAAAGCTTAGCATATGCAGATGACTAATCACCTCATACAGACTAAGTCATATCATACAAAAGCAACAAATATTGATATTTGTCTAAAATACAGTATAGGGTTTTTTTAAAAGACCAAGCAGAACACATTAGTTTCAGCGATATGTAATGGTCAACATTGCCGGATTTTCCGTATTTTACTGTGTGTTATATCATATACTACCTCTAATTCAGTAGACTCAAAGCAGTTAGACGCATTCCTGGGTCATATTTTGCTGATCCTGGAACAACATTCCTGTCCAAAATTTTTATCATAACCCTATCCCTAACCCTACCCATAAATTATCAAAAAAAAATTAGGGATGTTGCTGTGTCTCAGCCAAATACAGTGTTTCTTTTTACATTAGAAATTACACACATCCCCTTCAAAAGAGTAAATTGAGCTTATAGCAATGCTTATAATATAAAGACTGTATGTTGTTTCTACAGGGTTTACAAGAAGACTAGTGGCAATGGTTCGGTAAGGTTCCCTTTATACTGCTTACACCTCCCATTATTGTCATCTGCTTGACATGTGGGTCAATGATGTGACAGGTCATTTTTTTTGTCCAAAGGCCTTAATAATAATAATAATAATAATAATAATAAAACAAAAACAAAGATATGACATCCATACAACTAGATCAGTTTTATTGAATCCAAAAGGTTTTAATTATATTTTGCCACATATAAAGGTATTTTAAAGATTTTGAAGTCTCAAAAGGTCATTCGGTTTAACCGTCCAAAGGCCAATACAGCCGTTTCATTAGTGATTAAAATATCTTAAAATGTAATAAATGTATATATTTTTTTATTCTGGCATGATTTTATAACATCATATATCAACATAGTGCAAAATGGTATTAAAATTATGTGTAGAAGCCATTGCTTTGTTATGAGAAAGAATGTCCGGAAAAAAGAATTTCATTGATGTCATTCCAATATAAAGGGACCATTTTGGATCAAGTCATGCGTTCAATATCATGTGACAGGATGTGACATCATTCAGACACTTGCAAAGGACCACATGGTTGTGAAGCAAAGTTACTAACTCTCTCTTAACTATTTGAAAAATAAATGTTTTCACTTGCTCATACGCATGTCCCGAAACATCAGGTCATTCGGTACAACCGCTGTAAAACATGGAAAATGTTGTAATATTTTAGAAACTTGAACTAAATATAAAATGTTTGATTGTCCTTTTGCTAGCTAGCTAGCATTCTAACTAGATAGCTAGCTAGATATCAGCCTGTTAGCATTGTTTGAAAATATCGTCATTCGGTATAACCAAAAGTGTCATTTGGTAAAACCGAAATTTTGGTTAAACCGAATGACTTTTTTGGTGACCAAATCTGGTAAAAAAAAAAAATGACAAAAACAGTGTTAATTGATTATAAAAACCACATAATCTCATTGTTAACACTTAATAAAACTACAAAATTAATTATGTCTCCATTAGGTTTTTTTTACACTTTTAAAAACCTTATTCGTCAATGACCCATGTACATGCTCTCAACATCTTTTTAAGACACAAGAACATGATAATCATCTCTGTCATCATTTATTACAGCTTTGCCTTTATTTGGGGAGAAGAGACTTTGTGGACCATGTGGAAAGTGTTGATTCAATTGGTACGTTCCACTTTACATTGAAAAATGTATTTATTCCTCAGGATTGTGAGAAGTTGTCTTTTTTTAATTAAATATGTATATACACTGCACGTTTCTATTTACACTTGTCATTTCCATCTCAGATGGGGTACTCAAGATTGATCCTTCAGATCTTAATGGAAGGAAAGGTATGATTTAATATATTATATTGTCATTATGAAACTTTCAGTAATTTATTTCATTTAGGCAATTCTTCTAATTATTACATTTTATTTTCAGTGTGGGTACAGCTTGCATGTGCCTTCCGCTATGGAAGAGAGGATCTGGATGTGATTGGAGTTTCCTTCAGGAAAGACATCTGGATGAAGCGCATTCAGATGTATCCCTTTGAGGGAACCAAGCCCCCAAATACACCAATGCAGGAAGCGCTTTTGAAGAAAGCTGGAGATCAAGGACATCCTTTCACTTTTGATGTAAGTACATGCATCTGCTTAAGCACTGAGAAAACAATCAAGGATTTCCTTCATTTGTGTCTCTCCTGTTCTGCCTCAGATTCCAGTACGTCTTCCATGCTCAGTGTCCCTTCAGCCAGCACCAGAGGATGCTGGGAAGGTACAATAGCAGAAATACATGCACACACACAAATGCAATCACAAACAGATAACTATGTCTCTTTAATATGTAATATGTTTACCTTTACAGCCTTGTGGGGTTGACTATGAAGTCAAAGCCTATATTGCACATGAAGCAGGCGACATAGATGAGAAAGTTGAAAAGAAGTATGTACTGCTCTATTTTAACATAAAGATACTATCAAAAGAAATGAATACATTTTCACACTGATTCCGGTATATCTACCAATATAGGGACACTTGTCGTTTGATCATCCGCAAAATACAATATGCACCAAATGAGCTAGCAGCCGGACCCAAAACCGATATCAACAAACAGTTTATCACGGCAGACAAACCAATTCACATGGAAGCCTCCATGGAGAAGGAGGTACAGTGTTTTTAAATGCCTGCTGTAGATTAATTTAAGAAATTGTGAAAAAATTTTTTTTTTTTTCTCCATCATATGCAGTTTTGTGTCTCTTTATTTACTGCTGTTTTCTCTGTTTTTTCTTTTAGCTCTACTATCACGGCGATCCTATTCCTATCAAAGTCAAAGTGAACAATGAGACCAGTAAAGTAGTGAAGAAAATCAAAATCAGTAGTAAGTATTTTTATAATTCATATTAATAAACAAAACAGCCAGTCTTCATCCATTTAAGCTACCTAAAGGGATAGTTCACCCAAAAATGAAAATTTGCCCATAATTTACTCACCCTCAAGCCATCCTAGGTGTATATGACTTTCTTCTTTCAGCCAAACACAATCAGGGTTATATTAAAAAAATATTCTAGCTCTTCTAAGCTTTATAATGGGAGTGAATGGTACCTTTTTTTTTTTTTTTTTTTTTTGAAGCACAAAAAAGTGTACCCATCCATCATAAAAGTAATCCATAAGGCTCCAGGGGGGTTAATAAAGGCCTTCTGAAGTGAAGCAATGCGTTTTTGTAAGAAAAATGTCCATATTTATAACTTTATAAACTATAATCACTGGCTTCCGGTAAGTTGAATTCTGGCCAAAGAGTGAACTCTGTGAACTACTCAACGTAGGACGTAGGAGTAGCTTAAGCTTAGGTGAGAGAAGACACCTCTCGTGGTTCAAACAAATAAGGCTGGGCAAGCTAATATAAAATAATCTTTAAAAAATCTCGTTGTAGACTTCTGATTCATGACCAGTGTTTTGTTTTGCTCTATCCTCTGCGTTTGTCAATACGTCATATGTCGGGTTGGTCATTCTTCTGCCGGAACTAGTTCAGAAGAAACTTCAGAAGGCCTTTATTAACCACCTGGAGCCATATGGATTACTTTTATGATGGATGGATGTGTTTTTTTTGGGCTTAAAAAAATGGTACCATTCACTCCCATTGTAAAGCTTGGAAGAGCAAGGATATTTTTTAATATAACCTAACTCTAACTGATTGTGTTTGGTTGAAAGAAGAAAGTCATATACACCTAGGATGGCTTGAGGGTGAGTAAATTATGGGCTAATTTTCATTTTTGAGTGAACTAACCCTTTAACTAACCCTTTAAGAATGATACATTATTGTCTTTAAGTAGAAGTGTATGTATTTCCCACAATGAAAAATAAACTTAAGCTCATTGTGTGTTTCAGTTGACCAAATTACAGATGTACTGCTTTACTCAGCGGACAAATACCACAAATGTGTCCTGAATGAAGAATTTGGGTGAGTGCAAAGACTGCACATCGAATTTGTCTGAGAATTTTTTTTTTTAATCTTTTTGGGTTTTAGTATTATACGTACATCTTTCATATGCTCAAAATACATCTATGAGTTGATAAGTTTTTATTTGTTTTTGAGATCTGAACTTATTGAGATCTTTTGTAACAGGGACCAAATTAATGCAAACTCCACCTTTGAGAAGGAATATAGAGTCACTCCTCTGCTGGCCAATAACAAAGAGAAACGTGGTCTTGCACTGGATGGCAAACTGAAAGATGAAGATACCAACTTGGCTTCTTCAACAATGTCAGTTAATCTTCATTACAAAAGCATTAGACAGATTTTCATGTTCATAGTCCAAATAACAGCTCTGTATTTTTATACATTACAAAAAAACCAACACTTTTATTCATAAAAGTGTTTTAGTCATAAAATGACAGATAAACAAGGTGACTCATCTACATCTCTCTCACTCTGCAGTCTGCAACCCGACATGGATAAGCAAATACAAGGAATCATTGTCTCCTACAAAATTAAGGTTACCCTCGTAATGGGAGGTGGTCTCTTGGGAAGCCTCACATTAAGGTTTGGATCTTCATTTTCTTTCATCCCAATGTCATTACACTGTGTTCCAAATTATTATGCAAGTGACATATCAGTAGGATTTCAGTACAATAAACATTCAGATTTTAGTTTTTCTAAGAAAGTGTTTGTTTGTTTATCCATGTCTTTTTAGATAACTGGTATCAATCTCAGACAAAATAATTTGCCAGGTCTACTTAGGTAAATGGAAACCCTACTTAAAGATGTTGTTCCACATTATTAAGCAAGTCACAGTTCTCATGCAATATGGGGAGGAAGAAAGATCTTTCTGAAGATGAAAAGCATGAAATGGTGCAATGTTGTGCAAAAGGCATGAAAATAACTAATATTGTGTGAAAACTGAATGGAGATTATCGAATTATCATAAGATTTGTGAGTGATTTAGAGCACAGCAGAACTCGGTCAGATAAAGGCTTATTAAGGAAAGTTTCTGTCAAACAAGTTAATTGTATTAAAAGGGCAGCTATAAAAAAGCCAGTGTTGAGCAGCAAACAGGTATTTGAAGCTGCTGGTGTCTCTGGAGTCTTGAGAACCTCTCCATGCAGGCTGGCAGTTATGCGTAAAGATGCATTTCAGCCACCACTAACCAAACCTCACAAAGAGAAACATTTACAGTGGGTGTAGAAATACATGAAGACTCATTTTTAAATAGTTTTATTCACTGACAAATGCCGTACTACAATGGATGGTCTAAATGGATAGATTTCTGGATGGTTGTTGAGTGGCCACCATGTTCCAACAAGACTGAGACGTCAGCAGGGAGCTGGCGGGTGATGATTTGGGCTGGAATATTGGGAAGTGAGATGGAAGGTCCCTTTAGGGTCTCTGAGGGTGTCAAAATGACTTCTGCAAGATATGTGGAGTTCATAACTGGCCATTTTCAGCTATGGTATAAAAAGAAGGATAGTGCCTTCTGAAATGCACTATCCCATGCTGCAAAAAAACACCACAGCAATAAAACTGTTTGAAAATGTATTTCTACACCCACTGTAAATGTTTCTCTTTGTGAGGTTTGGTTAGTGGTGGCTAAAATGCAATTTTACACATAACTGCCAGCCTGCATGGAGAGCTTGTCAAGACTCCAGAGACACCAGCAGCTTCAAATACCTGTTTGCAGCTCAACACTGGCTTTTTTATAGCTGCCCTTTTAATACAATTAACTTGTTTGACAGAAACTTTCCTTAATAAGCCTTTATCTGACCGAGTTCTGCTGTGCTCTAAATCACTCACAAATCTTATGATAGTTCAATAATCTGCATTCAATTTTCACACAATATTAGTTGTTTTCATGCCTTTTGCACAACATTGCACCATTTCATGCTTTTCATCTTCAGAAAGATCTTTCTTCCTCCCCATATTGCATGAGAACTGTGACTTGCTTAATAATGTGGAACAACCTCTAAGTAGGGTTTCCATTTACCTAAGTACCTGGCAAATTATTTTGTCTGAGATTGATACCAGTTATCTAAAAAGACATGGATAAATAAACAAACAAACACTTTCTTAGAAAATCTAAAATCTGAATGTTTATTGTACTGAAATCCTACTACTTATTATGCAAGAATGTCACTTGCATAATAATTTAGAACACAGTGTAGACTCTCAGTGGAGAGTCATAGCGGAGAGTCTTTTACCTTCTTTATCTTATGACTTTTGTTCTGCCATTATGGTATATATTTCCCTCAATGATCCTCAAACACAACTACTTACTAGGAACAGTCTGCTTAAAGGGATAGTTCACGCCAAAAGGAAAATTATCCCATGATTTACTCACCCTCAAGCCATCCTATAGGTGTATATGACTATCTTCTTTCAGACGAACACAATCGGAGTTATATTAAAAAATATCCCAGCTCTTCCAAGCTTTATAATGGTAGCATATGTCACTCCTGATCTTGAAGTCCAAAAAAGTGCATCCATCCATCCATCCATCATAGAAGTAATCCATACGTCTCCAGGTTGTTAATAAAGGCTGCTAAGTGATGGGTTTTTTGTAAGTAAAATATCCATATTTAAATCTTTATTATTAAAATAAACTTAAAATAACTAGCTTCCTGAAGCTAGTTATTTTAGTTTATAAAGTTTTAAATATGGATGAAGCTTTGCTTCAGAAGTCCTTTATTAACACCCTGGAGTCGTATGGATTACTTTTATGATGAATGGATGCACATTTTTGGACTTCAAAATTAATAGCGCCATTCACTACCATTATAAAGCTTGGAAGAGCAAGGATATTTTTTTAATATAACTCCGATTGTGTTCGTCTGAAAAAAGATAGTCATATACACCTAGGATTGCTTGAGGGTGAGTAAATCATGGGATAATTTTCATTTTTGGGGGAACTATCCCTTTAATTTTTTTTTTTCATTAATCAACAATGAAAATAAATTCAGCAGTACATGGTGTTGTGTTTTAGCTTTGTGAGCAGTGAGAGTACTCAAGTCATGTTTATCTTCTGTACACAGTGATATTACAGCTGAACTCCCCCTGGTTCTAATGTCACCCAAACCAGCAGGTGAGATTTCTGTTTTTCAATATCTAAAATGAGGAGCCTATGTGTGTGGGGGGTATATACAGCCCAGTTACAGGATAGTTCTGTATGTGTGACCATAACTTTTTCAAAAATTCAAATGGTAAACATTATACCGTTTATATAGTGACACTGCTATGAAACATACTAAAGAGCACATTTTCTTGTCTTCTAACTGCATCCTTGTGCATTCTCAATCTGAGCAGAAGTGTAAGTATCAACGTAAACTCGTTTCTAATGTTGAGACAGAATGTTGAACTTCTATGTGCTTTTTGTTTTAAATCTTAGACTAACAAAAATGGTCTTCAATGACAATATACATATGTATAAAGCCATTGTTAAAGTAATGTCTTTTTTAATCCAGGACTGATATCAACCTCGAATAGATTCTACAGCCAGTGACGGTGAGGAACTAGTCAGGAGGAGAGACACTCAGGAATAGATGCAGATACCAAACGGCTTCATTTCATGAGCCATAGACCATAATTGTTTCAAATACCTGTGTAAAAGGAATTCGCTGTATAATTTTGAACATGGGCTAAAGGCCTTGTATACTAAGATAAACTCTATGACAATGAAATCAAGCATTGGTCTGATGCTTTTAAATTGTCATGTTTATTTCCTCTGCCTTTATCATGGGAACTCAGTGTAATAGTGTTTTAGTTTCTTTTTGTAAGTGATTAGTGTTGTAAAATATCAGGGAGTAACATTTAGTTTAATTATATTATTATAATTGTATATTTTATTTTATTATTGTTGTTGTTGTTTGTTTTGTTTTTCTGGCTGTGGTGATGATGGAAATTAATAAACATTGGACTGTTATTATGGACCACTCCCAAGTCTTTTCTCACCCTTCATGTATAGAGTAGCTTATTTTTTGCATATACTGTGTGTGTGACTGACCCTGGACCACAAAACCAGTCATGAGGGTCATTTTTTTGAAATTTTCTGAATAAATAAGCTTTCCATTGATGTATGGTTTGTTAGGATAGGACAGAGGACTGAGACTATTTGCATATCTGGAATCTGAGGGTGCAAAAAAAAAAATCTAAATATTGAGAAAATTGCCTTTAAAGTTGTCCAAATGAAGTCCTTAGCCATGCATATCCACTCCCAAAAATACATTTTTGATATATATGTGCGGTAGGAAATGTACAAAATATCTTCACGTAACATGATCTTTACTTAATATCCTAATGATTTTTGGCATAAAAGAAAAATCGATAATTTTGACCCATACAATGTATTGTTGGCTATTGCTACAAATATACCCGTGCAACTTATGACTGGTTTTGTGGTCTAGGGTCACATATGTGCGGTGGTGTTTTAAAATGAGGAGGCAATGTCCTCATTTATGTCCGTTACACAATTTTAAGTTAACATTACGTAAAAAGAGAGACCAAATACAATTCTATTTTGTTATTTTTACACTATGTAATGTTCTATTTATTAAAACCAAGTATAAATTTCATCAAGTTAGTGTTTTGACTCATTTTTACATTTATTCCAAAATAATAACTAAAGGCAGTAACAATTTAATATATTTTATTTATATTATTATTAACTAATATTCAGCTTTTCTTTTTAATAGTCAATTTATTTTCAGCAGTCATCAAGCTTGTACGTAGGCTACACACTGGTCAGTGGTCACAGACACGAAGATGTACCTTTAATTTCACCACGCTGATTGCTCATTAAAAAACCCCCGCAGTCATCATGTTTTCAGGCCATTTCGAGTTTGATTTTTACATGACACAAAGCGGTGATATGTAAGTGACAGTTGTTTACTTACTTTTTAATTAGTCTTCCCATTAACGCCATCACTGTCTTCATTCAGGCCGATTCGACGAGAACGCGCACGAAAACAAGAGGCGGGATTTATCGCACGAACCAATCATGTCCAATCACAACCGATCATATCCAATCATAGCGCAACTGAGGCATTGCCTCCTCTCACGTGACTTTCCCCCATTCATTCTCAATTACCCCCCACTAAACCCACCGCACGCTATAGAGGCTCTGCTTTATTTCTATGAGCTGAAGGGAGGCACAGAGACGCGGACTCCCCGCTGTAACTTTACCTGCGGGTGTCGCTGTTTGACAGCGTTTCTTTAGAAAAACGAGTGACTTTTACACTTTTTAATGTCAAATTTTGTAACATTTGCGTTGTTTTATTTTTTTAATATCGATTATTTTCTCATCCAGTTTTTTTGAGGAGGCACTGCCTCCCTTGCCTCCTCGGAGGAAACGCCCCTGATATATATATATACACAAAAGTACATAGAGAGAGAGCAAGAGTGCTTGTTACATGTACTTAATGTAATTACATGCAACTAACCCTATTCCTAACCCTATTGTAAATGCATGTTATAAATTATTATTACTCAGTACTTAAATGTATAATTACACTGCAACAAGCATTTATTAATATTAGTTAATGCTAATCGTTAATGCATTAAAAGTTAACTAATGGGACCTTATTGTAAAGTGTTATCAATATATAGGCCTATAGTAGTAGTAGAAAGAAGAGAAGAAATGTATTTAGCCTAAGTTATATAAAAAAATCTGACTTCAGATCAAGTGTTATCAAATGTGTCTTAAGCAGTGTAAATGAATGAATGAACGAACGAATGAATGCGTTTCTCTCTTCCTGAGTGGATTAGCTTTAGCACTTTCAGCTTAAGCTGCAGTTTAGTTTGAGCGTCTAAATTCACCTGAAAGCGTAGCGGCTTTACAAACTCAAAAGCACCTAAACAGAGCTGCTGTACGACAAAGGTAAGCTTCACAAAGTGTTATGCTATGTACATCGACGTGTAGTTCACAGTAAATGCGCATAAGCAGCATGACAAAACTGAAGAATAGTGTGAGAGAATGAAAATGCTACTGCGTCACTTAGTTTCATCCAAAGAGACTACTTGTTAGCTTAACCATAAGGGAAAACAACAAATTTATGGCTAATGCTTGACGAACTCTGTAGATTAAAGAGTTACAGGTGTGCTATTTAAAAACAAATTGAATACATTATGAGTAATATGGCTAAAGTTGTTTTGAATCCTAAGGCAGACTGTTGCGAGGTCTGTTATCATGTTGTCAAATGTCATAGTAAATGAATTGGGCAAGTACAGATCAGATCATATTGATTTGTTAAGTTTACCAAAAAAGTATCTGATTGTAAGCATTGGCTAGCTTACATATTCTGTTCTGCATCGGGTGTATCATAATATTATCGGGCCGTGTGACGTTCCCAGCTTCAGTGAGTGTTGCCAAGTGTGGCTACTTTAACACTATTGCCGCGCGTAGTTTGTATAGTCCCCAGGTTGAAGCGAACCGCCTCCCTGCAGACCTGGCAACCCTGCCCAGCATGCACTGTGCGCACTACGTTGTTTCCGGTTAGCTGCTCGCTATCATTAGACACCGGGATGATCAGACACCATTCAACGGGCCCGCGTGTTTCAAGTAAACCCGCTGGTCTGCGCAATTGGACTTGTAATATCGATGATTACCGTCAGCAGTTTGAGAGTGACAAGCAGTGGTCCGCCAGACGTCAGTTCATATTGAAACACGTTGCGGAGTACGAGGAAAATGCTCTTGATAAGCTACTGGCCCTGTCGATGGTGTGGGTTAACCATGTTTTCCTGGGATGCAGGTGGGGATTGGATTGAATATATCGTGAGAATTGGGCTGTTTGACTTTTTTTTTTGTCCGCAGGAGTTTGTGCATACTTAGTGTAAGCCATGGCCAAGTTAATTTTATGCCATATTTAATTTTAATTTAATGCCTTATTTATACAGGCCACCATAATTGTAAAGTTATGCTTTAGTAATGCCAACCATAACCATATCTGTTCTTTTTTTGGGGGGGGGCAGGTATGGCTCCCAACTAATGCACAAGGTGCTTGAGATGGCAGAAGGGATTGATGTTGGTGAAATGCCCTCATATGAACTAGTCCCGAATGCTGAATCAAAAAAGAGACCACATACATCTGGTGGAAGTAAGTCTATCAGTGCCTTCTATCTATCTATCTGTCTGTCTGTCTGGCACACATGCAAACATTTTTGTAATAAAATTATTCTGCATTTGAAAAGTTATTTTGTGGATGTTTTGCATCAATTAAAAAAATAAATAAATAAATAAATATATATATATATATATATAATATTAATCTGTATTTAAAGCTGCAGTCCGTAACTTCTTCGCTCTTCAAAAACCGTGCTTGAAATCTCTGGACAAACTAAAATATGTAAGTGACATTTGTATATATTTGAAATAAAAGATATACATTGTACTTAATAAATCCTTATCTTAAGCAAAATAAGCAAGCTGACATTAAGTCCACATGTCATAAAAACAAGAAACTATGCTTCTAACCACAGCTCGAGAGCTGTCGTTCCAACCACACAAGTTTGCGATGCAGTTTGTGAATGTTCATTTGAACTATGGTTTCGGGAAATGCCTAATCCCTGAACTATGTTAGTAACGACGGAACTTGCGATGTTAGTTGGCTAACGGCGCTTTTGGGAAACGCACCCCTGAGTGGTACTGGTAGGTTTCCACGGGAAATACGAGTTTGCTGATGTTTGTCTTTGTGTCATTACGTTACGTCTGTAAACAGAAAGGAGGAGTCCTGCCTAGTGGGCTATATCACGTGTGTGGATGCTGCTGGTGGCAAATCATTTGTAGCCTCTTCTTACAGCAACTGGAATGTATTTAAACTTGATGGTGGCTTGTAATCCATACAGTTCAAAACAACAATCCTCATCGACAACTGTGGTAAAAAGTAAAAGACTTCGGACTGCAGAGAGCCTTCAGTAAAAAAAGAAAAGCGGCCTGGCCCTTGCAAAAACAAGAATAAATGTCGGCAGGGCTTTTGAAAGGTAGCGTGACCTCCGTGATTAAAAGGGTTTAAAAGGGACGCAGACATGGCTATTTTTCTGCTGGACAAGTAAGACATTTCAATGGTTAATTGGGTAATAAGGCAACAGTAGCACACGTTTTCGCTTAATCCATACAGTTATGTATAACTCTAATACACACTACATACACGTAGTCATGTAGTGTTGATGTTTTAACATTAACAATCGAGAACGAAGTATAACAATAATAATTTGCACCATTGGTTGCGCGATTTATTGTAAAATTTTTAAGTTGGTCAGAACAAAAGTGGATGACATGTTACTACTTCAGATGACATTTTCCGGTGAAACTTCTTATTTTAGACAT
This sequence comes from Mylopharyngodon piceus, assembly GCA_039654765.1. Taxonomy (NCBI): domain Eukaryota; kingdom Metazoa; phylum Chordata; class Actinopteri; order Cypriniformes; family Xenocyprididae; genus Mylopharyngodon; species Mylopharyngodon piceus. The sequence continues at coordinate 7,479,926 of CM077439.1, forward strand.
GCATACAAGATGTAGTTTCTGTAGTTACGATGTACAGTGAAGATCCATACCTGTGCGTTGACTGACAGCCCACACATAGCTACACCTCAAAACATTAGATTAATCCGCGCTGAGGAGCCGCGCCGATGCACAACCCACGTAAAGAAGATAATATCGCAAATCACTGCAATTGCAGGTTTCAAACAGAGATGGTGACAAAGAGGCAAAACTTACAGACTGCAGTTTTAAACAAAACATCAGTATGCGTTTTCATATTTGCATGTAAATGGATATTTTAATCATATATGTTTTCATATCCTAGGTGAAGAGCCCACAAGGAAGATGCCTGTGTCAAAATTCACTTCCAGACCTCGATTTGAGCCAGTACACTTTGTGAGTGGTGGGAGCAGCGGCAGTGGAATTGGAGAAACTGACGAAAAAGAAAATGAGAAGGAGCGCAGGAAGGGCGAGATGAATGAAGTAAGACCGAGGGAACAAGATCATCAGCCATATAATGGTAACCATGGCAATGGCCCTTCTTCCTCCTCTGGTTCCCCTGAGATGGGGAGGTGCGATTATGATTCTTGGCCTGAGCACAGAAGCAAGGACGTGGCCGTGGGCGGCACAAGTGGGCTTGGTTATGGCAGCAGAGGGTCCACCGCGAACTTCATGTGCAAAGTGCAGCAAGAGTACACTGCTAGATATGAGGCTCATAATGCCAAACAGTCGGAATCATTCTCACAGGCAGGCCAAGTTAAGGAATACGGAGGTGCTGGACGGTCTGGAGCCTGGGATAGCGGGCAGTGTGGACTGGGATTTGGACATCAGGATAGGCCGACCTCCAGCAAGGCTTTCAGCAGGGCAAACGATGGTCCAAGCAGAGGCGGCTCTGGCCTTCTCCCTACACCCTCTCGGCCGACTTCTATACCCGCAGCAATAATTGACGAAAAACAGAGGCTTATTGCCAGAGTATCGTCTGCCGTTGCCATCACCCTTAGAGATCCTGCGTTCATAAGTGGACCTGACGGCCCAAATTACAATTTCATACTTAGCCGCAGCATTCAGGCCTGCAAGACAAACCCAGAGTACATCTATGTCAATTTAAGAGATATTCCACCTGCTGACCTTCCTAAGAACAGAAAAGTACCCACTGAAGGTTATGCTTGTGAACTGAGGTTTCAGTGTGTGTACCTTGCCACGGGGTACTCTGGGAGCAAAAACGGTGCCAGAGACCGAGCGTCAGAACTGGCTGTCAAGCTGTTCATGAGGCCGGTGGAAGTCCGTGTCTTACAACGGCAGTACAAGCGTACTTGCGTCAATGACATGGTGGTGTGCCAAGTTAACACTCCAAACCCAACCCTCCCCCCACCTCTTCGCAACCCAGAGGACAAGCCGTCCCCTAGTACCAAGGGCCAGTATGAGCCTGACCAAAGCAAACACTGGACAGAATTCGTAATCATGGAGAATGCACACGATGCCATCTGTATACTCAACAACTCGGCTGCGTTCAACCGCATGAAAGTTGATTACACTTTTGACCCGGTTCCCAACAACAATTTATGGCTCTGTAGTGTGTACTTGCAGGGTGAGTTGGTGGCGCAAGCCAGAGGGACCAAGAAGAGCTCGAAACACGCAGCGGCAGAGGAGGCGGTGAGGAAGTTGCGAATAAACCAGACTGCTCGCCAACAAGAGCAGCAGCATTTTTCTGGAGGGAACCACACTTCAGGCCAGCCCGGTGGTCGATACACCCAGCAAAGCAGCAAAAAAGCACTGCTGGGTGAATTGGTAATTCTTGAAAACTCTGATAATGCTATTTGTATAATAAATGACACTGCTCAATTTAATAAAGTGCTTGCTGACTACAAATTCACGGTTCTGCCGGACCATCGCTGGCAGTGTGAAGTTTACCTAGGTGGTAAGTATGTGGCTACAGGTGTTGGGCCCAAAAAGACGGTGAAACATATTGCAGCAGAGGAAGCCCTTGCCACACTTCGACGCACACAGGCTGTGGTGAAATCCAACCTCAGGAAGGAGGGCCATGTGGATGCAATTTCCCGAAATCAAATCATGGCTCGTTCTAGCGAGGAATCCATGCAACAGGAGATCAAGGAAGACAACATTGGTAACCAGCTACTCCGTAAGATGGGCTGGACGGGTGGTGGTTTGGGTAGAGAGGGAGAGGGCATTGCTGAGCCCATCAGAGTCAAAGAGCAGTTTAGCAGGGAAGGACTCGGTATGGACATGGACAGGCAAGGTAATCAGCTGACTAAGCGCGATATTGAGAAAATCATTCAGAATTATGCGAGTTCAGACCGTCAAGATGATCTGCGCTTCTCTACGGAGCTCAACAATGAAGAGCGCCGGCACATTCACCAGATATCCCACAAGTATGGGCTGCGCAGCAAATCGTACGGACAGGGCCGACAACGCTTTCTTGTGGTTAGCCGCAGAGTCCAGAAGGAACAGCTGATTGGTCAGCTTTTGCAGGAAGGGCAGGTGGGACGATATGAACTGGTGAAACCTCAGCCTTCACAATGACTGGGCTCAACAGGCCTTTGAAAATCCAACATTTGACTATTAATAAAAGCTACAGTTTTACTTGTTACGTTTCCTGTTAATTTGTTTCCAAAATCTGTAATAAAAAAAAAAAGATGGAAGGTGGACTGAAGCCTGGAAAACCTGTCAGTTCTGTGTCTACAATGTGTACCCTTTTCTTCCCTTTACCAGTTTGTCCAATTTTGTCCAGATTTGCTGTAGGTTAGGTCAAGGTCATATGATGAACTAACTAAACTTTGTCATATCATGTATCCTATGAATGATATTTATTGACATGGATATTAGAAGTGGGGACTTTTGGCAGCACATGACATTCCATTTTCTCCCTTTTATGCTATGAAAATGAACAATATATCATTCACTCAGTCTTTCATCTGTTGTAAGATAAACACTTGAAATATAAAAATATCCTTAAAGTAATTACAAAACATATATTTTTGTCATTTTCTGGTTGTTGATTGTAGAATTAAATATTTATCTCCAAATAATAATGCCTGAGCAGCAATCCCTGTGATTTGCTATTGCAAATACTGTCAACCAGCCTGCTTGTTTTGACACATTAAATTTAGTCTGGTCATAGTGCATTTTCTAGTTCATTTAATAAAACGTAATTTCTTGAACAAAAATATGAGCAAAAAAAAAAAACACCATAAAGTTTATTTTACTGTTTATTTACAAGAAGTGAGAAAATGTACAGTTTCTTACATGGGTTACTAGTGCAAATCAACACTCTTGGTAAATTAGAAAAATGAAGATTTGAATTAGCTAAAATGGACACTGCATGACAGCATCACATCAGTATGGTTGGAGGAGCAATTCAGTGTGAAAAATAAATGGCACTTTAATGGAACTTAAAAAACGAGCAAGAAAGCCATGCAACTGGGGTGCAACAGACACAAAATCGTGAATACAGAACAAAAGAAAACACGCTTAAAGATGCCAATTTGTTGTGTTCTGAATCCCAGGTCTGTGGCACGGGGCTTTGTGGGGCAGACAGATCACGGTGTACCTTCAAACAATTACTGCTGACAAACTAGAACAGTGTCAATAGGCAACACCTTAAACATCATCATGAACTGCTGAATTGAAAGAACATAAACCACTTGCACTTGATAAAAAGGGCCATTTTTTCCACATTTGGTACATTACAATTTTTAAACTGGTTTTAAAAAGTCTGGTTTTCCAAGTGCAGTTATAAAGGCATGTTTCTGAAACTTGTAAGCTTTCCATACAAGACAACATATCAACCATCTTTAATGTCCTTGCCGTCTAATTTGGAACTCTGAACGGCACATTAAGCGGCATTCGGTATGACACTTTTGCAGAGACGCAACAAAATCTCTACATTTAAACAAGGATAATCAAACTCGGATTCATACTGAAAACAGCAACCAACATGTTAATAACCCAAATGAAATCAGCCCACAGTGTAGGAGCAACTTATAAAACCAAAGAAATAAGATGACAAAAATGAGGGCTGGCCAAATAAAAGCAAGTAACCCTGGCAACAATATTTTGTTAAATTAAGATTTATCCTCACCCAAGATAAGGTTCTGCATGAAGAGGGAGACCACAACACAACAGCACTCTAATCTTGCAACAGCTACAGAACAGACAATTCTACCGAGTAAGTGGAGAATGATTCAAAACATGAAGTGTTTTATTTTATTCTTTGCAAGGTGGTTTTCTCTCACTGGCTGAGGCGGACTATTGTTCGTATGGGAACTGTAAGGAGGGTCAACAGTCACGCCAGCTCTGTTCAACAATGGCCGACACACGTTTCTCATACTCTCTCTTGTTTTCCTGATACAGCTGAGCTGCCTGGCTGTTGGCAGGGCTGTTTGGGTTCGGCTCATCCAGTAAAGACTGACAAGAGAAAGGCATGTTAACAACCTGAATAATGTCCTCACATTTTTTTAATGCTACCATCAAAACAACAGAAAAGTTGAAAAAAAAAAAAACATGTTAATTAAAACATTTAGTCTGTGAAAAGAGCAGAAAGAAGTGCAGACATATACCTGTATTGAGGTTAAAATTGAAGAAACATCATATGTTGGACTCCAGCGATTCTGAAGAATGTCCAAACATATACTACCATCTGCATAAACTGAACATGAAAGAAAGACAATTAGATTTTATGGTCCATTGATACTTAGTTCTGGCATGTGATATATGTGCACACTTATACTTAAAGGGTTAGTTCACCCAAAACTGATAATTCTGTCATTAATTACTCATGCTCATGTCGTTCCACACCCGTAAGAAATTTGTTCATCTTCGGAACACAAATTAAGATATTTTTGATAAAATCCGTTGGCTCAGTGAGGCCTCCATTGACAGCAAGGTAATTAACACTTTCAAATGCCCAGAAAGGTACTAAAGTTATATTTAAAACAGTTCATGTGACTACAGTGGTTCAACCTTAATGTTATGAAGCGACGAGAACACTTTTTGTGCGCCAAAAAAACAAAATAACAACTTTATTCAACAATATCTAGTGATGGGCGATTTCAAAACACTGCTTCATGAAGTTTCGAAGCTTTATGAATCTTTTGTTTCAAATCAGTGGTTCGGAGCGCGTATCAAACTGCCAAAGTCTCATGATTTCAGTAAACAAGGCTTCGTTAAGTCATAAGTGTTTCAAAATTTCAATGGTTCACCACTAGGGGGCGTGACTGGCAGTGAAGTGAAGTGAAATGAAATGAAGTGAAGTGAAATGAAGTGAAATGACATGTGGCCAAGTATGGTGACCCAAACTAGGAATTTGTGCTCTGCATTTAACCCATCCAAGTGTACATACACAGCAGTGAACACACACACACACCGTGAACAGTGGGCAGCCATTGCTGCAGCACCCGGGGAGCAGTTGGGGGTACGGTGCCTTGCTCAAGGGTCTCGCCTCAGTCGTGGTATTGAGGGTGGAGAAGCAGTGTTTTGAAATCGCCCATCACTAGATATTGTTGAATAAAGTCATTATTTTGTTTTTTTGGTGCACAAAAAGTATTCTCGTCGCTTCATAACATTAAGGTTGAACCACTGTAGTCACATGAAGAAGCTTTAGAAGCTTTCTGGGCATTGAAAGTGTTAATTATCTTGCTGGCAACGGAGGCCTCACTGAGCCATCGGATTTTATCAAAAATATCTTAATTTGTGTTCCGAAGATGAACGAAGGTCTTACAGGTGTGGAACAACATGAGGGTGAGTAATTAATGACAGAATTATCATTTTTGGGTGAACTAACCCTTTAAGTAATCTAAAGTGCAAGGATTTTATGAATACAAAAATCACTGAGTTTGTAAAACTTACCATTAGGGTGAAACATTTTGGAGACAAACCGGACTGTTGGTGGTTTGTTTGGATATTCTTCTGTAAATTCTATTGTGAGTTTGAAAGTTCCTATGACAAGCAGAAAAAGAAAATATGAAGCAAAACCATTTGCCAGATATAAACAAAAGAATCATACCATGCCAAATAGTTGTACACAATTATAAGCAGTTGTCAGCAGTATTTAGAACCCAAAGCTCAATACTTACTCAGCTGTCAATGTAGTTTGTTTTGTTTTAAGAAAGAAATTACTTTTATTTAGAAAGGAAAGGACATTAAATGTATCAAAAGTGACAGTAAAGACGTATAATGTTACAGAAGAATTATTCAAAGAACAATGAAAACATTTAATCACATTTTTTTTACAAAAAGACATAAGCAGTACAACTGTTTTCAACATTGATAATAAATGTTTTTGAGCACCAAATCAACATAAATTGATTTCTGAAGAAACATGTGACACTGAAGACTGAAGCTTGTGTTTTCTTGACTTACCATCTTCAAATGGTGTTCCTTCAGGGCTGTAGGTACAAGAAATGGGTCAACATGTCAGGTTACACATAACACTTGGCATGACAGCAAGAAACAAAGCCAAATTCACTGGCCAATGTGCAAGAGCCCTTCGCATTACTCTAATCCAAAAATAACAACGCTCAACAGTCTACGGATATGACATTATAGCCTGTTTCCTTCACCACAAGACAACACAACACACAGCTCTATTCAGGACACCGTCACTTAAATATCAAATAACCAGCACCTCTTATGGGGAACCACTGGCCATCTGGCCTATTTAAAACTGCTTATATTACCACTAACAAGCTGAACATCATCTCATAGACCTCGAATAGGTTGAGATAAACAAGTGTCAGAGTGTTCTGTCAATTGTTTATCGCGGTCAAAAAAAGCAAATAATACAAACCCAAAAATGACAGCATTCCAGACCATGATGTTGTTTTCCGACGGGGCTCCGCTAACTCCGGCTGGAGGATCCTCCTGGAGACTGAAAAACAAGTTATCCAGATAAGTTACGTTACATATACTATATCTACATTACGACAACACCACATACTGCACATATGACATCCAAAATACATTATCTGAGTGTCGTTAATAAATGGCTTTTAATGGGGAAAAAGTCGCCATGTTAAAGCCTGAGAGCAGCCGGTGTCCATAAAGCAACCAAGGGCCTTTAGCATTTTCTCTATCGCTTACCGTTTAAAATCTCTCATCAGACGCCGTCTTGCTGGGGTTGACATGGTTTAATTGGATAGCCGAGAAGTAAACATAAGGTATCGACGTTGTTACTTTGAATTAGTTTCAATTATTTTAGTTTAGCGGACGTCGGTTTGGTCGATTCGGTTAAATATCGACGTTAGCCGTTCGCTTGCTTGGGTCCTCCTGCCTGTTTTCTCTACTAAGCCCGTCTCTCTGGGACTGGACCATACCAACATAAAGCGGGGGAGAAGCAATTGATCGATAAAATAAAAGTGAGCTCATTCACAGACCTGTAAACCTATTCGTGGTTTAAAAAAAAAAAAATCAGTAAAATATTTTAAGAGTACTGACATTAATAATTAGAGTGTCTTTGTTAATAATAAGCATAGATATGGTTAAAGACTTTTACAGAAAACCCTCCGAACACGCGCAGTTGTAGCGGACTAACAGTTACGTCATGGGTTTGACAGTAGGTACAGGAGCAAACATTTAATATTGTAACTTGCAGTCGAATACGGAATAAATGTGACGGAAAGGTTAACTGTTAATTTTTTTTGCTTATATTAAAATTTAATAAGGTGCAAGAAATTAAACGACTCGCAATTAGTAGTAAAATATATTTATTGGCAATATTATTCAAATACATTCCTCACAGACCCTGTATTAAGTCTTGTTGTAAAATCATAATCAGTAACATAATGACTATCTATTTTGTTCTGAGTATAAAACAGAAAAACAGTTCTTCACAGTGTACCATTTTAAGGAACAAAACAAAAAGTTAACTTACACAGTGATCATTTAAAAAAAAAAAAAAATTAAAATTTACACCCAATATATTGTGAAATTTTTTAGATGAACCATAATCACAGTAGCTAAAGTAAACAGAGGTTAACATTTTTGTTGAATAAAAAAAAAAAAAAAAAAAAAAAAATCAATAGTGTTCATGCTGCTCATGACCTCTCTGAGGTATATCAGAATGCATCTTTGAAGAATATTCATATAAAATATTAAATAATGCACATTTAAAAACATTTAAATGACACATTATTAAAAATAATAAAAGATCCTGTTTCTGTTATGAAACACAATCCTTCACAGTTAGATTAGCTATTGAACTAAAGGCAGGCTCTCCAGGCAGAAACTCCCTCAGAACATACGAAAGCAGCCTCTACGGACACACACAAAGAATATAAATGTGAATCTGGATAACCTTTGAATATATTTCAAAATGGATTTTAACTAAATAAGATGAATAATAATAATCATAGCTAGAGTTCTCACATAAACCAGTTTCTTGTTCTCCTCCGTGTCCTGGAATATCTTAAAAAAAATTTCCACATCAGTCTTCTTGAGGATTAGAGAGTTTGAATCTAAAACCACAACAATTACAAGGATGAAGAAATTATTTAAAAAGTGTGTGTGTGTGGGGGGGGGGGGGTCATCACAACATGGGAAAATAATGTACATACATTTTGAATTTATAAGCTGCAAAGCCTTTTCCTTGGTCTCTTGTTTCTCCTCACTGTCACGTGGCGGCTGGGAGGGCACGTTATCATCTGGCCATATCTTCTCCCGGAAATTGTCAATGTAGGATGCAATCTGCTCTTCGGTAGGATGCATCCTTTTTAAAAAGTTGTTTATTTTCCTGCATGGGATGAAAGCTTATGCTTATCATCACATCTACAACTAAACAACCTTGGTTCACTCTAAAAAATGCTGGGTTAAAAATGACCCAAGTTGGGTTGAAAATTGTTGCCTCTAGTAATTATGTGTCTGATTTTTAATTTCCAACCTATTTTGGGTTTATTTTAAGCCAGCCATATAGTAATTTTTAAACAATAGTTGGGTTAAATAAAACTGCCCAGCACATTGGGCAAACATTTAACCCAACCACTGAGTTAAAAACCCAGTCGCTGGGTTTGTCCATTTTCAACCCAACTTGGGTTGTTTTTAACCCAGCATTTTTACAGTGTATTTGAATAAATATGATATTAGTACTTACTTTTTTACCAAAGGCTGGACTGGTTTTAGAATGGCATCAACAATATTAATGAGGACTGAGTTACCTGAAAAGGGTAAAGACAAAAATAAATGGGCAAAGAAAATCAGTTTTTAGTTTCTTGGCCATCATAAAAGTCATACAGAACAAGGCGTTACATCATACCAGTTATTTCCTTCAATAAATCAAATATGGCTTTGGTGGCCTCAACCTGCTCCCAATTGGTCTGGGGTTCCTTTTTCTGAGCCTGAGGCTGATTTGTCGCCTCGTCCTTGAACTGTCCCGTTTTCTCTTTTACTTTGGACTTTTGCAATCCATTTGACTTTTTGTGAGTTAACTTTTCTTTTTTGTTTGTTTTGCCTCCAGACTGGGCACTTCTAAAGCCGCCGAACGAGTCAGACTGTAAGCCTTCAGTATGGCTCATTATGGAGCTTGAGATATCATTGGAGTGTCCTGCGGGAATTACTAATTTTGACCTATTAACAAAGATATCCAAGCTCTCAGCAAGACTCTCCTGCCCATCAGAAACCATATCAGGATCATCAGAGATCTGATCGTTGTCTTGTATATCTGGTTCTCTACTTCTGAAGGGGTCAGTCTCTTCATGGGGGGTACAAAACTGTACATTTGTAGCTTTTGGCTCTTCCCCCTTTGGCTCTTCATCTGTGTCAATGCAGGCTGGCTGTGCTGTCGGTCCACCGTGATGTGTTGAGGCTCCTGCTTCATCAAGCTTATCCTCTCCTCTGCTGTTATGGGACTGGGGAAAAAAAAAAAACATAGTAACATTAAATTACCTTTATTACCAGAGGGTGGCAGTATTCTCAATAATTTACACTGTGCTCTGGTCATCGAAGCTAATTCAAGCTAAAGGTATATGTATACTGTAAATCAACAAACCTTAGCTATATTTGGACAAGATATCAAATCTTGGAGTATGAATATTGATCCAAATATATAAAATATTGATATAAATACACTACCGTTCAAAAGTTTGAGGTTGGTAAGACTTTTCAATGTTTTTGAAAGTATGTGCTTAACAGAGCTGCATTTATTTGATCAAAAGTACAGTAAAAACAGTAATGTCATGAAATATTATTACGATTTAAAACAGTATATTTTTTCCTGTAACGTCAAAGCTGAATTTTCAGCATCATTACTCCAGTCTTCAGTGTCACATGATCCTTCAGAAATCATTCTAATATGCTGATTTGATGCTCAAGAAACATTTCTTATTATAAATGTTGAAAACAGTTTTAGTCTTTTGATCAATAGAAAGTTCAAAAGAACAGCATTTTTTATATAGGATTTTTTGTAATAATGTAACTTTTGATTACTTTTGAACTTTTTTTTTTTTTTTTTTTTTTAAAGTTTACTGACCCCAAATGTTTGAACAGAAGTGTTTCATCGGTTTCATCATCAGATTGTCTTTAAGCTATGGACCTAAAATCTATTCTTACCTCTTCCTCATCTTGGCTAGGAGTGAGGAAGCTTGCAAGTCCGTTCAGAAGACTCCAGACACCTCCCTCATGTTCCTTATCACTCATCAGCCGTGCAAAAGGGCCCAAGAACTGGAATACAGGCTGAGTGTGACCAAGCTGGGCATCAGAAACCAGCTCCTGAAGGGAAATAAGGGAAAAACATTTCTAGGTATTTACCACTGGCATTCTACTGGAAACTCCCTAGACTGTCCAGAAACATTCTAGACAGTGTGTGTGACTGCCGTTACCTGTAAAAAGTGCTCAAAGGCTGATCTCACTTCCTCTTCATACGAGTCATCAAGTTCCTTTTTTGTGTTCTCTACTATTGCAGATATAGAGGGTAAAGTGGAAGTATCCTTAAAAAACAAAAGAAAAGAAAAGAAAAAAGCTTTTAAAAATCGAGCAACTACAAATATTCATTAAGAATAATTGATAATAAAAGTCAAATATTAATGACTATACAAAATAATATAGGTTTCGATATAAACAATGCTTTGAAGATTCCTCACCATTTCCTCTCTCACCTGCCAGAGGCTATGAAAATGGAGTATATCTGACTGGGTCTTTTTCACATCCCAGTGGAGATTCTCAGGGTTATTTCTCTCCTCCAGGTGAACTGTAAAACACAGCTCTTCATTTTCCTGCTGAACCTAAGACAGTGTTTTTATCATTATTATGAAATTATTAAACTCAATTTAGATTGCACATTGTTTAGCTTTCTTTTAAATATGCCTCACATTTGTAACACGGACTGCCCATTTCCCCACCCGCCACATCTCATAGGAAAGCTTAAACTCCATCATATCCTCTTCGACATTTCCTGGGTAAACATCCGTTTCACTGTCCTTTAAAAAGAAAGCACAGACAGCGTCAGTTGCACCGAAAACTTTGTAAATCAATTCAATATTAACATTTGCAGGTATATTCCATACATAATCAGAGTCCAAGCAGCTTCCGATGGAGCCCTCTCTGCTGCTTGCACCATCATCTTCAATAACAGCAGATCTACGTGCTGATAAAGCCCTCTGTAAAAGCTGTTGCTCCTTCTTATGTTTTTTCCTTTGGGCTTTCTTTGACTTGACCTTATCAACAAATTTAGAAAATTGTTCTTTGATTCTACTGCCTACTTAGAAAAAAGAAAAAAGAAATCAAATTACACTTTATTATATTATTTATGTACACATACTGCTCATCAATCAAATTACCGAGATGAAAGAAAAAGATACATCACCCTTCTTCTTTCCTTTTATGTCTTCAGACCGACCGTCCTCTGCTTCATCTGTCAATCTGTGGAATTTCAATCCACAAGTTTGAAAGTAGAAAGAGGCCCCCAAATGAGATTGATATGATAAATATTCTTAGACTAAATGTATTAAGATGACTTACTCCTCTGCTTCTTCACTTCCCATAGGGGATGGTGCGACTTCCCTATCTGAGTTCAGCAGGTCTCCTGTTGAGCCTTTAGGAGTTACTCTATCCAACTGCAAAACCACCATCTGATTCAGGTTGTCTGGATTACAGAGGGATGTCACAAGCACATCAAGTGCTAGACATGGACAGCAAGAGTAACAAAGTGATCAGTAATCAGTGTATTAGCATAAAATACACAATACAATTAGTACAAAACAAAAATAACAACTTGCGGGGTCAGTAAGACTGATTTCTATTCATCAAAGAATCCTGAAAAATATGCATCACAGTTTGCACAAAAATATTAAGCAGCACAACTGTTTTCAACATTAATAATAATAATAATAATAAATGTTTCTTGAGCACCAAATCAGCATATTAGAATGATTTCTGAAGGATCATGTGACACTGAAGACTGGAATAATGATACTGAAAATCCAGCTTTGCATCACAGGAATAAATTACATTTTACAGTTATTTTAAACTGTAATAATATTTCACAATATTACTGTTTTACTGTATTTTTGATCAAATAAATGCAGCCTTGGTGAGCATAAGAGACAACTTCTTTCAAATGCATTAAAAATCTAACTGACCCCAATCTTTTCAAGAGTGTTTGTTAAGAAAAGACAATAAAGGATTTTGTGAAAGACAGAGGCACCAACAATCAAGAATTGGTGTACATAATCATCATATTCGTATATGTGGTGAAAATCAAGTTTTTAATGTTGTATATATGTCTATGTGTGTGGTTTACGTGCAAATTCATACGTCACCATTGCTGAGTATTTTCTCCTTAAAACTGCAGTGAAAAAAGACCCGTGATTTAAAATCGCTGATGTCTGTGATGTCACAAACTACCTTGTAACCAATCACGTCAACGTGCCGGCGAGCTTTAGTATATCATTAACAGCAAACTAGCGGGGAGTCTCAAGAAGCCAGGTTATCTCTGTACATTTTTCTGCTGATATGAAAAATCCGGTAGATTTAGCAATATGGTGGGTGTATGATGTATAATATGATGTTATGATGAACTATATGCCTTTCTCAACCGCCATTCTGAGTTGCTCAAAGTGTTTGTAAGGATACTGATTGTTAGAAGGCAGCTGTCTGACTTTGAGATGGCGAACAAGAATATAATTTGTGTAACATTAACAACACATTATTAGCTGTTTGATAACATAGTCAAGCAAAAGGCTAATCATATTAATTATCGTTATGTGTCCGAGGTTGTAAAGAGCAATACCATTGTGCAGCGTTTACCTCAGTAAGTTGATCGAGTGGATCTCTGAGCTGGTGTGTGTGGAGGCGGGACTAATTTGCATATTCATTTGCATATACTAAATGAGGCAAGGGTGTAGAGTTATTCAAGCTAATTTAAGGCATGAAGAATTTTTTTTTCACAGGAAAAAACTTTTAAATATATTTTGGTGATCAAAGATGAGTTTTAAAGGAATACAATTATTGACTACAGGGGGACTTTAATTCTATAAAACAGATTTAATTTTAAAATTATATTAAATATGATATTGGAGGCAGTTAGAGAGAAAAATAAATAAATAAATCACTCTTTGTTGTCACAACCATTGAGAAAATGTGAAGAGATTAGTTTCTTTTCATGCCCTTCAGTGATTTAGGCACAAAAAATGTGGATAAACAAGTGTTTGTAGAAGCAGTAAAGACATGCTGAGACAAGTGACAAAGTAATGTTTGTTTCAGAGAGACCGTCCTAGACTTAAGAATGCCTGCCACAAATGTTGATGCCAGATAGCTGATTGGAATGTTCTGATCATTGGAAAGATCATTAGAAAGTATTTAGTTCAAAGGTCAGTAGGACTAACCTTTTGTAGCCACAATCTCAGTTAGGACACACTGGTAGAGTTTTGCTTCCCAGAGGTACTCAGGGAAAAGTTTTCGCACCAGAGCTTCAGAGAAAGTTCTGAGGACTGCCATTTCCTCTGAACGTGAACTGAACGCTAGAGAACTGAAACAGAAACAGGCCAGTTTTCATTTTACTAGCAGTGTTCCTTGAATTGCATCAGGTGATTCGTCATAGGTTAGGATGCAAAGTCTGTCGGTTTTACCAGAAATTCATAGCTTTTGAAACATGAGCTCAATAATCACAAGACCCAGTTCTGCTTATGGTCTCTTAAAAGGACTTAGCATTAAAATAGAAAAGAAAGGAAGTTCACAAAATCATAATACAGTGGTGTCACACACCATGGCAGAATATTATGCAAAAGTATCAGGATACACGCAAACATGCTCACCCGTCTGACTGTTTTGCATTATGCAGGTGCTGAGTGAAGATTTTAATACAACCCACACTGGTAGCAGACAGATCGAAGTTCTTGGCCTTGCAAATAATTCTCTCCACAACAAAGTTATACTCCTTCTGTAGTGTCCTATAAAGGGGCTGACTGTCGCCAAGTTCTGGGACAGTGTACCATGGCTGAACCAGGTGAGTATAGGCACATTTAAACACTAAAAAAGAAAAACAAAATGTAATCATGACATGCACAACTGCAGTGATGTCACTATAATGCCATATATGACCCTAAAAGAAAGTCTTATTAGAATGTTATATTTTCTGATCCTACATTTCTGTTGTATGTCATCTTTAGAACAAATTTCAAAATGTGTCATAGGTTCAAGAAAAAAAAAAAAAATCTCAGTCATTATCTCCAGACATGCTAGTTAGGCATAATGCTTGTGAACAATAAAATTATTATTTACCCCGGAGGAGTGACCTGTGTATATCTGGATATTGCATTGTCTGAGATGGAATTTGTCCGGTTCTGGTGGTGGCATCAATCTCATCAATGGCACCATCATTGTGACCTTTCTTTGACTGAAACAGGAGGATTAAGGTGCAAGGGATTAAACTGATGATGTCTGATATGAGACTCATAAAAACAGAAATGAGGTCAGCAAGAGCTTTGGGTTTTTGCTTTCTGGAAGACCATACATACAGAAATAAGGAACAAAAAGTAATCTGGAAGTGAGAACTGGAACAAGTCTCAACCAAAGCATTCAATAATTCTGCTATATAGCCTACTATAGTGATGATCTTTCCATGTTCATCCCACAGTTCTGCCTAAAAGTGTATGTATTTACAAAAACATTACAGATATGTCTTCTATTACATTGCTGGGAAAATAAAACATAAGCTAGAAGCTTTGTTTTGGGACACAGCTTGTTACTAGCTGGTCTACAAAGTAATCTTTATCTGGTGACAATCTTGGACCAGCTGGTCGTTTCATTTCAAGGTAGCCAAGCTGGTTTTTTGAGCATGGTATCTGGTCAACCAGCTGATGACCACCTCAGAAACCATGTTTCAAAACACAGTTACCAGCTAAGTTAGATTTCCCAACAGGACAGTGTCAACCAATCCATGCACTTGTTCAAAGTAATAATAATAATAATAACAACAGTTCGGCAGACTTATTCTTAATGTTCTCAAGTCACATACGTTGATATAACAAGGTTACCTGTGGTGCTGTTTCCTCAAGTGTATCATCCGTCTGAGTGCTTGTTTCGCGGTCTTGCTTTTTGAAAGGGAAATTAAAAAAGCATAAAAAACAAATGAAAGCTTGTGTCCATATTTGTCCAAACTCTGAGAAGTACCAAACAAGTACAAATATAATGGCGAGAAAGCATCGCCAAGTGTACATTTTTAAAAAGGTCCAGGTTCAGAAAGAAATTCCTTCACATTAACGTTCTGCATTCGTCCTTTTAAACGCTACACTTTATCCCTCCTTTCTGCTTTCATCCAGACAGACGACACTCATACTGCAACTGCATACAAAACCGGAAGGTAAGAGTTTGTGGTTTAATGAACTTGTCATTGTAATGTGATTGGTGCACTTGAAGATGTCGTAGTATTTTGCCCTCCCTGGAACGTCTGCTTAATCTTTTCTATAATTTGCTCTCTGTATGTAATAACTGTATGGTTACAGTACACTTTATGAACGAATCCGTGTTTGTGAACCAACCTTTAAGTGAACGAATCGTTCGCTTTCATTGACAAAATTGCTTACTCCAGTAAAGCAGGCTCCATGCGACACAATATATCAAGCATACAGTGAAACTAAGTAGCCTACATTAACTCAACCGTCTTCGCCGCTGGGTGGCGCACGTTGTACACTTCATTGATCCCTATGAGGTGAGTGTATTTAATGTGTTTGGGTGATGTGACAAAAATGTAACATAACATTACTACATTTATTACGTATAATATTAGATTAAATGTATTATTATTATTACAGTTGACACTCTAGCTGCTAAATATAATGTAAAATATAATGATTTTGTATAGTTCGACACTTCGTGAACGATTCGTTGACTTCCGCTCGTGGACGAACAGAACTAAACGAGGCATACAAAATGAACATGATGAATGTAAGGAAGTTATTACAGCTGTTAATTTATATAGGCTGTTGTCTATTTCAGTAGTTTGATAATACCAGTTGTTTAAGGTCCAGCTATAACATTTCAGTTTGAATACAGTTTATATAATGTGTCATTTGCAAGGTATATACCAATAAACATTTTTAGATCATGCACTCCAGACAAATTTCAGGTAAAGTGAATCTGTTAAAGTGGTCCATCCCTGATTTATCAAAAACGACCCTGTATCTTAGTTAAAAACACGATTTATTAACACATATTATCAAACAAACATATTCAACAACATATTTAACAAACCCCACAACATAGCCTAGGCTATGAGTAAAATTGATCAGTTCACTCAATGCATGTGTAAAATTCAAAACAACTGATTAAACATGTTGTGTTGACATTAAATTGGATGAAATCTGAATATCAGAATAATCAGGAATCAGAATATTGATGACAACATATTAAAAATGTGACTATAACACATGCAACAACAAGGCTAACAAAAATTTAATAAGAGGAACATTTAAAATGGTAGCCATATTGTAAAAAAAATAAAAAAAAATAGAAACTGTCAATGCTTTGAACTTTAATTGTGTCTATATTTTAAAGCTTTATACTCTGCATCTAAATGTTGCTCCTCTCATCCTTTCTTCACTCCACAGATTGAACATAAAGCCTTGCCTTCATTCTTTTCTGCTGTTTCTTTCCATCTCTGACTTGAATTTCCTGAAGGCACATTAATTTCTGTTTTCTAAAAAAGTATATTATCCCTCTGGTGTTGTTCGATCATTTTAGACCGAAAAAAAAAAATATTTAGAAATTTTAAAAATCGCTACTTCATCGGAATCGTACAAAACTAAATTACTTTTATGGCAGTCACTGTGTGACCACAAAAAATATTGTGGACTTGATTTGAATAAGCTAAATGGTCATGGTCAAAAATGACCACCATAGGAAATGAATGGGAAATACGCAAAAATACGAAAATATAGAGAATTTTTTGTGTACAATCTACAAATCATCCATGATACAAAAAAAGAAAAGTGCACAGCAATGAAGGGGTGACACTCTAAAATATCAAGAGTGCAAAATAGACACATTCCTCTAGACACAAATAATATCACTAATTCAGCCACAATGCAGTAAAAACACAGACAGGAAGGGGTCTAAAACATCAAGAGTACAAAACAGACAAACACACTCACAGACACACACACACACACACACAACACACTATTATACACACAAATGAACTGGTGTGGCTGTAACCATATGGCAAAATTGAGCCAGAAGACTCAAATAAGAGGTTAAAATAGGGTTGATTAACCTCTGATAAAGCATTCCTGTTCATTTTTGTTACATTTTTGTTGAATTTTGATGTTAACAAAATGTCTTTCTCTGTGTTCAGGTCTGACTGTAGTAAAAATTAATGCAAAAACTGACACATTAAACCAATATTTCAAACAAAAACTTGACAATAAGTCATCTTTGAGAATGTCTAAATATATATATGCAAATCCACAACTTAATAAAAATGTGTTTATGTCGAAAAACAACTAGAGAATTTATAAGCCTTTTTATAGAGCTATATAGGAATCTAGTGTAAACCATGGCATTACAGATGTTTTTCTTTTTTTTACTCCCACCAGATGACACTAATCTGCCTTCAAAAATTGGATTTTAAAGGCATTGTCTCTATTTTAATATAAAATTTAGCTTTAATTGAAAAGTAATTTTAAAAAAATAGAAAAAAATGTATTATTTTTTTTTAAAAATTGATCATAATTATTGCATAAATATGAATTAGCACCCTGAAATTCTCTCAAAATACAAAATCAAAAATATTGAACAAAAATACATTACATTGATTTTACTGAAAATAAAAAAAGTTACATTTCAGGGTTTTTTTTTACCCTAAACAACACAAATTTTACCCCAAAATGAACAATGCCAGAGGTTTAAACATGTCAACTACAAAATAACCAGTGAATTTCAATTTATTTAATGAATTTGAGTATAATTACTGAAGCTTAAAGGTCGCCCACTTTACCTGAATCCCACTGGCCCACTAACACATTCAGACATTCAGCCAAAGTGGGCCAGCAATTTTTAAACACCTTACAAGAAAACTAACACATTTTTAAACATTTTATTTGCATTATATTTGTAGTAACAAACAAAACGAGAACTAATATTTGTTTACATTTAGTAAGGAACCTTATGAGTTAGAAATTAAAATCTTACGTCAAAGGGTTTTCTACCATTCACCCTGAGGGAGTCCTCCTTAGAGGTGTGGCCACGCCCACCAGCAGTGTCTCTTTAATTAAAGACCATTGTTATGCTCTGAGTGTAAACCCATTGAGCACAGTACAATCAAGCTTAAACGGCCCATTTTACCTGCATTCACCCTACTACCATGCCGACATTTCTGCCATGGTATATATAGGCCTACTATGCTAGTATTTTATTCCAAATTCATATCACACAACTCTGCCGCCAACTGGTAATCTTTTAGCCTGCAAAAGGGTCTACTGAACGAATCAATGAATGAATCAAAAGCCTCGTCACTACTAGCTAGTTAAGTACCACCACTTTCCTTTTTAGCAGGATCAGCGATCCAGTTAGCAAAAGAGAAATGGATTCTTGGACAGGTTCATTCAGGCAGCTGGCATATGATTAAACCTCTACAGTCACATGGTGGAGTAGAGCCTGCTGCCACTGCCAGCCAGAGATTAAACCCATAAAAATAGAACCATACGACCGAATCTGTACAAGTCATGTGACCTGCGAGTAGACCCTGCTGCCAGCCAGCGCAAGTTTGAACCGCCTTCCTAGGAATTACGTCACTTCCAACAAGAGTGAACACGCACTCTTGTGTAATCGGCTCATCCTGTTAACGCATATAACACGATATATTATGGAAATTGTCATTTGTTCCACTAAACTTAACATTTCTCACTTAACAGTGACGAAATAGGTGCCAGGACAGGCGGTAAATTATTTTTTTTTTTAAATTCCTTGATACTTGCATAGATAATGAAAATGAAATGAATCCCAAAGATTTATTAGTTCCTATGTATAGTTGTGATAGTGTAGAATGTGAAGCGATCAAAATGGCTTCATTTAAGTATATGAAAATGAACACTGTCCTAAACATTGTTTAATCTTAAATATTGAACAGCCCCTTAAGTCCCAGAGAAAGTGTTCAAAAACTCATTGCACGCAATCACTAGGCCAAGAGTGTATTAATCACCACCATCCACTATTTATCCCTGCTGAACATTCTGTAATACCACACTCAACTCACCACGCTTGAAGTGAAGGTGATACAAGGACGGATTAGTGTGCTAATTTATGACTAGCTTGTTGTCTGCTAAGAGGTCACCAAGGTTTTTAGCGTAAGAGCATACATGAGCCGCCTTTTCCAATAGTGGATCACACTGGAGAGCCATTAGCCTCACAGCTGTTAGTTTCATTCTTGTTTGTAAAACATTAGGTCACCTGCAAAACCAAGACCTTCTGACCCTATTAAGCTTCAGCAATTTCCCCCCTTTCAATTAGTTTCATGTGATTCTACTGGCTTTAAAGTTAACTTGATTTGCAGATATTTTTCTCTTTGGTAACCAAAACTTCAAAAATCACCTCAAATGTAAAGATGCAGATAAACAGCCTATTAAAAGTTATACATTGACATTTAAATTCCATTATACAGCAACATGTAGGCATCAAATAAATCATGAGTTTTGAAGGAATGAATTATGAGTGACACAAATGTCCCCTCAGCTGTCCTTGGCTCAGGCTCAAGCACAACTCTGGAGGGTCAACAGGGTATGAGGTTGCGTCTTAAGAAATAAGATACTGCCTGACATCCAGGAACATGTCTAAAAGGCATGTGTGAAGTCTAGCCTTTGAATAAACACTTCTATGTGACAACTCTGTGGTAGTGTTTAAAGGTGCTGCAAGATATTTATTTTAATACCATGTATAAAATGTCCCTACTACCCTGAAAACCTTGAAAATCACACTGATCTCACAAGTCAAGGGTCTGTAGAAAGGCCTGTGAATCATTCTGCTAGTTCAGTTTGCTGACATTTGTAAAGGGTGGGGACAATGTTAGATTGAATTTAGGAACAGGGCGGAAGCATTCCAAATGGCTGAATAATTTACAACACCTGTAACACAAAAGAAAAATGGAGAAAAAAAAAAAAAAAAAAAGACAAGTTATGGTTTAGGTTCATTCTGTGGGTCTTTATTGATGCAATGACTAAAAACACACCGGCTGGAAAACAGGTAGATTTTAGTACCCGGCATTCTTTCTTTCTGGGAATGACAGTATGGCGAGGGGAACAAAAGGAGAAAAATAAGATGAACGGGGCAAAAGAAAACCGCAAAAACAATTTCCCCCAGTACAACTAGTACTGACATACTAGCTGGTCCCTATAAATAAGGCGGAATTTGAGAGTCCTTCCAAATGTACAAGATATGTTACAGTTAAACACCTCACATTGAATTGTGGACAGGAAACATTTAAATGACCTTCTTCAGCTCATCATACAAGACCAGCACAAAGGCACCACCCATGCCTCTGAGAACATTGGACCAGGCTCCCTTGAAGAAAGCCTTGCCACCCTCATCACGCGCGATCTTCTTCCAGCAGTCAATTGTGCCACTGTACATGATGTCAGCTGCAACATAAAAAAAAATTATTAATCTACTGCTTGAACTTGTCAACTTGTACGTGAAAGGCCTTAAAAGTAAAGCAGCAACGGACCTCCTTTGCGTCCAGACTGCATCATCATACGACGACGGACTGTGTCGAAGGGGTAGGATGTAAGACCAGCAACAGCAGTCACAGTCTGAGCGATCATCCAGCTGACAACAATGTGAGTGTTTTTGGGATCTGGCAGCATACCTAAAGACAAAAGAGCAGATGTAATGAATACAGCAAAAGCACACATTGAAGATGATACCATAAACACAATGTGGACTCACCCTTGGCTGTGTCGTAGATGCCGAAGTAGGCGGCTCTGTAAATGATGATACCCTGCACAGATACATTGAAGCCCTGGTACAATCCTTTGAGACCATCAGACCTGAAGATCTTTACCAAGCAGTTACCCAGGCCAGAGAACTCTCTCTCTGCTCCAGCCTTGCCGACATCAGCAGCCAGACGGGTTCTTGCAAAGTCGAGGGGGTACACAAAGCACAGGGATGTGGCACCAGCAGCACCACCTGAGGCCAGGTTGCCAGCGAAGTACCTCCAGAACTGGGTGCGCTTGTCTACGCCATCAAGGAAGACCTTCTTGTACTTGTCCTTGAAAGCAAAGTTGAGGGCCTGGGTGGGGAAATATCTGATGACGTTGGCCAAGTTTCCTCTCCAGAACGACAGGAAGCCCTGCTCCTTGGGAATACGCACCACGCAGTCCATAATGCCCTTGTACTGCTTATCCACCGTAATCTGTTTGCTAGCATGTTGCACCTGTAAACACAGGAGGAAGTCAATGGATGCACACAATGAAAGACATTTCACTGAAACACAGTGAATTAATTAAGTTAAGCCTCTGAGATTACAAATGTCTTAAACTGAAGCATCTAAAAATGAATTAAGTGGAAAATGGTTTAAAATAGCGATGGCTTAACAGAAAACTGAAGAGGAAACACGTGATTATGCGAAACTAAAGAAGCCGACAACGCGCAAAATACGTGATATCTTCCGGTAAGTGGTTTGTGTAAAATGGACTGGAATTGATCACAAAAACTCTTAAATGTGTAAAAAGGCATATGGGCTAGAAATATTTAACATTAAATCAATGTATAGGTATATGATACGCCCATAGGACAGCGTGTCCTCTTAAACAATAGCGGAGTTAGCTTGCAAGCTAGCAATAAAGGCCTAGCTATTCACAGGCCTCCCCTTCTCGCGACCTTGGCAGGACGAGCGAGGATGCTGGTTTACCCTGTTTTACGGAAGTGTTTTAAAAGAAATAAAGAGACCTTTTTTCAAAACCTTAGTAAAGCAAAAAGCTTATTTAGCTCTGTTAAATTCCAATCGTTTGGACGTTAATTGGCTGTCGATTGAGGCATTTCTCAGGTCGTTATCTCGAGAAGGAGAACTACTAAAGGTTACAAGCACTTAAGGCCTAGTCGATCCTATAACGAAATATTTGACGACCAGATCAGTTTTAAGTAGCTTAAAAATGTAATAAAAAAACATCCGTTATTTACACAAAGAGAGATTAAGGTTCTCCTTTAGTTCAAGACGTTACTATTATGTTAGGCTAATCTCCATTCAGTGTTCAATTACGTTCAACATGTAAATGAAAAACCGCAGATTAAAACCTTAAAAGGCTATTACGTTTTATTTGAACCATAAACTCTTCTAGGATTACACGGTACTGGTTGTATTCACATTTTCGCCCATTATAAAATCTCATTTTAAAAAAATCTAGGATTATATAATATTAAACAATATTACTGCGTATATATACCTGAAGCAGTAACTTGACTCTCTCGATGGGGGCCACGGCAGTTTTAGAGATAGCAGCGGCAATACCACCGGCCAAGAAGTCCTTGGCGAAAGAGATGGCGGTCTCATTCATTGTCGTATGTTCTTGGAGAGGTGTAGCTTGAAGAGGTATATCCCGCTCTGCCGCAGGACTAGCGTGGAATGCCGGCTGATTCGAAATGGCCGATTGAAAAGTTGAAGCGACGTTTTTAAAAGGTTCGTCTCGCGAGAGAAAAACGTACCCACCGCTTCTACGATTTGATTGGACTGTAGACCAAACGTCACAGATTCCACAAGGCGGGACCATCACGTGATGACGAAGATGAATGGCTCGAAGTTAGTAAGGTAACCTTAAGCCTTCTCAAGGTGGAAAGTCTAAATGACAACAGGAAGTTTTAAAACAGAGAAAAATGTGTTTCCAAGTAAACAATAATTCATGACTAATAATATGTAAAACGTAACAAAAAGCACACACTTTTTGCACTGTTTTTGATACACACTGACAGTCCAATATAGCAAGAGAATCAGGAATGTCCAGTTTTTCCTTTCATCTGTCAAGTCAAGAAGCAGTTCTCCAAGGTGACATAGCATGCATGTTTGCTACTAGCTAGATCGCTGCCTGCCTTCAGTTAATGATCTCCAAGGGCATGTGTGTGAGAGGAAAAAGGCCAACATGTCAGTACAAAGTCCTTCACATGACTTTTGACTGTGGCGAAGCGAGTGATCCATTTGGGAACATGTGACTACAGAAGGCAATACAAAATCAATACTATCTGAATCACTGCCATTTCTACTAATGCAATTCACTTTTGTTTGTATAATATAAAAATCAATGGATAATGAAATAAGGACTAAGATGTTTATTGCTTATACTTCATAATTTTTACAGTGCTTGAAGATTTTATCTTAACATGTGCAACATTTAAAAATGTCCAAATGATATAATCGAAAACCACAAATACACTTTTATTAAACAGATCCTGTCCTTTTTACAGCTGAATCAGAGTCGTTAATAACTGGGTTACTGAGTGTCCAGATCATTAGAATGCAGATACAAAATCGTCATATATAATCAAATAAGCCAATGCCAAAACTGCACCACAATATGACCTTAAAAGCATGTGGTTCATAAATAAGAGAAGACCTTTAAAAAGGCCAAAGAGCTAAAATCTAGTAAAAGACTAATACTTTGTTTGACAAAGGCATTGCTGTATACTGTTGAAATGATGTTCAACATATTTTCCTGAGAAGTGATTAGACAGCTCTTAAAAACATCATTTCAGTGGAGTGTAAAGCTAAAAGCAATACATGTCAATGTTGAAATGAAAGGGCACCTTTAATAATACCTCAAAGACACACTACTTTCCTTTAAGGGCCTGTCTGATGTGTTTGAGGTACTGTAGAATGTAAGAAATGGACTGTGCTTAACATATGTATGTGCAGAATCCTTAAAATACCATATCGGAAGTTAAATACAATAAGAAGTAATATAATTCGCAAAGTACCAGTTTGAATAATACACTGTGCATTTCAGCAGTACATATATTTAATATCAATGTACTTCTCAGAGTACTGTTTATTCCTGATAACTCCTGGAATAGTTACCAGCGGTTTCCTATGGATGAACTTTGTGCTTTGTGCGATTTTCTGTTTCTCAGGTAGCGCTTAAACTCCTGCAGTTCATATGGGCCCAGGCTTTGGTCCACGCCAGGTGTAAGTTTGTAGCTTAGTGGAGAAATTATATAGCCATTCCGGTAAAGGCAGACTTGCTTACACATCTCAAAGCAACTGAAGAGCAGACCAAAATACGGGACAATCTGTAACGAACAAAATAAAACAATATCATTAACAAGGAAGTGGAAATGCATTATTTGTTTCCACAAACATGCACTGAAAACATTTTAGCATACTATTTCATGCACAGCCAGCTCAAGAGACTCATGTTACAATTTGTTGTATTAATTTCATTGAGAGCAAGGAGCAATATGTTTGTGTAATACAACCCTTTCAGTTTTTTTAATGACAGATCGAAATTTGTATGACCATTTACACAGAAAACATACAGTGCTTGGATTATTTTTATCTCTCTCACCACGCAAGTACATAAAATATACGTCACCTTCACCGTGTTTGCTGTAAGGCCACTCCAAAGAGCCATGACACCCTTGTTCTTGATGACCTGTCTGAAGCAGTCTATCATTCCATTAAAATGGACATCAGCTCCTCCACAATGGGGCAAAAGAAGACTCTGGGCCTAAAATAATGATTGGACAAATAATCCTGATCATTAAGAAATACTTGGATATGAGAATACTGACATTATTGTTTATAGGGAAAACAAATAAATATATATATATATATATATATATATATATATATAAATCAATGTCTTGTGTAGATGATCAAATAAGTTTTTTTTTTTTTTTTTCAGGTTTTATTTAATTTATGTTTGAACAGATCACCCTACTATAACACATTTTCCTACATTTACCTACCCTTAAACCCTCTTGATGTGTTTTCTGTAGGCTGTGTTGATTGTGTCAATAGATACTTTTTTTAAGCACCAAACTGAGTCTCAGAATATTTAGCAGCTTCGTTCATTTATTTGTGACAATGCAATTTAACTTGCAAAAGAGAAAAAGCAGAACTTTTCATTTCCAGTTTGGCTGTTTGTAGAGCAAAACAAAACATATAGGAACCAGATTAGATGTACCACTATGTGTGTTGTGTGTATGAAAGGTCAGCTAACTTTAGACGATTTATCTTTGGCAAAGGCAGACACAGGACACTATGTACATTCTCAGCTGCCGCAAGGCCTTGTGTCCTTCATAATGGTGTCCAGCATTGTTCTGTGTGACCTGTTGCACAGACTATTTAAAATTATATATAGGCCTATATATAATAAATAAAATATATTTACTTAAAATATATATAAACTTTAAAAAAAAAAAAAAAAACATTTTTAAGTTTTTTTTAAGTCTTAAAATAATTGACAATTTTTTACAACTTTAGGGAGACCCAAGTCTGTGACACGGGTAACATTGTGCCCCCTTGTGGCGAGACAGACACCCATCACCTGTATTTCATTCTCACCTGCATCTTCTTTTTAACAGTTTCAAAGGGGAAGGAGAGAGTCTGAGCGACTCCTGCCGCAAGACAGCCATTGATGAAGTTCTGTAAAGACGTGAAGCGAACATGCCGCTCCTGCCACAGCTTATCCAAATTGACATACACCGCATAGCAGCCAATAGAGAAGGGAACAGCGCCTATTCCACAGTAATCAAAACATAAAGTTCCATCAACTTTTTAAGCAGAATTGTAATGATATTATTCATTAGAAGATTATGAGCTTGTTTTTGAATTCAGATTTAGCATAATTTAATGATTTTGAGGTTAAACAGGGTCTGAACTAATACATACCTAACACTGTGAGGGAAAACCCCCTGTAGAGAGCTTGAAGTCCTTCATTTCTGTAGATGCTGGAGAGAGAATGCAGCAACCCTCTGTAAGTTGGTTCTTGGCAATTCTGAGCAATAAGTCTGGTTTCAACCACCTCCAATGGATATGTTGCTAGAGCAGCAGATATGCCTGCCAGCCCACCGGCTACTATGGCTCTCCATTGTGAGATATCACCCAGTTCATCAATGTGAAGGTGGACAATACTGCCAAAAATAGAATACAATAGTAAGCATTTTTAATAAGTGTAGATTACCTGTCATATCTACCAGACACATCTAACTGGTATATTCTCATGATCTTAAAGACCTTCTGATCTAAATGCTAATGTTTTTAGTTAAATGCTTGAACTTATATATATATATATATATATTGGTAGCCAGTTATTTATATATTTTGCTGTAGTGTGTCAGTAGGAAATATCAGTTTACATTTCCAAACATTCCTTTTCCAAACATTCTCATTAATTGGAATAATCCAGTGAGATTTTTGTATGCACAAGGAGTCTGACAACAGCTGGTATGATCTGTGATTACATGAAGAAACAGAAAAAAACTGAGACAGACTAAATCCAGAAGAACTGCGGTAACATCTGCAAGACACTTGAAGAAACCTTGCTGCAAAGATGCACAGTATTGTGAAAAGTTTTAGGCACTTGTGTAAAAAATGCTGTAAAGTGAGGATGCTTTCAAAAATAATGTCATAGATTTAATCGATCAATTAACTTTTATTAACTAAATCAAATCAATATTTGGTGTGAGCACCCTTTGTGTTTAAAACAGCTTTTGTCCTAGATACACTTGCACAGTTTTTCAGGTCGTTTTGCGGGAAGGTTTCTTCAAGCGTCTTGGAGACGTTGCTGCAGTTCATCTGGATTTAGTCTGTCTGAGTTTTTTCTGTTTCTTCATGTAATTACAGCTGGTCTCAATGATGGTGAGATCTAATGTCAGACTCATTGTGCATACAAAAATCTCACTGGATTATTACAATTATAGGCAAAAGGAATGTTTGGAAATGTAAACTGATATTTCCTACTGACACACAGCAAAAGATATGTGTGTTTGTGTGTGTGAGTGAGTGAGAGAGAGTGAGAGAGAGATACTATCTATATAATTATGTAATAATTATTATATAGATAGTATTAAGTACTAAACATACTAAACATACTAGAAAATGATATCCTTTACTTAAAATTTGATTATTAACCAACATAAACTTGCTTTCGAGATGTACACACGTATTCGTTTCATAGGAACAATGTGTTCAAAACAGGTCGGAATACACCCTCCGCTCTTTTTCCTGGAATACTGGAACACTATGTACGGGTCTTTCCGGCGTCTCCGTTAACCCATGCAGCATGTGAAAACACACGTGACATGAAGTACTTTCGTTTATAGACAGGCACAGGCTCAGCTGAACGCTGATAAGCGTTGCTAAGTGCATGGTTTATTATATCCATGGAAACACCACAACTGAAATTGACACCGCACTCGTTTCATGAATGCATTTCGCAGAATTAAAGCCACACCCACTGTATCCCTCTGGCAGGATGACACCACATCAACGCGCTGGTTTTCTGAGCTACGTGATTGGTCAGGACATGAAGGCGTGATGTGTGACATCACGATGAACTAACGTAAACCCCGCTACAGAAATAAGCTAAGCTAATGAAGCAAAGGGGGATAAATAATTTCTTTAAACGATCTGTCGTAAATGTATCTCCTTAAGTACATTTAAACGAGCCCTATCTTGTTAGTATATAATTAATTTATATTTCAATTCTTTTCACTCTTCTACTTTCAAACGCTATCAAGCTAATACGTCAACTTCCTGTTGTCTTTGTTTACCATCACAGCTGATCGAAACGTTTATCATATCTTAAGAATTACACAAAACAACGAAACGTAAATCGGTCATAAATCCTAATTATCAAGTATTCATTATTTTAAAATTAAAGCATTAAAATGTCTTATACTTACTTTTTGTAAGTTGCTAAATGTATGGCACTGTAGGGGAACAACCGTAGACAGGAAACCATATTACCCTTCCAAAATGCTCGAAGTCCCTCATTCTGACAAATGAAAACAAAGCTGTGCAGAAATCCTCGTTTACAGTGAAATGTTCCTATTTGACTCAAAATCTTTACGACTTCCAGAGGTGACGTTACAGTTTTGCTAAAAATCCCGGCAAAGCCGACGCACAGTAAACTTTGAGAACTTGTCAGTCGGTCGTCCTTTTTGACTACGGCCATACTTCATAAGAAAAATGATTTTCTCTCCAGCCGTTGAAGAAAAAATAACAAACGTGTGAAAATGAACACTAACTGTTTTGTTTATCATACAGCCATCCAGCTGCAGCTGAACTTGTGGTTCAGCAGCGGACAGTCACATTGGTGGATATTTGGGGGAAGGCGGGGTGTAGTTTGTGCAAACGCAAGTTTGGTTGCATGCAAAATCAATCCTAGCTGTCAAAAAGCTATAGATGGAAAGAAATGACACAAACAATATCGTATGTCCCAGACAGCCACAAACACAGTTATTGTGCTTTCCTTTTTCATTTTAGGCCAATGCAAATCTGATAAAAAATGAAGGATGGATGGACCATACAGACTACTCCTCTTAGCAGTTGCTATAGTACGTGCGGTGTGAACACAGATTCTTGAAAAGACCATTATTTAAAACCAAGACAGCTAAATATATTGAAATTAAAATGGACGAGTTTCACTAGGGGGGACCCTATATTGAATATATTTTATGTTTTAAACCATAGATGCAGAAAATCCCACTATATTTATGTAGGCTATGAAATTTGCATAGCATTTGGAGGCTATTATGTGGATAAAATATGGAAATCCTGTACATTTTGAACTGAAACTCCATAATGTTTTGTTTTTCTCAAAAGACCTCTCACACACAATGAATCTCTATTATGTGGTTATTATTTATATAACTGAATAATATTAAAATGTGTAAAAAAAATTGTAAAAAAAATTGTTTATTATGAACAATATATTCCAGATAAATCTGGCCAAATACATATATATATATATTTTAAGAACCAATCGATCACTTCTTTGTTGATCCTGGAACAACATTCCAATCAACCAATCAGATTTGAGGGACAAGTTTACCGTTTATGTCAAGTTTAGGCTTGCAACCAGGGTTAGGTGCTTCTACATCAATGTTATTCACCTATCTTTCCCCTCTGATTTTAGGGATAAGTTATGGGTAGGATTAGGTTTAGGGGTAGGAATAGGGTTAAGACTAAATTTTCAGACTGGAATGTTGTTCCAGGATCAACAAAATATGTTGATCCAGGAACATGTCTTGCTTCGCAAAATCACGGTGACCAGAAAGGTACCAGTAAGTGACCAGCAGATGGCAGTCTTGGCCCAAAAGCATGGATTCAAGTATTGTTGAATCTTCAAATTGTTGAATTGTTGAAACAAAATAACGACTGCAGCTATGTACATAAAATACACAGTTTAAATACAGCTTAAATAATTATATTAAATAAAATACTACAGATAAAAGTCTTAACAATAGTCAACAGTAGTTTTTGGTTTAGTGTTTTAAAGTCTTCCTATAGTACAATGATCACATTATTGAGGCCTATAACATGAATTTTGAATTGGGCAAAATGCGGTTTCTTTTATATTTTAGGTATATTTTATAAATTATAAAATAGAAATATACAAATCAAACTTTCAACAGAAAAGTAAAATATTTGAAATATATCAGTATTGGTGCACAATTGATAATAAAGTCATTTATAATGTTAAAAGATCTCCATTTTAAATGAATGCTGTTCTTTTGAACTTTATATTCATCAAATCATGACAAAAAAAAATCACGGTTTCTACAAAAATATGAAGCAGCACAACTATTTTCAACATTGATAATAATAAATGTTTCTTGAGCATCAAATCAATGATTTCTGAGGGATCATGTGACACTGAAGACTGGAGTAACGATGCTGAAAATTCAGCTTTCATCGCAGGAATATTTTAAAAAATATATTCAAAAAAGAAATCAGTTTTTTATTGTAGTAATATTTTACAGTATTACTGTTTTTTATTTTTCAAATAAATAAATGCAGCTTTTATGAACATAAAAAACTTTTAAAAAAACGTAGGCTACTGCCCCCAAACCTTTGAATGATAATGTAATTACATATTTCAATATACAAATATACATACAATTGAATTTAATGTGAATTTTCCTTGTATGCATACAAATGTTAATTTTCATAAATATATTGCTTTTTAAGAAGTTGTTAAATATATACTTTCCATCAATAAATAGAAAATATCAGAGTCAAACAAGATCCACAGTCAGACAGCCAGCAGATGGCAGTCTTTACCCACAACCACAGTTAGTTTGAGAGTACATTTACAAAAGAAAAAAAATGTGTTAACCTCTGTTATGATGAAATGATGTATGTAAAGTATTAATATTAGTAAGGGAATGCATATGAGATATATTAATTCAGATTATTAAGGTTAAAATATGTGGTAATTACTCCAATGCATTAATAACATTGAAATATTATTAGCTGAGCAATTCAAAATATATAAAAGTAGTGTAAAGTATTGTTTTACTACACAAGCACTGATTGTATTTACTGCTAATTGCAACAGTATAAGTTAAGTGGGGAACCCATCTTGTTCACGAATCTTATGGCTTTCATTTTATCACTTTGAATATTCAAAAAAAAAAAAAAAAAAGTGGGGTCAGGTTTTATCTTCAAAGCAGACACTAGTTTTGTGGGTATACTGTTTGTGTGTCAATATCTTAATGCACCAAAATGTTGAGTTACGTAAACAACTTCTCCATGCCAGTCATCCCCTTCATGACAACAAACACGATAAAGGATGCCACATTGTAGCATGTTGTCCTATGTATGAAAATGAGCACATGAGTCCCCCTAATTTCCCAGCAGGGTCTTGTAGTTCCTTTCCTGTTAGGGCTAGTGTTTGTTTTCAGCCTGTATCCCCCTGCGATGTGCGCCTCCCTCCCCTGCTGAGTCGACAACCTCAGCTGCCTGTGAAGAGCCCACCTCCTGTCTGTAGAAGGGCCACTTGGCTTTTTCACAAAGGCTACTGGAATAACAGTGCCCCGAGAAGGAAATGACAGTCTGTTCAAAAGAGCCCCTATGCCACAGCATTGTGCTGGGGGGCTGGTACAGTATGGAAGATGTTTTATCATTGCATATTGGTTTAATATCAATTCAATATCACAAAGCTAGTTTCAAAGTTAACTGAGGTTTATGTTATACTTCTATGTCATATTTGGTGAACTGTAAACATTCTTCTCAGGGAGTTATTATATTTACACTTTCAATATTTACAGTCATGTTGACTGTCATTGTGATCTGGCCGCAGTGAGAATGAGTGAATTTTCAGCCCTCAGAAGCAGTAAAAGTCCCGGCACTTCCTTTGTACGTGACAAGAAGGACCCCTTTGATCTTTCAGTCATATGTATGCGGCTCCAATGACGAGATAATGGAGTGATACTTATGAAAGATCAGGTGTTAAGTGTGCGCATGTGCTGGATCTTATCAATTAGTGGACGAGCCACTTGACAAGACGGACACATTGTGTGCTACTGAGAGAAAATATCTTCTCGGGCCTCTTTAATGTGTCTCTCAATCATGTTCTCACCCTTGTTTATTCACTTTTACCCATTCTAGCCCGCCTCCTCTGTGATCTGCATCTGCTATAGTGGATAGGGCACTGACTTCCTCTTGAATTCACACAGTTGCCTTCCTGACTCCCACACTGACTGTGTGTCCTGGACTTATTAACCCGGGAACTTCCAGAGCTCTTTTGTCTTGCTCTTCTCTATACTTAAGGGGGCTGCGAGCAGAGGGGAAAGCTATTGTCATTCACTGTATGCCATGCGCAAGTCTGCCCTTGATCCCTGGCTTTGAAATGGAGTGCTGGAGGAAGAGAGACTGACTCAAGTCTGACCTGTGCTCACTTTCTCACCCTCTTTAATCTATATTATAAAAAAACTTCTACTGATATATAATGATTAAATGTTCTTGGCAATATTTAAATAATGAAAAGCCATTTTAAACTATTTAGGGTTCTCCACAATCCTTTTTTGAACTCCTCGCCCTGCATGATCTAATCTGTTGTGAATGTAGAGCATCAAAAGGGGGCGCTCTTTGTCAGTCAGTGCTGTAATAGAAACAGGCCCCCTCTAGCAAACTGGTGCCAGGCCAGAGACAAGAGCAATAAAGTTCTCACCTCATTATCAAGAACACAGCCACATCACAGCCTGCTGCCAGGTGGGATGGGAGGAGGGGGGAAAGATAGAGGGATTGTGGAGATAATCTGGAAGAAAAGGGCTGATCTGACACCCTTCACCTGGGAAGACCGCAGATAGTTGACCAACTCAAACTTCACAGAAAGGGAATTTTCTTTACTGAAAATCTCTTTAATGTATGTTTTGTAATGTTTAAGTATAATAAACACTATATAATATTATAATCATATGTCATACAGTCTAACTGCATTGATTGATTGATATAGGCCATGGGTTGCGAGGAAACTGTTCATTAGTTGATGAAAATGAATTAAATCATGACAATTTTAAACGAATAAATAGTTCAAAATAAAACACTTACTAGAAAACATAATATATTTTAAATAAAATAAATATTAAAATATTATATTTGTTTACCTGCAACCAACATCAGAGAGCCAAGAACAGGCAAAACTCTTGTGAAATGATTGAAATATTAACTTAAAATCTCATGGGTCTTTAAAAGTCAGAAGTAACTATTTTAGGTCAAAAGGGTTTGGCTGACAAAAAAGTTTGGGAATTCCTGATATAGGCTATTTAGGTCATGAAGAATAATTACTATGAGCACTGAGAAGCTTTCAGGAGAGCCATTTAGTCTTGCAAAGTACTAGATAGACCTGGGCTCCTAGCAGCTGGTGTTCTCCTATCTTCACATGTACAACCAATAAATCAATATCAAATCTAGCAGGAAGCCAGATGGTCTCCCTCCAGACCTTCGACATAGTGGGTCACAGACCTCTCAAAGCCAGCATGGCTACTGTAAGCCAGACCAATAGAGAAGAGCCTTTGAAGGCATAGACATTCAACAAGGAGGCTATGAATGACTAAAGGGGACAAATAAGCTGTTACGACTCGGGTCAGATCAGTGTTTGTGTTTCTCTGAACATCAAAGGTCCAAGACTGTTTGATATGCAGCCCCCACACCTTGATCCAGAGCCGGGACAGGTAATGGGGTGGAGTAGTCCATTGAGTAACAAGGAGGGGGGGCTTGTAGAGTCCTCCTCTTAGGTCTTGCCGTAGGGCACTCGACTCAGACAAAGAATCTTTTAGGGCCTCCGACTCCCTACGGAGCAGTCGGCCCCATGAAACTATGAGCATCTTCTGCTCACGCCAGGACCTGGTTATATGGGGCTATCTGTGGTCCTAATGGGACTTATGCATGCAGTGCCTGGTACTGATTCAGATAAATCATAAATCAACCACTTTTTATCATATTTCCATTTTTGTATCACATGGTAATACTATGGTACTTTGTAATACTCAGATTTTTGGTACAACATGGTACTTCCAAGACCACAATGTAACAGTACTTTTTTTGTAAGTGTCTAATTCTGACCATACACTACTGTTCAAAAGTTTAGGGTCAGTAAGATATTTAAGAGAAAATAATAATAATGCTTTTATTCAGCAAGGATGCAATAAATTGATCAAGTGACAGTAAAGACAAACAGTAAAGACAGTAAAATGTTGCAAATATTTTTATTTATCAACAATTTCATGAAAAAAAATGTTTCCACAAAAAAAACAAAAAAAAAAAACTTTTTTCAACATTGATAATAATAAGAAATGTTTATTGAGCACCAAATCAACAAATTAGAATTTATGAAGGATCATGTGACACTGAAGACTGGAGTAATGATGCTGAAAAATAAGCTTTAATAAATTACATTTTAAAATATATTCAAATTTGCCATTACAGGAATAAATTACATTTTAAAATATATTCAAATACAAAAAAAAGTAAATAATCAATTGTAATTATAATATAAATTGTAATTATATTTCACAATATTCCTATTTTTACTGTATTTTTCATCAACTAAATGCCTTGGTGAGCATAAGAGACCTCTTTCAAAAACATTAAAAAAAAAATCTTACTGACCCCAAACTTTTGAACAGTAGCGTACTAATCAACCACACTGAACACATTCACACTAAACATAATATAAAATGTCATGGTTACTGTTATGTTATTGGCTTTTCTTGACTAGATTTGAATACTTAAATTTGAATCAAATACTACTTTTATCTTAATCAAAACAACAACACAATATGGACTTGTAAAAAAACATTTCAACCAAGAAACAGTTTTTCAAAACCTACAAGCTAACTGAGAAAATACAGAGCAGTATGCACCAGGGTCCAACACAGATGATGTCGCAATTTTAAAAAACAAGGCC
Organism: Mylopharyngodon piceus; assembly: GCA_039654765.1. Classification (NCBI taxonomy): domain Eukaryota; kingdom Metazoa; phylum Chordata; class Actinopteri; order Cypriniformes; family Xenocyprididae; genus Mylopharyngodon; species Mylopharyngodon piceus. The sequence goes on from CM077439.1 coordinate 7,514,743, forward strand.
CAAAAAACAAGTTAAACAGTAGTTTGATTGAATGGCTGTTCACAGAGGAGTGTGAAATGCCAGCTCTATGGTGAGGTGTGACTAGGGTGAAGGGGGCAGCTCTGGCCTTTGTGTAACTCCCAGGCTGAATGTGCGGCGGCTATTGTTCAGGCACGACCGCCTGGCCTCTCAGTCTCTCTTCTCCACAGCTTTGTCCAGAGCTGCATGACCACTTCCTTAACCCAGGTCAGGGCAAGGTCGTGACTTTGGTAACTTACCCCTAGACCGTCTGCACTCTCTGCTCATCCATAAATGCATAAATGTTCATTCAGGATACACTTGGGTACCTACCAGGGAATAAAAGCATGGAAAAAGTCAAAAAGAAAAATTCATACCTTTAGTTCAAATTTTGATGGTAGAAAAATGATACCAGATTGAATGAAAACAATTACACTATAAAAAAGAATTGTTGGTTTAACTTAAAAAAGTAAGTTACCTGGTTGCCTTAAAATTTTGAGTTTATTGAAATAAAAAAAATTGAGTTAAAACAATGAAGGCGATTGGTTTAATCAACAGAAACTCAAAATATTAGGTTATCTGAACCACATTAATTATTGAAGTTGATTTGACAAAAGAAAAAATGTTGTGATAATTTACAGTGTAGGAGAAAGATCACAAGTAAAGTCGTCAAACTTATAGCATAATAAATAACGAATTACGTGAATCACTTCACAGAGCGACCATGAGCGTACATAACATGCTCAGATTTACAATGTTGGATTAACCCCCCTGTTAACCCTAATGGGCTCCTCAATGTAACTGTGAAGACACAGGTCAGTCTGGTCTCTTTCTCTTGTTCCAAGGCCTTATTGGACTGTGAAGAATGAAACTCCCTTCTCTGTTGATAAGAAGAGGAAAGGCTAAAGTGCTTAAAGGCATGGTATACACAGTTTTGGAACTTTGATGGAGGCCGAGTGAAGAAGGAGGGGAGGTATATCGGCTGATAAAGATCACCATGGGTCTTTGATCTTTAAGGAACTGATAAGATGTTACCAAGTGGCATGCTGGGTGGACAAGCAGGCCCACATGACAGGTACAAACAAGCAAACACAGCCCTGGAGGTGATGTCTTCAGGGAGAACCAGATAGCTACAGGAGGAATGGCAGATGGGCAATTAGCCATTTCGCTTTGGAGTGAAGTGGAGTGAAAAGTTAACACAGCACACTTGCCTCACTGAGCAAAGTACTTTAGACTCATATTAGATATGTTATGCATGAGTAGAGGACATTATTTATGACTTACAAACAGAGGAGATCATGTTCCCATTTACCTAATGTGACTAATCTAAATTTCTTTTTCATAAATCAACTTTGCCAGAACTTCGGGGCAAAATAATCAATGAAAGAACAACACAGCAGACCGAATCAAAGACATTATGCATTTTAAATACATTTGCTCAATTTGATGGCTGGAGTGACACTCGAATGTCAAACTAAAGCATAGCGGGGGTGGGCTGCGTCTGCATGCTCCCTAGGCACTGATTTAGGGCCTGCATGTGGATGCCAGACAGAGCCTGAAGTCTGGGGGTGCAAGCTGCAGCCTGAAACAGATGCCTGGCTGTCTGGCCGAGGGAGGAGGGGAGTCTGAGGTGAATAAAATGGGGGGAACTGCCTGTGGAGTTAATGTGCTTTCATTGGTCCTCCTAGCAACAGAGCTGTAATATTCACTGCACCTGCACCAGGTCTGTAAGTGAGCATGTTAAGAGAAGGATGCAGGATGTTACAGTGGACAACCGTGAGTGCACATGTGTACATGTAATTATGTATATTGGCTTGCACACATTGTACAGTGGCAGAAAAGAGAGGACATACACACAAATTACATCAGTGATAATTAAACATTTCTCTTTTTATGACAAGGCACTCTTGCAATCAAAGTAAAACATGCTCTGTAAATTAAAATTTCCTGATAATTTACTCACCCCCATGTCATCCAAGATGTTTATGTCTTTCTTTCTTCAGTCAAAAAGAAATTTAAAGCTTTCGACGAAATCATTCCAGGATTTTTCTCCATATAGTGGACTTCAACAGTTACTGATGGGTTGAAGGTCCAAATTGCAGTTTAAATGCAGGGTCAAAGGGCTCTACACGATCCCAGACGAGGGATAAGGGTCTTATCTAGCGAAACTATCTGTCATTTTCTAAAAAAAAATAAAAATGTATATACTTTTTAACCACAAATGCTTGTCTTGCACTAGCTCTAATAATCGTAATCACGTTGGAAAGGTCACGCGTGACGTAGGCGGAAGTACCGACCCAGTGTTTACAAGTGTGGAGAAGGATGACCGTTCAAAAGTTGTTGTATGTTGAATGACACATATTTATATGTCTTTGTGTTAGTTTATTGTTTAAAATGGTCCTTTCGTGTGCGTATCCTGGATATTTAAATCTTTTGAAACACTTGCTCGGTACTTCCGCCTAAGTCATGCGTGACCTTTCCAACGTGATTACATAATGCGTGGCGCATCGCAGAGCAGTGCAAGATGAGCATTTGTGGTTAAAAGGTATTTAAATTTTTATTTTTTTTAGAAAGTGACCGAAAAAGTGACCCTTTATTCCTCAGCTGGGATCGTGCCCTTGGAAGCTGCTTTGAAACTGCAATTTGGACCTTCAACCTGTTGAAGTCCACTATATGTAGAAAAATCCTGGAATGTTTTCCTCAAAAACCTTAATTTCTTTTCGACTGAAGAAAGAAAGACATGAACATCTTTGATGACATGGGGGTGAGTAAATTCATGGTCCAACGACAAAGACAATTAAAAGAATTAAGACGCAAGAGCCTTCATTATCAGTTCCCTCCTACAGACATCAAAAGACACATACAGTGAGAGTGCAGCTGCCCTGGTGGTGTGACTTTCTTCTCTCACACTGCTGTTTGTGTTGAGGATGTTTACCGATCCCAGGAAAGACAAACAGGTTCATTCTTATTTGTGGGAGTTGTGCTCAAACAGAGGAGCAAATAGGACTGATTCAGCAAAAGGGTCAGTCTGTTACTCATTGTTGCTATTGTTGTTTTTCGTGTCCTTTCACGTTAACTGTGTCTTCATACACACAGATTTTCCCGCCAACTGCCAGGGTCACAACTGGAATGTTTTAGATTCCATGACGTTTTATAATACAGAGGCTATACTAATGCTGAAAAATGCATTTCTGTTATATGCACATTTGATGTATTGTATACCAATATCAGATAAAACTATGGTTGTAAATGCCTATCAGTTTATAGATAAAATAAAGATTGCACATAGAATTCATTTGAAAATGTTTATTATCACTTACCAGCACAGATGATCGCCTTTCACTTGCAGTCACCTATCCACTGTGAGTGTAAACATCTGGGAACAGCTGCACAAATGTGGCACTGGCACAGCTGATCTCTGAAATGACACAGGAAATCAATTTTATTTCGCTCGCTTTTGATAAATCAATTTTACTTGGTTATGAGATGTTTGCGCATGTGGATTTTGGATTGTTGGGTTTCATTCAACATTTAGTTACAATGACAAATATAAACACATTTATATAATTTAGTGCAAAACCAGCTTTTGTTTGTCATGATGCTATGATATACCTGATTCTTTTCCGTTTATAATGGACAGGCTACTAGTACAGTACTGTAGTACAGTATTTTGAGGAGTAGATGAAACAAAGAAATGCCTAGTTGAACAGTGATTGGTTTGATCAGCAATAGTGATTGTCTGTGCTGGACTTACAGGGGTATAAATCACAGAGGGAACAAGCCTCAGCAGAGAGGTTTTATGAGGGGAGACTTCCCTTGCATCCTGCAGGGGGTAGAGGCCGACACTGTCCAAGTGTCAAAGACCTTTTAACTGGCAGGATCACAAACAAAGAATTATTACTTTATTGGACATAATTTAGGGAGACTTTTTCCACTCTCTCTGATTTCTAGTTGGAGAGAAGTATTAACACGCAGAAGCTATTCACTTAAAATTATAGTTATTATGAAAGGTTTCATTTGAGATATACTCCTGCTGGGTTGCTATGGTTGATAAAAACCACTCAGAGAATATAGCAAAGGTCATTGCAATTAATTTGTTAATTATGCACCCATAAAACAATTATACACATGAATTGTTTGAACGAGGACACTTAACATTTGAACAAGTGCATTATACTAAAATTAATGATGCCCATACAAGTGTTTTCTGAGTTCAAACTTAAGCTATTGTCACAGCCGCTGACACAAAAAATTAACACTATTGTCAAAACATTTGGAGAATGCACAAAATTCATAGCTGCAGTAATGCAGAAGACAAATAAGATGGTCCTGCAGATTAATCAAATCTCTGAGAAAGCTGCATAACTTAATTCATTGAGAATTTGAGTACATGATGGGAGACTGGGGCTAGTTTTCACACACTCTTTTGATTTATAATAATATTAGGAAATTGAATTTAAAATAAAATTAGATTAGGCTATCATATTTTGCTATAGCTGTTTAGTAAACAAGTGAGCGCAATACAACTAGATGGAAAACATTCAGAAAAGCAATGGAATGAAATGTTTAAATGTTCTCAGGACTGGATGTTTGTCATAAGTGTCAAATCACACTTTTATAGAGACTGTTTATAAGTTGTCATGTGTTTTAGATTTTGTAAGTTTATAAAATGTATTGTAAAAAACAAACTGTGTATTGAGTACTGTATTTTGTACAGCACACACTGCCCCACCTATAGGCTAGTGAAACAAATCGTTGGCCAAAACAATGGTTTGATTTTTTTTTTTTTTTTTTTACCTCCTCCATCCTTTTCCTGTGTCATGATGTTCTTGGTGTTTCGTAATTATTTTTAAGTTTAAATGTTAAGTTTAAATATGCTATAGTTACAGGTTCCCGTGCTGTGACACCTTCATTTGACAACATGCCCCATTGAGGCAAACTGGAAAGTACCTTTTTGCGCATTATATAAAATTTATAAGGAACGTTTAGGAATTATCCAGACTTTACATTTTTTGACAAATTAAATATTCCCGCGTTACACACCTCTGCACCTGCACGCCACGCGCTGACTGAGTCCAAAGGTAAATTTGTCCCTACCTGCGAACTTCCTGTGAAAGCGTCAGATCCTACTTGTTTGTCTGAAACTCATGATGGTTGCCTCGCCTGCGGTTTAATAATACCTGGCGTGGTGTCTAGTTATCAGAACATGGGAATGGAAATGATGATATATTAATATTTTGAAGTATAGACGAAGTCACGACGGTTTATGCTTTATACTTCTACCGCGTCTTTGTTTTATTACTTCCGGAAAATCCCCACAGGTAAGACGAGTTTCGGTTTTGAGCGTGAATATCTTACGCGTCTCTTTTCTTACATAATACACTAATCTCACAATATTTGCTTTAAACTAAGATGTATGCTACTTTTGTTGCTTTATTATCACTAAATGTGAATCATTGAAGGTTAAAGGACAACAAAGCGAACATCACACCGCTTCTGACATACCTCGGACACATTGTATTTTTAGGAGGTTGGGTACGTTGTTAAGATAAAGGTAACTAGGCTGAGTTACGTAGAGCAACAAATGCTTTATTTGTAATGCTTCTTTACCCGACATGTTGGCTAATTCAAGGGCACTCGGTTGTCCAGGTTACCATCAGAATCTCATGTCAGCTGATTGATGAATGATTTATGGCTTCTTTCTCGTGTGTCACGTATACCTGCAACGTGTAGGTCAGACCACGAAGACCATGTGATATGTGGTATTAAAGTAAAACATAATTTGTGCTTTAAGGCTTGCTGTTAATACTAATATCAGTTAACTCCATAAAACTGGTGACGTTGCCCCCTCCAGAAGGAGGAGTCTCCTTTCATAATAAACATAACTCAGACAGACCTCTAAAGGTAAACAAATATGATGCATGTGTGTACTGTTTCCTATTCTGCTGGTTGTTTGGTACTGGTGTATGTTTTTTACTTTGCTTGAGAAGAGAAGGTTGATGTGTTGTTCTTCTGGCTGTTGAACACATCTGGTCCAACTTTAAATGGATCGTGTCCAGAAATTAAAATTCTGCCATCATTTACTCATCCTAGTGTTGCTTCAGTCGTGTACAGTATCACTTTCTTTTTACCTACAACAAAAAATGAGATGTTGACAGCATGCAGATGTGATGAAAGTGAATGGTGACTGAAGCTGTCAGTCCCTAGTATTATGCCTCCTTTCCTTATTCCTTTGTGTTTCACAGAAAAAAGGAAAGTTTTGGAATGGTATGAGGAGTAACTGATGAAACAGTTTTCCGTTTTGGGTGGAATGCCTCTTTAAGCCTTGAAATGTTGATTTATTAGTGCATGCATTAATGGTTAATCAGCCTTCTCACTTGTTCCTGTTGACTTGAAGGACAATAAAGAAAAACTCCAGGTGACTATACAGCGGTATATTTTCATACTTTCCAAACGAAGTCATTCTGTCGGAGCTGTGCCATTGCCCTTGTATTCATTATGTGAGGGTGTGTCTGAGGGAATGATTCATGGTCCCCTGGTTGAGTTGGGTAGGTGAGAGCATTTCAGACTGGGTGTTCACATTTTCTTTGATTTACCATTTGTTCTGTAGGTGGTGGACAGGAATAGTGCTAATTTATGATATCAGCACCCAGGTAATCTTAAAGGGATAGTTCACCCAAAATCAAATGAAAATTCTGTCATCATTTACTCATCCTGAAGTTGTTCGAAACCTGTATGAATTTCTTTCTTCTGCTGAACATAAAAGAAAGATAAGAATTTTAAAGAATATGGGTAACCAAACAGTTGATGGGCCCCACTGACTTCCATAGTGTGGAAAAATACTATGGAAATCAATGTGGCCCACCAACTGTTTGGTTACTGACATTCTTCAAAATATCTTCTTTTGTGTTTAGCAGAAGAAAGAAATTCATACAGGTTTCAAACAACTTGAGGGTGAGTAATTGATGACAGAATTTTTTTTTTGGGTGAACTATCCCTTTAACATCTGGAAACACTATATGGACTTTGAAACGGTCCATGTGACTGTTCAGCACACAAATAGGAAAGTGACAAATTGTGTACTCAGGGAGGTATGTGGACTAAGGTTTGTTTTGTAGTGGAGTTCAACCTTGAGAGGCTCACAAACTCTACATCAGTAAAGGACAGGAGAGATTGACAAGCTGCTTGTCTCCAGTGTGTAAAGATATTCCCATGAGGCTATGGGGTGAGTCCATCTATCTTAGCCAGGGTCATAGCTTCATTGGACACGTGTGGAAATAAACATAAACTAAACATCACTATGCCACAAGGTTTCAGGGTTTTATGATATAGTATGTTTATCAAGGCTGCTGTTAATTACTGGTGTTTAATAAGACACTTTTTACTATATACTGTGTTGAAAACCTTAAAGGGTTAGTTCACCCAAAAATGAAAATAATGTCATTAATTACTCACCCTCATGTCGTTCCACACCCGTAAGACCTTCGTTCATCTTTGGAACACAAATTAAGATATTGTTGATGAAATCCGATGGCTCAGTGAGGCCTCCATTGCCAGCAATGTTATTGCACCTCTCAAGATCCATAAAGGTACTAAAAACATATTTAGTTCATGTGACTTCAGTGGTTCTATCTTAATATTATAAAGCGATAAGAATACTTTTTGTGCGCCAAAAAAACAAAATAATTTTCAACAATATCTATATGGGCCGATTTCAAAACACTGCTTCATGAAGCTTCTGAGCTTTATGAATCTTTTGTTTCAAATTAGTGATTCGGATCTCCTATCAAACGGCTAAACTGCTGAAATCACGTGACTTTGGCGCTCCGATTCACTGATTCGATTCGTAAAGCTCTGAAGCAGTGTTTTGAAATAGGCCCATATAGATATTGTTGAAAAGTCGTTGTTTTGTTTTTTTGGCGCACAAAAAGTATTCTTGTCACTTTATAATATTAAGATAGAACCACTGAACTCACATGAACTAAATATGTTTTTAGTACCTTTATGGATCTTGAGAGTTGCAGTAACATTGCTGGCAATGGAGGCCTCACTGAGCCATCGGATTTCATCAACAATATCTTAATTTGTGTTCCAAAGATGAACGAAGGTCTTACGGGTGTAGAACGACATGAGGGTGAGTAATAAATGACATTATTTTCATTTTTGGGTGAACTAACCCTTTAACCCCAAGTTATACATTTTGGCATGATAAAATGGGCAACAAAATCCAACAGATTTGCATTGAAATGACCCAAACCTTATCTTGTGATGAGAATATGGCTCTACTGTATATATTCACTCGCTACCGTTTAGAATACCATAGCAACAGCCTAGCCCAACCCTGGCATTGTGGAGATGAATTTTACACTGGCAAGCATCAGTTGTTGTTGTTTTGTTTTTTCACAGTGCATTGTATTATCAAACACACCATATTAATGTTATGGCCAATTAGGCATGCTAGCGATTAATCAACAATCGGTTAATTGTCGATAGTAAGTTAATCAACAAGACTTATTGATGGTTCATCAAGCAAGGTGATTATTAGAGTGCGGCAGACACACAAGAAAAAAATGAAGCGAGCGCGCCGTAGTTGCGTATTCTAAATGTATTAATGTCTTCAAGCCATGCAATGAGTAAAGTAGGCTAGCCGTTTATTTTGAAACATAATTAACCAAGGGCCCAAAAAACCCTCCAAACAAGTGATTTTACTGAACATAAGAACTACTTACTTGTGTAAATGCCACAATAAAAGTACATAGAATAAACAAGTAATAAATATAGCTGCAAGCAGCGATGACGGGCCCAAGCCCGGTGGCACCGCCACCCCGGTGGCTTCAAGGCAACTGTGCACGGCGTCAATAGGCATTCAAAATGGTTAAATATAAAAGGACTAAGTGAAAGTAATTTGAATACACCACATTTACTGCAGCAGCTGGTGCCCCTATGATCACGAACCACAACAGCCACATCCATGGGATAATTTAAATTTAGATGAATTTCATGTCATAGAATGTCATAGGTCAATTTCAAATGAGTGCAGAATACCGTCCTAATCTGCCATGTCTGTGTTTTTCTCAAACAACCTCTAAAAAAATTCCAGTTCAAATTACCTACTGTTATTTGCGCAAACTCAACAGTGCTCCGTATTGGATGATTTATGATCTTCCAGCACTGCTTCAGCTGTGCGCTCCTATTTTATGGGGCCGTTTACACGACACTGTTTTCAACTAAAAACTGAGAACTTTTTATGCGTTTTGGCCATTCATTTACATGACGATGCCGTTTTTTGGGGCCTGAAAACATAAACGTTTGAAAACGGGTCTCAAAGTGCATGTTTTTGAAAACAATACCTTTATTGTCTCCGTGTAGATTACAAAACGTGTTCAGTCTATAGTGTTTATTTACAAAGTGACATCGCCAACTGCTGGCCTGGCAGCATATTACAGTGTGTTTTTTTTTTTTTTTTTTTCAGTGTTTTTCGCGGATCTGTGTGAATGGGGATCATTTTGACAATGTTGTCTGTATGTGAAAAACACAAATAAAAAACTTTTCAGTTTTTAGTACATCGTTGTCGTGCAAACGTACCCTATGGCGCATGGTAAATCAAGACCTGTTAATCTGAGCGATCAAACCAATCCAAGCACGCTCCAGCTGTAAAACAGTGTCTGATTGGTCTCTACACATCATCTCTACCCACCCACCACACCCAAGATCCAGTTTCCATTGTTTGAACTTTCAAATGATGTTGGAAAACACTGTTTCAAGATCGTGACACGATTGGATCCCGGAAGTCCTATAGCTTTAGCCAAGCAGCATGTCATTGTCATGTCACTCCGTGATCTACGCATTGTCTTATATTGTGTTTGGGCTTGTTCGAGACCACCTGCTCTAAATAAAGATATGTGATCTACTATGGTTTACTAATGTTTCGCAAAGTTACAAACAAAAACGTGGCACAAAAGCATCATGCGTATACTGTTTACAACTGCATCGGTGGCGCTTTTTCATACAAATACTTGGTATAATTTGGTCTATAACTGAAACAAATATGTTTTTTTGTATTGTGCTAGTTGAGACCTTTTCAACGATATATTTGTAGGGTTGTCAAAAGTACAGACTTCGGTTCCAAGTTGGTACTGAAATTTAAAAAATGTGAGAATACCAGCATTTCCCTGTAGCATTTTCAGTACTGTTCAGTTCAGTACTTTTGACAGCCCTTATATGACACAAGACTCTGTTATGTACAATCATTATGCAGATCACATTTTCATGTAAAGCAGTTATTTTTTTCAGGCTATAAAAATAGAGCGCTTTCAATATGTCAGCAAATTTAAAAGCAATTGTTAAGTAATGGTAATATTCCCTTATATTCACTGTAAAGCCAAGCTTCTAAACTTGAAAACGAAACCCCTTTTTTTTGGTTAAGCAAGTGGTCCACGCTTTAGATTTAAGTGGTAGAGGTTAACGATAGGGCTGCGCGATATTGGAAAAAACTGACATTGCGATATTTTGTTTTTCTGCAATATATATTGCGATATGAAAAAAGATGACTTGAATAGCTCTATTTGGAAAGAATTAATCATTCTAGGATGATTGGGGTGATTTTGTAGGTGAGTGAATATGCATAGAAAATAATAAACAAATTACAAGCATAGATAAATATAATAGAACAAAGATACAAATTAAATAAATAGTGCTTTATATATTTCAGGTAAGTCTAACAGTATTCAGGTACAGAAATTGAATAATCAATTGTAAAATAACACTGCATTGTCTTCACTGTATAAATTAAATATAATTAATCTGTGTTAAAACTACAAAAGTGATTTTTCTCTTTGTCTTTTGTTGTTTGATTCACATTCATGACACAGAAAGCAGCAGAGGCTTCTGTCACTTTAAGACCGAACGCACGGCGCGGATCCAAAATACTGTTACACATCCGGTTTTCTTTCTCAATTGTTTAGTTCACCTAAACCATAATCAATTGTGTTTATGAGGACAGGCAATCTTTTACGTGCATTTTAACTATTTTTCTGCATGAATGTGTCCGTTCGGGCACAAATAGACACGGAAGAGAACGGCATTCGGTGTTCACGTGAATCTGCGCGGCTCTGTGTGTGCGCGCGCACATAAACAGCCGCACGTTCAGAATTGAGTTCTGTTTCGCGTCTCCGTCCGCTCAAATGGTTTAAAAATCAATTGAATGTTTAAACTGACAGGAACTAAAACATTGAAATGATAAACTTTCATTGTATGATGGTCAAACTTTGCAATTAATTAGAGAATCAACGTGCGTTTTGAACCGTGTTGTCTGGTCTGTCCGAATTAACAATCCCTACAAGACATCGCACATCCTGCGATGTGACTATCGCGGATGCACACATCGCGATTTCGATGCTAAAACGATATATCGTGCGATTATGGGAATTTATGTAATTTGACATCCCTATTGCCAATATTAAAATTCTGTACTATTTTTGTCTAAATAAAATTAAAAATCTGTAAAACCTAAAATCAGGCATTTCAATTACTGCATCACAACATAATAAAGTATGAAAATGTAGGTATTTGCTAAAGATTACATTTAACAGTGTTATTAAATTATTAAATTATAAAGTGTTTTTAAAGATTAAGCTTTAGATGAAGGGAAAGGGAATGTAAATGAAAAAATATAAGAATTAAATATCCAATATTGACTAATATATATCTAATATCTGTTAGGTATTTTATGTAGCTTTAAAGTAATAAATTAATTTTACTTGACTTGCCACTTATTTAAATGTAATGGTAAGGATTATCATTTTTAGGTTGTGAATCACTGATTTTGTGTGGATTATTGTACAGAAAATAGGAAGAAGGGTAGTGAGAGATAGAAATATGTCCTGCTTGACCTCTGACAACACACACACACACACACACACACACACACACGCTGTGTGATTGGCCAGAGGTTGAGCTTGGTTCTTAGAATGCTCTGCCTGCACTAGGACCACATCAGCATTCTACACTCCCCCTCGTCCTCCGTCACACACACACAAATGCACGCTCTCAACCCCTCCTCCTGGGTCGACACAGCCGGACTCTGAACGTTTCTCTCCAGTCTGTTGAGCTCCCCTTTAACAGCATGTCCTTGCATACGCATACTCACACGCACAAACACACTCTGTCCCTAGTTGAGATGACGGGCTCTGGTTTCAGTCAGGCTGCAGGCGGCCAGCGCAGCTGTTGGGCTTGAGTTTCTTGTTTTCATGCAGTGGCTGCTGGGAGTCAAACTGCACTGCCATCTGAGGTGGGTTGGAATAATGATTGAGATTTACTACCTCACATTCATGGCGGACAGTGTGTTTGTTTTGCTCATCCTTTGAAGTGCCGGTTGTTAATTGTGTCATTGCATTGTGCTATTAATTGTTTTTATAGAATGGGAATTTTTGGTGTAGTGTTATCATATTTTTATGGTATTCTAAAGGAGATGTTTTTATAGTATAATAGTATGTTTTTATTATAAGGGTCACTGACACGTAAGAGTGTCCATGATAAAAGCTATAATTTAAAACACATGCACCAACTTCTTTGTATTTAAGTTGGTTTCGAAAAACTTAAATACCATTTACCAAAAATGTCATGTGGTGTAACCAAGTAAAAGTAATTTTCCTTACACTTTGAATACATGTACACATTTTAATCATTATCATAGTCTTCTAGGTAATTTTTTTACAAATATCATGAATTATTAATTTATAAATATCTTTAAGTATTCAGGGAGTCACACCACATGACGTCTTGAATGTGTGATGTATTTAAGGTTACAATACACGAACATTCTTTGTAGATGGATTTAGCAGAGATTATGTAGCTCACAGAGGGAATTCGCCAACTGCAGTTCGGGCATGCAGGAGTCATTACCTACAAGCTTTTAATTTCTACACTATTGTGATAGTTAGCCATACTCAGATTGCTGTTGAGGAGGAAACTCATGGAAAGGATACAGCTGCAGCCCTCTCCCCATATTGTTGCTGTTAAGTGGATCCATGTCATTTCCTGTCCAGCCGGCATGAGCCAAAAAAAGAATGCCAGACGTGAGCTTCAGTTTTTCTTTGTTCTCTTTTCCAACAGAAACTTGGGTGTAGATGAAGCAGCTAGCGGTTTTTACTCTTTCTGGATTGGAAGTATTTGATTGCTTCTCAACTGATGAATCTGATGTAGAGTTTGCAAGCTGAGAAAGAAGCGAAAGCTCTCCAGCCCTGCGGACGTCCAGCTTAACTTCTTCATGGAGCCCAAAGCGTCTCCACTGGCGGGTGGCATAACGTGGGTGCGGGTGTGTAAGGAATGTGGACAGTGTCATGAAGGTCAGGACAGTCACCTGTTTGAATATCAGGATGATGTGGACGACGAGCTGGTGTGCCACATCTGCCTGCAGCCTCTGTTGCAGCCCATGGACACGCCATGCGGCCACACATACTGCTTCCAGTGCCTCAGCAACTTCCTGCAAGACCAAGACTTCTGTCCAGTCGACCGCCAGAGGCTTCAGCTACAGCAATGCCGAGCCTCCAGCCTGCTGGTGCGCAACCTGCTGGACAAACTGGCTGTGCTATGCCCTTTCCGCAGCGAGTGCCAGCAGAGCATGCAACGCTGTGAGCTGCAGCCCCATCTGCACAACAGGTTAGTGCTTGCCACAACTTTTTAAAATGGAACGAAATGGAAATGGTGTTTACTGTTTACATATCACTAAGGCACCAAGGCATACTCGAAGAGATGTAGACAGAGATAATGCGGATATCATTCTGGAGAAATGAAATGAAATCAGTTATGAAGAGTCTGGGGATAAATATACACATGTTGTATTACTGTAGCCATTAAGAGAGCTGCTCAAAAATTTGTGGAATTCCACTTATCCAGGTTTCATGTGAACAGAGAGATTTCAGAGAGCCGAACAGGATTAAAGAATAGATGCAAGTGGACCGTATGACCAACTAGGACTGGGTGACTCTCTTTTACATAATGGAGTTAATTAGGAATCACATGAGTGATTACTATAGAATGTCTGCAGATAGTTTATCCTGGTCACCATCTGCTAGGAAAACATGGGAGTTGGCATATTTAATTTGTGCCTGTTTAGTTACAGGATTTAAGTAGTATTAAGAGCTCATCCCCACTCACAACTTTCCCCTTTTACAAACTTATAGTTTCCACTGACCTACAAGATTAAATGTAAAAATAAAATTATATAGAATTTACTCAAAGGTTGATCCACTAAATGCAAAGCCATAGTTGATGATCTGGGTGATATGGTATGCAAAAAAAGTCCTTGGGAATAAAGTCCATGACTTTGGTATTAATGGAACACTAGTATGACCCTGTGCCTCAGCGTTCATCACCCTTACATGGGTTTCCTTTTGCCGTTTTATCATACTTATCTTCTGTGATGTAATAGCATGGACTAAAGGTTGTTTGGCTTGATAGTTCACGTGGGCAGGAACGGCCCAATGTAAACAGAGAGCAGCTGTGGGATGGGAAGGGAGTTGTTGACATGGTGAAACCCAGACTAGACCTGATTCTGCTCATTTTTTGACCATCTCCATCCCTGCAATGCAGCAGAAAAGCTGTTTCATCTCTTCATCTGCATAGCTCCTCTTGTTTTTGTACGGAGAATTCCCACTCCCTGAGCATGTTCATCTAAACGAATAGATAAACGCTATGTAGCTTTGCACTGAAACAATTAAGCATTGATTTATTTTTCGCTGCTGTTTTCTGCTGACTTCTGAATATGGCAGATCTAGAGCAGTAGTCAGCATTGGTGCATGTTTGGGATATTTTTAGTTCCCCTGGCTGCCATCTGGTAATGAATGTCTTGTAGGTTAATTAAAGGCAGGCCACTGAGTAATGATGCTGAAGTTCTCTCTGTTTCACTGTGCTCCAATTCTCTCTTTTTCAGATGTCCTGCATTCAAACGACTCAGGGAGGAGGCGGAGAAAAAAAAGAGACCGTCCTGGAATGAGTTTAAAGGAAGCAAATCAGATGGAGATTTAGCTGACGCCAAATCTACCCCAATCGCACGCACAGCTCAACTCAGTGGACCCTCAGAACCTGGACTGGTCAACCCAGCCTTTGAGGAGGGTGAAGATGGTATAGCATCATTTTTTGTTTTTCTTGTACCCTGTCCATCAAATATTATTACAAAGTCCTGTGATGAGTGTTAGCTGATCCATGTGTAGGCAACTGTGATATTCCAAATGTAATTAAGATTAGGAGTATTTCCACAATTTTTTGGAATACTAGTACCAAAACGGTTATCGGACGATATTGCTTTTTTTTTTTATTAATTGGTATTGCTCAGTATTGGATATTTAATTGTTCATGTTCATTTCACTTCCCCTAGATTAGTTTTGCTGTCTTCTAATGCTCACTTAAAGGGTTAGTTCACCCAAAAATGACATTTCTGTCATTAATTACTCACTCTCATGTCGTTCCAAACCTGTAAGACCTTCGTTCATCTTCGGAACACAAATTAAGATATTTTTGATGAAATCCAAGGGTGTCTGATCCACACATAGGCAGCAACGTCACTGCACCTTTTGACATCCAGAAAGGTAGTTGAAAACATGGTTAAAATAGTCAACGTGACTACAGTGGTTCAACCTCAGTGTTATGAAGTCACGAGAATACTTTTTGTGCGCAAAAACAAAACAAAAATAACGGCTTCCTTGTTTACGTCCGAACGCCAACTCAGTATTGAACACGTGAGCAGCACGATGGATACATGTGATGCTGACACAGGATCCAGACAATAATGAGCCGGCATTCGGACGTAAACAAGGAAGCCTGCACTGAGTTCACTACGTATGACAACGGTCCAAATTGTTGAAAAAAATCGTTATTTTTGTTTTGTTTTTGCGCACAAAAAATATTCTCGTCACTTCATAACATTAAGGTTGAACCACTGTAGTCACGTTGACTATTTTAACCATGTTTTCAACTACCTTTCTGGATGTCAAAAGGTGCAATGACGTTGCTGCCTATGTGTGGATCAGATATGCTCGGATCAAAAATATCTTAATTTGTGTTCCGAAGATGAACGAAGGTCTTACGGGTGTGGAACGACATGAGGGTGAGTAATTAATTACAGAAATTTCATTTTTGGGTGTACTAACCCTTTAAAGTTCATCTTTAAAAACACTAATAATTTAATAACACTGTTAAATGTAATCTTTAGGAAACCTCACAATAAATATCCACTTTTCAGTTTATATGACATTTTATAGCATTTGAAATTACTGATTTTAGTTTGTTTTATTTTTAATGAATGTAGATTGTATAGAAATTTGATGTTGGTTATTCATTTATCGGTTATTATCACATGAAAATAAATATTTACATATATAATATTTATATAATATCTTTGTTTTGTCTGTACTGTACACCACCTGGTAAGGATTAGATGTAGAAAAGAATAAAGCACATTCTTGGTGTTTTTTTTTGTTTGTTTTTTGTTTTTTTTGGTATTGCGGTTGTTTTTGATTTGCGGTAGCTCAAGAGGAAAGGTGAGAAGAGTGTAGCACAGACGGTGAAAAGCAGAGGAAATTGATTTGCAGCTGTGTTTACTTTTGGGTAAACCAAAACAGAGGGAATCTTTCATGTGGGCCTTTATCTTATGAGTAGATGGCTGAGGAGTGTCAGGATGTTATTAATATTCCAGTGGAATACATTATGGCATTAAACCAACAATCGTCACTGTCTGAGAACATGTATACTCATGGAGATTCACTCCAGCTAAAGCTCTAAAACACCTGGAGAGAGTCTGGACCTGTCATCTGTATTAATGGAAATTCTGTTAGTCATAAAGTTACCTAGCAACTATCTCATTATCTCATGGGAATATTACATCATACATTTGTGTGCTTCCTTAGATAAATGACTCATTACACAGCAGCCATAAACAAACTGCATGAGTTACTGCTATATGTTGCAATAGTTGTAAGCATTTGTTGGCTAAATCAGGTTCCTGATGGTCTGTTGGTTTTGCAGACACCCCTTTGAGGTCCAGTCTCGTGGCAGAGGCGACTGTGGTGGAGCTGTTTCGAGAGGATACAGATGAGGATTTGGGATTGCGTATAGTGGGAGGGAAGGACACACCCTTGGGCAACATCGTCATTCAGGAGATTGTGCGTGATTCACTGGCTGCTCGGGATGGCAAGCTGGCTCCTGGAGATCATATTCTAGAGGTGAGGCATATCTCAGCTTGTCACGCCATCATGGCGGTTTTAGATTATCATTCTCTATGGATTTAAATCCATTGGATGTTGTCCTCAGCTTTTATCTCTCAGAATCTGATGTTCTATCCAGTTCTCGTGTTGTCAGTGTACATACCCCAGTGTCATCGTGTTTACATTGCAGTCACATCCCTGGATCACAAGAAGGTTACAAGACCCTGCTTTCCCAGATATCAGAAAAGCAGGATCTTTTTTTTCCCCACTGGCTGGCACATGACTGACTATGTTAAAATGTAACAATTCGCAGTTGAGTAGACAAATTCTGTCATAGGAAGTGTATCAAAATATGTATAGTTAATATGAGCACAAGGATTATCTCTGACGTTGAGTGGAACACTATTCCAAGTCATTTTGACATGTTGAAATACATTGAGGGGGATGACCTGCATTAAACAATAAAATAAATAAAACATTTTGTGTAGAAAACTATTGAATACAGTCTTCATCCCATGTGATTGTACACCATTCAGATGACTTTTGACAAAAACGCAATGCATTTGTTTTTGTAAGACTCTTTAATTTATCTCCAAACTACTCAAGGCACATTTAAATAGCGAAGTCACACAGTATTGCTTCTCAATTACAATTCAGTTCAGTTCAGCAAATTTACATTCTTGTTCCCACAATCCAACGCTCTCCTAGGATTTCTTCCCCTGGTAGTTCTGGAATGCAATGCCTTAGTAAAGCAAACCAGCATGACTGGCATCACATTCAAATTCAACCTTGAGCTTGAATGAATGCCTCCAGCTCTTCTTGTCTTCTCTGATATCATATATATGGAAATCTAAATGAGGCCAAATGACAGCCCTAGGATGATCTGTATCCCAAGCGGAGCTCCTTTGGCTTTTTTAGGGAGCTATGGCCTGTAAAGAAATCTGTGGATGGCTTGCATATCTTATTTCTTGAAATGGAATCCCTCTTTTCCCCTTCTGGTTCAACACGGCATCGATTATCACAAAGGGCTGTTCCAAGCCTTAGGCAGGAAGGCTTTTTCTGGTCCAGAAGCATACATACAGCATTATTTTAGGATCTATTAATATAGTGTTCTTTAAAGAGAACAAAACATACTGGTTGGATCTTAAAGGGGTCATGAATTGAGAAATCACATTTTTCTTGATCTTTTTTTCATTTAAGAGGTTATTGTACCTTAAAAATATCCTGTAAGTTTCAAAACTCAAAGCTTCCTCGTTAGTCCAAAAATTGAAACCAAGCTGCCAAAACGACTAGTTTTGGATTTGGTCACATTATGACGTAATAGTGCCTTTGCAGAAGAAAATCAACGGCTACTTCTACATTGCCTCTTTAGCCCCACCCACCGATTCGTGCATGTCATGTTGTAGTAAATATGAGAGAAACACAAACACAGGATTATTTGAGCAACAAAACGATATAGATTAGGGATGCACCGAAAATTATTGGCCTGAAAATGCCATTGGTTACCAAGAGAATGTTGGTAACCAAACGGTTAATGGCACCCATTGACTTCCATAGTATTTTTTTTTTTCCTACTATGGAAATCAATGACTACCGTCAACTGTTTGATTACCAACATCCTTCAAAATATCTTCTTTTGTGTTCAACAGAAGAAAGAAACTCATACAGGTTTGGAACACGAGGGTGATTAAATGATGACAGAATATTCATTTTTGGGTGAACTATCCCTTTTAAAGTGTAAAATTAATACAAAAAAAGCTAATTTAAAATAAGAAATAAATAATTTTTCAAAAGCATTTTTGGTTTCAGTTTTCGGGCCAAGTGCATCCAGAATTTTCGGTTTCGGCTTAGAATGTTCATTTCGGTGCATCCCTAATAGGGATGCCTCTGAGAATTACAACAAGATGTTTTAAAGTGTCAAGGTGTGGAAAAAGTCTTTGCTTTGCCTTCCTTGTGATCCTAACATTAAGAAAGCGTGGATGAACTTTTTATTTTTTATCGAAGTTACAGATCACGTTAGTAAGACACTGTTCGTTTGTTCAGGTCATTTTACTGTGGATTCGACGACACCGTTCAGTACAGGCTTTTCAGAGAGACTGAAAATAAAAGAAGATTCTGTGACGACTATATTGGATTCGAAAGTGTTGTGCCGAATTCTGTGTCCCTAGTAGGCACTGTATTGAGCTAATCCTAATCCTAACCCTACCATCATTTCTATTATGTGTATGGTCACATAATTCGGTGGGTCGCAGAATTCGGTATAACCGGATATGTAAGAGAGCACGTAGAGAAAACTACTTTTGTTATTGTTTTGATCAAAGACATTCGCTGTTATAATTCTGAATAAAATCTTCAGTGAGCGACAGTGACACTTCTTCTACATCACAATGCGGAAGAAATGATCTGCCGCTACTTCCGTTACACTTCGACCTCAAACTAACAGTGTGATCTTTGCAGGTAAATGATGTCAGTTTGGCATCCATTCCCCACAGTCGTGCCATTGCTGTGCTTCGGCAGTCATGTTCCCGCCTCAGGCTAACTGTCATGCAGGAGAAGGGCTTCAAGCCCCGGCCTGAACATCTCGCTCAACCCTCAGCTCCTCCCCCATCGCAGTCTCCCAACCCCAACCAGAACCACGGCACCGTCATCCAGGTCACCCTGGTAAAGCGTGAGCGCTCTGAGCCGTTGGGCATCAAACTCATCCGTAAGTCTGAGGAGCCAGGAGTCTTCATCCTGGACCTGCTGCCTGGAGGACTGGCTGCCAAAGATGGCAAACTGAGGAACAATGACAAAGTGCTAGGCATCAACGGACAGGACCTGAGACATGGCACCCCAGAGAGTGCAGCTCAGATCATACAGGTACAGTGAGAGGACAGACAAAATCACTTTAGAAAGAAAAAGTAGATGTCTCAATCTAATACTACTAATAATGTTAATTATTTATATATAGGATTTCAGGTTTTATAGTAAATGTAAGGGATTGTTGTGCTCTCTGTTACGTATGTGGCAGGCAAGTGAAATGCGCGTGAACTTCGTAGTGATGAGACTTCCTGATCTCTCCGAGGAGGGTGGTGAGGGACAGAGCCGAGGGGCCAGGAGAGTCCCCGAACTGCAGTACTTCAAACGACGCTCCGAATACATGAAGGTAAAAAGCGCAAATGTTGACAAGTTAAGGCAGGTCTAGTCTAAGCTGTGACCTAGAGTTAAGCTTACTTGGGTGATGCAATTTGAGTTTTACTTCCTATTCCTATTCACTTCCTATTATTTTCTGTCCTGCCTCTTTATATATATATATATATATATATATATTTTATTAGATTTAAGGTGAGTAAGATTTGGGATGTTTTTGAAAGAATTCTCTCATGCTCACCAAGACCATTTCTTTCTTTCAACAAAAAAACAACAAAATAAATAAAATAAAATATAAAAATACAATAAGTGTGTTACCACATACAGAAGAAAAAACAAAATCTAAGAATAATCATCAAATGATTACATGTCCGAAAAGGAGCGGGATGAAGCAAAAGCTTATTTTCCCACCCCTTATACAGCTATCAATAATTCCAATGTATATTATATATTTTTCTATATATACTATATATTCATAGCACAATAACAAATAAACCTTTTTTTTTTTAAAACACAAACCAAATTTTACCTTTTATACCAAACGACCCATCACCCTATCATCTTAAGGCAATCAATATTTTAACCTACCCTCACACTCACTTTTGTTCATCCTCATATCCTTTTAGTAACTCGTTTTTATACAACTTTTTAAACAGTCTGAAGTTTGTATAATATTTTAACACCTGCTCCAAATTGTTCCACAACCTCACCCCACATATAGTGATGCACATACTTTTTAGAGTTGTTCTTATTTTGAGCTTTTTAAAGTTTAATTCTTCTCTCAAATTATACCCACCCTGCCTCTCCATAAACATTTTTTGTAAATTTTCCGGAAGTAAATTATTTCTTGCTTTAAACATGACTTAAATTTAACCAGATCAATAAACTTTAGTGTATGTGATTTCAAGAATAATGAATTTGTATGTTCCAGATATCCAACATTATTAATGATTCTGATTGCTCTCTTTTGTAATGTGCATAATGACTGTAGGTTGGTTTTGTAGGTATTTCCCCAGATTTCCACACAATAACTTAAGTATGGCACTATGAGTGTATTATACAGAATATACATTGATTTATAATCCAGAATATATCTTGCTTTATTTAATATTGCTATAGTCTTTGCCAGTTTTGCTTTAATGTGTTTTATATGTGGTTTCCAGCAGATTTTGTGGTCTAAAATAACACCAAGAAATTTATTTTCATATACTCTTTCTATACTGATATTATCAATTTTCAATTCTACTTGAGGTTTTGTTGTATATTTTCCAAATAACATAATCTTTGTTTTACTTATATTTAATGATAATTTATTTACATCAAACCACCGTTTTAACTTATTAATTTTCTTTTGTGATCACCTCCAAAAACTGCTGTAAATTAAAATCTATTTCAAATAAATTTAGTTCAAATAAGACTGTTGCTATTGTGAAATATTATTACAATTAAAATTAACTGTTTTCTGTTTGAGTATATTTTCAAATGTAAATTATTCCTGTGATGGCAAAGCTGAATTTTCAGCATCATTACTCCAGTCTTCAGTGTCACATGATCCTTCAGAAATCATTCTAATATGATGATTTTGTGCTCAAGAAACATTTGTTATCATCAATGTCGAAAAAAGTTGTGCTGCTTATTTTCATGGAAACTATAATACATTTTTTTCAGGAATAGAAAGTTTATTTGAAATATATACAGGTGCTGGTCATATAATTAGAATATCATCAAAAAGTTGATTTATTTCACTAATTCCATTCAAAAAGTGAAACTTGTATATTATATTCATTCATTACACACAGACTGATATATTTCAAATGTTTATTTCTTTTAATTTTGATGATTATAACTGACAACTAAGGAAAATCCCAAATTCAGTATCTCAGAAAATTAGAATATTACTTAAGACCAATACAAAGAAAGGATTTTTAGAAATCTTGGCCAACTGAAAAGTATGAACATGAAAAGTATGAGCATGTACAGCACTCAGTACTTAGTTGGGGCTCCTTTTGCCTGAATTACTGCAGCAATGCGGCGTGGCATGGAGTCGATCAGTCTGTGGCACTGCTCAGGTGTTATAAGAGCCCAGGTTGCTCTGATAGTGGCCTTCAGCTCTTCTGCATTGTTGGGTCTGGCATATCGCATATTCCTCTTCACAATACCCCATAGATTTTCTATGGGGTTAAGTCAGGCGAGTTTGCTGGCCAATTAAGAACAGGGATACCATGGTCCTTAAACCAGGTACTGGTACCTTTGGCACTGTGTGCAGGTGCCAAGTCCTGTTGGAAAATGAAATCTGCATCTCCATAAAGTTGGTCAGCAGCAGGAAGCATGAAGTGCTCTAAAACTTCCTGGTATACGGCTGCGTTGACCTTGGACCTCAGAAAACACAGTGGACCAACACCAGCAGATGACATGGCACCCCAAACCATCACTGACTGTGGAAACTTTACACTGGACCTCAAGCAACGTGGATTGTGTGCCTCTCCTCTCTTCCTCCAGACTCTGGGTCCCTGATTTCCAAAGGAAATGCAAAATTTACTTTCATCAGAGAACATAACTTTGGACCACTCAGCAGCAGTCCAGTCCTTTTTGTCTTTAGCCCAAGCAAGACGCTTCTGACGCTGTCTGTTGTTCAAGAGTGGCTTGACACAAGGAATGCAACAGCTGAAACCCATGTCTTGCATACATCTGTGTGTAGTGGTTCTTGAAGCACTGACTCCAGCTGCAGTCCACTCTTTGTGAGTTATGTTTCACAATCCTCTCCAGGGTGCGGTTATCCCTATTGCTTGTACACTTTTTTTCTACCACATCTTTTCCTTCCCTTCGCCTCTCTATTAATGTGCTTGGACACAGAGCTCTGTGAACAGCCAGCCTCTTTTGCAATGACCTTTTGTGTCTTGCCCTCCTTGTGCAAGGTGTCAATGGTCGTCTTTTGGACAACTGTCAAGTCAGCAGTCTTCCCCATGATTGTGTAGCCTACAGAACTAGACTGAGAGACCATTTAAAGGCCTTTGCAGGTGTTTTGAGTTAATTAGCTGATTAGAGTGTGGCACCAGGTGTCTTCGATATTGAACCTTTTCACAATATTCTAATTTTCTGAGATACTGAATTTGGGATTTTCCTTAGTTGTCAGTTATAATCATCAAAATTAAAAGAAATAAACATTTGAAATATATCAGTCTGTGTGTAATGAATGAATATAATATACAAGTTTCACTTTTTGAATGGAATTAGTGAAATAAATCAACTTTTTGATGATATTCTAATTATATGACCAGCACCTGTATGTATATATATATATTGTAACAATGTCAAAGCCTTTATAATCAATTTTGATTAATTAAATGCATCTTTGCTGAATAAAAGATATTAATATCTTTTTAAAAAATCTAAACCCAAACTTTTGAACGTTTTTTTATATATATATATATATATATATATATATATTATTATAAAAATAAATATAATATTATTTTATTTATATGCAGTGCTGGGTAGATTACTTACAAGTTGTAATCTGTTACTGATTCCAAGTTACATGACAAAAACTGTAATTAAAGGGTTAGTTCACCCAAAAATGAAATGTATGCCATTAATTACTCACCCTCGTGTCGTCCCAAACCCACAAGACCTTCGTTTGTCTTCGGAACACAAATTAAGATATTTTCGATGAAATCCGCGGGTATCTGATCCACACGTAGGCAGCAACGACATTGCGTATTTTGAGGTCCAGAAAGGTCCTAAAGAAATCGTTAAAACCGGCGATGTGACTACAGTGTTTCAACCTTAATATTATGAAGCGACAAGAATTTTTGTGTGCAAAAGCAAAACAAAAATAACGACTTTATTCAACAAATTCGTCTGTCTCGTCATACTGCTACGCTTTTTTCATTGCAGAGCTTCAGTGTTTTTGTCCAAACAGTGGCTCAGTATTGGCCGGCTCTGGTCACATGAACAGCACGATGCATGCGTGTAATGCTGACGCAGGAGTCGGCCAATAATGAGCCCGCGTTCAGGCTTAAACACTGAATCTCTTCAATGAAAATAGCGTAGCAGCGTGACTCGGGAAAGATGAATTTGTTGAATAAAGTCGTTATTTTTGTTTTGTTTTTGCACACAAAAAGTATTCTCGTCACTTCACAATATTAAGGTTGAACCACTGTAGTCACGTCGCCAGTTTTAACGATGTCTTTAGTAGCTTTCTGCACCTCAAAAGTTGCTGCCTATGTGTGGATCAGATACCCTCGGATTTTATCAAAAATATCTTAATTTGTGTTCCGAAGACAAACGAAGGTCTCGCGGGTTTGGGATGACATGAGGGTGAGTAATTACTGACAGAAATTTCATTTTTGGGTGAACTAACCCTTTAATAACGTAATCCAGTACATTACACATTTAAGGTAACATAATCTGACTACTTTGATTACTTTTAGATTGTTTTTGACCTAACTTGTTTATCACAATGATTTAAATAGGATAATGATGGGTTTGTGATGGAACTGCAGAGGGTTTGTCAGTTTATTGAAGACCTATTAATTATATCATAAAAATTTAAAATATAAATACATAACTTTAAAATAAAAACGATCAAAATAAAACACTTAATAAAGATTAAATATTTTATGTTTACCTGCATGTCATGTGACCAACATCAGAGAACTGTGAACTTAATTTTATTATTATTTAATTATTTATATATTATTATTGACTTGTGTTTATCAGCAGCTGATTAGATATGCATTTATGCAATGTTGAGAAAACAGAGTATTTTAAAACGTAATATCTAATTACAAGTACTTAATTTTTGGAATCTGATTACGTAATCAGTTTCTACCCAGCACTGTTTATATAATATAAATGAAATTGAATTTAATAAATATAATTGAATTCTACACTTAAATTTGTTTGAGACGCAGCACTGGCCAAAAGTGAAGAGAACTGAACAAAAGAGACTTAGACAGGTTCATTCTGTCTCTCAGATATGCTGAATCTGTCTCATACATTTCACAGTGAATATCATGAATTATGATATCTTCATGCACTGCATTGTATTAAATTCTGACATTTATTGCAATGTTTTGCATATTATGAGGTAGTTGATTGTACTATGAGGTTATTATACAATACCCAGGCTTATAAAGAGCATCAAAAAATAATCATATTGTGGAATACAGCTGTACATACTCATTTGAATGGTTGCATGTTTCATTGGTTGTGCTACTGTAGTCAAAATCTGCGTGTGCGCGAGGTGACTTTTTACCCAGAGAACAGTCACACCCTGCTTTCGTGACACTTCCTCACCAGCTGAAGGCAGAGGCAGCAAACACAGGCTGGGTAGTGGGAGATGAAAGCAGATGCCCCCCTCTCTCTCTAGGACTCGTCCCTGATCAAAAGGCCTGGGGTGCTGCTCTCTGAGCTGCTGCAGCCACTGTGTTTGTTTGTAGCTGGGGATCAAAGCTGGTGACAGTTAGCTTTCACCTGTGGAGTTGAAGCTTGAGCTCATGCTGGGAGGAAGAGCCTCCCTGCTGGGTAGGAAGAGGCTGCCCTCCCCCTATAGAGGTCTGGGGACTCCAGTGAGACTGGGAGAAGATGGCTGAAGGAGAGCGTTTTGCCACAATCTATGAGTTACGATGACAACGCGTCACATTAACGCATCTCTCCGCTTCGCAGCAGGATCTGGGATGTTTGTTTTTACAAATGTTTTCACTGCAGGAGTCAGGCACATGTCTTAAACTTTCACTTTTCACCCAACCCCCAAGTACAGAACTTCATTAAGTGCGCTTACATACACAGTTATGATCAAGCTACAGCAGGTTTTTGCGTAGTTGAGGTACAGACTGTTTGTCAAAGTATACACAACACAAAAATATTTGAAGGATTAAAACATCACTTCAGTCTTTCAGAGCACGCTCACAATGCAAGGCCAATTGTTGTCCGATTACTGTGTATACATTAATGTTCAAAAGTTTGAGGCCAGTAAGATTTTTTTTGAAAGAAATTAGTACTTTTATTCCACAGAAATCTTTAAATTGATCAAAAGTGAAAGTAAAACATTTACATTGTTATAAAAAAATTCTATTTCAAATAATTTTTAAGAATATGAATAAAAATGTATTGTTTCCTCAAAAATGTTAAGCAGCACAACTGTTTTCAATATTAATAATAATAATAATAAATGTTTCTTGAGCAGCAAATCAGCATATAAGAATGATTTCTGAAGGATCATGTGACACTGAAGTCTGGAGTAATGATGCTGAAAATTCAGCTTTGCTATCACAGGAATAAATTACATTTATATATAAAATAGTTATTTTGATTGGCAAAGTTATTTTTTAAAATTGTAATAATATTTGACAATGTTTTTACTGTATTTCTGATCAAACTTTTAAATTACATGTACATTGTTTATTTATTAATTCAGCTACAGGTAAAAATTGTTCAGAGCCACGCTAACATGTTTGTTTTTACTATTTTTGTATTGTGCAAGTGTTTTAATGTGCATTATGTGGTTTCAGGAGCCTCCAGGTGGGTTCTCCAGTCAAGAGAAGACGGTGAGTCTAAAGAAGGAACCTCGGCACTCTCTAGGCATCACCATCGCAGGTGGGAGAGACTGCCGCAGCCGCTTGCCCGTCTACATCACCAGTGTGCAGCCGGTGGGCTGCTTGCACAGAGACGGCACTGTTAAAACAGGTCATTCTCCTCATGCCTCCTTATAAAATGCTTATTTCTCTGTCAGCATAATGCACAATGCTTGTGTTAACTGTGTGTTGTCATGGCTACTGTTGCTCAGGTGATGTACTGCTGAGTATAAATGGCATTGACCTGACCCATCTGACCTACAATGAGGCAGTGACCGTCCTAAAGGCTCAGACAGCTCAGAACACAGTAACACTGCGAGTAATCCAAACCTTCACTGACGAGGAGGAACAGGATGGAGAATCCAGCACCAGAGACCAAGACATGGAAACACTGGAGGGACCCAAAGAGGACGACATTAACTGGGTTCCTCTCTGGACCCGCTGGCTTGGCCTTCCCAGGTGGGTGGGCGAGTGATGTGGGTCATTATTGGGCCCGATACTGCGCTCGTGTACTCGTACTCAGTAAAATGCTCCAATACCACAAGCGTGCCATATATGTAGCCTAAGTAAATATATTAAATGATTTATGTATAACATGTTGTTCCCTACATTACTACAGGAAAACATCATGTGATTACTGTCACGCTGCACTGGAATAGCTCTAAATGTGCGCTGTAGATAAAATACGATAGAGCAATAGAATGAACAGTGAACAGAACAGTAACAGAAGATTGTACAATAGTTTTTAACAGGCATAATTAAGCATGAAAATAACTGAAGGAAAAATCTATTTGCTAAAAAAATTAAGCCAGCTAATATGATTCATACGGACTCATTCTGGAAAAAGTGGTATCAGTGCATCCCTTGGGTGGGTCGTAATTTTAAAAAAAAAATTTGCTCACTACATATGTTGTGATGTCGATAATTAAAGGGTTAGTTCACCCAAAAATGACATTTCTGTCATTAATTACTCACCCTCATGTCGTTCCAAACCTGTAAGACCTTCGTTCATCTTCGGAACACAAATTAAGATATTTTTGATGAAATCTGAGGGTGTCTGATCCACACATAGGCAGCAACGTCATTGCACCTTTTGACGTCCAGAAAGGTAGTTAAAAACATGGTTAAAATAGTCAACGTGACTACAGTGGTTCAACCTTAATGTTATTAAGTGACGAGAATACTTTTTGTGTGCAAAAACAAAACGAAAATAACGACTTTATTCAACAGTTTGAACCGTTGTCATACATAGTGAACTCAATGCAGGCTTCCTTGTTCACATCCGAATGCCAACTCAGTATTGGCCGAAGCTGAACACGTGAGCAGCACGACGCGTGCATGTGATGCTGACACAGGATCCGGCCAATAATGAGCTGGCATTCGGACGTGAACAAGGAAGCCTGCACTGAGTTCACTACGTATGACAACGGCTCAAATTGTTGAATATTGTCGTTATTTTCGTTTTGTTTTTGTGCACAAAAAGTATTCTCGTCACTTCATAACATTAAGGTTGAGCCACTGCAGTCACGTTGACTATTTTAACGATGTCTTTACTACCTTTCTGGATGTCAAAAGGTGCAGTAACGTTGCTGCCTATGTGTGGATCAGATACCCTCGGATTTAATCAAAAATATATTAATTTGTGTTCTGAAGATGAACGAAGGTCTTGCGGGTGTGGAACGACATGAGGGTGAGTAATTAATGACAGAAATTTCATTTTTGGGTGTACTAACCCTTTAATTACTCGCCCTCATGTCGTTCCAAACACGTAAGACCTTCGTTTGTCTTCGGAACACAAATTAAGGTATTTTTGATGAAATCTGAGAGCTTTCTGTCCCTCCATAGACAGCAATTTAACCACCACTTTCAAGGCCCAGAAAGGTACTAAAGACATTGTTAAAATAGTCCATGTGACTGCAGTGGTTCAACCTTAATTTTATGAAGTGACGAGAATACTTTTTGTGTGCAAAAACAAAACAAAAATAACTTTATTTAACACTATCTTCTCTTCTCTGTCATTCTCGTACGCTGTTTATGGCCAGCGCTTCCAGGTTCAGAACGCCGGCTCAGTATTGGTCGACACTGTTCATGTGAGCAGCACGACGCATGTGTGTGATGTTGACGCAGGAGCCGGCCAATAAGGAGTCGCCTTTCTGATGTAGAACCTGGAAGCGCTGGATGTAAACAGCGTACTAGAATGACACAGAAGAGAAGATATTGTTGAATAAAGTTATTTTTGTTTTGTTTTTAAGTGCAGTATTCAATTTAATGTCTTCTTCTGCAACCTAATTAATGGCCGTATGGGCTTAAACATGGGCAAAAATTATAATTTGACCATCTCTTTTTAATCACAAGCTACATCCACTGGTGTCGTGACATTATGCTAATGAAGACCAACAGTGAGAGCTGGGGCTTCAGTATCGTGGGAGGATATGAGGAGAGTCGTGGCCAGCAGCCCTTCTTCATTAAGACCATAGTGCCTGGAACTCCAGCTCACTTTGATGGACGGCTAAAGTGAGTCTATCGTCCTCTTTTAACATTTTATACACATTACAGTTCAAATGTTTAATAATAAAAATGTTTCTTGAGCAGCAAATCAGCATATAAAAATGATTTCTGAAGGATCATGTGACACTGAAGACTGGAGTAATGATGCTGAAAATTCAGCTTTGCATCACAGGAATACATTACATTTGAAAAAGTTATTTTAATTATAATAATATTTGACAATATTACTGTTTTACTGTATTGTTCTTGAATAAGAGACTTCTTTCAAAAACATTTACTGCCCCAAACTTTTAAATGGTAGTGTAGATGAAATGACCATTTTCTTGGGCTAGCATTGCTTTGAAGTAATTTAATTGTTGTGTTCATTGACAAGTTATGAAAGACATTCTTGAGTGCAACGAGTCTATAAAATGAAATGCTTTGTTTACTGAGACACTCTCATGCTCTCCTGCAGGTGCGGCGATGAGATTGTGGCTGTGAATGGACTCACTACAGTTGGCATGAATAACTCCTCATTGATCCCAATGCTGAAACTGCAGAAGAACAAAGTCACATTGACCGTGGTCTCCTGGCCCGGCAGCCTGGTTTAAAGACTAGCCTGAACTCTATTACTGTTACTGGGTCTACCACAAGATACTTGCACAAGTCTAATATTGGAGAAGAGATGTACTGACCATTATATCATCCTCTCTTAAGAACAGGGTGGCATATTGGGGAACTCTGTTCACAGTTATTGACCAAGATGAAAGGTTGATATTATTTAATCCACTGTAGGCATTTAGTGTTTCACCAAGCTTTTTGTTGAGCTGTGATTGTGAAAGGATACTAGACAAGTTTGAATTCCTTTTTAAAAATAAGTTTTAAATTGGGATATTTATCACGCCCCTTGCTTGGGTATATTTTAGTATGGAACTTCAAGACTTCCTGTTTCCATATATAACCAGTTATAATCTTTTAGATGGTTTATGATTGAAATCAAATGGTCAGTAGTAAGGTAATGAATATGAGTAATTATTTTGACAGTACTTGGAGTTGGACCGTCACAATCTTATGTTAATGGCCGCTCTAATGGCACTTTGTATACTGTTATAAGTTCTGAGAATAGTTACACTAGTGTAAAACTATGTATTTGCTGTTGGGGTGATAGTATGGACTGTTTTTTAAAACCACAGCTTGGCTCGTTTGACATTTTTTTTTATTTTTTATTTTTTTAAAGAATGTATCTCTTGGGTGCCTTGGATATAAATACGTACAAACACACTGATCTACACCTGCCTTAATTGCCTGTATACCAAAAATGCCATTCGTTATCTTTGGCCTTTCATCATCTGAAGAATGTTTTTTGAATGCTTTGTTTTTTTTTCCCGTCTGATATCTGTATGTTTAACCCTTTTACTTTTTAAAGTATTTTAGTGAATTTCAATGATGTTTGGACTAGCAAAGCAATGTGAAAAGGTTATGAAAGAATAAAAGATTTTGTTTTATTTTATTACGTCATTGTTCTAGGCTGTGGCTGTTTTCAATCTTTTAACTGATCCATAACATAATAGACCTCATAGAATCCAGCACAACTGTATTATTTTTATTAGCTCTTATAGATTTCCAAATATTTCTTATAAATGTGCATTCAATCTGCTGAGTCTTATTCTACATCTGCAATGCATCTGCCAGAACTACACTACGTAGTATCAACATTTTAACCCTGTTTGGATTAAATTGTGTAGCTTTTTCTGTTATTCAAGAGTTAATGCTGAACACCCATATTTCACTCGTCTTCCAAATCATTCGGTATAGTCCCTCTGGGATTCCTAGGCAATAACATCGGCTTTGCCCTGTTGAGTATCACACGATCTGAGCAGTTTGAAGGTCGAGTGGGCCACGTGCTGTCACACAGGGGACCTGTGGAGGATATAAATCAGCCCTGCACAGTTTGAATTTAATCCTTGAACTATGAACCAAGAATTAAATAGTTTTAAATCCTGCTGACAGGCTAAACTAATGCAATAGGTTGCCAACTGTAAAAGAAAAATGTGCAAGATGTGCAAGTCACCAAGCAGCTGAGAATGTGAACTCCCTCTGTGACACAAAAGGATGTTGATTTAACTTTGAATGGATTTCAGATTACATATTTCAGACGGATAAACAAAAATTAATATTAATGGCTAAAAATGTACATTTTCCAAATGCAAAAGACATCTACCAAGACGTTGTCAGAGATTGTTAGGCCAAATTTGAAAATACATCTAGACTGGTTTACATTCTTCATTGTGTCTTAGCCT
This sequence comes from Mylopharyngodon piceus, assembly GCA_039654765.1. Taxonomy (NCBI): domain Eukaryota; kingdom Metazoa; phylum Chordata; class Actinopteri; order Cypriniformes; family Xenocyprididae; genus Mylopharyngodon; species Mylopharyngodon piceus. The sequence continues at coordinate 7,546,435 of CM077439.1, forward strand.
GCCCCCTAGAGGCCATATAAAGCTCAAGCATTTTATATTCTTTCAAAATTGTTGCTAAATCAATACCTTAGAACCTTAAAATACATAAAACACCAGTGAAAGTGGACCGATTCTTTCAAATGCAGCTGTCTGTATCTGAATCATTCATGCTGAGTTAAGTTTGTTCTTCACACTCACCTCTTCACACCCCCACTGAATGTAAACCAATGAGTCATTTCACTTTGAACATACAGAAAATAACATATCACAGCTTTAAATTTCATGTATCAAGATAATCTGTTCAAATTCTTTCATCTCCGACATAATACTTAAAATCTGTCAAGATTACTTTCTACACCTTTTTTGTTGTATTTTTGTTTCTGGAGCTGCTGTAACTATACAGTATAAAGCTGAGGCATCTGTTTTATTAGAGTCAGTTAAAAGTTTTAATTATGTATACTAACCATATGTATCATATATATATGGCTCTGTATTAGTTTGTGTATAATATATATATATATATATGTGTGTGTGTGTGTTCCCTTATTTTATTATTTGTAAATATGGCCACAGTATACATATACAGAGAAAGAGAGAATGTTGTCCAAAAACATCAAAATCAGGAATTTATTGAAGCTTTCCATAAGAGTTGGTAGGGACAAACATTTACAGGTACTTTAACAGAACCAGCACTAAGAGCAGATTCCTTTCTCTCCATTAGATTGCTAGGCAAAAAAATCATTCCTCTTAAGCACAGCTCCCTCTCAAAACCATCGACAGAGGCACTCGACTAATGCAGTTTTGTCTACAGTATATGGAGCAAAGATGTCGTGCAGGTATAGAAAACACATGAGGGGCAGTTTTAACCATTACATTTACAATGCTGTGTCTGTATTCAACTCAGGAGCGTAACAACAGAATACAGCATCCATGAAAAGACACTCCAAGATGAAGCTGTACTGAAAGAACAGAAACAAAGGAAAAAAAACAGGGTGCAAATAATGTTCAATTTCACTTTGTGTGAATTGAATGACACATTGTTCTTGGTAACAAATTTTGCTTGATTGGCAAATGTTATCGTTTTTAAACACACCACAATGACATTGTAAAACAATATCAAAAACCTCTAGGACAATTTGGTTGTCCTCGTGTGCTCAAGTGCAATTTTCAGCCCTAACTCTTGTGGCATCTTGTACGTACATTTTATGGCTTACTGGGTAAACAGGTCCATTATCAACTGTAAAGTTACAGAGACACAGCTTATAAACAAACTATGCTACAATAATATCTTGGCGAAAAACTAATAACCAGCTAAATTACATAATGTAAACATGGCATACCACACTGTACATCCTGTCCATAATATTTACAAGTCAGTTTGTTGATTTCCCCGTGTAGTAGATAATCGCGAAAGTGCCAGAACATCACGGTGCTGACTGTTACTCTAAGCTAGTTCAAACATCTGCTGCACTAGCTTCAAAAAGCCCCAATCCTAGTCATTACACTCTGAAAACAATAAAACATGACACACTTTTGACTCCTGCACTTACACGTCCGATTTAAAAAAGGTTGTCCTTTAACATAAGGCAAATTCACACCGTAAGGTGCCTTGTTCTTAACAACAATACCATAATATAGTATGTGGGGACTGGGGAGGACTTCATGGCTCTTTGGGGTAAATGCACTTTTAAACAGTATCAGAGTTTGCTTTCTTTCAATCACTCTCGTTATATAGAACAAAACGTCTGAGTGCAACACAGGAGCGCTTCTACTACATCAGGAAATGTGCAAAATCTGCTCTAAAGCAAAGTGACAGTGTTGCGAATTCTACTGTACAAGGTACTGGGAAAATGGGTCTTGTAGAAACCCAGTGAAGACCCTCAATCCGACATATATACAAGGCACTAAGGAGAGGAATGAAGGGCCTTCCTCCAGGATCCAGCAGAAGTCCTTTAGTCAGGTCTGAATATAGGATATTTTGGTAAGAACTCTATAAGAATAACCTGCAGACATAAAAAGACAGTGTTAAGAAAGCACACTTGGGGGTTAAAAATCACCAGCCTCATGATTTACAACCTTATGGTCTACAGGTCAAAAATAAATAAATAAATGTATGTGTCTGTGACTGAATGAAACATTTAGGTTACACTGTTTTTAGTTACAAATTACAGAATCGCTCAATGAAGATGTTTGTTCAGAAGTGCTTCAGTGACTGCTGTGACTACAACGGTTTGAATTATATATGCTACCGTTCACAATTTTGGGGTCAGTAAGATTTAAAACATGTTATACTTTTCTTCATCAAGGATGCATTAAATTGATCAGAAGTGACAGTAAAGACATTTGTGTTACAAAAGAGTTTTTAAAAAATGCTGTTCTTTTGAACTTTCTATTAATCAAACAATCCTAAAAAATATATTACAGCTTCCACAAAAATATGAAGCAGCACAACGGTTTCCAGCACTGAAAATAATAAATGTTTCTTGAGCAGCAAATCAGCATATTAGAATGATTTCTGAAGGATCATGTGACACTGAAGACTGGAGTAATGGTGCTGAAAATAAGAGCTTGGTTGCTGAGAATTCTTTAAAAAACATTTTTACAAAAATCGTACTGACCCCAAACTTTTGAACGGTAGCATAAACTAGGGTGTGTTTTGTATTTAGTATATGTATTTTAGTTACAATTTGATGCTGTCACTCTAATAAACATGGCTGTGTTTGTGCCATATAAATATTCTGAAAATACACTGCCCGGCCAAAAAAAAAGTCGCTGTTCGGATTTTAATAGGCAAATACTTAAGAGTCTATGGATGGATCATTATTAGTTATATGTTTGGCAACGGTTATTTTAACCCTAAAAGATTGAGTGTGTAGCTTTTCATTTCTTAAACAATCATGTATTAAGATGTATCATGGCCATATTCCAGAATGGTTAGGAGGGAGCATGAAGAATCATTTTCACACATGAATTGGCACTGACCTTAAACACAGTGTAAGTTTTTGGGATGTGCTGGAGGAGACTTTACAGAGTGCTCACCTCTTGCATTGTCAATACAAGATCTGGACCAAAAAATGATGCACCTCTCGATGGAAATAAATGTTGTGATGTTACTTCCATCGAGAGGTGCATCAATTTTTGGTCCAGATCTTGTATTGACAATGCAAGAGGTGAGCACTCTGTAAAGTCTACTCCAGCACATCCCAAAGACTTTCAATGAAATCAATTTCAACCCTGGTGAATCTTGACATTGTCATCCTGGAATATGGCCATGATGTGTCTTCCTACATGGTTGTTTAAGAAATGAAAAGCTACACACTCCATCTTTAAGGGTTAAAAGAACCGTTGCCAAACATATAACATGCTAGAAACATAATAATGACTGTAATAATGATCCATTCATAGACTCTTAAGTATTTGCCCATTAAAATCCAAACAGCGACTTTTTTTTTTTGGCCGGGCAGTGTATATTCTGAATATATAACAGTTCTGAAAAAAAATATTTGTGCCTGTTTAACCCCCTCAAAAATATATAAATATATATTGTTGATTATGGTCACTCAAACAAATATTCCCTCCCTTACAGCAGATTCAACCTTAAAATTGGATCTCATATTTTAAAAAATAACCAAGAATATTTTTTGTAAAATATTTGATTTGATATGTTTTTAGAATTGATTACAACAACAAAACAATGATTCTGATTCATTACACAAACCATTTTGATAGCAGCCTAGAGCCCTGAAATGAAAATAGAATTAAATCTTTATTTTCTATTAAGTACTGTTATCAAATGTTCAAATAACAGCCATGAACTTACATATTCCATCATGTTGTTGCTCTCACATTTTCTCCTGCTGAGTTTCCAGTGCAGCCCCAGCTGAAAGCGAGACGCAGGAAGATACGAGTTAGACAAAGCCATGCGGTACATATTCAAGCACTTCAGATGCTCAGACACACTTTACACACAAGGGTTAGCATAGGTCAAGCAGTGGCCAGTGCTTAGAGGAGTTTCCTTAATGTGTCTGCGCCGCTACTGGCTGTCAATCAAAGCTTCGAGACACAACAAAACGAACATGACTTTTTACTGCTGACCTTTCCATAGTCTGGTCAGCCTCTGCACTATATCAATGCATCAGTCCAAAATGGCTGCGAGGGCAACAAGCATTTGACAGGGTCAAATGTTAGCAGCCATTTTAATGATCGTTATCCACCACACACCAAGACCTCTTAACATGGCAGCTAAATTGGAGATGGCCGCTGTTCTTATCTTTATGCGTCTCAGATTGCTTCTGCAATGATCTTACCTTGTGATATAATCTGTTGTTTTCCCATTCTAACAATTTCTGAATGGATCTCCGCGTCTGAAAACACACAAGCACAAATAATTAATTAGACACAAACAAAAATAGATGTGCGCGCACACACAGGGTTTTATGCTAATCACCCATCAAACTCTTCAAACACATGTTTAACAAATGCCAATAAAACTCTCAGGGCATGAAGACTTCAGAGGCATTTATGGACCGAAGCTTGTAGTTAAGCACCTTGTAAGCTGCACGTCATGGCCAATAACTTAAAATTTGTAGCTGTAAAATCAGCACCTTTCCACAGCATATAACTCAACAAGCCATGCCTTCTGACATATATCAAATTCACACTCAGTCAATAAGCTGATGTAGTTTGTTACTTGCCTCCTCACTGAGCAGGTTTATTTCTTAGGTGGGGCAATAAGTAATTGACATGGATTAATGGGGGAAGGACGGGACATGTCTGAGGAAGGACTCACTCTCTTGTTGAGACATATGACAGGCCACAGACTGCAGCCCACCGTACAGCAACAGCACAGGCAGCCGCAGAGCAGCCATTTCACATTGACCGGTAGGTTCTTCTTCAAGCATGCGTTTACTCGATTGACGCTCGTCTTGAACTCCTCTGGAGCAACCTACAGTAGATGGGTGAGAAACAAAACGGGTTTGCAATATATGTCAGGAAGCGTTTCTTTGTGCGTTGTCAGTAATAAATAAAATATTTAAAATATAAATGGTAAAATAAAAACTAAATGTTGATTTAAGAATAAGAGAAAAATCAAAGGAATTCCATAAAAAGTCTTTTGCAGATGCTCTCTGGTGATCTTGCAATTGCACGCTTGTAACTTGCCAACTGAGCTCTGACACTCTCAGGGCAAAGGGAGGACAAAAAGATGAGATAAGCCCGTGGCCTGTGGCTGCGCCGTCTAAACAACCTGAATGGCTGCTCATTCCTCTCTGGGTATGTACGCCATAAAACCGGGGTCGTAATCTTTTATGACAGGATGCAAAGGTCTCTTTGCAAACAGCAAAAGAACTCGGAATAAAGCCCAGCAGGCCTGATCTGCACCCTTCAGTCATCATAATCCTGACCTCATCCATCACATGTCACCCTGGGTCACAATACTGGAGCTCCGTTTTATTGCCCCGCACTTCCCTCGGCCTGCTCTTCCCCCTGCAGCCTTTTTGTATTTCTGCGTCCGACCCAGGAAGCTTCCCATTCTTGTGAACGGCACAGTCTTTCTTTCATTATTTTGTCACTGGGAGCTGTGTCCTCCCAGAGCTGCGATCCTTGCCTACTGGAGCCCTGGATGGTTTACTTATTGACAGATTCTGTGGCAAACACGCAGCGTGCCTGGATTAAAACCATTTGAAAGACTTCATCAGGGGATTGTGTAGTAATCAAAAGCTTATACCATGGTGAATAATGGTGTAAGGGTAAAGGTCAACAAGGAAAGATATTTTCAATCAGTATGATTTACTTTGTAGATGGGAGCAAGAGATCATTACCTTTCCTGTGAGAACAGAAGGAAACTCTGTGTCAAATTTGTTGCTTAGTCCAAACCTGCAAACACATATTTTTAAAAGGTTATAATTATGTTGCAAAGGTATGGAAGCCCATTTTTGCCTCATAAGAAAAAATATCACTCTATGGTAAGTCATAATGAGAAAAGTCTATACTAGGCCATAATTATGAGATAGATTAGTTGAAAAGACATAAATATCATAAAAGTCATAAATATGAAATAAAAACTTGAAGATATACTAAGATTGACATAAAAAGTTGAAATTGACAAGTCAATTACAAAAAAAAAAAATCAACCATTTTCATCTCATAATTTCTATTTAGTATGTCATAATTTAGATTTTTATCTCATAATTGTGACTTCGTATGTCACAGTTTTTCCTTTTTGTGTCATAATTACACTTTACCAAAGCATGATTTTTTTTTTTCTTATGTGGCAGAAATGGGCTTCCATTCAAAGGCTCTGTGTGAATTGACAGAAAAAAATAGATAACGTTGGGTTCAGTTGAATTAGACCTTATTAAAGACTTCATAAGCAGCACATAGACACAACAGAATGAGAAAGTTCAGTTTCTACATTTGACTTGAATTGAGAAGGAACCTAAAGGCTGTATAACTGTATTGTCTGATGTCTGTTTATAATCCAGTGCAGTAGGCTGTGCTGCACTGCTGTTTCATGTGTTGTTTACGTCATTAAATAACTCAAACCTTGCTCTAGTCAGATTTTGATTATTCAAATTCTGAAATGTATGCATAACTAACAAATGTACTTGTACTGTTCCACGAAAGTGATTTAATTAAAATATTATCTCTAATGTTTACCTCAGCATAAGTACAATACAGTTACCCACAACTTCAAATTAAAACGAAGATCCTAATGAGTTTGAGTGGGGTTACGGGGCAGCCTTTATCTACGGACAGCAATAAAACCATAAATCTCTAAGCTAACAACAAGACTAAGGGTAACTAGGGATGATTCTTCCGCTTAAAATCACTGTCAGGATACATCTGAAGAAGCCCGGCCTACGTGTATTTTGATTCCACAACTTAGCGACAAAAACATGCAGTGAGCTTAGCATGGAGGCTACACAAACAGACATGACCTAACAGTGACTAACAGCAGTGCTGCCGCATTCATACGCTTACACGGTGATGTGACCAGCGCCACGCATGACCACAGGCTCGGGACAGTATCTGACGAGATGTTCTTCACTCACAATTCTCTCATCTTCTTCTTCTAACTCATAAATGGTATCAAAGTCCGCCATGTTGGGCAGTAGGACGCTCATGACGTCTCTGGCACAGCGCCGATGACATCATCACACCAGTTCTGTACAGGCTGCGTCATCTCAGCGCACGCGGTGCCTAGCGTCCATTGGTACTTTACACGAATATGATACAAAATAAGGTCCTGAACATCTTAAATAGCTAGATGTTTTTCTTTTTCATCAAATACTGATTGAAGTGAGGTGCTTAACCGCAAAATGCTGACTCCTAGTCAATTTCAAGAGGAGAAATTAAGTAGGCTAATAGGCTTTTTGAACTGTTTAATTTTCTGTCAGCTGTTCAGCTCTGTTTGTGACCTGTCTAAAGACAGCTTATAACCCCGATATGTGCGAGTTTGTAGTTTTCTAGCATTAAACATTCAGTTAAATAGACACAATTTTAAAAACACCAGAATGTTGCAAATTTAGTCTAAATCAATCTGTTCTCTTGCAGTAGTTTGTAGCCAAATGTGGGTCTGTAATAATTTTTCCAGTAAATTAAAGGGAAATATATTTGTTTGATCCTATTTTTCTTGGGTAACATGGTTGAATCGTTTGATTGAGTGTTTGATGAACCCTGAAATTTGAGTCAAAATTTAATTATTAATATTTTATTTTAAAAAAAATAAGATTAAGCCTATATTCACAACTTCCAGCCTATTCAATGAATATCAATTGAATATATTATAACAAAATGATGGCATTGTAGTATTATTTTACTTTTTGGTACTGTCAAGAGGGTCAAGACCTCTGAGGTGACATAGGCCAAAATCCCTATTTTATTCTGTTTACCAGACATTTTACTTTTTTTTTGTGCTGTAGGTTAATTTGATGTTATACAGTAGGCCTAATAGTTAGTTGTAGGAACAAATCTAACAAGTCTCATATTTAAGGGATTTGTGCCTCTAATGCTTTAAACAAAGTCATGAGACACCAGTAGGCTAATGTATTTGTGGAATGTGCTATTAAGTCAGTTAATGTGCCAATAAATTCAGGGAATCTCAACTGCTGTAATCAGACTGTTGATTTGTTATAATGTTTCATCTGAACTAAAAAGGTAAATAAATATGTGAACCATGTAAAGCACAATTGTGTAAGAAATGTGCTATAAATAAGCTCATGTTACAACAGAGGGAGAAATGTAGATCTTCCTCCCAAATGTTGGCTATTTATAATAATAATAATAATAATATAATATCTACTATTTCGGACATTTTAATGCAAACTTGTTCGTTTTCCTTGCAGACATTTCCTATTTATGAACATTTTATCAAGGCTTAATGACAGAGCTGTTCCAATTTTTTTTAAGACATTACTCGTAACTTTTTTCGAAATATATTGTTTATGCAACCCAACCATTGGATTGCATAAACAATATGACCCCAAAATGAGCCTCTTTTTTTTTTCTTTTTTGGTCTAATGCAAATTTTAATAAATAGCCTACGGCATTACAGAAATATGTTTAGGTTATAGCCTATAAGCACTTTACACATTAGGTTGCTCGTCCCCACAAGCCCAAAAGTTGTAGGCCTATAAACGTATAAGAGTTTACGGTCGTCTCACGTTTAAAAGGTATATAGCCTAGATAAATACCGGCTGTCTGTCAAGCAGAAAGCCTTAACCAGATAAGCATATAAATATTTTAATTCATTTAATGATATATCAAGACACGATAAAAGTTATTGCAAAACATTTTATTTACACATTGCTGGAATCAAACGTTATACCCGTATCAGGTATGTGACACCTGCACATCACCCCTGTGAAAAGAAAGTGAACGACGTGCGCTTTGGACACGAACTGGAGCATAAAACAGCCTGACATTGCAGGTCATTTGGTTTACTCAGACAATAAAAGTTTAACAGTTCCAGTGTCAGGATCATTATACACCCCGAGAAACGCCGTACCTGTAGTTTTCATTTTATTTACAAACATTTAGATACACTCACCACATACAGAAAATGATATTTATATCTTAATTGAGCAAACACAAACAAACCATTAAAATATTTAGTCTCTGGTTCAGACGAACAAGGTTTTTGTATGTTTTTTGTTTCTTAATTTTAAAAACTATTCTATTAAAACAATATTTGAAGAGCCTCCAGCATTTCGTTGCATTTAAGACGTGATTCTTCTGTTGTAATCCACAACACGCGCCTTGATGCTCGTCACGTAATAGTTAATCCTTTTTGACCACGTGAGTGGTCCGCTTCGGTTCTGTCCTTTCAGCGTGTTGGAGTGCTCAGTTAAAGTTGGACGGTCCAAGTTCGAGTTCACTGAGTGACAGTAACTTGCTGTATGTTCCTCATAGATGGTAAGGCGTTCATTCCTGGGGGTGGGTACAGAGAACCGTGTATATCTGATGGACTCAGCGACCCTGGTACCGGTAGGGGACTGACAGAACCTGGATCGCTGTGGACTGATCCTCCGCTCCCGTCAGACTGACCCATTTTCTTTTTGATTAATTTCCTTTCCTTGGCTCTGCGGTTCTGAAACCAAATCTTTACCTGTAAAGACAAAAGATAAACTGTCATATACCTAAAGGAACAAGTCGAATGGTTTAGTTAGATAAATCTTATTCTATAAGTGAAAATCTAAATGGAAGTAGTTGTACCTGTCTCTCTGAAAGCCCGAGGTTTACTGCCAGTTCGGATTTTCTTCTGATTGTGATGTAGCGATTAAAATGAAACTCTTTCTCCAGCTCCAGTCTCTGGTGGTCTGTGTACACCACTCGATATTTCTCCTTCGTTCTCGTTTTGCCTAAAAAAGTGAAAATGAACGAATACTCATGAAAATTGTGCATATAATGACGTAAAACACTGCTGATAGGCTGAATCAGGAATAAAGTAAAATGTGCATTCTGCGCAAAATGCGCGCAAACCATGATATTGCTATTAATAATATTCTTAAAACAGATGAAGAATTTGTGCATTGCATAATTTCTATAGATTACAGTTATTTTTTTCCCCTTAAATTTATTTGGGAACTTTAATCTCTTGTATTGTTGCATTTACAATCACTATCATTTTAACTACTATAAATCATAACTGAAATATTCAGTCAATTGTATAAACTACATTACATCGCTAGATATTCAAATTGATCTTCTGATCTTCTTTGAGGAGATGTTTTTGAACAAACTGCAAAACAAAGAGACCCAAAGACATTACCCAAATGCCATTGATGTGTTAAGAGACAACACACGTCTTACAAAGAATTACAAGGAGATAACATCAAAAATCTTTTCCTCAAGCCGAGCATGCTGCACTTGTTTGATGTACAGATCAGCTTTCTTTGAAAAATAATTTTTATGAACGAATAAAGACATTTAGGACGTAACTAATGTTTTTAAATTATAAGTTTAGCTGCGAACACTTAAACTAACATCTAATATAAAATATGACAATTTAACTTAACGTGTCATTTCCAAAACATTCATTTATTTCAACTGTAGAAATAAAAATGGCGTTTACAGTAAGGCGGTTGTTTTCTTTGAGATTTTTTTTCGCTGTTGTTTTAACATGCGCCGGAGACAGGAGAACTTTATTTGCTGTGAAATTTGTCACTCTTTGAGGTAATATAACCCTCGAGAACAGAGACAGGGAAAGACGCGCTGCTGCATATCAAAGTGAAAAAGGTGTTGAAAGAAGTCGCCGCCTGAATATGACAGATAACCCTCAAAACCTGAGACAATGTAACAGGAAAAGTAGACCTCACATCTTGTTTACGGGAGTCGCAAATTAGCATTACAAGTGACCCTGGCGCCAATTCCCAACACTTTAATTTTGCAACAAGTATTTCTCATGAGTTCATTTTTTTTTCCTCACGGAAACAAATATCCTACTAATGTGAATCAGATAATCCGTTTCTGAAACGGAATGTTTTACGCAAAGAATTGTGGAGGGAAGAAGGACAGTTCTGTAAAAAAAACTACCATTTCGTAATATTTAGTCAGATGTGCAGTTAGTTGAGGCAAACAGCAAACAATGTATAATTAATTGCACAAGGTTATTTTGCACGATTTGTCCTCGTGTAAATTATTTTTCTAGCTAGCCTACTAAAAAAATAGAAAGCAAATATTTTGATTTTTTTTCCCCTTTTGTTATAGCCTACTAGACATATGTATTCGTTCTTATTTTTTCCTATAAATATTTTTACTTTTTTTTTTAGTAGAACCTGTGCATCTTAATTTTTTTACCAGACTTAAATTATAATAATTATAAATATCATTTTTTATTTTACTGCAGCGAGAAAATAGATCAAAGGCCTAAGCGGTGACTGTCATTTTGTACTTTCACTTTTTTCGATCACTGATTTCAGCACCTTCGAAATATTGCACGTTTTCAGATTACTTAATGACTTTTTTTTATTATTCTTAGCAATTTTTGAAAGACATTTGTTGGCCCTTACCGGTTGATGACGACTGGACGGTTTTGCTCATCCACTGATATGAATTACGCCTTTCTCTCTCAGGGGAAAGTTGGGCCACAGAAATGTTTTCAGGTGGTGGAGGCAGCACTGCTGATCCAGGGCCGTGCATGGCATTATAATCAGGCGAGCAGTAGGAAACTTGTCCCGGGGATGAACTGCTCATAGGTGCAGAAATGGTGTTTGGAGGTCCGAGGCTGTAGGCGCCCCAGTCCTCTCTCGGTGCGCCGTAAGGAGCGCCCCATGCCCCCGCTGACTGCGCGTGTGTGTCCATGTTGGGCACATGATGGTATCCTGTAAAATCTGAATATTGAGATGTGGAGACAAAATTCTGTGGTGGAAGACTGATGCCAGATCGTCGCACAGCTCCTTGGTGATACATGCTTCCCTCCTTATCCAAAAGGTATCCAACGTACATGATTCGAAAGAAACCCCTAAAATAACTTTTTTAAGGCAACATGCCAGCCATGCATCAAACCAAATATCACTTAAAAACAAGGCCTGACTCAAAACTTTTACTGTTTATCTCAAGGGTGGTAGTCCAAAATGATCTCCAGGTCACGCGACGTAGTCCTTGACGTGCTTCAATCAAACATGATGTGACTCTGTTGTCAAGGTGGTGCTGGCAAAGGTATAACCAAGCCCTCCTGACGTCAGCCACGACTTCAAAACCTCTCGATTTGCATTCAAATGACCAGCCAATAACACCACCAAGACCTTAGATTCCCCTAGCGCCAGATTTTCGCATCACCTCAGACTTATACCCCTTCTGTAATATTCAACAATATTCAAACTTACTCTAGGCTATATGACTTTAGGAATCAATACATTACTCTGTGAAAAAAATATTTAGTTCAAAGTGATTGTCTATCCTCAAAGCAGCCATTTTGAAACGTGTTTTGTGAAGTTCGACTTAAACTCCAAATACCAAAAAAGTTCAAACAAGCAAATAACGAACTTGACTTTTATTTTATTTTTTATAATAATATTTGAGATTAACAATATTTGACTACAGATGTATTTATTGTGTTAATATACTAATAAATAATATTTTATCATAGCCTATATTTATAATGTATGTACCTATTTATAAAACAAGTATAACAGTAGGTCTAATAACAATAATAATAATAAACTTAATTTTATTGTTAAAAAGTGTTGACCATAAAAGTGAAATAAGCTGTGACGTGCTTATAGGCGAGCAGCATCATTCAGCGATTAATGGCCGCTTGAAGTTTTACTGCTCTAGTCTCTCTAATGAAGCTAAACCTGTGGATATGGGAACGTCACATCTGCATAGTACCCATGCCACTTTCTCGCCTCCAGAGTCCATGCGTATTTGTTAAAGGATACTCTTGTAAAAGAGGTGCAAAGCGGGAGAAGGTGTCTTGAAGTAAGGCGAACTTTTCACATTCCGCATCCCTCACACCATGACACTCTCGGGTCACACTTCACAGCTAATTCCGGTTTATGGAAATGTGAGGTATCACCTACAGTACCCATGCGACGACAGTGTGTCGTGCGTGTCGCCATGTAGTCGAAAGATTTAACGAGTTGTTAATTCATTTTACTGCGAGGATTCTGGGGTATTTTAATAATTAACATATTCAGACAGTAGCTTGTTCAGGCTCGACTGTCTTGTCTCAGATGTTAAGGCATAAGGACAGTACATTTCATGTTAAAATGAGTGTGTTTTTACTTGAGTTATTACAAAGATCTCTTCAAATGTTTTACGTACAACTATAATTTATTTTACATTCGTTCATTTTAAAAAGGCACATTAAAAAATGCAGACTTGGCTATTCTGTGGTAGGCCACACTTTTTATATTTCAGTTGGCTTAAATATTATCCAAGTATAGATAGCATTAAATTAGGTTTTATATATATATATATATATATATATATATATGTGTGTGTGTGTGTGTGTGTGTATGTGTGTGTAATTATTTTTGCTTTAAATAGTTCTAGTTGACATGTCCTGTGGTGTGACATATATTTTCCACTTAAAACTATTAAATTACTTTTTTAAATTAACACTATGTTCATTTAAAAAAAAAAAATGCTCTCACTCTATATATATATATTTATATAATCCCCATGAAGTCTCACCTATATGATGCCATAAAATGCATATATATTAATTTAATTTTACAGTTAACAATAATGTTTTAAATTATTTTAATTCATTTGATTTATTTTTAAAAACTGCACACAATAATTTTCAAGGAGGCAATCTATAAATCCATATCTCATCTTTATCGAAAAGTAATATAACTGAACTGCAGATGACTATACTAATTTAATTTTAGCTTGCAGTTTGTTCACTAAACTTTTGATTAACAAAGAGCCAACCATGATTGCATGATAAATCATCCCATGTCTGAATGATCGAGTGAGCTATGCAAAAGTAGGACAATTTTTGGCAGATTTGTGATGGTGCACAGATAAAACTTTTATGCTCTCGGCCATTTTTATGCTACAAGTAAATATCTCAAAACAATATTTAATGTGATTCCTCTGTGAAAATGACTGACCTTTGAACACAGTAAGGAACTGCATTTCACCTTGAACTGTTGTTTCAGCAACAGTGAGACTGTTAATCAAAACCGCTTCAGTTTATAACAAATAAATCTGCTGGTTTAAATAGCCTAGCCTACTTTAGCAACATATTTAGAGCATTAAAAAAAGAAGATAAATCCAATTAGGATTATATCAAATTAGGTCTATACCCCTATTGGGAAAAACATGTCATATATGACATATCTGATAGCCTATATCAGCTTGAACAGGTTTTTTTTTTTTTTTTTTTTTAAAAAAAAGAAGTACAAGGTGGTCTACAAGCTCTAACTAGCCTGGTCAAGGTTTACTAGGTCAATCTCAACCCCACCATAGTCCAACTAATCCATTATCTATCTTGGACCAGTTTATGACCTCATGTCTCTGCTATTGCACTAAAATCAGGAAATCTCCAGGCTTTAACTGTTGAATTATGATTCATGTTATTATTAATGATCCAGAACAATTCTATATAGGTGACTGATATTATTTATATAAGCCTATGAGATCAGTAAGATGCAAGCATGAACACATCTGCTATGATATCAGGTCATTTTCAGAATGACAAAGAAGGTATGAATAACTGTTATAGTTATTATAGTTACTATAGTAAACGAGTTTGGGGTCAAACCATTACTTTTTGTTAGAAAACATACCGTTTCAATACTGCTCCAAACAATTAGCCAAAAAGTGAACTATGTAAATATAGCCTATATGATGGTAATATACGATATGGATAAATGTTTTATATTGTTTTTTTTTTTTGTTTTTTTTTGTGCTGAATATGTGATCATAATATTCCCTACCATAACAAGCTGAAGGCAAGATCTGGGTGTTGCGAGAGAACACGTTGCTGATGCAGGTGTACGCAATAAAGAAAGCGACAGGTTGGTTTGGAGACTCAACACACACAGCGCGGCGACGCCCTCTGCTGGTCGATCAGCTGCAAGAGCGACTCAGTCTGAATTAAAAGGTAGTTGCTGGACGGACACATTTTTTATGAACATTTTCTGACATATGTGGCACAAAACATTTTTCCTTTCATCCTGAAGAATGAATAATTCATTCATTATAAACAATCAGCGCCATTACAGAAAGACCTCTAGGGGGCAGTATTGACTAGGTTATGTCCTGTTTGTACGCGTCGTGTCTAACAGCTGAAGACTAATCATTACACCGACTGAACATCACATTTTTATTAATTTATGTGAATTACTTGTAATGATTGAAACAAATAAGAAATGTTTGTTTAGAATAAAGCCTTTGCATGATTATTAGCCTACTATAATATTAAATACAATACTAAAGAAACCCTACTGTGGTCTGCCAGAACGTACAAGTTTAAGATGGCTGGCTTTATTTAAGAAATCACACTCTCTCTTAGTTTGGCCAAGCTATTTTGTTACTTATTCATTTATTTGTTAGTATTTTATCAACATGTTATGTGATTCTGTTGAAATTCTGTGAGTCTCCAATAGATGGAGATGAACCTCAGAGAAAAGGAAGAGGTTTTGAAATGATTGAGCTGAGTGAGATCTCATCTTAAGGAAGAATGATTTATCTGAGGGTAAAATGCTATCAGTGTGACAGATTTACAACTTTCCTGAAAAGTTGAAAATAACATGTGTGTCCCAAATGGGACACACTGTTCATAAGAATATTGCTTCATTGCCTGTTTATTAGGACTTTTCCAACAAATTCCAAAACAGAACAGTTGCACAGAACAGATGGCATGACTAAAATAAGAGCAATTGCATAAACTTTTACATGTGCATGGGAAGACTATGAAGGCAGTATGTATTGATTTTACTGGCTAGATCTTATTAGCTTGGTCCAAATGGACTTTTTTTCTTTATTTCTTGGGCTTTCTGTTAGTTACAACCAAAGACTCCCATCAGTTTAGCGGTTATACTCAAACTGAGTTCATTCTGAAAGCCTCTGCCACCAAAGATTTTCCAAAGATTTCACATTACCAATAATCATTTGTGAGTTCATCATCATCATCAGTAATCCCATCTTGTTCTTCTTTACAACATAAACCAGGAATATTTGGTTATTAGACCCAATAGCATAGAGTAGCCTATCTTTAGACCATTTTTTTTGTTCAGTGCTTGAGTCCAGAGTTCTCATAGCGCTGTAGATCTGATTCTTCTGAATTGTTTACAATGTCAGAATTCTTGACATATAATAAATAGTTTATTTTTAATCATTGCAGCGCTGTGGGGACAAAAAGAATTTACTTTGAACTGAAGGCCAAAGTCTAAGACAACTATTTTTACGACAAATAGTCTGTGTGATTTAGTCAGAACTCTTTGACCCTGCTCTTTGGTCATCGTGGGAGTTTATTTGGGGCTATTTGTATTTTCAGTGCTACCTTTCTGGGAAAAGGTGGGCAAAAGCCATAATCTGTGGTAAATTAAGCCCACTCCATTGTCTCAGCTATAGGTAAGAGGTACGGAAGTGGTTCCCCCCCAACCCCGATCCTGCTATTCCCTACACTCCCTCACCAGAACACAGCGTGGGAAGTGTGAGCGGAGGGGAAGACCATTAATGGAAATTGTACAGAGGAAGGAGAATGGGGAATGATAGGATTTCAAGGCATTCTGTTTTGTCACTGATTACAGGAATGAGTTTTGGCAGACTCCCAAAGGCCCCAATATACCATCTCTGTTTTAGTGATTAAAGAAGCATCTTGCCACCGGGGGGCTGTTTTCCTTGGGAAGGGACTCTGGAAGTGGCAACGTAGGGATTTACACATTGTTGAACAAGAAAAACAAAATGGTCCCAATAGGAGACAGCCTTTAATTAGATGCATACTTGATGTTTTTCTCAGAGATAATATAGCAGATTCCATTGTAAACTATGAAGTTATAAAAAAGACTACAATTCACAATCCCATAATATACGAGGAAGGGGCCAAACAAATCCTAGTAACAGGATTTTATAGTTCTGGTATAGTTTATATCATAACATTAACCCCTGGTTTCACAGACAAGGCTTAAGCTAGTCCTAGACTAAAATGCATGTTTGAGCTGTTTTAACTGAAAGCAACTTGCACTGACATATCTTAAAATATGTCAGTGTCATTATTTTGTCTCAAGATGCACACCAGTAATGTTGTTTCTAGTGTACATTTATAAAAGCTACTTAAATATCCTAATTGAACCTAATTGAAGTCCTGTCTGTGAAACCGGGCCTTTGTGTCTTTGAATACATTTTTTACGTTTCTTTGTGCTCACCATATTTAGTCTGCATTTATTTGATCAAAACTACAATAAAACAGTAATATTGTGAAATATTGTTACAATAAAAAACTGTTTTCTATTTTAATACCAAATTTTCAACATCATTACTTCAGTCTTCAGTGTCACATGATCCTTCAGAAATCATTCTAATATGCTGATTGGCTGCTCAAAAACATTTATTATTATCATCAATGTTGAAAATAGTTGTGCTTAAAGTTTTTGTGGAAACCATGATTCATTTTTTTCAGGATCCTTTGATGAACGCAAAGTTCAAAAGAACAGCATTTATTTAAAATAGAAATATTTTGTAACATGATGTCTTTACTGTCACTTTTGATCAATTAAATGCATCCTTGCTGAATAACGCCATGATGAAACGCCACTGTGTGTTGCTAGGAGATGAACAGTTCTGCTTTATCTTTAATATTTTCAATGGCAAAATTGAGCAAAAACAGACAATACTGTGACTAAAATAACACAATGTTAACATCTTATTTACTGCATTTATTTGATCAAAACTAAAATAAAACAGTAATATTGTGAAATATTGTTACAATAAATACTGTTTTCTATTTTAATACCAAATTTTCAACATCATTACTTCAGTCTTCAGTGTCACATGATCCATCAGAAATCATTCTAATATGCTGATTGGCTGCTCAAAAACATTTATTATTATCATCAATGTTGAAAATAGTTGTGCTTAAAGTTTTTGTGGAAACCATGATTCATTTTTTTCAGGATTCTTTGATGAACGCAAAGTTCAAAAGAACAGCATTTATTTAAAATAGAAATATTTTGTAACATGATGTCTTTACTGTCACTTTTGATCAATTAAATGCATCCTTGCTGAATAAAAATATTTAAAAAATATTACTAAATGTAATGTGTTATATAGTACTGTTTCTATGTTAATAAAATGGAAATTATGCTTATGCTCACTGAGCAGTAATATTCATGTTCATTTAGAGCAAAGGAAATTGAGAACTCTGATTAGCTGCGGAGCTCGGAGACTGTATGTACTTCCTGTGAGTGTGGAAAAATATGAGGTGTGCATGAATGCCACGTTTGTGCTTACAGCTAGAATATGATGACCCCTAACCCTCCCAACATCCTTCCCTTGTTTATTTATACTTCATATTCCTGAATCAGTTTACGTCTCACAGCCTTCATTAACACACGCCAATCCATAATCAGTCAAGTGAGTTTTTACCAAGTGTCCCGTAAACACTGTATATCTCCATTATGACAAGCAGAAACAGCAACGACATTCACCTCTGGCGTTTTAGTGCCAAAGCTGGGGGGCACTGTTGGCCCTTAGGAAGTTTAGTGTTTAGAGTCCTGTAGTGATGGGAATGATGGAGAAGCCCTTCCTTTTCTTGTTCACAGAGGTATTGTCCTGGTGACAGACAGACTGCCGTCGCCTCGCCCCGCTCAGGAAATGTGTCCCTGTGGCCAAGGAGCAGGAGGAAGAGCGCACAGATGACACACAGCCTAACCATCTCCACCAAAAATCTTAGAATAGATAGCAGCAAAATGTTGCTGGAAATATGTATAGACCTATTGGAAAGGAAGAAAACTACAGTAGAGTGTCATTGAATTATTTCTGTGCATTTTTATTCATTAGATGTATAAGACATAAAATAAAGGCATGTACTAGTACAAATGCAATCATGACTCTGAAAATGTGCTATATATAAATATATAGATCTTTATTTATGCTTGGTTAATATTAAAATACAGTTATAATACAAAAAATATATGTAGGAAATATCAGTGCATACAGTTTTACTTCACAAATACCAGTCAACATAACAACATTTATGAAAGCATCATTTGGCAGTATATACATTTCATTATTTGGAAGACAGTCCATCAGCTATGAATAGGACTTAAAAACAATAATTGTTGGCAATAACGGGCCTAACAGCTTTTTCAAATGTCAATATAATCTGGTTTAACCAATACAATGATTTCCCACCCATTCCATCCCACAGTGTTGGTTTACTTGCATACAGATGTTAAGGAGTTAATACTGATAGCACCTACATGTGTGCACATGCTTTAACTATAATTATCATGTCCATTTATATAGTGACCAGCCTGTTGACAATATTATAGCCTGCCCTGCAAGCTTTAGTAGTATTTTAGCACAAAAGACTACTGAATCAGTAACAGAATACCTTCCTCTGGTTAATAGCTGCACAACATATTACGTGCTGTTATGTATACAGTAGTGTAAACAACATAAATATGGAAAGTACACAATGCAGTCTAACTATTGTTGAACAGAGCAAGGCCTTTTTTATTGTGGTCCACATTTGATCAATAATTAACAGAATGTTTCCTATTAAATGTGCATGAATAATTTACTTGCTGAGGCTTTTGAAGCCACTTTCACAGTGATAGACTGGATGTTAGGCACCCATAAGCCATATGTAAAGAACCAGAATGAACAGCATGATCTTCTGCCAGAAACTAATACTATATGCGGGAACAAAAGTGATTCATTTTAACTTCATTGTGCAATACTCAGGAAAACGTCCCTCAGACTGGCGCGACAGAACATGAAACACAATGTGCATCCTAAGTGTTGATGATCAATGTGTCCTGCAATTTCAGATTGAGTTCTGGGAAGGAACTTCAGACCACACATTCAATTATTCATGATCTGTGGTCTTTGTTTGACAGTTTGTCTGACAGTTGCGTGAAATGCGAGTGAAATCTGTTCTAAAGAAAAATATTTATTATCCTAAAAAGGGAAAAGAATAAGCTTTAGTGAGCTCTGAAATAATAATTTTAGCAAAATAAAAATAAAATATCACATAACCGAAAATTCCAGTTTTCATTTCAATAAAATATTTATCTAGAAATAAAATAAGGATTGCCTTTGTCCTCTCCTTCTAACCACTGAACAAATGATTTCATAATTAGCCACCATTCTGTATGAAGAATGCCATTTCACTGGGGAAAACAGTGCCGTTATTGTAATAAAATGTGCCTGTTGTGTTCACAGTAGACAGCGGGAATACCTGAGGTGGTCCATAGCTGTATCTCAGACTGCCACAATGATACGAGTGGCAGTCCACTGTACTCATGTACTCATACACTACCTTGAAAAGGTCAAATGTGAAACTCTGAATGACCGTTCCGATATCAGAATAAAGTGGAATGAAAAAAACGTGGGGAAAAAATAAAGTAGACTGAATGTGCACCCAACCAATCAGACTTCTGGTGGCTTACAAGTGCAGACCAACTCAGACGGGTGGTGTGGAGTAACGGACCACATAGTTATAGTCTGGAGGTGGGCTATGACATTCCAGCTCTGGGTCAAGAGAGGAGTCCTCCAGACTCAGGTCCAGTGAGGGAACAAGCGCTGGGTATTTCTCCTTTTCACCCTCCAGCAGAACGGACTCCTTGCTTTTGCTCTTCATCCTGTGGGAGGAGCAAATGGGTTTTAATTATGGCTGTCAAGCAATTAAAATTTTTAATCTAATTAATTACATTATGTGGTGATTAATTAATCGCACATCGAATTTGACTGATAAATTACCCCCGAAAGATAATTTAAAGTCATTATTGTGTAAAGCATCAAATAGACATTACAAAAAAGTAGCTTCAGAAAGAAATATTTGAATTGATTCAACATAGAATTTATTACACAAACTTTTGGACCATGGGGTTGAGTAAATGATGACTGAATTTTCGTTTTTGGGTGAACTAAACCTTTAATGTTTTATTTTTATTTTTAATTAATATGGAAATATGAAATTATTTTATTTAATTAAATTATACTCTAATAAGAAACTAAAACTGCCAGTAGGTGGCGGTAAATGTCTTAATGATTAAGTCATTCATTCATTCATTCATTAGATTCGTTAATTCATTCAGAAGTGAAGTAAAAGGTTGTCTTTATGAATTGTCCACTGAATCATTCGTTCACTCGAGTCATTCAAAACACGGATTCAGAAATGAAACGCCACTGTGTGTTGCTAGGAGATGAACAGTTCTGCTTTGTCTTTAATATTTTCGTTGGCAGAATTGAGCAAAAACAGACAATACTGTGACTAAAATAACAATGTTAACATCTTATTTATTGAACTATTGTATAAAATCAGTATTGCATTTGCACTCGTACTATTTGGGACAAAAATAGCATGTTATAAAAAAATAGTGATATTGCGCTAGTTACTCATGTGATATACACTAAAAAATAACTGTAAAAAAACGAGACAAATTTACTTAGTAAAATACCATTTTCCATTAAAACAGTAATATACCATAAAACAATGCATTCTGGGTAATTTTATTTGTCGTTTTCAAGAAAGTAAACTATAACTTGAAAATGACAAATATTACCCAGAATGCATTGTTTTTACAGTATATTACTTCTGTAGGCCTATAATACGATGCATTCTGTATATTACAATGCATTCTGGGTAATATTATTTGTCGTTTTCGAGAAAGTAAACTATAGGCTACTTTCTAGTGTAGCTTAACTATATCATATGATGTAAATATGAGACAAAAACTCAAACAGGTTCATTTTTGCCCCCATATCTTGAATTTTAAGGAGATTGTAACTGTATTCTATAAGCTTCAACGCTACAACAGTGAATTGTTGCCCTGCATCATATCAAAGTCCCAGTCTTGGATCATATTTGTCATCAATCAACTGTATGAAATGTCAGATGACCTACGTAGGTCTGGGGTGTGGCAAGTGCGTTAATAATTTTAACATTTTTTTTTTTTAACCGTAATTAATTAATCTAATTAACACGTTAAATCGACAGCCCTAGTTTTATGTACCCAAATTGAAATGAGCATTTATACAAATACATTTTGAATAGTATTATTTTGTTGTACTGTGTATGCAAACTTTGCTCTGTGTGTTGCTTTGGGTTTCAATAACATTTCATCTGGGGTCACTGGGTCAGACACCCTGGAGGGAGTCTGTTAGCACTGCTTTTAGTCTAAAGGGGCGATCATTTGCAGTAAATATCTATACGAAACAGATTGGCATGTATTGGGGCCTGTACACAGTGTGAAGCAGAGCTGTCAGTGCCAAGCACTTCACATATGTGCATACTAAATGTGGGAGTACCAGGTGGAATCCAGAGGCACAATGTGGAGGGAGACTCTTGGACAGCAGTAAAGCTGTAGAAGGTCAAAGGTGACAGTGATTGAGTGGGTCCTTGGCAGGGGCCGCCTCTTTACAATATATACATCATTCTCTACATACACCGAATGGCTCTTTTTTTCCCATGGCTGTGACCATGGCAACCTGTGCATGGCTTCGCCAGCTGGTTGCAGGCTGTGCCCAGCTTTTTATCATATCGGGCTAGGACATGGAGGGCATTGGACATGGAAAGACGGGGGAGTGCTGACAGAGGCGAGACAGGGTGTTTTTAATGAAAACCGGTTGATTATGCTCATTTGCTTTGAATCTTGGCTCATCAATCATTGAAAGAGACACACAAGCTCTGTAATCTTCCCTGCTGCTGTATTTCTGTTGTAGAGAATGTGAGGGTGTGGTGTTATTAAAACTCAATTCTAATTGGTCGATCGCAGCATTCAACGGTCTGATATTTCCTAATATTCGCTGATGTCTAGAGCAATGCTGTATATCAGTCCACTCATCTGACTGAAACTGGCACTACTTTCATGTCTCGCTCACATCTCAGTTATTGATTATAGTGAAAATGAACTTTAGTATTAATATTACTATAATATTGTTACAGTATTCATCTTGTTACTACAGTAGGCTGACAATTTTGTACATTGTAGTGCACATTTTTTCAGTCACGGCACCCTTTGAAAATTTTCAAAAATTTGTGGCACCTTACACTAGTGTTGTCACGATACTGGAATTTATAACTTCGATACAATACCTTGAAAAGTATCGAAATTCGATTCCATGGGGAAGAACCACCATATATACTGCCATATAGATATTTTTAATATTATTAATATTAATATAGCCCTGGCATTATGGTGTTACCACAACCCAACTACCCTTATCTAATGCCAATCGCATGTTTAGACTGAACACTTCTAACCAGCATGACCAATTATTTAACCACTATGCCTCTCCAGGTCTGAGTCATAAACCTCCAATCAGTAAGAGATTATCACTATTTGTCTAGCTGCAATTGGTGGTGCAAACTGTTGCCCTCAAACATTAGGATGCCGTATAGTCCATGAGGCCCTAAATGCAATTTAGAGGATAACCTTTGTAGATTAACCCTGGCCTTTGCTACATTGGAAGACCATAAACAGCGTCTCAGATCTCAAATGGTTTAACAAAACCAAGGCTAATCCAGTCCAATGGCTTTCCATTAATAACTTAAAAGGCCCCCTTCGCTTTAGTTTTCAACACCATTTGCCCTGGGGACCTTTTATGAACAAGTCATGTTGTCTCAGACCCCAGCACACTTTTGTCTGTAGTTAATAAATTATTAGGCTGGTCTAAGACGAGAACTGACAATGTTTTAATCATCTATTTTTTTCATCAGTCAGTCAATATATTTAAGTTTTATACATTCTGTAGCAAAAATACTAGGACCCTAAATGAAATATATTTCACTATTAAGCACTCATTCTTTCAAATACTTCCTCATATAAAATAAATGCATAATTCAATGCATATTACTGTTTGAAATGGCAAAATACCATATCTGTAGCCGCGCTGTTTCAGTGATGGAGTCAGAGGCCATTACAGTCCAGGCGATACAAACAAAGATGCTAGTTACCAGACCTTACAGCCAGCTTTAACAAGTCACACGCCCAGCCCTGCTTTTGTTGTCTGGCTGTTGAGATTGTCACCTTAGGCAATATCTCTCCACTGTGCCATTGTTTGAGAGACTCTCGTGCAGGCACGTCTCTCAAAGAAAAGGGGTAGTGACTGGAGTCGTGTGGAGCTTGGGGGAGAAACTGTATGACAATTGTGTCATCTACATTCCAGCCCAGTGGGAGGGTCTCCAGGGCATACGCCGGCAGCCCTACCCATTCCTGTGGTTCTGGACGTGGCCAGGCAAAAGCTCTAAACAGGACTGAATGTACTGTACTCACGCTCGGGCCATGAAACTCCGCGGTCGGGCCAGTGACTCCAGGTGCTTCAGTGTCTTCAGGTCATCTGAAGATAGACCTATTCCACTGTCTGACTGCCCACCCTGTGAACAACCAAAGATGACTTAACCACAGACACTATATTTTTGCATTGTTTCGTAATGTGCAAATGAAGTGCCATTTTCTAGAAAAACAAGCTCTTCACCTCGTGGATCTTGTTGGTTCCGTTCTCCATGATTACTTCATCAAAGGTCTTCACACTTGCTGGGCGGATCTTGATGTTCCTGAAAGCATCAAATACTCCACATCAGATCAGTATGGAAAGTTTCTCATGACATCATGTCTGGCAGATTCAAACAAATACATAAAACATACTAGAGTAAGAGGGGTGTGTTTGGTATCACAGCTTCCAAGTAGAAGTTCAATACTGTGTTGAATATAATACTTTTTCATTTAATTTTACACAGCAGGGTAAAGTGATAGCTCTTTAATTCAGCTTTAGGGATAACAGGGATAGCAGCATTTCAATACTATTCTCTACAAATATACTTGAATGACCCATGGAAACAAGAGTTGGATAAATATTATCTTAAGTAGGCATAAATCCTGAAACTGCATTTGTGGTACAAGAGGAAATTCCTTGAGGGGCCCTTAAAGCTACGAGGACCGTTCCTTATCAAGAAACAATTAGTGCTTTCCTTCAACCATTGCCTTATTTTAAAACATTCAAATGAAGGCCATTGGAATGAAGTGTGGTGCATGTTTGGTTAGAACAGGAAAAAGTACTGTATGGAAACCAGAAACTAGATGGTAGAACTTTATCTACAAAAAAAAAAACAAAAAAACACATTTCTAAAAAAGCTTTAAATAGTCCTCATGAATAATGACACACAGACTGATTTTTAACAACAGAAATACAAATACAGATCAGTCTGAGCATATAACTTCTAAATGGATAAGCTATCTTACCAAGCCGTCCCGGAGTCTCTAAGAGAGACGGGTCTGGTGGAGGTCTCCTCTGTGGGGTTTGGGTTTGAGGGGTCTGCTTTGGTCAACAGGGCTGTGTTGATTGGGATGTAATGCTTTCCCTCCTAAGAGACACAAAGTGTTTAAAAATTCAGCTCATTTTAAAACTGTGACATCACCCTGCATATGGTATTACAAAATTCTGGAGGAATCTGCACATAAATCTGCAGGAGAATGTGTGAATATGTTTTATGGAGACGATGTTATTAGGGACAGTCCAGGCAGTACTCTAAGCTTGATTCCTTATGTGAGAGAGAAGGAGTTTGGATGGCTTCCAATTCAGATGGCTTAGAATATGTTTTGATCTCAGTGCTGTGTACTGAGACCATATCTTCATATTATAAATCAAATCCATTCCTTACCTTTTCTTTTTGAACTAAGAAAAAATGTATCAGAACATACTGTACCCTCAAAAATGGTAGATTTTTACATTTATTTTGCTTGGATAATGTGTTGATTAGTACAGGCATTGGATTTCACAATGCAAGTTTCACAATTTGAGCTTTTACGTTGACTTGGTCTGTGAGATACAATTTGTATAATTTTGTAATTGAGAATATAGGATGTGTGCATGTAAATATAATATTTTTATATCTATTCTTGTATTTGCTTTAACATACACTACCTTTCAAAAGTTTGGGGTCAGCAAGATTTGTTTTGAAAGAAATTAATCGTTTTAAACATTAAATTGATCTAAAGAGACAGTAAAGACATTTATAATGTTACAAAATATTTCTATTTTAAATAAATGCTATTCTTTTGAACTTTCTATTTATCAAAGAATCCTGAAAATGTATAATGGATTCCACAAAAATATTAAGCACATCTGTTTGCAACATTGATAATAACAAGAAATTATTCTTAAGCACCAAATCAGCATATTAGAATGATTTCTGAAGGATCATGTGACACTGAAGACTGAAGTAATGATGCTGAAAATTCAGCTTTGCCATCAGAGGAATAAATTACATTTTAAAATATATTCAAATAGAAAACAGTTCTTTAAAATTGCAATAACTGTTACTGTTTTTACTGTATTTTTGATCAAATAAATGCAGCCTTGGTGAGCATAAGAGACTTTTTTCAAAAACCCTAAAAAATCTTAATCCCTAAACTTTTGAATGGTAGTGTATATATGTATTTGACTTCATGCTTGTCTTAAATTTTATTTACAGTCACTCTGAACTCACATTAATAACTCATTCACTGTGACTAGCTGTTAAAAGCAGTTTGGAATGACAGTCTGGCATGGTTTTCCTGTGTAATGGTAAGTGCATCTCTCATCCCATAAAATCCTTGTGGTTTTGCTGTGGTCAGAGTCTTTAAACTTTCAAATACAGTTTGTGGGAAAGACATACAAGGATAATGAAGTGAATGACATCGTACCTGCTGCACACTAGCCTGGAGCAGATCTCCTAGCCTCTCTACCAGTTCTGTGAAAGTGGGCCTTTGGGATGGTTCTCCATGCCAGCAGTCTAACATGGTTTGATATCTATGGAGAGAAACATGCGCATGTTAAAGAACTTCCTTTGAACATAGTGTTCAATACGCCATAATCATAAATTGCAATTCTTCAGCAGCTACACAAACCCTCATGAATAACGTCCTTTGCCTTGACCTCTAGGTTAGTCTGCAAATCCGGCTTTATCCAATTATTTACAGTCATCAATAATATTCAGTGCGTGACACGAGGAGTGAGGCTGAGTGTTTTCATTGCACCGTTCTCAGGGTGAGAGTTTGTGTTGAGAGGAACTTCCTCCTGCTTTACACAAGCTGTCAGCATCTCTCCCCACAAGGGACGTCTGGGGTCCTTTATTGGATTTTGCAGTGGTCTGTAATGGTTAAGTTTATCTGAAGGCTAAGGTTCAGTTGTGAAACACTGGGGCGTCAATGCAGCGACCCGGCATTTGAGTAAATGATCACGGGCGATGATTGAGCTGTATCCTGTTTATACTGTGGTGTTGCACTCACAGGTCCTTATACAAATAAAGCATGTTAACCATGAAACTCTCTGATCCCGTTTGATTAGCACGACATTGGGCAATTTGGAGTATGGAAAAATTACAGTACTAGTTGATGACTCATTACTTCCTTACGCTAATCACCTAATATATCCATCTGGGTTTGAATTCGGTAGTCATCAGAGAGGAGGTATTCTTCTCATGGACTGTGTAAGAGATTAGCAGGAGGAAGCAGGACTTCTAAAATGGTTATTTTAATGAATCCAGATGGAGCGACTCCTTAAACTAACAGGAAGTCCAGAAAATTGTTGAATAGTGGTTCCTCTGAAATCAACGATACTACAGGATGTTATATATCCCATCAAGCTGTGCTCACATCTATGGCACACTTTTCATGGAGATAAATGGAAAATACATTAATGAAAGCCAATAGCGTTTAGTTCAATTTATTGAATAGTTATGCGCCTGTGGGATGGTGGGAACAAGTTCATCATTAAATGGGTGAATCAGTCTGGACGGATGATCTGGACAAACCCCTGATTTCTGAATTGCAGTCCTTTTCATCATTTACAATAGGGAAGTTTGGGTCAGGGTCAGGAATAAAGTAATGTTTACCCTGAGTCCAGTAAATAACTTGATCAACATTTCTGCTACCTCCATCAAAAACAACATTCAGGTGATACAGACCCATATCTGCAATGTTAGGTGACATGTTCTTTGAAGCTAAATGGACTTGGCACCAGAAAGGCTGTATTTATGAGTGCCGCATTCAATTCAGGTCTGAGGTCTGGACTGCGTTTTGTAGGTCATCTCCAATCACCATCTGTCATGACCTCTTGTTATGTTCAATTAGCCAGACTTGGCGTGTGCGATTGCAAATTTGAGACTCGCATTACGCACTTTGTTTTAAACATAAGTGCTCCGTTCGTGTTTCCAAATGTTTGAGACAGAGGGTATAATACAGTTACAGAATATCAGATATGAAAAATTACCATCCTGAATGAGCCCATAGTTTTGAAACGAAGATTGAGTAGAGCACAGCAGTAGGGGTTCTTATTGAGAACAGGCAGTGAATATTCTCTCTCAGATTGAGGTGATTCAGTTCTCTGCACCCATTTATAAGCAACACTATTCTGAAGTTGTCCGCTTCACTTCCTTACCACATTTAAAACTGATACCATGACCCCTTCTCTCATATCTTGTTACATCTGAAAACTTTCAGATTTTGGTTTGGCTCGCTCTCTAACCCTGTAACCACAATGGGAGTATCTTGACGGTGGGTTTCCCTGTCTGATGCCCAGGGGTCCTGCCACTGTGTTTGGCCACCCCATGCTGCCTAGGTATATCGAAGCCTTTAATGTGAGCTTGAGTTTCAGCTGCATTGGTGTAAGTTAGTAATGGATACCTAGCACACATTAACTGCACTATAAACTAGCTGCCAATCAGAAGCTGCTCGACTTTCTTCTACTCAGTGAACAATTGATCTGTTTCCATTTAAGGCTTCAGTCTTGTGTCAAGGCAATGAAATTAGATATTTCTGCTCTTTTCAACTGTATCGATAGGAAAGGATTTCCTTTCCCCAGAGTGCAGGTTTCAGCTAATAACCCTGAAGAGTTTTTTAGGAATAAAGTCACTTAAAGTTTGTATAAAAGTCCTGGCATCACACAGAAGGAATGTATTTAGACACATTTCATAAAATAAATACCTTAAAAGATGTATACTTTGAGTATAGTGACGTGTCAGAATAGGTAACAGGCATGCAAATATAATATAATATAATATAATATAATATAATATAATATAATATAATATAATTAGTTTTTCATGTTTTTAGACTGATGAATGCTATCAACACATACTGTAGGTTTTACTACAATAAATTGAATATTAACTCAAAATATAGTGTCAAAATTACAGGAAGGAACATTTGATGTGCTTATGCTAGATTAATTTTATGTTACAGTACATAACAGTTTTTCTAATTTGTGGCACTAATGCTTTAAAAAAGTAAATGCTTTCAAATCAGGACTGTCTGACATTAGTGGCACAAGCAGAGCGATTCTTACATTTCAGAGGAGGAGTATTCAGGAGCTTTCATCCTGGTGCCCTCCTTTAGTCGGCAGCAGAATTCCTCATCAATGTGTAAGCCAGGGTAAGGGGAGGCACCTGGGGAGAAGAAAGAGAATAATGGGGTTATCAAGACTTTTTCATGAAATAGAGCTCCGGCCACTTCAAAGGGCCTGACAAGAAACTCACTAAACTGTGAAGTGGGTAGGGAGCACAGAGAGATCAATGGAAAGACCTCGGCATAATCAGCATCAGTGGGGCTGATGAGGACAGTCGACTAATCTTGGAAACTCAAAGCTGTTTTCTCCAGAAACACTATATTATTAAGACAGCGTGAATTTGCAGACTGTTGAGACTTTGCTGCACACTTGCAAAAACCATGATTCATGAAACAATATTTTCATTTACTTGACTGAATCCTTTTAATAATATCTGATAACCACTAAAATATGCAGATCATAACAACGAATCTCAGAACGGGTCAATCTTTCATTAAACTATGATCTAAACCCCCTTCTGACATAGATTAGGTAGTCATTAAAAACAAATACATTAACAGCACTTGAAATTTCCTGCAACTTTGTAAATATAGTGCAGCAGATGTGGAGTGCCTAGAAAAACAGGGACAAGAAATTCAAATCCACAACACAAAACATGAGAGTGTACTTTGGGTGCGGTGCAAACTTTTCTCTCATGGACACTATCAAGTAGCAATAATAATTTTTCTAAACTTTCCGTGTTAGTCTATTTGACACCAACTTAAGTCAGTGCAGCTCAGTGAAAGTGACAGCTCAGAGTCATCAGTTAAGGTCCTATTCCTTCAATATCACTGATAATTTATTATTTATATAGTGTTTTCCTAAATGTTGCTTTATTTTAACGTGCGAAATGACGCCCCACTATTTTCCCACAGATTTCATTGCATCCATTACAGAAAGAGTGTGAATGTAGAGTTGGGGGAATTTTACTGTGGTTTCTGGTATATATATATATATATATATATATATATATATATATATATATATATATATACATACATACACACACATACACACACACACACACACACACACATACACACACACATATACATATATATATATATATATATATATATAGAGAGAGAGAGAGAGAGAGAGAGAAAATGTTAGTCATTAAAATATATAATTTAGTGCTTAGAATTATGAACAATTTTGCATTGTGTTATAATGTTTGATTATTCCAAAAAAAGTTCTGATGCAAAGATTCTGCATCACTGATTTCCGCACTATTACCGGCCAAATATGCACAAGACTGTAATGAAATATTCTATATTAAATTAGAAACTAAAGTAATAAAGTAGAATTGTCAATAGTGGTTATATAGTAGATATATAGATATAATATATACATATATATTTGAATGGTGACATTAAAATTGTTTGCTCAGAGTCTTTAACGACAAAGGGGCCACAGCTACACTGTACAATATACCATTAAAGGTTATAGTATATTTGTGGAGGGGGAGCAGACATTTACATTAAATGCTGCCTGGTAACTGTGGGTTTACATTCCCAGTTGGGAATGAAACCTGATCAAATGGAAGATGATTCGTCTGTTTTACGACCTCTATTTATGATTAAAAAACACAGCGTTCACAAGTTCACAGATGTTGTTGCACTAGTGTAATGAAAAATTTTTTTTTTTTTTTTCAAGCTGACAACGCAATCCATTTTGTTCCCAAAGGAAAATTTAACAGCAGCTGACAGTTATTGCCCTCTACATCTGGAGAAGGTTGATAGCGCAGGGCACCTCATGAGCAGCCTGGTTTGTGCCAGGTGTCTTTGATCGAGGACCCTCGAGTTCGTTTTATTTCCATTTGGATGGAGCACAGCATGTGCTGAGCTGCCTTCCTACTCCATGTGTTTAACTTGGTGGGTGCTGAATCCTGTCTGGGTTTTTTGCTTTGGTGTAAAACGCCCCGAACCAGTAAAGCAAACAAACAAGTCTAAGAGACGTCTCTATAGAAGAAAGGAAGGAAAACTACACTTTGTTTCATGGAAAACATCAGAGCAGAAAATATTGTTCCAAGAACTGAAGGCCCGAGTTCATAAAAGCTTAAAGTTGTTCTTTGATTGTTTCATAATCAAATCTCCCCAAAATATTAAATCAAGTTTGTTTGTGATAACAGTCAAAAAGTAAAATAAACCATTAGGAAGTATTTTAAACTCTTCTAATTGCTACAAGTTCCTAAAATGTTGCAACAGCGCTGTGTGTGTCTCCAATGAATAGATGAATAAAGAGGATGTGAGTTATACTCTTAGGACAGCAATGGTATTTACCAAGAGAGAAGATCTCCCACATGAGCACTCCAAAAGACCACACGTCACTCTGAGTAGTATAGATCTTGTCAAATATCGCCTCTGGCGCCATCCACTTTAAGGGAAGTCTGGCCTGTGAAAAGATAAGCGGAGCATGTTAGCGCCACTCTCACCTGTAAAGGAACCACTCCCAATATTATTTTACATTCAAAAACATGCAGCTTATTAAATGCTGTCTATTTGATTATACAATCTGTGTGACGTCTTGGCTCAAACTCGACCACAAGAAAACATCCAATGACCAGAATAATATTATCAGGGCTTATAAAATGACTAACAGCACGCCAAAGACTCTTGGCATTAACAGAATTATTTTATCCTTTTCCAGATGAACATTCACAAGTGTCAGTGGTTTTTGGCCCGTTATCATTTGTATCCATCACACTAACTAGATTTGAAACACTGTATGCATTATACGGACTCACTGCAGCATGTATCCGTGACCGACATGAAGTAATTGGATTATATTCCACACTTACGTCTCCTTTGCGGACATAGTCTGGATCCTTGTATACATCTCTTGCAAGTCCAAAATCGCAAATCTTCACAACGTTGTTTTCAGACAATAGGATGTTTCGTGCGGCAAGATCGCGGTGAATACACTTGGAGAAATAAAATAGAGAGCCTATTAGATTGTTTTACATACTTCATCTATTAGTTTATTGTAATAGCAGGATATAATTGTATGTTATTTAAACTCTCAGTGTCTTGACTAGGGAAAAGGGCTGTAGTGAAGATGCGTTTTGTGTCTTATTTGAACCATGTGTGGCATTGCGCTGTCAGATGGAGCACATGATGGAAAGCTGTGATAATGTAAAACATGTGGAACTGCCATCGGGGAAACTCTGACCTGAGGTGAGATTAAACCACATACGCTAAACCGCATTTTTAGTATGTGGCAATTAATCTCATCTGCTGGATATGTATAAATGAGTGTGTTGGATGAATAAAGTAATTTGGGTTTTCATTTTCTGGATTTTTGGACAAAACTTTTCAAAGGGTTGCCAAAATAAGGAGATTGATTATTACTATAATACAAAAAGCCAAAGAATTATTTAAAAAGGAAATTGGTATTAAAATGATCTGCCACAACAAACTAAGAATACAATGATTCATTGCAAAGGTTAAAGCTACGGAATGAAATCCTGAGTAGTGAAAGCGTGACTCTTACTTTTCTCGAAGCCAAGAACTCCATGCCTTTAGCCACTTGAAAGCTGTAGCAAATCAAGTCTTCCAATGTGAGCACTTTCTTATACAAATCCTCTTGCTCTGCAGAAAAGGGATGAAAGGGTATGAGCAGCTAAATCAAAACCATTGTTTTGTTATGCAATTTTTGGTACGTAAAAAAGAAATAAAATTTCTAGGAATCTCTTCTAGTACAAATCTGTGCTGTATATCAAGTTTGATGTTCTCTTAATCCATTAAAGGATTAGTTCACTTCAGAATTAAAATTTATTTATAATTTACTCACCCAGATGTCATCCAAGATGTTTATGTCTTTCTTTCTTCAGTCAAAAAGAAATTAAGGTTTCTGAGGAAAACATTCCAGGAATTTTCTCCATATAGTGGACTTCAGTGGATTGAAGGTCCAAATTGCAGTTTCAATGCAGCTTCAAAGGTCTCTACACGATCCCAGCCGAGGAATAAAGGTCTTATCTAGCAAAACGATCTGTCATTTTCTAAAAAAAAAATAATAAAAATTATATACTTTTTAACCACAAATGCTCATCTTGCACTAGCTCTGCGATGTGCATTACGTAATTATGTTGGAAAGGTCATGCGTGACGTATAGGTATAAGTACAGAGCAAGCAATCAATGCAATCGTGCAAAGACTAAGTCAAACGCCCTTTATGAAAAAAAGGTGAAACAATGATGTCGGACGATTTTGAAGTTTTTGAAGTTTTTCGCCCTACTTCGGTACTTCCGCCTACGTCACACGTGACCTTTTCAAAGTGATTACATAATGCATGGTGCATCGCAGAGCAGTGCAAGATGAGCATTTGTGGTTAAAAAGTATACAATTTTTTTTTTTTTTTTTAGAAAATGTCTGATCGTTTCGTTAGATAAGACCCTTATTCCTCGGCTGTGATCATGTAGAGCCCTTTGAAGCTGCACTGAAACTGCAATTTGGACCTTCAACCCATTGGTACCTGTTGAAGTCCACTATATGGAGAAAAATCCTGGAATGTTTTCCTTAAAAACCTTTTCGACTGAAGAAGGAAAGACATAAACATCTTGGATGACATAGGGTGAGTAAATTATCAGGAAATTTTAATTCTGAAGTAAACTAATCCTTTAATAACAGTTTTTTTTAAAGTCACAATTTTCCTGTTTACTATAGATACATCCGATCGGGAGACACAATGAAATGCTTCTTTTTTTAGAGCAGACTGCGACGTGCAGTTTGTCGATGATACTCAAGTGAGGGGCTTGTGGGTGGGTCATCCACCTGAGTAAACAGTTTATCAAACCAGATGTACCCAATGTACCCACAGCGGACTAGCTCTGGTCTTGCAGCAGGAAATTAGAAAAAGCTCTGCGCACAGTGGGTGACAGCGGCTCGTACAAAATATCAGTTGTATTTATGAATCCCTAAGGAAGCCACCTATCAGACTGAGGGGGAAAAAACAATCAGCGGAGCCTTGAGAGTAGAGAGGGTGGGGTGGAGGTGAGGCAGGGGTTCAGAGGGAGGAGGGGAGAGGGGAAGGAAGACACTCAGTCGCTACCTTCCTCCTCTTCCTCCGAGTCGCAGTAGCTCTTATCTTCAATGAAGCCGGAGCTGGCTGAACTTCCGGTGCTTGCCACGCTCTCCAACCTGCGCTTGATGAGCTCGCTGAGATCACACCCGGAGCTGGAACGCAGAGCTTTACCATCCTGAGACTGTGGATGTTATCAATCACACGCTCCGGTCAATTTCATGCGTCATCATGTCAAATCACTGCTTAAATGAACAAGTGACTTTACTGCTTACCTTGTAAACCACAAAGTCACCCCTCTTACTTCTCAAGTAGTTGGAAAGGTTTCCATACTTGCAGAATTCCACGATTATCATTAGTGGACCTGAGTGTACACCAAACAAATGTAAAAACAGAAAGAAAAAGTTGAAATTTTGCACAAATTTCTCATGTCGCCAAGGTTGAATTCTCTGTCAGCTTGCTCTTACCTCCACGCTTCGTGCAGGCTCCTAGCAGATTGACCACATTGAGATGATGACCAATATGGATCAGAATCTTCAGTTCAGACATTAAAGCTTTCCATTCGTTATTTGTAGCTCCCGCTGTTGAGTGAAGACGAAGTTGGAGGAGAGGATAAGAGGAAAAAACTAATTAATGGAATGTCTTACATGGTCAGAAAGGATTTTTGTTTGAAATATTAGGAAAATGGATGATTATGTTGTGGTGATCTCAAGTGTGCTGTTGTATTTCTGGTCTCCTGTCGAAAGGCTGACCTTTCAATTACGGTTACTGTTGTTTCAAATGGATATGAGATTTTTTATTAATGTCTTGACATAATTGTAACTTAACATTTAAAACGCTAAAATGTTTTTTTACATATTCGAAAAAAACATGTAAAAAATTATGTACTAAAAATAAAAAATAATTATAAAAAGAATGTAAATCATTTAAAAAAATAAAGTATCTATTATATTATAAATATAATTTATTTAAAATAATTATTATATATTATTATATATCTATATAGTAAAATATATCAAAGTGTATAATAAATAAAATAGAAAATAAAATAATTAAATCTAGCCAACGTAATGTTCTAACTTAAAAATTATTTGAGTAGCACTTTGATAATCAGGATAAACATCAAGTTCACACAGAAATAACTGGAAAGCATAAAATTAAAGTTCAAAGCCTGTCACTGTGTTTAAAGGAACCTTAAACAGACAACATAATGCACACCATAAATTATAGCGCACAGATCAACATCTGGAGGCAACATTGTTATAAACTGTCTAAAGTGTTTGAACAAGAGAAACAGCACTTTTCCAGGTTCTCAGTAGTTTGCACATCATTCTAGGGAAATATGTGATCAGGAACACTATCCTGGTGACCTTTTGAGGTCATGGAGTCAGACTGGGAGGCTGTTGTTTTAACACGTCAGGTTTCCCGTGGTTTAGACCCATCAAAGTGACACAGGAGAGCTATGTTCAACGTTGAGCAGTAATTCGTACATGATTCATACCAAAGACACCTCACAGAGACTTTTATTGAGAGGAATATTGGCGCTCCTTGTTTCTAAGTAGGAGAAGGAATTAACCCAGCATGAAGAGTATTCAAGATGTCAAACTGAGGACAAATTTTTCCTTTGCATTTTAGTTTTTTCAAGTTTTGGATGAAAAAAAAAGTTTAAATAATTAAACAGTGACTGCTTATCTAGCAGGGCCGTCATACTCTGGAAATAAAATGTGCGTAGGCAGCAGATTTCATAATTTGAAAGGGATTCAAATAAAGGGGAACTGCTTCTTATTAAGAACTGACCTGTGTTGCATGAGGCGGCATCAGTCTTGCCTCTCATTCTATGATTAATGCACAGGAAAGATGAATGCATTGACATGAGTGGCAACGCATATCTAAGGAGTCGACAGATTTATCATCATCAAGAACAGACAAAACACCACCACCAGAGCAGTGCTCATCACTCTGCAAGAATG
The DNA here is from genome assembly GCA_039654765.1 of Mylopharyngodon piceus. Taxonomy (NCBI): domain Eukaryota; kingdom Metazoa; phylum Chordata; class Actinopteri; order Cypriniformes; family Xenocyprididae; genus Mylopharyngodon; species Mylopharyngodon piceus. The sequence goes on from CM077439.1 coordinate 7,582,892, forward strand.
CACCATCACCAAACAATCGCTACAGCCAGTTCACCAGACGGGGAGAGTTTAGACAAATACAACCACAGGGGAATACAGTCCTGCTAGACCAAAATATTTGTTTTACTTTAATGCATGACAGCAATTCCGTGTGTTGATTCAATATTGTTGCATTATAGTGGACATTTTGGAAAGTGGCAATAAAATAATAGCAAAAATTTACCAATTACAGAAGATGAACCGTGTTGGTTCTGGTTCAGAGCGATCTAAGAAACATCTGTTTAGGGGTCATTGCTAAACACTACGTGAGTATTTGCACATTCAGTTCACTTACGTATGCTTTTGTCCAAAGTTTCAAATCTGTGGACAATCATAAATGCAGCATGCAATACCTTTAACAGCTGCTAATTATCTTCATATGAACTCAAGAAACATGCACGAAAACCAAAAGATCCACATGGACAGGCTTCTGTTTTCAATCTCCGATTTACATTTGCATTCAATAGACGGGATTGATGTATTCAATACTGCCATAAAAAGGCTTAGCATATCTCTCTAAAAGAGCAGTGAAGTGAGAAATGTTAATTACATTCAACTAAGTCCTTTCTGTTCTTGTACTGCGTTTCTGTTGATCTGATAGCATTATACTATGGGGTCTAAAAGTCAGAATCCACACTCAAAATCTGGGAATTAAAACAAAGAAACGCTATGGTGGTCTATTTGTAGGTCATTAATCGAATAAGTAAATTTGTGTAAACGGTTAGATGTTTTTGCTTCCACTGAAGCACAAGATGCTTTTTGGCTCACTCTCAAATCATGCAGGAGAACACGAACATCAGATTTTAAACAAACTTTTGAAGTCCATGCAGCTCTGTAATTAAGGGCGACATACCAAAAAAAGAAATTTAATTTTTCTTTCCACTTAACTTTCCACTCATATAATTTGTAATGACTTTTAGAGCCCACTAAAACATAACATGTTACAGTTACCTTTCAGCATTTTCACAGCCACAGTTTTGCAAGTAGAAATCTTGTCAATGCCAAATGCAGAGGCTTCTACAACTTTTCCAAATGCTCCATGGCCCAAAGTTTTACCTGTCAGAGAGAGAAAAAAAAGAGAGAGTGTCTACATGAGCTTGCCGTGTCCTGGGGGCTCATAAATCAGGCAGGATGCCCTGTCAGGAGAGATGTGAGGCTGTAATTAAAACAGCCTGTTGAGGTTGGGACTGCCTGACTGACCCTCCACTGAGAATTCATGGAGCAGTTAAGACTGAACGACAGAAGCGGCCCGCTGATATATTAAGGCATATTTTCTTTTGTAAACTTGCATAACCCTGATGCCCACCATTCTAACACAACAGGCTTGAGGATTAAGGCAATTAAAGAGAAGAAAGAGCCAATTGTGGTAAGATGTGTATGGATAAGTTTGTCTTTGTATGTTTGTCTCCTTAAAGTCCCACGGGAGACAGACTATAATATGAACTCAATTTCATATAAAATATATGAGATATGCAGTCTATATTGATTTTATACTTGCACAGCAACTATCTAATAAAAAAGGAATGATAAGGATCTTTGAACTCACCAAGTCTGAGGCGGTCTCTAGGGAACTCCCATTTGTTGCTGTCATAGGGCAGACGATCACATTGCTCATCGAGGGGCATCTGGTCGGGATCCATGATGATGGACAGGTACCCCGTCTTTAAATCTGCTGAACTTGGCTGGTGAAATAATTAAATATTTCTTAAATCAGAATACTGAGACAAAATATAACTTTTTTTGGCTTTTGTCATTCTTCCTATGTAGCTGCATGACAGTTTGGGCCCTGATTAGATAGTTTCACACACATTAGAGTATTAAGAGTTTTGAGAGAAGACAAGACTACGTGTTTGTCATAGAGTAACAGAAATGAAACAGAATATTACTCAGTACTCAATTCACTGTAACAAGGACAGCTTCAATAAAAAGTGTAACTTAAAGTCCTTACTTTTCTTAATTTACGGATGAAGAGAATGAGCATTATCCACAGGAATGTTGCTGCTGCTCCAGTAGACACCAAGATGATCACTTCAATATTTGGTTTACCATCGTCTCCTGTGTGCAGAAACAGCATCTTTTTAATGTGAGAACCATCTGTACCATATTCATCACAAATCTTTGTCTAATAAATATTACAAATGATATTTATACATATAATCATGTTTTTAATAATATTTCTACATATAATCTCATGCCAAGTATATCAAATACAAAACCACATTTCACAACAAATAAACTAGATTTGTCATGCAGTGCTGCTTTCTGCATTTCCCCTAAATTTGAGTTTTAATTTCCATTCTATTTCCATTTCTCATTTTCTGCAGTTTTGCAGTTTTTCACCGGATAGGGTCTGGTTCACTCATTCTCGATTATCATGTGCTCACTGCGTAATGAGCGGTTCCAAAACTGTTCAAAAGGTTGATTTCCAAAAGGAGGAAGAATTTAAAGCACACCCTGCTCTCTTTGAATGACTGTGTTTGGCCTGGGTTTGTTGAATCATGTCAAGCCATTTTTTCCCCTTTTTTCTTTTTATAGACTGTAACAGAATTTCTCTATTGAAATGAGGGGTGCAGGGACAATAATTTTATTAGAAATGATCTTCTTAATTTACTCTTTCTTTCAGCCAGCCCATGTTTCAATCCCTCTGCTTCTTTAAAGAGATGTCTCTTCGATCATTAAAGAATGTCCTCAAAGACTATGTAGAAGTCAACTCCCTTGTGAGAGGACCCTGACTTTAACTCCCAGACCCCCATCATAAAAATCTGGAATTTGCATGGCATTCCTGGCAGCCTTAGTATGTCGTTCTCATTCGATAGTTATTCAAAGTTTGGCCAAAAAAGGCTATTTGTCCTGTTTACATTACTATGGAAACTTTGAGAACGGTGCTTGTGAGATTTTTAATCATCTTTACAATGTCTGACTGGAAGTGAAAGTCCTAAAATAGGACAATTTGGGGTGCGTTTCCCAAAAGCATCGTTTGCCAACTAACATCCCAAGTTCTGTCGTTACTAACATAGTTCAACGATTTGGTGTTTCCCGAAGCCATAGTTCAAACGAACATTCACAAACTGCATCGCAAACTTGTGTGGATGGAATGACAGCTCTCAACTGTGGTTAAAAGCATAGTTTCTTGTTTTTTTGGCATGTAGACTTGACTAATCACTATCTTGAGCAAAATAAGCAAGCTGACATTAAGTACAATCTATATCTTTTATTTCGAATATATACAAATGTCATTTACATATTTTAGTTTGTCAAGAGATTTTAAGTGCCGTTTTTGAAGAGTGCGCATGTGCGTACGTGCTCTAGTAACCTACGTAAGAATGAGCCTATGACTGAATCTGGAAATAAAGCAAAATAACTGAGAAAAATTAGAATTAATCCTCAGATGCCATGTCCGTAATTTGTAGCAAAAAAATCCAGCATTAATTCGATCTCAAACGGATTCATTTAAAGAAGTTATTACTCCACCACCTGTGTGACACCATTAATCAACGTGGCTGAACGACAGGTTTGCGTCAATACGGTTTCGGGAAACAGTCGTGACTAGCTAGTTGATTTGTTGAACGATGCATCGTACTATGGTAGTGAAGCAGCGAGTTACGTCATTGTACGGAAAACGCACCCCTGTACAGTTACTGTGCACAATTTACAGTCAACTGCACAATTTATGCCCTTATAATATGAATAATGAATAAAGAAATAAGGGCGGGCGAAGAGTTGGTCATCATCTAAGAACTCACCCACTACAGTAATGACTGCACTGGTTTTTGCTTCCCCTCCAGCATTGCTGGCACGACATTCATAAATGCCCTCATCGTCCTTCTTCACCCGCTCAATGATCAGTGTGCCGTCACCTTTTAGAGTGATTCCTGGAAGTATTATAGAAAGATGAATTAAAAACATAGACCATATAATACAGAACAGTTCCAGGTCTGATAGGAGGATCACTTATGACTGCACATAAATTCGTTTAGTGCTTTCTCACCTGGTCCTTCGGTGACAGGAGTCTTGTCTTTGTACCATGTGATAAAGGGTTCTGGCACACCAGAAGCCATACAGACCAGTGTCAGGGTGCTGCTGCTGTTCACATCCTGATTGGTCAGATTCTGCTTCAACCAGGCCCTTTGCCTCTCTGTGTCAGACAATGGAGAGTTACATATTTATACGCCACGCTTCTATATAATTTTTTGATTGTAGATATCACTGTAAGCAATTCATGCATCAGGGTGAACTATTTCACCCCAACATTATTGTGGCATTATTCTCATGACACTTCAGCACATTTAACTTTCACTCTCCCAGTTATCAATAGTCTATTTTAAAGAAAGACAAGAAGAAAAAAAAAAAAAAAATCCCATTCTCATTACTGTAATACGTACAAAATTCATATATTAATTTATGTGTAAAACATAATATGTTAATGTAAGAGATAAATGTAATATTTTAATTGTAAAGTACTTTTGTAAAGTACATTAAAGTATTTGTTTGTAATGAATTTATTTTATGCACATTTATTTAAACAACTGTGCCTGGACAGGATGATTTTCATTATTGTAGTAATGAGAATGATAGGTTTTCAAATTACAGTAATTGTGGTGTAAAATGTGCCTAATTGTGAAAACCATTTCAATAATAATTCCCAATAGTAACAACTTTTATTCCTTATATTTTTCATCAATTTATATTTGATTAATGTATTTATATATACATTTTTTATTGTATTGCATTGCATCTACGCTTATCATACCTTAAGTATTATGACAACAACAACAACAATAGTAGTAGTAGTAATAATAATAATATTTTCCTATTGTGTTCTTTTTATTTTGCAGTAAAATATGACCCGGATGCTTCTTCCTGAGATTTACACACCAGTGCCATTTATTCCTTACTGATCAGTAACATAAGCTGGATCGTACATTATGTAATATGATGTATGCTGATTCTTACACAAAGACATAAAGATCTCTTTGGTGCTTGGTAGATGAAACTCACCATCAATAGTTAAAGCAGATGTTGTATTGACCACTTTGTTGGAGTTCATGTTTAAAGCCAGGCATTTATAACCTAGTGTGTGGTTTCTGGAGACATTGGGCAGCTTGATGGACAAAGATATGGCGTAGGGCTCGATCTGAAGAGTGGTTTCGCCATTGGGCACCACGTGGCCCAGTGGATCATACCAGTTCAACCTATCGTAGAGGTATCTTGTGCCTCTGCAGGTCAATGTAATGTCATCTCCTGCAACAGCTGTCAAGGGTTCAATCTCAAATGGCTGTGGGTGATCTAGTGGAGATAAAAGAAAACAGGACAAAAAGAAGCTGGATGAAAAAGATTAACTCATTGAACATGTCAGTCAACACGATGCATGTTTTTATGCATAATCTATAAATTGACAATCAGACAAAGCATGACTAAATCATAAAACATATGGCTCACAAGGGACCTGAAACTACGCTGTAGATGCACTGTTGAAAGAGATCGTCGTACTCTGGCCCACACTACAATCACAAAGCTGCATACTGCCATGTCAGGAATGTCAAATTTGCAGTTATTTCCTGTTTCATCACACCTAATTGGAAGCATGTTGTTGGCGAACGGCGGCAGCGATGGCTGACCTGAAGCATTACAATAAGAACCAGGCTAAGGCCAGGCCTCCAGGAAGCAGGCGAAACGCTTGTTTATTCACAGCAATATACGTCCCACCAGCTGTTATTACCATTTCATCCCTCTGACCAGCATTCCTGCGCACAAAGTCATGTTCACCTCTTGCATAGCACAGCATATTCTCTTGGGTTTTTTGTTCTTTTCTGGAGACATGCCACTTGACATCCATCATTTTATCTCCTGTCTCCATTTTTATTGCACAGTTCTCATTTTTCACGCTTCCCCAATCTCGGCTGCTGTTCATTCCAGCTCATTTCTTCTCATCATTCTAATCTAGGCAGCTCTGAACAGTCTGACAGCCGACACACTCTTCATTATGTAACTCAGTAAATGGGTTTATCATTTCAGAAACATTTGACCCTGGTCAGCAACATATAAAAGTGATTCATTATAAAACAGAGATTGGTATTCCAGTACCATAGTCCATTCCAGAATATGTCAGAGGAGCGGAAGCAGAACAGGGAGCGGAGTTGCATGTTTTTGCCTAGAGTGAGAAGCTTTTTTTCCACTACAAAATCACTCCAATACTGCACTATCATAAGCATAACAGATGTTAACAGCCCAGAATGAAGTTACAAGTCAGCCAGAATTCATTCAATTGAATAAAACACAGTATTAATAGATTATTAGCAGTTGGACTAAAATAAAGATGGCATTTGTAAAATATTATTAGATCATTTAAAAATACAAAATGTTCTGTGAAACTTAATAACACTTATTTTTGTGAGGAAAACCAAAAAGTTTGTTGTAGAATTAAAAAAATGTGTCAAGAAAGACATACAATTTTTCTTTTCTATATGGAAATAAAATCTAAACCTGGGTACATAAAGGTACCAAAAATGCTGGTATTTTGGATATATACTATGGTAGAGCCAAATGAATCCAATCAGTATAAATTAAACCAAAATCAAATAAGATGCCACAGATCTCAGAAATTTTAAAGTGCCAGTAAATGCAAAATGGCCCACTTACCATCCACATAGAAAGGGATTCTCATGGTCCGGTTCCCAAGTTCATTCTTTGCTGTACAGGAGTAGATCCCTGACACATTAGCTGTTTTCACCAGCAGGGTGCTTATAGTCTAAGGGAGTGGACAAAGATCATTTGGAATGTAAATCATTTGAAAAACTAAAGAATAACACAATATCATGTAACTCAGTACTGACAAACTATGACAATAAACTTTAAGAAATTTATTTCCTATAAGCAGGTGGGTCATAGGGCTAATTTACAACTGGACCTTTTTACACTCCTCAGCCTCACACATTGAGCAGACTACATCTGGTGTTTTGAGGCCAAAAGCAGTACTGAGAGTACATCACAGAAGGTGTACCTGTGTTCCACATCATTTCCTGATACACATTTAAAATGCCAGGCTTAATATTGTCACCAGTCAAGTGGAACTCATTAATAGCCTATGTAGACATAATAATGATGCAGATTTTTGGCAAAAGACCAGATTCCTGAGCTCTGTTTTCAGTTTCAAACGACATCTGTTTTCCTGGCAGTCACATCAAAGGTATGAAACACTCTGGGTGTATTTCTGGAGCAAATATACCCATTTTTCAGTTTACTTCCTGGGGTTCACAGACTGTTTATAAGGCTTATTTGAAACTTAAGAAGCACATTGGCTCTGAACAACAGGTATTTAATGTTTTCTGTTATACTTTGTAAAGAAAGACAGAGAACAGTCATAATTAACGCAAAAGAATTTTAACAAGGTTAGGATTTCTTTTGTACACAACATTACACTGCAGGACAGACAGAAATGAGGTGTGGAGCTTGGTTAATGTAAATCTGTGGACATGTTGTAGTGCAATGGCATGTCGTTGTTTAGTCTTACATGCAGCTGATTTTTATTGGCACACTGTACTAAAATATACCTGAGAAACAGGGCATGTTACCAATCCAGTTTACCTATGCACTGAAATAACACTCTGCTGTATTTAAATTGATCTGCATACTTTCCAATGCAAACACACTAATTAATCTTATTATAGATTGCACATTATTCAAGCAATGTTTCTGGATAAACTTACTGAAAACTTCTGACTCAATCTGATGACCAGACCTAGTCAGAATTTCAGAGTGACCTTCTTACTTTGTCTTTTAGCTGCTGTGATGGCCCTTTCTCATTCTGTGGTTACAAGACACCATCTGAGATGGACTCTTACCAGGCTGTTATTCACAGAGCAAGGAAATTTATATGAGGTGACAGAAAGGAATTCACTCTAAACAAATCCCACCCTTTTAAACTGGCCCTTGTTATCACTGACCGCTGTGCTTCACCCCTGCAAAGCATCATCTATATGTCACAAAAGCCTGTAAATGCAGCAAAGTAAAAATTTACACCTATTCCATAGTGAGAACGAAACTCCTTGCACAAGGGAGGGCAGGCATGATTGGTTTTAAATGACATTCCAACTGTGAGAATATACTGTGTCACACAATCTTGCTGTAAGGAAATACAGACTTCTACATAAAGCATCAGAATAGCTTTTAATTTTGGTACTGGTGACTAAAAATCATTCATAGCTTATAGCTGATGGTTTGCATTGAGACTTATTGCTTGACCTCCATGTACAGTTGCACTGAAGTGTAGAGGAATGCTACAAATGAAAACCTGTGCTTCATTAAGTTTTGGATGAGTGGTTTTGGTAATAAGGCCTCCTGGAATGTTTTTCATAATGTCTACAGTGTTCACTGTAACATTTGGCAGCACAAGCAAAGGATGACAAAGTGACAGACATACAAGCTCTGACTAAGCAAACAACTAGTGACACTGTGGCAGTCTGGATTAATCCCTGAGGTGATACAGTCAAATTAAAATAGTCAAAGGGCCTTGGTGAGCTGTACTGTGTTTCTACAGCTCTCTGTGGTTTTTCCCACACATTTTTATGTGATGTCAACACATTTGAGGGACCACAATGACTGCCCTGTACATATATAGCATTTAAAGTCATCTCATGTATTTGAAAACAGGCTTGAAACAATCAACATTCAGTGCATGAATAGTCCTGGGAGAAAGTTCTGTTTATGAGGACTTTACTGGCTTCAGTGCGCTCAGTAAGATGGACTGATATATCAGTATAAACTCAGTCCTGAGGCACCACTCAAAGCAGCAGCTGCCCTGTTTACTGGCCTCCGTTCTCCACTGAAGGTGACTGAACCGTGACATAATTTACAGCAGAGCTAAATGAGCCTCAGCTATTAGTTCTATTAGGAGAGAACACACACATGGTCACAAGCTCACTGAATGTCATTCCTCACAAATCTATTGGTACTTCAGTCAAATAGACTACTGAGGCAGACTGCACCGTCTGGAAACATAATGCAAATTGTTGCTTTTTTGTGGTTTTTATTATATTGAGAGCTATTTTCTCAAAATGATTTCGAAAAGGGCAATTTGGTGATGTGAATGTTCAATAGACTTTATGAGGTTTAAATGAAAGACAGATGTATGCTGCTTGAATCTTCCCTTTCACTTCAAAATCAGCATTTTTGTAAGAGCATATAAGCTGCAGTATTTTGAGGTTTATTATTTTAGTCCAAAATGAGGCTGACAGAGTCATTAATCTGGATTAGCAACCCAATTTCAAAATTATGTAAAACCCTTGGTTTTAAGAGTTTGACTTGCAGGCATTTAAATGGATATATTTCTTTTATTAAAAAAAATATATTTCTTTTTATTTTATTCATTTATTAAATTAATTATTCCATTTACATTCACATTTTTAACTAATAAAACTTTTATTTAAAATAAAACACCTTTTCTTATTAAGCTCCTGAATCTCATGAAATCTCATGTGAGTGTACATGATTTTAACATATTTTTCAAAAATATTATTCATTTCTTTATGTATAAAGCTTGGGAAAAATACTGAATGTATCTTTAAGTGCAAATACTTTCACTAATAAATGACAAAATTGCACATAATACCTACCTTGTTTTTACTTTTTATTAATCCAACCTTGGTGTTGATACCCTTAATCAGATTATGAGGATAATGGTTGTGTGATTCAGTGGCGTTGTCAACAGGAAGAGGATCAGTGTAAAGTTTGCACCTATCAGACAAAAAAAAAACAACCCAAAAACAACATACAGAAACATTTAGAGAACAACAAAAAAAACATACAAAAACATTAAGAGAAATCATAATTGTTGTGAACCAGTAACTGTAATAATGAATGATATTTATAACATCAGAAACTGTTCTGGAGTTTGCAGAGGAAGTTTTTGCCTTTTGACATCAAAGCAGGATGTACACAAGGAAATACCAAGGCGTACGGCCATGGGATTTCAGTGAATGTCCTCTACTTTTAGTGAGAAACAGAAAACAGGTCTTCCTTTAAAAATAATATGAATCTGAAACTCTTTTAGCCAATTTCTTTCAAATATGTTTATCTTTTGCCACTGACCATAAGGTTTCATGGACCCTGATAAATGTGTGTTTCTTTTATCTGGATTTGAAAACCATGTATCAAGTCATGTGTTTTATGCCTTGAAGCCACAGGAGACCAAAGACCTGTTTTGCATCAATCTGAGTGGAGGAACAATCGGATTAATGAGAGTCGAGGTTGGAGAGGAAACCGCAGCGTGACAGGAAGGGCTGAGTCATGTGTCACCGTTCAAAGGAAACACCCCCACTCTCTGGAAGGCTGAGATAAGGCTGATCCCAGACCGCCATGGTCAACAAGGGACAACTGATAACTTCTCACCTTCATGAGCGCAGTAATGAGATCTCAAAAGATGGACCCTTCCAACAAAACACTGATTTATGGACAATTAATGACCATGCACACATCGCAACTAAATTATGATTATATAGGGATTCGCTCCCACAACTCCCAAATCTTGCAGTGAGAACATGGCCACTTTTTTCTTTTGGTCACTGCTCAAGAAATTAATTCATTTTACTATTAAAATAAAAGGAATGGGGGTTTGTCTTTTCTTCCAACTAGAGCACTGCAATTAACCTCCAATGTACCTCACTCATTAGCTGTTGAAAATCAGTTCTTCTCACCATCTATATTATGAGCTGTTGTGTTTACTGCCACCAATGATTATATTTAAAACAGCCAAAGTGGTATTTTGGAACTGTGGTAACAAAGCCTGAAGTATTTTTGTCGCAAATTTGGCAGTACTCTTTGACAAATAATTACTCTCAATTACGAGAAACTCTTGTTATGACACACCAACTAAGTTTAGGAGACATCCGTAGTGCTCATAAAGGTTCATTAAAAGGCTGGCATTTACACTGGGACACTCTTGCTTTCAGCACAATGCAAGCTTGGGGAATGAGACCAATAAATTGTCCTCACATTTACAGAGCCAGTGACTGCAAAATGTAGCTCTGGGGCTATTTTTCATCAATAAGCATACTTTATTTTGGACCAATGTCAAGGAAACGGATGCAGTTCATTTGAATAATGAAAGCTGTGGGTAAAGGCCAACATTCATCATTGATATTAACACCTCAGCAAGAGAAGAAATCTGCTATGCAGGAGGGTGACAACTGTTTATGGAGCCACAAACCAAAATTTGTGGAAATAACAAGAAAAAAATATAGCCCATATTTCTTCTTTGACACAATGAAATGTGACCTGAAGTTATACAATGTTTTCATTTAATGTGGAATTACTAATCAAAAGACCTGTTGATTCAAAGCAAATCTGAACATGAACAGTAACAAAATTATTGACTTACTCTGTAAGATCAGGGCTGTGGTCACATGGCTGCCAAAACCAGATAATGTTTGGCATGGGAATCCCAAATGCAGTGCAGGTGAGCTTGTGCCCTTGGCCATATCTGTAAGTTTGGGGGCCCACTGGAGCCACGTCCTCCTCAGAGATCTTTGGCTTCACTGTGTGCATTTGGACATAGAACATTAGTCATTTAAATGGTCAGTCCCAGAATACAGATCATTTGCAGATCACTGGCTAACGTTAAAAACGTTCACCTCATAACTCCAATTTGGAAGAGTAAGAATATTCAAGTTTATGTGAACTTCATTAAGAGAGGTCTATATTGCCTTTATAGACCTCACTGAAGTGTATCTGTGCTCATGAAGGAGAAAAACAACATTTGATGAATGATGCTTAAAATAGTTTCTTAATTGCAACCAGAAATCTCTGAATTCTGTTTCCGTTGTTTTTGACCTTGGTTTTGCTTTTGGGTCTGTGATGATGTCATATACTTCAGTTCAGGTTGAAGTCAGAGAAGCATAGAAATAAATGTTTTATATTAGACCAGAAGAGGTAATCATACTTGTGTACATTGTGGGATGGAATTTTTCCAAAAATTCAGGGTAAATCTGGGCAGCACATTACTAAAATATCAGCTCTGACAGCACATTCCAGAGCTCTTGCCAGAGAAGAGCATATCAATTCCTCTGCTTTCTTAGATTTTTTTTCTTTGTGAGTTTTAAAAAATAAAAAACCATAATGCCCAATGCAATCAAACATTTGCTGAAGAATCTGTTTGGCTTTACTCACATGTAACAAAAAAATGCAACTAAAAGCTATTTGATTCTTTAATTTCTATTTTGATTCCCCAATTAATCGAATAATGACATTTCCTTCAATCAATGTAGACATGTAAAGGGTTAGTTAACCCAAAAATATAAATTCTGTCATTAATTACTCACCCTCATGTCGTTCCACACCCGTAAGATAAAATCCGATGGCTCAGTGAGGCCTCCATTGCCAGCAAGATAATTAACACTTTCAGATGCCCAGAAAGCTACTGAAGACATATTTAAAACAGTTCATGTGACTACAGTGGTTCAACCTAAATGCTATGAAGCGACGAGAATACTTTTTGTGCTCCAAAAAAAAACAAAATAAGACTTTATTCAACAATATCTAGTGATGGGCGATTTCAAAACACTGCTTCATGAAGCTTCGAAGCTTTACAAATCTTTTGTTTCGAATCAGTGGTTCGGAGCGTGTATCAAACTGCCAAAGTCACGTGATTTCAGTAAGCGAGGCTCATAAGTTTTAAATATGTCTTTAGTAGCTGTCTGGGCATCTGAAAGTGTTAATTATCTTGCTGGCAATGGAGGCCTCAATGAGCCATTGAATTTTATCAAAAATATCTTAATTTGTGTTCCAAAGATGAACGAAGGTCTTACGGGTGTGGAACGACATGAGGGTGAGTAATTAATGACAGAATTTTCATTTTTGGGTGAACTAACCCTTTAAATCTATATAAACGTATGCAAATGTGTGCAAATATTTTAATATATATGTTTAAAATATAAATTACAATATAAAGTGCAGATAAACAAAAATGTCACAGTTTGAAAGCAGCAAAACAGTTTCAATAGCCAAAATATAAATAATATTAAAGAAAAACAAAACCACAAATTAAATGGTGACAGCTGAGTTTTCAATAATCTCATTAAAGGGATAGAAAAATTTGTCATCATTTACTCACCCTCATGTTGTTCCAAACCTGTATGAGTTTCTTTCTTCTGTTGAACACAAAGGAAGATATTTTGAATAATGTTGTAACCAGACAGTTGACGGTAGACTTCTATAGTATTTTTTTTTCCTACTATGGAAGTCAATGGCTACCGTCAACTGTCTGGTTACCAACATTCTTCAAAATATCTTCCTTTGTGTTCGACAGAAGAAAGAAACTCATACAGGTTTAGAACAACTTGAGGGTGAGTAAATGATGACAGAATTTTCATTTTTGGGTGAACTATCCCTTTAAGTTTACTGTTCATATAAACAGAACAGAAATGTGGCTGTTGGCTATTTTTATAAGTGATTTGTATGTTTATTTGTGGCAGACCTATTTAATGCACTATTGTTTGAAGTAGAGAAAACAATCAGATGCTCATCATCATACACAGTTTATACTGGTTTTCTGTGCATTACCTCTGACTTCCAGCTGGTAGCTGAGGTTTCTGTAGAGACCCTTTTCCTGGTTTGATAGTGCGATAGTGAAGATCCCAGCATCCTTCTGCCTCACTTGTTTTATGGTCAGGTTGTAGCCCAGAGTCTCATAACATGTGAAATTTTCTGAAATGGCAACTCCGTCTTTGTACCTATACAAATTGGCAACAGAAAAAATGACTCAACTCACCAATACAGTAATCTTACAATTAATCCATTACTGAGGTAGGATACATTTAGTTGGTTACTACACATTAAATTCTTCTTATGGCTTTTGAGTCACATCTCTTATTTTTAAAATACAAAGCATGAATTTACCACAACACTCTGTTGGGTGCAGGCAGGGCATTGACCCGTGGCTCAAACCGGACCTTTCTACCCTCTATAACAGAGATGTATTTGCGTTTATTGTGGGTCACATTGAGGAATGGATGTTCTGTAGAGACAAACAGACAAAAAATACATTAAATGAATTCAAACTGTTCTACAAAAGCATGAGTGTGTTAAGATAGTGGCACAACATCACATCCTCACCGTATACAGTAACTTTAGTGGAAAACTGAAGCTTTTTATCTTCAATTGATGCTATGCACACATACGTGCCCTTGTCCTCCACTGTCACATTAGGCACGATTAGCGCTTTAGTCATTACGATGATTCTGCCAGGTGGGTCCCTTGTAATTTTCATTTGGTGAGTGCGATTGATCTAAAAACACAGAGGATGTCAGGACAAGATTTGCATAACGCCAGTTCAAATCAGGTAGTTGATCTGAATGTGTACAGTATTAATCTAATACCGCATGTCTTTAGGTAAAACTCAAGCATTTTTAGCAGGGCTCCTAATAACTCACCTGACCCTTATGGAACTGCCACTCAAATTCAATTCTGCCATTGTAAGTAGTCTCTGCAGAGCAGTTGAGGACCAGGGTGTCACCGACCAGTACTTTTGGTTGTTCTGGTTCGATGCCAATCTGTTTTAGCTCCGATGCTAGGCACAGAGAATCCAGGTTATGTCATGGAAAAAAGCATTTGTAATTTTCAATGGTAATTGCGTAACTGGGATTTTCTCCTTACTGTTAAGCAGCTACCTTTGAGCTATGCATTTTAGCAATTAAAATGACTCACTTATCCTTAAGAGGATGTAGAGAGATTTAAACAGCACGTCATCCACTCTGGTCAAACATGTAATCACTTGGTAGTTGTCATAAGGTCTCAAGGGGATCTCGAAACCTCTCTTTGGATCCCACTTCACCCTACTTTTTATTTCATCTGCCATGGGATACATCTGGAGAGCAAGAGGAGAGGATTTATTTAACAAGCTATCTTTAAAAAAAGTGATGTTTCTTTCCGTGAAGACGTAAACAAGTTGTGTCAAACATATTGTTTAGGGTTAGGCTCGTGATTAGCAGCCCATTCAGTAATGAGCAAAACAGGGCTAAGTTTGTCTGTAAGAAACTGATCATAGTCGAGTTGTATACCCCATTTCACTTCTTTTGTTTGTTCGTGGTCCAAGTGCCCTGCTAGGAAAGAAGGGAAGGAAGGAAACAGGAAGGACGAATGCCACAGATCTTCCAATGGCAGGAAGGTCACATAACTATCTGTGCCATCTGGCTTAGAAGTATTTATCCATAGGACTGTGAGAAATGACCATAGACCCACTACATGACCACTGCGGAAAAAAAAACACTATCGTTGATGTCGTTTGCTGCCAGTGCAGTTTGAAGGACAGAATCTACTGTTTTTATGAATTATGTAAGAGGCTGCTTACTAGTATTCTTAAAATAAGATGTGGTGGTGATCCATTAGATATAATGTTGAGAAATAAAATAAAATAAAATAAAATAAAATAAAATAAAATAAAATAAAATACAGATGTAGCTATTTAGTCTTTTTTGTGTAGCTTGAACAGTTTTTTCCCAACCTGTTCTTCATGGACCTAAAGCATAAAAAATGTGTTTTATTTATAACCTGGGTTTCTATTCTGAGTGAAAAACAACAGTCTAACACTACCTTCCTGTTCTTACAGGAAGCAGACAGAGAGACTCCTTAGGCCTCCTTGAGCTTCCCTGAGTCCATGGCACACTGTCTCTATCTATATACGCATTCTCAGGGCTTTAATGGGTGTGAGAAATTCTGAGACGCCCATGGTTCAATGCATTCTTCAATGTCAGATCATACAAAACATCCTCTAGTTTTCATGTCAAGGCTTTTGAGGCATGGAAAGCAGGTAAAACATTCACCTCCACCACATGCGGCCGTAAATTATGTGTGAATGTATTTACATTCAGTGGGTTCAAAATCAGTGGCGCTAACATAAAATACTCACAGTCTCAAGGATGACATGTTGGCTTGGGGATGTTGTTCTGCAGGGGACCACAAAAAAGGGGTCGTCCCGATACACAAAAAGCGTGTTTGGTGAACTGTAAGCCTCCACAAATGGATGTTTGTGATCTGTGATTTAAAATTAAGCATAAAATAATACAGTAAGCACAAAATAACAACACTTTGCTTAAATAATTAATTAATTCACTCATGAGCTTTATGATTTTGAATGGCTTTTTAAAAAAAAAAAAACAACAATCTTTTATCAATGAATTCTTGGACTTCAGGCAATGCCTAGACATCCAACCTTGGGGAGCAATTAAATATCCCAGATAAAGTCAGATCATTTTTCTCTAAGCACACACAGACTGCTGGATAAAGAAACAGAAACAGCTTGGCAGGAGGAGATGTTACTGTACGGCTATGCTGTGAGATTGGCGTGATTAAACAAACAAGATCTTGTGTGTGCTGACAGGGTTCATGTAATAAAATATGTTTTTTTAAATAAACTTTTCTCACATAAACAGTGTAATTACATAGTGAGATGAACCAGGGGACTATCAAGTACTAAATTGTCTGTATATGCAGCAGGCTGAAGTGGAAGAGGTCTGCTAAACAAAACAGCTGGTGAGCCAGAGACTTGGTGAGCTTTGTTGTCATTTTCACAGCTAAAGTTATCACTGTCTTTTGCTATAGATAAATTGCAGATCAGCTCTTTTGGGAAATACACTACCGTTCAAAAGTTTAGGGTCAGTAAGATTTTTAAATACTGTTGAAGTCTTATGCTCACTAAGGCTGAATTTATTTAACCAAAAATACACTAAATATATTATTATTATATTACAATATAAAATAACTTTTTTCAATTGTAATATATTTTAACATGTAATTTATTCCTGTGATGCAAAGCTGAATTTTCAGCATCATTACTTCAGTCTTCAGTGTCACATGATCCTTCAGAAATCATTCTAATATGCTGATTTGGTGCTCAAGAAACATTTCTTATTATTATTAATGTTGAAATCAGTTCTGCTGCTTAATATTTTGCGGAAACCATGATTATTTTTTTTTCCCCAGGATTCTTTGATGAACAGAAAAGCATTAATTTGAAAGAGAAATCACTTTTGATCAATTTAATGCATTTTTGCTGAATAAAAGTTTTAATTTCTTTAAAAAAAATTACTGATCCCAAACTTTTGAACAGTAGTGTATCTTTTTGAGGCACATTCATAAAACTCTATGCTATTGCACTTGCTTAAAATGTTAACAGCTTCAACAGTTGTCATTAGGCACAGGAAGACTCTAAGCAGGAGCCCAAACAGGAAATTATCAAAGACCAGACTTCCAGAACAATCAAACTCTGCTGCCATCTCTAAAGACATTCAGCTATATATATATATATAATATAAAGCCTTCCTTTTTGTGTCACTGATTTTCTATTTCCTAGTCTTATGACAGTTTGGTTCTGTCTTGCAGATACGGTCCAGTTCTCAGTGATTCAATCCTTCTATGTGAGTGCAGTCATAGCTGTATAGTTACTAGCTCCATTGCCCGGCTAACAGGTTTACGGCTTTGTTGTAGTTTCGTTGAGGTCTACAATGAGGTGGGGCCTCTCGTTACTTCATTTTTTTTTTTTAATCTAATGCTTTTCTAATGGCTTGGAGTCTTTCCAGGTCCTCTTTCACACAGAAGACCTCAAATTTCTCTTCTGGCAAATAAATGGAAGCAAAGTGCCAACAAGTTTCTTGGTTCATCCAGTAGGGATCGGTCCATTTGTAACCAAAAACAGTGAAGTACATGTGTATTATGCCTAATAAATAGCTCTTTGGTCTGTTTATCTAAAAATAAGCTTTGTTTTATGAAACCATTTTTCTACAACCTCTTGGTCTATGATAAAAATATTAGTAAGTATTCTTAATCTTACCTTTAACAAAAACATATGTGGACACCTCATGATCGCTGGACTTTTGGTGACTGCATGTGTAGAAGCCAGTATCGCTGTGCCTTAGGTTGTGTATGACCAGCTTGCTGCAGTGCTTGTGCATTCTCTCCTCACAAGACTCAATGTGTACCGATGACACATTTCTGTTAGCCAGCCTCCAATGCAGCGAAGTTGATCCTCTAATGTAAGTCACACCATATAAACAAAACATCACCAACAATAAGGACAATTTCTTAGGCAAGCAGGCTTATGCCAAATTAAATAACCATTGCTTAGAGTGTCTGATGCTATAACTTTGATTTGTAGCTATTCATGATATTTATAACCAAACTTAAAAACAAAATCAGGAACATTATACCAAAAATGACATACAAACATATCCTGCAGCCTCTTTCAGTTTACTGTGAAATTACAAACATAATCCTAACAGTAATTCAACTACATCAACTGCAGATGTTTTTACTGGCATCCTGAGCATAACTTTAAAATTACACATAAGGAGGGTTTATACCCAAGAATCCAAGAATCTTCCATCAACTAAATGCGTCTGTGGTTCCTGATCACATCTTAAAAGGTTAGTTCACCCAAAAATGAAAATTCTTTTATTAATTACTCACCCTCATGTCGTTCCAACCCCGTAAGACTTTCGTTCATCTTTGGAACTCAAATGAAGATCTTTTTGACGAAATCTGAGAGCTTTCTGTCCCTCCATAATTCAACCTGTTCATCATATCAAGCAATCGTTTCTCTTCAGATAATTTGTACTAAACCGCTCAATTCATATTTTGAAGCGTCAAAGTGGTAGTTGCGTAACTGTCTATGGAGGGACCGAAAGCTCTCAGATTTCATCAAAAAGATCTTCATTTGTGTTCCGAAGATGAATGAAGGTCTTACGGATTTGGAACAACATGAGGGTGAGTAATTTATGACAGAATTTTCATTTTTGGGTGAACTAACCCTTTAAAAGTTTCAAGAATTTCAAGACTGAAAATGACTTTTTACTCTTGAGAGCATGCAGATTCATCATCCATATTTCCAGGATATTCAACTGGGTTCATTTCAGTTTTAAACATATTCAGTTAGTGTTCAACTTTCACATGGGAACAGGTATTTATTGGATGAAGTGTCCAAATGACATGTTTCAAACAGTTCTTGTTTTTAAAAGGGCACATTAAAAGGATCCCAGTGGAAAATCTGACATATCTCACATACCACCACTGTTGCCTCTAGACTGATGGGTCATGCAACTTCACTCTTAAATCTCTGTCCAGAGCCAAAGACAGTATCAGCTTTTTGCTCACATGACCTTGTAGGGAAGCGTTACATTAGTTAAGCTTCTTCAGGGTCAGCATTCCTGGCATGACTGCAATAGCAAGAAATGCTCTCTCAAAGTCTAAACGATGTGTATGTTTCAGAAGCCCCCGCCCACTTTTCTTTCCTGCAACAGTTGGATTTGGATACGATGGCTATTTTGGGCCTATGCTGCTTTTCTGAGAACCTCTCATCCCATGTTAAATTAAAAGCAAATGAGTTTAGTTTTGAAGAGTGATGGTGTGAGATCTGTGTTTTGATACCAGCTGCAGCTCAAGTTCTTAAACAGTATTAAAGGAATAGTTCACCTAAAAATGGAAATTCTGTCAACATTTATTTACCCCTCATGTCATTCCAAACCTGTATGACTTTCTTTACTCTGTGCAAATAAGATATTTTGAGAAATGTCACAGTGTTTTTTGTAGTTTGGTTACCACTGTTCTTCAAAATATCTTCTTTTACGTTCCACATACAATTCATACAAGTTTGGGACGGCATAAAGGTGAGCAAATGATGACAGAATGTTGATTTTGGGGTGAACAGCATGTTGTGATTTGGATACTGGGCCCCAGCATGAAATTGTGGTGCTGACCACATTTCTTAACTAAATTGAACAGCAAAACTTACCTGATCATTTTCAGTAAAAAGTTTTTTCTACAAAACCTGAAATGCATTGCTCCAGGTACTTTTCACTGCACTTTTCAAGAGGCACTACAATTTAATATAATTTTTTTCTCCATTGCAAAAGTTTAAAAAGTGTAATGTCCAATGACTGGTACTACATAGCATGAAATGAAATGAAATTAGCATACCCCCTAAATTAAACCCTACCCTAAACCTAACTGACAGTGTGAGCAAAAAACAAATGTGAGATAAAACTGTATTTTCTGAAGCAACCATGCCATTTTAGCTTTCTTCAATGAGCCTTTGAGCTCTTTTGTGGAGCATCTTGACTCATGTTTCATGGGACTCGTACCTGAGCGCTCCACATCGCGAGTGCAACAATGTAGTATACCAGGTCAGCTACCGAGCAAGGTTACTACATCAAAAAAGCCACACATATGGAGCTGGTTATGTGAGGCAAATATAAAACTGTTTTAGTTTCTAAATCATGCACAATGGCAAAAGTGTTTTGAGGTCATAACATAGAATTGTCTTTATTAATCAATAATCTGCCCCTATAATCATAATTTGAGTGTGGGGGGGGGGTGTTGGTGCCTCTAGAAACAGTGAAATGTATGTATAGGTATGTCACCTATGGACAAAACATATGACCCACTAGTCAGACCTCCAGTAGTCAGACCAGCACTAGTCACCGTAAAAAGCTTGGATCAGCATTGGAAATGAACATTGGTGTAAGCTGGTTGATGTTTTTTTTTGTTTGTTTTTTTTTGATGGTAAGATGGTTTTCAAAGGGCTAATTTTTTTTTTTTTTTTTTTTAAATGGTAGTTTTATATTATTCTGAATTGAGTTTAATTTATTCTGTCTGAATACTGGAATGCTTACTAGTATTATATCAATAAAATGTACAAATTTTGGGTAGTGTTCAACAGCAAATTAATGTATTTTAGAAGCACAGAACATTCTGTGTGTGTTTGTGTGAGATGGGACAGCAGAAGGGCACAGTACCTGCAGATGAGCGTGAGTGTGCCACCAACATGCTGAAGGTGTGTGTCTCCGGCAGGAAGCAGCTGTGGGTCAGGCACACGAAATCCCTCAACCAACCCTACAGAAAACAAAATATAGCACAACACACAGTCAATCAGAGACACGCTAACATCACAAGTAAATAACAAACAAAGCTACAATGTGATCAAATCTACAGCCCTGAATACAGTCACATAACACAGCGTCCTAACTCGACATAATGCAACAAGTTTCCACTTACAAAGTAACTCTCGAGGTTGAGCTGTTCGACCCATACAAGATGGGTATCGCTCTGGAGAATTGTAATACAAGCATAAGGCTAAACTGTGGTTAAGCAGACCAAAACCAGGACACTCCAAGCAATTATGGGATGCAACTTTTTGAGAGCATTCCAGTGTGATTTGGAGACTCTCATTCAGAATGTTATGCAATAGCCTTTTCGCTTCCATGCGGTGCTCCAGAATCCAGCTCAGTGCAGTCTAGTCTGTGCTGGACAGGTTTAAGCTGGTAGAGATGTGGAAACAGTGTGTCTGAGCGTGTGTACACATTCTAGACAAGAGGAGGGAGGCCAGATGTACAGCTGGGCCCCCCACAGAGGGGTCACCTCTATCAGCATGTGTGTGAGAGAACAAGGCAGACCCAGATGAATCAGATGTCCTTAAACACATCCTTCACATCAGTCAGTTCTCTTTCTGTCCTCTAAATAATGCCACCTTTTTATACTCTGATGAAGAGCTTCATTTAACTCAGATCTCTTGAGATCTCTTCAGCTATTATTACAGTGAAGGTTTACTGCTGGTCTGAGGCCAGGTAAAGCTGATGATAGGAGCCATGAGTACGCTCGGGACAGGAAGTGGTTTCATTCCCTCTGCTGCCCAGGATGGGTGACATTCATCTCATAAGTGATTTCCTTCTTTTGAACCTACTCCCTGACTGCTTTGTGCTGTGGCACTGTAATGCAGGTTATTTGTGTTGCCAGGCAAAAACGGTTTTGTTTTGATTTTCCGTTTTAAAAGCAGAGTCTTCTGGGAAACCTCGCTTGACAAAAAGACCAGCTTAGGGTCTTTTGGTACATCTTAAAAAACAGTGCTCATGCGTGAGACACTAAACAAAGCAGATGTGGCGCAAAGGTCAAAGACTTCCATCTAGCGCACGTTTACACTGAAAAACAATGAAAAAGCAATTCAAAACCAGTTAAGTGGAATGCAAAGACATGTTTTGTGTGGACAGCTCCACATTTTTTATTGTTTTTCCTGTCTTTTCGGATATTTTGACTTTTTCAGCACCTCGCGCTTCGCGTTTAGTCGCCAAATTAAAAGAGATGTGTACATCTCATAATAGTTTTGGTAAGTATTTGAGTAAGAATCTCTTGTAGAACAGTCAGATTTTAACTTAAAGTCCCCCTGAAATCAAAATTTAAGTTTTTTAGCTTTTAGTATGAATATGTTAGCCTTAAGGTTATGAATAAACTGGTGTGTTCCATCACATTTAGGAGATATAAGCATTCAAAACTTACAGTCTCTCACTTCCACTAAAACGGATCACGGATTTTCATGACATCACCGCGGACTTCAGCTTTTCATCAGATCTTCTGTCCAATCAAATGCTCTCTAGAATCTAAAGTGCCCCGCCTCCTACAGTGGCTGAAATTGGTCACTTGTTCACACGTTTACTATTTTCTACATGGTGAATGGCACATAGTGCACTATATGGGGATATGGAACGATTAAGACAGTGTAAATATGCTTTCCGTTGAGGCGAATAAAGTCTGGTTTCACGTTAGTGTTACGCGAAACGTAACAGCATACACACAGTTTGCTCCGGTCCAGAGACATGAGAGCACAGAGCAGATCATATGTGCGAGTCGGCAAAGACCACAAAACGTATCAGACCCATCTGAATTCTGCACAGAATGCTATATTTTAAAGTGATATGGAGGAGATTAGGAGGTTAGAGATTAGAAGGAAAATGAGGTTTTACAGAGCTCAACGGCTCTGGCTGAGCTGTGATATAAACGAAACGCTATTGGCTATTTTAAAAAAGGGGAGGAGCTGTTCTAAATGTTCTGCCCTGTCTTCCTGTTTCAGTTGAAATTACATCAACACATTGAATAATGCTGCGCGTTCCAAGGCACTTCAGTGGGCCTTTAAGATTGGAAAGTTTTGTAATACAGAGTCAGCGTCCAAAACACAAGCTGATCTTTTAAAAAGATTTGTGTATAACAATCAGGACGATAATTGCATTAGATAATGTTTATTCTCTTCTCATCTACACCCAAATTACTTCCTCAATCTCAGATAAAACACATTTACTAATAAAAACTGACAGTCATGTATGTGTACCCATGAAGTCATTATCAGTACATTATCTGACCAACAACAAAATTTAGTTTTTATAAATGGCTTAAAAAACACAGCTGCATTCACAGAATGAACTTACTCACCAACACTGCCACTTAATATGAACTTCCTCTCAGTATGCTATAACATCATTGTTGTTTCACAGTCCAAGGTTAGTTAAGGGGAGCGGATGTAGCTGGAGCTTTTCATGCAAAGTACACACCTCTATCAGCTTGATATTATCCCTCTGCCCAGAAGAGACATAACCAGACATAACCACAGCTGTCCTAGTCAAAAAATAACCTCCCCTATGGTGACTCTACACTGTTTCAAATTATAATGCAAGTGACATATCAGTAGAATTTCAGTAAAATAAACATTCAGATTTTAGTTTTTCTAAGAAAGTGTTTGTTTGTTTATTTATCCATGTCTTTATAGATAACTGGTATCAATCTCAGACAAAATAAGCCAGGTACTTAGGTAAATGGAAACCCTACTTAAAGATGTTGTTCCACATTATTAAGCAAGTCACAGTTCTCATGCAATGTGAGGAGGAAGAAAGATCTTTCTGAAGATGAAAAGCGTGAAATGGTGCAATGTTGTGCAAAAGGCATGAAAACAACTAATATTGTGTGAAAAGTGAATGCAGATTATCGAACTATTGAAAGATTTGTGAGTGATTTAGAGCACAGCAGAACTCGGTCAGATAAAGGCTTATTAAGGAAAGTTTCTGTCAAACAAGTTAATTGTATTAAAAGGGCAGCTATAAAAAAGCCAGTGTTGAGCAGAAAACAGGTATTTGAAGCTGCTGGTGTCTCTGGAGTCTTGACAAGCTCTCCATGCAGGCTGGCAGTTATGTGTAAAATTGCATTTTAGCCACCACTAACCAAAGCTCACAAAGAGAAACATTTACAGTGTAATTTGAAACACATTATAATTTGAAACACAGTGTATTGCTCTGGAAGCTTTTTTTTCACACATCTGTTCTGTAGATATTTAGACATCATCTTAATTTACATTTACACATGAAATAAAACACATTAAAAATGTCTTTGCTGTGATGTTGGTGTCTTTCATGAATCATGACATAGACAGAGATTAAACGGCGTCGAAGACAGTAACTTTATGCAGGTCCACCTCCCGTCTCAGACAAACACAATCCATCAAGAAATCCATCACATGGACAAAATGTACAACATATGTTTTATGAGTCATCACTCATTCTTGTCAGGATGTTTTCAGAAACACAGTACATCTTAATCTGTAACATTAGAGTTACAAGATGCTGCTCCCACTGTACTAAAAGAGACATATTAGTCAGCTTGAGTCTAACTGGTTTTGACCCCTCTGAAATGTGTTTACCACACAGAAGCTTTGGTCTGATACCAAATACATTTTTATGAGAATTATTAATTCCTGCTGACATCCATATTCTTATTTTCCCTCAAAGCCTCATTCACAGATGTACGCCTGCACACAAACACGAACGGTGAATCACATCCTATAAAACCCAACAACTCTCGCTGTCTTCACAGCTGCCCTGTTCAGCAGGGGCCCCCAGCAGCCCACTTAAGAAGAGCACTTTCTCATAAAAACCTCTTGTCTCTGTCCCTGTACACCCACGTATTCCCACAGCCCCCCACCTGCCCCTGATGTCTGCCCAGTGCTGACCTCAGCGCGGCACTTCGCCCCCCTCTCCGACAGCTGTGTACTGCATTCCTCCAGCACAGAGACTGAAAAATGCCAAAAATGAGGCTTGTTGTGGTGCTTCAAGGGGCCTGGGACCTGGTTTCCATTAAAGCCTATTAAAAATAAAAGACAACCATGGAAGCATGAAAAAAAAAAACACAGCATTGATGCTACGTGGGTTGTCATACTCTGCATGATTAGCCTACGTGCCTCAAGTAAAAGACGTGTCACTGTCACAAGGCAGGCTGTGTTCCTCCTGACCTCCCACAATCATGCAATCAGTCAATCATGAACTAATAGATGCTTGTGTAGTAATAGATGTTAATAGTTTTGTAAGGGAGAACAAGAGAATCTTCAATCCAAATGAGGAACCTTCACAAATGCGACTGCTTTAAATGTGTGAGTGTGAGATGGGAGGGACAAAAAACTGACATGTGGGTTTTCCATGGAAAGCTGACTTCAGAAGCACGATAAAAAAATAATATCAGAAGTGTCTTGGAAACATTTAAACCAACAACTGTTGAGCAACCATTGGTCCCTGGTGGATATTAAAAAACTGGAACCTATGAAGTCAGATGATGCTTGAGATTTTTTTTTACAGACATAATTCAATTTACTTGTGTACTGTCTTTTGTAGAGAGGAAATCCTGTCACTGCCCAGTAAGCGTGGGTCATAATATGCGGAATTCCCTACTCTGTGGCTGGTACAAGACTGCCTGTGCTTCCCGTCCACCCATGTGATGCACAGTGCCAGTAAGGCGGTCTCTGAGGGCAGGGCAGGGGGAATCTTTTTTGGGCTTACACAACAATAGAAATTCATTAATGCTTTAACCTTGCTGCAATATCCATTGTGATTTCAAAGATTTACTAGCAACGAAGGCTTCTTGATAAATAAAAATAACGTCAAACAATAGTAAGCATGTCCATAGGCACAGAATCGAACATCAGGCAACCGTTGAACATGACCAATCACACATTAATTTCTTTCCTGTCTTTTTCGGAAGAAGACAAAGTGTATTGTTTATTTTGCGGTAATGACCATCCAGATGTACATTATACCAGTAATTATGGCTGTTTACCAAGTTAAAAAAATGACATACTGGAAAAATAAAAAATATTGGAAATATTCATTTGAGTTTGTCATTATTTTTGTTATTATTATCATTATGTGAGAAGAGAGAGGTGTCACAAGAAGCATGAAATGTATAAGAAAATATTTGAAAAAATTAAAATTACACAAATGACCAATCACAATCAAGTATTTCAGAGAGCTGTGTAATAAAATGCTATAATATGTCTGCTTATAAATTTACTATAATTCATGTGGTCAGACAAAGGTGACTATTCTGCCTCTACTAATTATAAAGCTTTTACATAATGTTATTTGATGATTGATTATCATCGGTCTAGACTGTCACACAAACAACAGAAAAACAAATTCACATGTTTAAAAAGCAGACTTATCGGTAAACTCTTTACAAAACTAAAGACCACCCACTAAAAAAAGTTGCTACTACACCTCCAACTGTGCTGCCTGCCTTCTCTTTCATTGAAGTGTTCTCTTATTGCAAGTCCCTCTGCTACAACCACTGCTCCCTGCCAAGCCGCTAGGTTAAGACAACAGCAATGGAGAATGCATATTTTATTAGTTCCTGGATTGGTCTTTGGAAGGTGCAGTCAAAAACCCAACACATGTACACACAACCTGTATGAATAAACGATGGTTAATTAAACAAACAACATCTGGCTAGGCTGAGTGGTAATTCTGGTCATATTTGGCCAAATAGTCTCCATAAGTGGATTTGAATCCAATAAGCTCCCACAATATGTTCTGGAGCTCAGGGGATTTTGCTGTTCTTCATGATGGAGATTCTCCTTGAAATTGCAATATAACGCAACATGGGCAGCCATCACATTTGTGTGGCAAAAGTTAGAGACAACTTGGAAGAAATACCCACATGGTACAAAATTGTCTCCAAAGCACACTGCCTGAAGTTCTTTGGCTCAATGACTAATTCTGATAAGTTTGAGAGAAGAGAAACATGTCAACATAAACAGCACTTTTAATGTTTCATGCAGGAGAAAATTGTAAAGAAAGCAAGCAAGAAAGCACGTAAGGAAGAAAGCAAGAAGTCTGTGCACAGTCTATACTCGTGCGCCACCCCACCGCTGTGGGATGAGTGGATGAGCTTGAATTGCACTTGGCTGACCCCTACCTACTGTATTCCTCCCAACGTGCACTGCTGCTGAACGGCTGTTTAGAAGGAACACTACAGTTCTTCCTGAGCTTGAAAAATAAAATGTAATCCAGAAAAAACCCTCACATAAAGCAAGTTTAACCCAGGCACTACACAGTCTAGTACATGTTCAAACAATTATTTTGCCAACCATATTCAAAGTTTACAGTGATTACTAGGAATGCACTGAAATGAAAATTCT
The DNA here is from genome assembly GCA_039654765.1 of Mylopharyngodon piceus. Classification (NCBI taxonomy): domain Eukaryota; kingdom Metazoa; phylum Chordata; class Actinopteri; order Cypriniformes; family Xenocyprididae; genus Mylopharyngodon; species Mylopharyngodon piceus. Next base: position 7,610,172 of record CM077439.1, read on the forward strand.
GGGCCAAAACCGAAACTTCTGGATGCACTTGGCCGAAAACTGAAAGCAAAAATGCTTTTAAAAATTATTTATTTATTATTTTATATTAGCTTTTTTTGTATAATTGTATTATTTTAGACTTTTTTTTATGAAATTCAATCATTTTAAAGAAAATATACAAGCCAATAAACCACAATTTTTTTTAATGTAACACTAAAATTGGACAGAAAATATATAAATATTAAATATCAATATATTATTCTTTATTCTGTTCTATGCAACACAATCAGATTTAAAGGGTTAGTTCACCCAAAAATGAAAATAATGTCATTTATTACTCACCCTCATGTCGTTCTACACCCGTAAGACCTTCGTTCATCTTCAGAACACAAATTAAGATATTTTTTATTAAATCCAATGGCTCAGTGAGGCCTCCAATAGACAGCAATGCCACTGAAAATCTCAAGATCCATAAAGGTACTAAAAACATATTTAAAACAGTCTGCATGTGAGCAGAGCGTATCGGGAGCAGATCAGTGAATGAGAGGGTAGCGTCATTTTACCAGCGTTGCCCAGCACTGCACACCATGTTACAGCACAGTAGGGCTACTGCAAACAGAAACAAGTATACTACTACATAGAAATTTCATGTAGGCACATTATTTGAGCAGACTTTGCTTTTCCAATGAACATGAGCGGCACATGAGCAGAGCGTTCACATGGGCAACTGAGCAAAGCGCACATGCATAGAGTGGAATATTGAGCGGAGCGTCACACAGCGCAGTGATAACGGCTAGAGCGAGAACACTGATATGGTGCGGCATACATTTTTCTCTTTAGGTCAAAAAACAAATACGCCTTTTTAGGCTGATAATTTTCGGCCCAAATTTCCGTGCATCCCTAGTTTTACACTGCCTGCATAGCTCTGCGTAACAAGGTGCAAGTACAGTTTCGGTTCTCAAACTATTTTGACTGCATAGCGCACTGAACTAGTGCAGAAAAATTATTGAAAATGCACTATTACATTTCACTGTGTGACAATGTCTGTCAGGCTTGATGCACACATTGTAAGAAGTACACAGCTTCAGTTTATGTTCTGTTTTGTGTCGATTAATTATCATTTAGATTAAAATGTGGTTCACTTCCCTTGTGTAAAAACAAAGTTCTGTCATGAAACTCTAGATGGCACAATCTGCTTGCAATCACATCATTCTCTATAGGGCACAGCTGATTGGTTCCTGCTGTATTAGTAGCCAATGAGCTCGTTGCTCAACCTTCAAATACTCTACACCTTCCCCAGCTCCACCTGTGTAGATCTGCTGGGGGTAATTCATGTGTTATATCATACAGCAGCAGCATGTATACTTGCTGACAGCAGCGTGTCGTGTATGTATTGGCAGTAGCAAGTACCGTACTTGCCCTGCAGCAGCAATAACCAACAGCAGCAGCATAGCAGATCTATTCCACCAAGACCAAACATATCAATATTGTCATCCATTACCATGCCAAACACTCTGAGAGTTATCAGAAATAAGATTTAACAACTATTAAGTTTGTGATAGGTCTCAATGGCCTACTCCTGGTAACCATTTTACAATTTATGGCCATTATCCAGACTTTATTTTCTGTATAGAGCCATATCTCTGTTACACAGCATACATAAATGCTTTCCATCTGCAGTTACTGTACGCTTCGCTTACGTGCTGCTTATGCATGCAATGTGAAACGGCCCTAATCTGTCAAGCCAGTAATCAAATCTTTTTTTACTGTAAATTTGTGATGTTAAAGGAGCCAGTACGAGTGTGCTAACACGTATTCAGTGTGTTCTGGAAAGTAATGTAATGAGGAGGGTTCTCAGATGTGTAAAATTCCTGGAGTATTTTCACCTTTAAATGGTCCAGCAAATTTTGAAAACAGAGCCCTGGGCAATATCTGGATCTTTTCAAGATGTGTTATATCTACACAGTGACATTATTGAATATTTCTCTTACTTAAAACAGACTTCCTTCTCATTCCTGTAAGTAACTTCTTACAGGCAAGTTAAGATGTGTTTCACTTCTCTAAACATGTAAAATCCAATTTATAGATCTAGGGCTGAGTTTGACTAGTGGCTCTGACTCACTTTGTATTTCTTATGCACTGTAACAGTTTCAATTTGATAGACTAGAAGGATGAATCACAGGAAATCAAATGGATAAGTTCATGCAATTGAGCTAACAAAATGTGTGATACAAACATCTGAAATGTAATAATCACAATGCACCACCACAAATCAGTTAACATGACAGAAAAAAAGTGGCAACAGCTCGTCTTCATGCCCTATTTCTGACTAATGGATTAACCATACACCCCTGACATATAAAATATAATGGCATGCTCTTCCGCTCCACCATTGTCTTGAGGTGGGATGACTGACACACATTTGGAGTAAAGGAGCAAGCAAGAAGTCTGGGGAAGGAATCTTTACTCAGGTAGCGTGTCACATTTCCGTGACCTCTACTGCCAGAACAATTCCAGGGTGCCTCCTGCCTCTCCATCCGCTTCCTTCATGTGTCTTTCCCACGCTCGGCGTGAGGACAGCGAAGGAAATCTACTTGGAGACCTTGTAGACAAAGCTTGAAGACCCAAAAAGTCATGGGGGGAGCAGCATTTCCTCTGTTTGGTTGAGAGTAAGAGCTGCTGTTTGTTTGGACAGCAGGAGAAAGACCTGTATCTGTAGTGCACAACTGCTGTCACAATGAACAATGGCATCCACCTTTTACTATCCATCTTGTTATAAGGAGTTGCAGCCAGAAAACCAAGCAGCCAAGAGTCAACAATACACTTTCTCATGTAAACACATATTCTCTTCTCAAACTCAACAACACTGGAACTGGAGATGTGCCCAAACTACCCATTTACAATAAACTGTTTTAAAAAAACACACCTGATATTTCAATCACAATGTGTTCATTCTTTGAATAACTCAACTAGTCCCAAAGGATAGAAGAACACAAAAAGTACTCACTGACCTACTGTTCTTCCATAACAAGCTGTGGACCATTTAATCAAATTGACCATATGATTAGGGTCTCCGCAAATGAGTAAATGTCAGTAAAATGATTTAAGCCCCAGCATGGATAAAGCACCTCCTGTGTGCTAAATGAGCGATTTAGTTAGTGCCAGAGTACAGAGCACTGATGGCTGAGTCTCAAAACCCAGCTGCCAACCTAGACAAAATTTGGGAACCCCAAACGGATTCTTACAGTGTATTATTTGGCACATATATGATCTCCAAAATGCTACACCAAAGAAAATCTGAGTAGGTAGGCAGCTCGCTTGACATCCAAGTAGGCTATTTGAGACTTGTGTTAAAAACTCATCATATGTTGATACAATGATGAAAAGTGTTTTCATCAGTGTATCAACATATTTGTCCCCCTTCTATTTAATTTGTTACAATAAATGGAATTTCTACTAGTTTCTCAGTTGTCTTCATCAGTAATTAAAGTCAAAGTTTAAAAGTGCAATGAACTCAAGAATGCAGGTCAATGACATTCAAGTTTAAATAATAGACTACCGAACATTTTAATGAAGAAAGTTCTCATATTGTAACATATATTCTAAAATGAACTTTCAAATAACATCAGAACAAGCCATAAAACTAAATATTAATTCAATGCCATTTGTGATCATTTTATTCTAGCACAACACAAATGTTTTCATTATTTTATCCGTATTTGTTACTATCCATTTACTTTGCATATCAGTTAATGAGAACAACTGAACTTCAAACCCCATCTGTACAACAGCAGCCCAAAGAAAGCAAATGATCGCGTGCAGCTAGTAAAATGACAAAAATCACACACTTACCACTTGAGAAGAGATTAAAAAGCAGCTGAAGAGTGAAGAAGCCTTTGACTGAGGGTTGAACAGAAGTCATTTCGTCCGTTAAAATAACGTTCCGAAAGATATTCCGTATACTGTCACTTTATATTTGATGTGGTTGTTGTAGTCCACCTGGACTGAAATGTCTCTCGATGTAGAGTTATATACGTATAGTTCCCGTTGATATGACAGAGATTGTTCTTTCAGTGATGCCTCTATAATGAAAATGTCTCGTAGTCTCTCAGTGACTGTAAAGGTATCGCATGGTACTGCGCCTGCCCCGGTACAAACACGAATGGAGCGACTCCAAACTACTCCCGAGGGCAGGTGCGCCGTTTGCTCTTCCTTCCTAAAACTGAGTGAATGAAATTTTCAAAAACTAGACTCTATAAAGAAGGTTTAACAATGAAAATAACTAATGCCAACCGACTGATAAACGTTCCTACTGCCTTTGGCTTTTCTGCTGGGGTTTTCATCTCGAAGGCTTTATATGAGTGAAGCAAGGACGGAAGGACGCAACGTCACCATAGTAACTGCAGTGATACTCCTAGTAAACTCCACGCGCACTTTCCTGCCTTTAAAAGATAATGGCTTAAAGATAACGATTAAGATATTTTTACTTGTAAGAATCTGAATGTAGTAAATGTTCGTGCTATTTTTGTCCGCTTTAATGAAAGATGTATTTCATCTTAGTGAAATGTCCCACCCAAATGGCTCTATGAATGTCAAAGTAGGCATATTCAGCTACATTATTTTAAACCAAACTATCGACCCCCGGGAGCAGGCTACCTAAAATATCTAGGTGCAAAGGTAAACAGGCATTGTCTGATAACATAGCAGCCAAAATACCTTGCAAAAACATTTACAGGGTTTATTTTTAACTTCAGAAACAGGACGTGCAGCTAATTTTATATCAAAGTAAATAATCACAGGGCTTCTTTTCACCTTCCAACACCCCATGGTGAGTGGATGCACCACACTGTTTGTCTTTTTGAGGACACACTCCCCGCAACGTATGGCAACATATTGTCCATTAAGGTCCTTCCATCTGTATCACTTCAAATGTACAGAATAGGATGGTCAATCCGTCGAACAGAAATTAAAATGTCTTGTGTCAGAATACAGTTTAATACAGTTTATTAATGATGAGGTATAATGTTAATGCGACATGTGGTTTTCTTCCTTTAATATTGATTATTGATTGGAGGATAACGTGATTATAAGGGCCACTGATAACAGTTTACCAGTTACTTTCGTGACTCAAAGTGAAGGTAACTGTTAATGTAAAGGATTTAGTTATCTCAACCTACTTTTGATATTTCATAAATCATTTTATTCTGCATTATTTAATATATATAAATTATTGGTATCACTTTAGTTTAGGGTCCAATTCTCACTGTTAATTAGTTACTTATTAGCATGCATATTACTAGGATATTGGCTGTTTATTAGTACTTATAAAGCACATATTAATGCCTTATTCTGCATGACCATATTCTAGATCCCTTAATACCTACCCAATACCAAAACTTAACTACCTTAATAACTATTAATAAGCAGTAATTAGGAGTTTGTTGAAGCAAAAGTCATAGTTAATAGTGAGAATTGGACCCTAATCTAAATTGTGACAAAAAAAAAAAAAAAAAAATAATAATAATTATATATATATATATTTTTTTTTTTTTTTTTTTTTTTGAGGTATTGTTTGATATATACTTTTTGAAGAAAATCTACTTATAGCCAATACATTTCTGGTGATGTTTTCTGATTTGGCAGCAGAGATCTGATTTAGGTATTACCTGAATCTACTACAAAATAATATTTAGCTTGAAACTAATGACCTTTCAAACCCAAGTAGAACTGTGAGGTGAAGTATTTTTAAATCTGGCACAAACGTATAAATATGTCTGTTTATTATTATTTAAATATTATTTATGTAGCAGACTTTAGGAAACCTTGTGTGCATCTCTCTGACCACATGTCATAAGGATCATGTTTGTTTTTTCTTTCTCCTGTGCAATCAGGCCTTCTGAACTGATCACACATTTCCCTCAGGCCAGCACGGCGGCTAGATAAGACTCAGGCAGAAACAATTGCTGGAAGCCGAGCACTGAGAGGAGTGGGCTTTTAAGACATCTTATTTTTGAATCTAGTGTAGTGAACACAATAAGAGACTTCACAACCGATTCTGTGTACGCAGCTTGAGCTCTTTCCTTCAGCTCAACAATGACCTCCCCTGTTAAAACAAAAACCCCAGCATTATCATCAACGCATGCTTTCTTTGGGGTGAATGAGGTTCTAACTACCACCAAGGCGATGACTATCATGCTTAAACAATGCTATTATACCATAAGGTCCAAACCTTTCAACATGACAGGGTTGAGAATTCTAAATATATAGCAGCATGTACGCTTGAAAAGAGCAGTTGTTCAGCTATCTGAAATGATTACTTAAGAGTGCTTATTTTTGAGACTTGCATCTGTCCTTTAGGATATATTTTAATTTATATTATTATTATATTCTCTTTTGCACAGAACAAATTGTAATCTGTGATGTTACTAAATAACTTTATTGTTGTACCAATGATAAGCTTTGATTTACCACGCCAATAAAGCTGCTTAAATCTGAATATGAAATCTTTGAAGGAAAGGTGACTTACACATAACCGTGTGTGAGACACCACCTTGTGGCCATACAGCAGTATTGCATTCAGACTGTTTTAGCGGTGGACGGTCGCGAGAGTTTCACACAGAAACTACTGACAGAATATATTCGATAGTTTTAAATTACGTTACTCGACTTGTGTATTAAAATACACAAAACTGACCGTAATATGGAGCAGTTTGCAGTCGATGTAAAAAGTAAGAATATATTTTGTGGTAAAGAAGATAGGTGGTAACGTTAGTTAGCTATGTGAGGGACAAGCTATTATGCAGGTTTACAAAATAATTAATCTTTAAGGATATTATTAGTAATTTTTAGTATCATCTATTTGAATTATTTCAGCTTACCTTGTCAAGAAGTGATGTAACACAGTATGTGAAGCTGTTTTGTGTTTGAAAATTGACTCGGTGTCTTTCACAGACTTGTCTGAGAAGCTTCTCCACAGACAGAGCGATTCAAATTTAGATGAGGTGATTGAGTCGCTCTTCAAAGAAATTTTAACTCTAGATGGAGCAGCAAAACTACAGGATTCACAGGTGTGTAAAACCAAGCGCAGTTGAAATCTACGGAAGCCCTTAGAGATCATTTTCTCGACATAACATTTTTTTTTAATTTTTATGTTAACATATAACTTATATACAAATCTGGTAAATATGCTTAGATATTTAATTTTAAAAAATATTAATTTTTGTAGTTGGAGGAAATCGCCATACAGTTTTGGAACTGGGCTGTGACCAAACGTGTTGGCTCAACTATTACAGAAGAGCAAAAGGCCAAAGGTCAATCTGTTTTTCTCTTAATCTATCTGTCTGTCTATTAATGTATCTGGAGTGCCAATCAGTCAGTCTGTCTGTTTTCTGTCACTGATATTGATTTGTTTTCTCCTAACATAATAAGAAAGTTTATCCCCAGATGTTTACACAGATGTCAAATATTTGATACACTACAAACTCATGTTTCAGTACGTCATGTGGCATGCAGACTTCTGTATTCATGCGAGCCTGAAAACCCATCAGAGAATATTGTTCGCAAGCAGATACTGGTTAGTTAAATGATTTTGCTTACTATTTCCAGCAGTTTAATTTGTTTTTAGCTTATACTAATTTAACATTCATGCATAAGACAGTGATGAAGGGGTTCATGTTAAGGCACTGTAGATTTGTTCATTTCCATCCCTTGTGCATGTTCCTGCAATATTTTATTGTATATCACTAAAACTGAAATCTCTGTTCCTCAGATGGCCAGTAAAACAGGGAGAACATGGCTTGATTGTAAACAACCCAAACTTGCTGATGTTTTTTTGAGCATGGCTGTCAATGTATGTATGAATGCAAAGAAAAAATAGACATTACATGTATGCCAAAAATGAAAAAGATATAGTCATTCGATATTGGAGCATTGAAAATACCCGTAATATTAATCACATTTATAGTGACTCTAAGAACAAGAAACAAAGAATATGTTACTTTCACAGAGCCTGGAGACTCTTTACAGCAGACTAACTTCCCATGGAGATTGTGCAGAAGATATAAACATACCAAAGGGAGACATAGAGAAAGACTTGCTGCGGGTTTTGTCTTATCAAGCTGAATCTGTGAGCAGAGATTGCTTAGCATGTGCAGTGACTATAAAGCCTAAAATTAATGTCTAAATGCTAAAACTTCTGGATCAAATGTGCACATTTATATGCGTATATTTATTCTTTGAGAGCATTTAGTGTAATAGGGTTAAGTTACACAAATATGTTTACCTTTTTAAATTTAAGTTATCTTGTGTGCATTCGGTATAGGCAGTTTCTCAAGAGCGACATCAGGAGGCAGTGTCATGCATACAGCGATGTAAAGAAATGCTTCTCCGTGTCCCTAAAGAGGTGGACAAACTGTTGTTTCACAGCATGTTTAGTGATGTCATTGGTTTATTCTGATTTTAGAGAGAGATTTTGAAAATACAGACTATAAAAAGGCAATAAAAACACACTTTTTGTGAAATCTCCTTTAGACTGGCTATCTCTCTCTCATCTGTTACAACTTTGGGGTCGACACTTACAGTCAGGGAAAGCATGAAGAGAGCACATTTTGGCTCAGGTAAGGATCTCTTTAATACATTATTGTTCAAAAGTTTGGGATTGGTATGATTTTTTAATATTTTGGAAAGAAATGTAGTATAAGCAGTATAAAAAAAAAAATACAGAAAAGAGTAATATTGTAAAATGATAGTACAATTTAAAATAACTCCTGTGATGACAAGCGTGAATTTTCAGCAGCCAGTCTTCAGTCACATGATGCTTCAGAAATCATACTAATATGCTGATCTGATGCTCAAAAAGCATTTACTGTTATTATCAATGTTAAAAACGGATGTATTGCTTAATATTTTTATGGAAACTGATACTTTTTTGATCAATAGAAAGTGCAAAAGAACAGCATTTATTTGAAATAGTAACATTTTGTTCAATATAAATATCTGTACTGTCACGTGATCAATTTAATGCATCCTTGCTAAATAAAAGTGTTAATTCCTTTCATAAAAATCTTACTCACCCCAAACTTTTGTAATACTACAATACAATTAGTATTAATGTAATTGAAGTGGTGTAAAAATATTGACACTATTAAGACATTTTTCCATGTTTTGTAAGATTTCTTTCCAATTAACATATACTTATTCTGCATTGCAGCCAAAGTTATGATATAGGCAAGATGAATGTGAAATACTCGCCAGGATCAGAGATGCAAGTAAGACAGTACAGTGGGGTCAAAAAATCTGAGACCAGTAATGAAAATGTTGCATTTAGAAAAATGTAATATTTTTTCTCATTACAAACTATATCAATAGCATAATAAATTGAGTAAAAAATGTCAATTTAATTTACTAACTTATTCACAAACTCCAAATTCTACAACTGTCTGTTTATTTCAATATTTATATTGAAATTTGAATCCCAGATTTTCAGTGTGGTCTTTTTTTTGCATTAACTGAATGCGTTGCAATCTTATTTCTCATTCCTTCAGGCCAAAGTCTTGAGACTACTTGCAACAGTTTATTTGGAGTGGGACTGTCAAAAGTACCTGGAGAAAGCTATTCATGCTGTGAGCTTGGCTAATAAGGTAAAGCATATTCCTAGTGCAACCAGATCTTGTCAAAGTAAACCAGATTCGACTGTAGCACACTCCATGCTGTTTTTACATTTGGCCTATTCATTTTTCTTTTCAGGAGCATATGCAGTTGTCAGGTCTCTACCTGAAGATCCGTATCTTAGTGAAAAGCTGTAGCCCAGATGAAGCAGTAAAATCTGGTGAGCCCAGTTACTCTGCTGAAATCAGTTTGTGGATAGTATTTTTTCCACCCCACAAAAGTTTCCCTTCCTTTTCCACGTCCTGTCAGGGCTGTCAGAGCTGCTGGACTGTGAGGTTCCACTGGAAGTGTGCTTGAGCACAGTAAAACTGCTCGTCGACGAGAACAGGTATGATCTCTCATCTTTCTAAACAGGCAACCAAAAAATCATCTGCTTGAAATCTGCGCTTCAAAGGCCAGGCATTACTTGAACATGTTGTTGTTTCAGAGAGGCTCTGGCCTTTGACTTCCTGAAGAGAGTTTGTCAGCATTTTGAGTCGTCTCCTGAATTGGGCTCTGCTCTGCTCATGCATATAGAGCTGCTGCTGCAGCGGGACAAAGAGCTGCTGGCCAAGCAGAAGATCGAGGATGCTATCACTGGTACTCAAAACTCATTATTTTGTTTGTTTGTTTGTCACCAAGAATGTGTTTCATGTTGTTCTATTAAAGGGGTGGTTGATGTGATTTCACTTTTTTAACTTTAGTTAGTGTGTAATGTTGCTGTTTGAGCATAAACAACATCTGCAAAGTTACGACGCTCAAAGTTCAATGCAAAGGGAGATATTTTCTTTTAAAGAATTCGCTGTTTAAGGACTACAACAAATGGCTGGTAGGGACTACAATGAGCTTCTTCCCGGGTTAGTGACATCACTAACCCTAAAATTTACATAAACCCTGCCCCCGAGAACACGCAACAAAGGGGGTGAGGCCATGTTGGGCTGCTTTAGAGAAGAGGAGGAGTTGTTGTAGTAGAGTGTTGTTGCCATGCCGTCATTTTACACCGGACTGCTTCACAAACGGGAGTCAATTCAACTCTGGATTTGCACAAAAGATTAACATGACGGCACATGCTAGTCGATGAGTTGAATCAACTCCACAGCAACTACATAAATTTATCCACTAACCATTCAGAAACATCCAGTTGCATTCTAAAAGTTGTAACTTCTTCCTGAGTTTGTCCATCAGTGTCCGACTCCGGTTTGAACAATGTAAGGCTGAACACCTTTACTGACAATCGTCATTTTGGCTGCGTGAGATTCTCCAGCTTTGTTGTTGTTGAGAAACCAAAGCATGAGCTGTTAAAGCTCTGCCCTCTTTTGGAAAGCGGGCAGGGAGCAGCAGCTCATTTGCATTTAAAGGGACACACAAAAACGGAGTGTTTTTGCACCCAAATATTGGCAAATTTGACAAGCTATAATAAATGATCTGAGAGACTTATATTACATCTTGTGAAAAGGGGCATTATAGGTCCCCTTTAAACAATTCTTACTGAATTGTGTGTTTACTTACTGTTTCCTAGGACATTACACTGGAAAACAACTAAGACCACAGACTCAATCATCTCTCCACCTTCTGCTGTGGGATAGAGCTTCCAAAAACTTTGAAGTAAGTTTTACATGTTTATTATGTACACCTTCCCTGTCCCTGTGCATAGTTGTTTATTTACTTTGCTTTATTACATTTGGATTTTGAAACTGTCTATTAAAAAATCTGAGTACTATTGTCTCCATTTAAAGCATTTTAACATACACTAACATTAAAAAGTTTGGGGTCAGTAAGATTTTTTAAAATGTTTTTGAAAGTGCTCACCAAGGCTGCATTTCTTGTTATTATCAATAATGAAAACAGTTGTGCTGCTTAATATTTTTGTGGAAACCATGATAAATGTTTTTTTTGTTTTTTTTAATCTTACTGAATCCAAACTTTTTTGGTAGTGTGTATAAAAGATTTCCCACTACAATCAGTATAGAAAATGTGTATTTTTATGTGGGTATGTTTTTTCTTTATATCCACCTTATTTTTAATGTAAGAGCGTAAAAATAAGAACTTTAATGTGCAAGGCTTCCAGTGTCATTCACTTGCAGTTATTTTACCTGTACAAAAACAGTCCGTTATGCTGCTTTATAACTGCTTTTTAACTAGTATTTGTTATCATATTATTTTAATTTATTATCATTATTATAAACATGCTGGTTCATAGTGCAAATAGTTTTACCATTTACTGCGTTTTCTGTTCTTGTAGTTAGCGGCTAATGAATCGGAAGTCTTGCACATTCAAAGAAAATAAGGTGGATATTACATTATGGTTCCACCCTGAATCAAGTAGTTGTGAGTTCTGTGAAACAGCTGTCATGTTTGTTGTTTTCTATAGGCCAAGAACTATTCTGAAGCTCTGCAGTGGTATAACTACTCACTGAGTTTCTACAAAGCAGGCGAGTTGGATTCCAACCTTGCTAAACTGCAAAGAAACCGATCCTCCTGTTTCCTGCAGCTGCAACAACTTGACAAGGTAGTTGGCAAAATGATGAAGGACATCTCATTACATGCACAAAAGTTTGTGTACAGTACATACATGTTTGCTGTAAAAGTTGGCACATTATTCAAATCTTGTTGAAGGCCAAAGAGGCTATAGAAGAGGCAGCAAGGATTGATCCAAACAACATTTTCACACAATTCAACATCTACAAGATCGCTGTCCTGATGAACAATCCAGAGAAAGGTAATGGAGATGATAAAAGATTAAAAAAAAAAAAAATTGATAAAAAAATCAATTCAAAAGTTTGGGGCTAAAAGTTTTTCTTTTTTAAAATGTGGTAAAGACATATATAATGTTATAAATTTCTATTTTAAACAAATGCTGTTCTTTTGAATTTTCTATTTATCAAAGAATCCTGAAAAAAATGTATCATGGTTTAAAAAAATATTAAACAGCACAACTGTTTTTAACATTGATAATAATAAGAAATGTTTCTTGAGCAGCAAATCAGCATATTAGATGATTTCTGAAGGATCATTTGACACTGAAGACTGGAGTAATGATGCTGAAAATTCAGCTTTGATCATTGGAATAATTTACATTTTAAAATATATTCAAATAGAAAACAAAACAAAAAATCCCACCCACCCTAAACATTTGAACAGTAGTGTACAAATGGAAATCAACCCCAGAAATGATTTTTAAAAACAGATCTTTTGATGTGAATGTCTGTGAAAGCTGCTGTGGCTCTGAGAGAGATTGGCGCTCTGGCTCAGACTCCAGTCACCAGTGAGGACAGACTGCTAGTGACCGAGAACGCTGCAGCAAACCTCCTCAGCCTGGCAGTGCAGATCGCCCTCGAGGTTGGTTATATTATACCAGATGAGACTTTTCTCTCACTATTGATCCTTTATATTCCTCCACAATAATGGTTCAAGACAGCAGTCACTGTGCATTTGGGGAGGTTAATATGCCACATAATTGTTGGTACCTCAGATGTACTTCATCAGTGATTTTTCACCACAGCATGAGCAGCAGGAAACAGCCATCAAAGCCCTAGAGAGTCTGTGTGAACACTCACAAGATGTTGCTCAAATCCTCACTGCCTTGAGGTCAGTCACACATTCACTGTGAGCTTTATATCAGTGAGCACAACTATCAAGTATCTCTACTACAGAAACATCATTTCTTTATCTTTCTTCCTTAGGTGTTTAGTACGACTTGTTCTTTCAACAATGGAAAACACCAGCGAGGAAAACAGGTTAGTAGATCAATGGTGCAGAATTCTGACATTCAGCAAAAGCTGTGTCTCTCTTATCTCTTATGACTCTTATCTGTTATTAAAACAGGAATGCCAACTTGGATACCCTCTTGTCATACCTAAAGACAGGTACATTTAACCATAATCTTTCATTACACTCTGTTATTTTTCTCTGCATTGATTTATGCATATTGCGTTTACAGCTCTTCAGAAAATATCCCAAATCAGCCGTATTCAAGGCCAGGGAGCGGAAGAGGCCAACTGGTTCAGGAGAATTGGTGCTTATTCTTAAACCTCCAACTGTTGAGACACATTTGACTATTTGGTGGTTCTGTTTGATTGGTTGTCTGTGTGTTGTCTCTCAGCATGGAACTCAGCTCTGCAGTGTGAGCACAGTCCTATGAGGATGAGGGATTTCTTTCTTCTCTCCTTCCAGGTAAGGTCCAGTACAGTTTCTCTTAGAAGCTGTAGGCTAGTTCCTAATCATCTTAAGATGAATCCACATGCTGACACTGCAGCTTTAGTTGGATGTAGTTAAAGTGTGACGTCTGATGTGCTGTCTGTCTGGGCAGCTGTCACAGCTGTGCGTCCCAGCCCGAGCTGTGTTGATGGGGCAGAAGACGTGTCTGCTGATGGCTGCTGCTGCCTCTCTGGAGATCTGCAGGAGCTCTGATCACACTGAGCAACAGGTGGATCACACATTCATTTTTAGCAGTTCATCATTTTCACCTGACTAAACATTAACCAGTAGGTAAGAGGCGTTTTTCTTGCTTTTTAAGGACATGAACTGAAGTTGTGTTTAAATGCATGATAATATCAAGGGTTTGGAAGTTTCTAAGTGAAATTCCTCTTTGATTGGCTTTTGCATTCTTAAGCTACGAACCCCCATTGTCCACAACAATATTCAATATTCAAAGGACCTAGTTTCTATAAATTACATGTAAGGATTCCAGAAGCTTTAAGAGCTGAATATTCTTCAAGGTTCCCACTCTTTTTAACCAGTGATTCTTCCAGTTGTTCATGACAAACAGGTAAGGACTTTAAAATAAGTATTTTATATATATATATATATATAAAAAAAATATATATATATATATATACCCCTTCAGCCGTGACTTATTCACGATACAGCACTAGCCTCGAGTACCTTATTGCTTTTATAAAACAGTTACCACACAATACAAATATTAAAGCCAGAAATATGTATCAATGCAACTTTTATGAAGTAAACTTTTTCTAAAAGCCTTCCTTCCGCCGGAAAAAATAGTCCCTGACCGTGAACAGCAACAGAAGTTACATTTTCACGCCATTAGATGGTGGCAAACACTGTCTTTATGAGTGTGTCAGTCAGTAACGAAGACTTTTATATTGAAAAGACTGAATTGTTTTGAAAACGGAACAAGATGCAACTGACAACTGATTTGACTAGCGCTGTTAGTCACGTGAAAACCCCTTAACTGTTAAAAGGACAGGATAATACATCGGACATTTAAACAGATTTTTTATTATGAACATGACCTGAAGGAAAATGCTAAATCTGAATCTCGCTCACTCGATCTCTTTCTCACAATACTCTTCTACATAATACAGTGAGCTTCAATGAACAATATCTATTAAGAACATACATTTTACGTTGCTAAGAGTGGTTGCTAAGGGTGTTGTGTAGTGATACACAGAACCGTTGGGTGAAGCGGTCATAGCCGTGTTTTATCGTGAATAAAACACAGCTATTGACCAATCAGAATCAAGGACAGGAACTAACCGTTATATATATATATATATATATATATATATATATACACCCAATTTATTAATTTACATAATTTTTCCAGGTCTAGAAATCATTCTTTTAAAACTAGGCTACCTTTGTATATCCAGGTTTTATCTGTTTCTTCAAAGAGAATAAAAACAGTTGTTGAGTGGGTGGATTAAAATAAGAAATATCTTGCTTTTTAGTTGCTGTAGCTGATTTTAATATTTTAAGAAGTGTGTCGAGGCCACCTAGTGGGAGAACCACTGTTCTAGGGGGCTGCAAAATTAAAATATTCTTTTTATATAATATTTAATATGTACATAAAAAAATATTATTACAAAACAAAAAATTAACAAATTATTAATATTTTAATATATTGACAGCCCTAGATTTTGTATTTGAAAACAAGCACTTTTGCTATCATTTCAAGCAGAAGAGCAGATATGTGAGACTTTGGAGTTAGAAAGGTTGAAAACCACTACTCATTATGTTCTCAGTGTTACCACGACTAACCAGCAGAGGGCGCAGTGTATAAATTCTGCTGTGCTTTCAGACCGAGCTGCTGACCCAGACTCTGGAGCACATCCAGCTCTGTAAAGAGATCTGGACGACCATCAAAGCATCAGGTGTCACATATACTATTTTTATTCTTTTACAAATGCAGAATTAAGTTATGCCCGTTTTTCCAGAATAACAAAGATTGTAAGAATTTTGGTACTTTCTTTCCTCAATTAGGCACTTCCCCTGAAGACAAAACAGACACATTATTGCTGCTCTTTGAGTTTGAAGCCCGGGCCAAATTAAATGATGCCAAGCTTGAATCTGTCCTCGAATCAATTTTGGAGCTGGATCACATTGAGACCAAGCTGTTAGAAATGATCGCAGGTCAGCTTCTCGAACCATAACCTGAAATTCTGACTGCATGTACAATACCTTTCAAAAATTTGGGGTCAGTAAGTTTTGTTTTTTTGGAAAGAAATTAATACTTGTATTCAGCAAGGATACATTAAATTGACCAAATTTTTATTATGATACAAAAGATTTCTATTTCAAATAAATGCTGTTTTTTCGATTCCGAAAAAAATGCATCACAGTTTCCACAAATGTTTTCAACATTGATAATAATACAAAATGTTTCTTGAGCACCAAATCAGCATATTAGAATGATTTCTGAAGGATCATGTGACACTGGAGATGCTGAAAATTCAGCTTTGCAATCACAGAATAAATTAGATCTTAAAATATATTCTAATAGAAAACAGTTCTTTTAAATTGTAATAACATTTCACAATATTACTGTTTTGCTGTATTTTTGATCAAATAAATGCAGCCTTGGTGAGAATAAGAGACTTTTACCGACCCCAAACTTTGGAACAGTAGAGTACGAAAGGACAATATAAGCTCTGATGGTCCTGTACTTTGTGTCTACAGTCCTGGCGATGGAACCACCAGCCCATTTCCCCGTTCTGTGTAAGAAGGCACTGAGGATCGCCCTGTCTCTACACAGAAAACAACCACAGGCCGACCTCACACGCTGCAGGTCAGACTAGCCGAGCGTTTGTTACTTACACAATGATGTTACCACACTGATAGATAACAAAAGACATCAAATTGTTCCTCATTTGACAGACACCTTATACGTATGTGTGTGTGTGTCACAGTAACTGTTTACACAGCCTGATTCAGCTGACCCTGCCGAGCGGTGTGTCTGAAGTGCAGCCCTGCGTGTTGGAGGAAGTGTGGAGCTACTATGAGCAAGCTCTTTCCATCATAGCCTCCGCAGTGAGTTGGTTACGTTGACTCAGCAGCCGTCACATTCGCCCCGCAATTATCCCCATCTTTGAAAGAATCTCCTGTTTCTGTCAATGGGCTTTTAGTTATGCCTCAGTTAGCAGATGCTCCATTCACCAGCCTCTTCCTGCCAATTTGGATGCTAATTTGAAAATCTCGCCTGTATCCTTTATCTTGGACTAGCGTTGCAGAAAAATTGCCTAAGCATCAGGGTGCCGTTCTAAATTTGTGACCTTCACGACACAGTCGATATAAAATCACATTATGTCATTTTATTATAATGTTTAAACTTAAGTATCTAATTCCTCCATCTGAACCATCACAAACGGACGTCTTCTCTTCTCACACAGCCCGAGGACTTTCCAGAGCTGGAGATCCTGTGGCTGCTGACCCGAGCGTGGAATACGGGAATCCTGCTGTACAGTCTGGCTCAGTATCCCGAGGCCGAGAGGTGGTGCGGGCTGGGAATGAGCTTCCTGCGGCACCTGGGCTCCCTGCAGGACAGCTATCAGACTCAGGTAACACAGCAGGAGACGGATGGGCCGCTCTGCAGCTGTTTGAGCACTCGACCCAAGGCGACGGATGTCATTTTCATTTTCTTCTTGCCTCAAGTCAGGTGTGCAAGCTGGGTTTTTTTTGTCACCTCAGTTGGAGGTTTAATTAGAGCAGCAGGGGTAGTTACAGCTATGTAGGTAGGTAGTTAAAGCAGCATACAATAGGGAGGTTTAGTTCAGCTATTAAAGTTTAAACCTGTCATTTGGCAATAATTAATTCAGTTCCAGGAATTCACAAGATAATATTCATTAAAAACATTTCGCTCATGTTGTTTGGTAAAAGAAAACGCAGCAAGGTGTGAATAAAATACATGAAATGTGACTCCCCAGATGGCGGGTCTGTACAGTGAGGTGTTGGACAGGCTGGATAAAGCAAAGAAGAATCTCATTATTGAGGAATGAATGATGGCAGCTTCAGTCGCAGATGGAGATCTCAGGTCTAACGGCACGTGTTTAATATGTAGTGTGAATTTCTGTGCAAGCTAAGAGATGTACAATGCATCCGAGGGTCTGTTCATACAGTTATGATTTCAAAAAATAGAATTTCTTGTATTCATTTAATCTGAAATATTTCTTTTTTTGGCAGTATTATTTTATTACCTGTCATCCGGTTATCTGTTTGAGTTGTCCTTGGTTGACTAGTTAAAGTCAAAACATCTGCATTGCGATACAAAACAAATAAAAATGCATGCATTGAAATCGTAACAGAGTCACATAGTTTATTTCCAAACAAATAAACTCTTGTCCAGTCCAAAAAAGAAAAGAAAACAAAACAAAACAAAAATGAATAATTGGTAGGACTGTGTTCCCTCCTGACCAGGATATAAAAGAGCGGTTTTCCTTGTGTCCTGATAGGTTGAACCACCTGTAATCATGGGGAGGACACTACTATACAATCAAAGGGTTCATATTTGCAAGCACTTACTGCACAGGTGTGCCGTCACATCAAAAACTCATAATCACTCAAAAAGACAAACCAGACCCCTTCCCTCCCCATTTCACGCTCATGCCTTCCGGAGCAGAGACCCTCATGAGTACGCCAGAGCTGCTCTGATTCAATCCACTTCATTAGAAATATAGTACAATGAATTAAAATTCTTTGGGCTTCACCAACACGGCTGACCAGCATCAATGGTCAGCTGCTTTTCCGCTAGTCACCTCGGAGGACCAGATCTATGCTAAATGAGTAATTTATGCTCCTGGTATACTTTAATATCACTCTACGGGTTGCTGTCTGCATGTCTTTTTATATATATATTTTTACATTTGTTTTTCATCTATACACTCAGACAAGTTCCACAAGATATCACAAGTAGACAGGCCGTATTGTAGGGAAGCTGGTTCCCGACTCACTAAAAAAAAAAAAAAGAAAAAAAAAAAAAAATGTTCTGATAGGCAGCTGTAGATATTTTTTTCTATTGAGAAATACCAACGTTACGGCACATTTGTATGGAAATTAATCTCAGAATAAATTCAAAGTTTACTTACCTGACATTTGTGATTTATAAAACATGTTTGTCCCAGTTGTAATCACACATGCATGAAGCACAAGTGAGGGGGGATATTTACACTTTACAGCTATCATACCCATTAAAACAGTCTGTAAGCAGTTTATAAATGGCTCTGTTCCCTTCGATTATTCCCTGAACTCTGGTTTTGACACAGGTATGACAGCTGATTTCGCAGAGATGCTTGGCAGGTGAGCACACCTGCTTAGAAAATGCCTGCAGGGCAGGGGGTGAGAGTGGGCCCGGGAACATCCCTCGCTTTCCGCGGGATCCAGACTTCTCAATACAGAAAGATAGAATCGCCTTCTTGAGGGAGCAAAGAGATCAAAGGAAGTACTGTACTTCTGTATCCTTCAGCACCATCCCGTTCCATCACGATCCCGTTCTCTCCGGCTGAACCCAAGGGCAACCACAGACATAGTGCTTACAAAGTATTTCAAATAAAAAAGGACTAAATATTTAGAATACACAAGTATAATATATCAGCATGTCTGGGTATTCAGTTAGAGGAGAGGAAATCATCCCTTTGAGTTCTACTCGATCACAACATAATTGCGGCCCTTTTGTTGCCTTAAAAAAAAAAAAAAAAGAAAAAGAAAAAAGTAGTTATCCATCAGATTCCTGAGCTCGCCAAGCTCGCCCCAGCACAAGGCTCAACACAGTGGAGTAAACATCAGCCCGGAAATAAAGAAGAAAAAAAATGGTTTAAAAGCTGTCATAGCAAAGAACAGATTTAATCAAACCATCGTCGAGTTCTGGGGAAAACGGTCAATTTCAGGCTCCACTAACGCTTTAATATCAAGAAGGACATCCAATACAATTATTGTCTTGATTCTACCCGTTTTAAGGCTGCGATCCAGGGCAGCTAACAGGACAGTACCTTGTTACCGTTCAGTCTGAAGAGAATATAGTCATGGTAGGCAGAGGAAGTGCAAATGGGCTGTCTGCTTTTCAACAACTCCAATGGCGGCCAAAATTGGATTTTGCTTAAGACAAACAAAAGATTCGCAAAAAAAAGATTTCACAGAGGTAAGACACTTAAGTCTATTGCACTCACAAGTTAGGCCTCCAATAAGATGATGGGAAACTCACAAATAGCACTAAAATCGAGTCTCCCGCTAAGCACTGATAGGTTGAATAGGGTCATTCCCCCCAACGATTGACAGGAATTTTACAGAAGCGTTTATTCATCGTAAGGCAGTTTGGTGCTCTGCAGAGAGCCCAGTTACACCTCTCTACCCCCATCTTTAATACAGAGCAGCTAAAACCACAAGAAAGAAAGAACACAAAAACCCAAAGACAAGTAAATGAAATCTAACAGCCCTCCAAGTAGACAATTCTAGTGAAGTGTAAAATGTGTACCGTATCATTTCGTAGTATGTAATAAAATCTCTCCGTATGATTTTTATTTTCCACGTGATGTCAGTAATATAAATGTATAGACTCGAACCCCATTTTCCATTTTGTTCTGTCTCCGACCGTGTCGCCATACAAATGGCCAGGCAGCCGATCGAATAAAGCGAGCTGGTTTGTGAGTACTGAAGATCACCATCAGTTTTGAAGTTTCTCCACTTATAAACAGGAGCAGTGACGGTACCATCAGCAGGCTTGATCTGTATCTAGTCCTCGTAGAAAACCTCGCACAGCATTCGCGAAAGTCTTTTTCAATGAAACCGAATGAACATATACAAGGTTTCCACTCGTGTCTCCATCTCCGACTCCCCGGCTCCCCGTTCTCGCTTCGGTAAGACATTCTCATCATCATCATCATCAAGTCCGTCCGAAAAGCATGAAAGGATTCGCTCAGGTTTCCCTTTTTTGTTTTACATGACAAAAAATTTCTTTAGGAATGGCATTTCCAATCTTGAATGGAATTGCTGAGAAACTCATGCAGGGGTGTGCACAGTCACAGTAATGGTGATAAGACGTTTTTCATTTGAGGGTAACATAATGATGACACTAAAACTTGATATGAAACATATCAGTGAAAGGGAAGGAAAGGTGTCGGGTGGAAGTGGGCGTAGGGGTCAGGCGGGGGGCTCCGTGGAGTCGGCGAGCTCAGAGCTTCTCTGCGGATGGGATCCAGATGTAAGGGCCTGACTGCTCCTCTATGATAAGCTTGATTTTATTATAGATCTCATCTAGTGAGTCACCCTGGACTATGGCTGTAGAGAGAGAGAGAGAGAGAGAGAGAGCAATAATCATACTACTGTACACATAACTCTTGTTAAACAGTAACAGAGCAGCTGGACTAAAAGATTTTCTTCTGAATACAGTTAAGAGAAATCACATGATGGTGGTGGTGGAGAGAAAAAAAATACCTGTGAAATATTCTCCAAACTCTTGTTCAAGCTTCATTGCCTTATCAAAGACTTTATTGGCTTGCTCATATGTCTGCCTCTTATTCATTTCCCTGTTAAATACAAAGGAGTGCATTACTTATTTCACAATGCATAAGCACATACTGCAGTTCAGAAAAAAATGATAGTTATATGATGTATACAATAAAACAAAATAATGATAAACTACCATTCAAAAGTTTGGAGTCAGTAGTATTTTTTTAATGTTTTTTTTTTTGTTTGGTTTTTTTGTCTGATGTTCTCCAAGGGTGCATCTACTTAATCAAAAATACAGTAAAAACTGTAATATTATTGCAAATTAAAATAACTTTCTATTTAAACATTTTAAAATGTAATTTATTCCTGTGATGGAAAAGCTAAATTTTCAGCATCATTACTCAAGTCTTCAGTGTCACATGACCTTTTTTAGGATTCTTTGATGAATAGAAAGTTCAAAAGAACAGCATTTATTTGAAATAAAGATCTTTAACATTATGAATAGTGATGCACCGAAATGAAATGAATTGTGGGCCAAACCAAAAATTCAGGATGCACTTGTCCGAAGACCAAAAATGCCTTTTTTTTTATTATTTTAAAATATATTTTTTGTACAAACTCTCAAATTAAACAAAAAAATAAATTACACATAAGGCAGTTTTTATATAAACTTTTTAATAATGTTTCTACTCCAATTTGGTGGTGAAATATAATAATTTGCTTTCAAGACAGATTTATTCAAACATGCATTAAATAATGAACACATCACTAACAAGTTAAGTAAAAATATAATGAATTTGTAATACAGTGCATATATTTAGCAAAATGCTACTCTCTGGAGTTATTTTTTTCTAGCTAACTAAAGAGAGAAGGACATTGAGGGTACGTTTACTTGACAACGATGTACTAAAAGCAGAAAAGTTTTTCCTTTGCATTCGTCCATCGCATAACACAGTTTTCAACTAAAAACGGAATACATTACGGAACATATTGTGCGTTTTATTTGTAAGCATATTGAGATTACATGATACATCTCAGTAAGTCGTTTTACATCTACATCTTTCAACATACCTTCTGATGTTCATTCATGTTTATTTAGTGCTATAACTAGTAGTAAAGAAAGAGAATGAGGCTTTATTAACATCCATACCTACCCCTACCCTACACTTACCCTACCCTTACACTTATAATATAGTGTTCGCAGTACAATCTGATACGTAGCATTATTCGTCAGAACACCTGATTAAAATGATTGGCGTAAATGTACAAGACTTTACCTACTTTCTTCGGGACATTTCCTTCAAAAATTAAATTTAACTATGATGTCCTCAGTGACTCAGATGGCGGAAGTCTATGGAAACTTATGTTCATTGGTACATCCCAAAACACAACAAAACAGATACACATCGGTGTTTAAACACCTTATAAAAGTGAATTTTAAAAGGTTCCATTTAAAAAAAAATTCCTTACTGACCCTAAACTTTTGATGGGTAGTATATACATATAATTTACAAAATCTTACACTTACATTAGGGCCTCCACAGATTTTGGCTTGATGAAAATGGCGATTGGATAGAGCTGTGCTTGCTGCAGTCGCTTTATGGCATTCCCAGACACATCCAGGATACAGTGTTTCCCCTACAAGAGGATTAAAGAAACCCTTTCATCCTGTGTCACACTTTCACTGCACACAATAATTGCCACAGGGAAAATATTTAAGGATTAAACAAGAGTTCAGATCCTCTGGCATGTTTACACTAGGGAGTCACTGACCCTTTCAGCCACTGCCCGAACAGACAGGATGCTGGTCCCGTACAGATTCTCATTGAACTGGCCGGCCTCGATAAATTTGTTGTCCTGAATGTCCTTCTCCATTTGCTCCCTTGAAGCCACAAAGTGGTAGTCCTGCCCGTCCATCTCATTCTCTCGCCGAGGACGAGTTGTATCTGAGGAATTATGCATTTTACAAGTATTGCCAAAACATTTCATGATAAAATTGTTTTGCATGTAGCCAGTATGGCCTTTTTTTATTACACTCACGTGGAACGCAGGATCCAAACTTGTGAGGAAACTCCGAGATCAAGTCATCGTTTACTCTGTCCTTCATTGGACCCAGGATAATCACAGGCCTTGTGTAATGAACTGAAAGGAAAGCCAAATCAATGTTGGTCAAAAATTTCCAGCCTGGAGAATTATTTCTTGGCTTTATGGACGACGTCATGGAAAGCAGGATTTTCCCCTTCTTTTTTAAAATACAAGTGTTCTATGTACATAAAAGCTCTCTTCCACAGTCCATCTAGATAATTTGTGAAAACTAAACTGCAAACACGAGTCATTCAGAAATCGATCACATTAACAGATGACGTACACATTTGCATATCACCTATCACCTACTGCTTGACCCACCCTAATGAAAGACAGTTTAAACTACGGCACATATAATTCTCGTTACTGCCACAAACAAACACACTTAGTATATTTACATGTACTTCAATTTCAATTTTTCCTCAAACAATAATGTCTTTTTTTTTTTTTTTTTTACACATGAAGTAAAAAATTTCAGTCCATCTTTTGTACAGAGAAATGGACACACGTGACCACACAAAAACAAGATTATAGCTGTGCATGTAAAGCAGTGACTAATCCAGAAAAACATAACTCTTGGAATTTGGTGTTGTCATGTGGGTAGTGTAAACTAGGATTAAGGGTCAGAGTGAGACTGGGAAAATGTCATGTAAAACTAAATTAGAACCATTTCAAATATTAAAAATGGACTTAAAAAAAGTGCAGAATGTCGTTTATGTTTATGAATACTTACTCTCCTGTCGAATCACTGGCTCATATGATAGAATTGTGTCTTCCTGACCCTCTGCATAATGAGAAATGACAAAATTATCCATATGAAACATGAAGGTTTCATTTATCATCATTTAATACAAAAACAATCCACTTGAATTACCACTGGAATGAACGTGTAGGTGACATGAGTATATCTATGAATCAGTTTTTTGTTCGAGCACTAAAAGGTTAATGGCATGACACTGATCAAATGCACCTTGGCAGACTATATTGGAACAGATTTTATGCAGTAAGTAATGAAAAGCATAAGCTAATGGATGTTTAGAGCCACTTACTGGAGCTGCTTTCGCTGTCACTGGTGTTGGATGTCAAGCACTCTGTGGATATAAGATGAGGGACGTTTAGAAATGTCACAATGCACACTTTCACCCATATGTAAGATTAATACTATATCCAGCACAGCTAGGGATGAAACTATACACCCTCCTGTACCATCATGCCAAGAATGGAAAAGGCTAAGTGAAGAGAGGAAAACAAACACAGAGAACTTTTGGGCACTTAAATGGCTGCCGTTTCCGTAGAAGGGAAATGGTAGGATGAGGCAGCAATTGGAAATTAAGTATTTCCTTTTCCTACGACCCCAGTGATCTTAGATTCTGTGCTGAGCGTTTCCTATGACCTTGCCAATGTTCGGTTCATCAGACAGTGATACTGTTCCTCATGCCAAAGTAAACAAGCCAGTATTGGGTTCCTTACAGGAATCAAATAACAAACATCCCTTAGATACAGTGACAACATGATAGTGCTGGGATACTTAAAACACTAAACACACACTCATCCTGCCCAATATGAGCTGGCTCTGAGGACACTATGGGTCCTGAAGGTCTGCCATAGATTCACTCTCTCTTTAGTGTATCGTATGGCAAACAGATCTTTGATTTAAGAATATTTATGCATTTAAAGCCTATATGAAATCAAAATTTATCTTACTTGAATTTACTTCATTAATGCACATTACTTATTGTGTAAGATTGTGTTATCTCTTTATAATCTTTCAAAATGTAATTTCAAAAGTTCTTTTTCCACTGATATCACTTATGCCATACAGATCATTAGATAATGTAAACCAATAGAAAACACCTACTAAAGCATGGTTTCATCAAACTCGTATTAGGTCTGGCCGCATAATGGTATGTTACACCCACTTTTCACCTTCTAATCAATACTTGATGGATATAATCAAGTCCTACATTTTTAGTTGCTAAACATCCTGTTTCACTTGTAAATGCATCACTAAAATGAGTTCAAAAAGTGGCAGATGATTCTTAATCAGAGAGGAGATTGAGTGAGAAAGAGAGAGGGAGGAACAGAAAGAAAGAATAAAATGTGTGTGTGGTGTGTGGCACAGCCGGTTCAGTTAGCTCAGGGAACAGCTGCTTGACAAAAGGAACCACACACTTACTCAAACTCTTTGATCCATAAAAGTCATCGCTTAACCCTGGGAAGTCCTGAGCGTCCCGACAGGTGAAAGCAAGAACAAAGAGAGAGAGCAGAAAGGAAGAAGAAAGAGGTTAGTGAGAGGCTAGTAGAAGAGAGGTGTTGCACTCTCGAGGGATGAAGGAATACTAACATCACCTTGCTGTGCGGTGAAAGATCTGGGTTGTCCGTTTGCAATTTTAGTACAGGGGATTTCCGTGTAACATCAGTAACAAAATTTTAAGTCTAAATGCACACGGAAGCAGTTCTAAACTACTCTGACACAGATAGATGTTTGAGCACAGCATTTGAGTGTTAGTGCAGCCTCACACCTGTGAGAAGTACTGAGGTCCCCCTCAGAGCAAGACAAAGGCCAGAGAGGCCCCGATTGGCTCTTTTTTCTCACAGAAAGGTCAAGAGCCAATCAGAAGCCGTCTCCAGGGTGAGTGACAGTGACAGGATGAAGCATGAAGGACAGCATCAGAGCCCTCGTCACCCGCTCATACTCACGTTCGGTCTCCACCAACTCCTGCACTATATTCTCCTTGCTCTTGTAAAACGGGAACTTGCGTGATAGGTTGAAGCTTTTTTTGCGCTTCACTTTGACTGGCTGCGTGGAGATGAGCCCATGGTGGGGAATGGGGGATGAGGAATGAAACAAACACAAAAAACAGAATGGGTTTCAATGTAATTCACAACACGCATGCAAAAATAAAACCAAAGACGACGTGTGGTTGCACAAACAATGTAACTGGGGATAATGAATGTAAACGTAGCTCGGATGCAAAGCTACATTCAGAAAAAAAAGTTCATTTTAATAAAGTTTTAACTCTGAATGTAACAAAGGGAATATGCAATTGAACAATAAAAGTGATGTGAAGATCTTCTTGACTGCCTAAATTGCTGATAGAGATGCACCGGTCGACCGGCCATAAATCGGAACCGGACAGTTTTTAGTTTTATTTTGGCCGAGAGGATATTAACACAGGCCAAAGATGGGACACGCTGAAGACCGAGGCAAAGGAGAGAACACAGATGCGCCAGCACAGCAAATACTGTACCAGGCACAGCAAGCTCACTGTTCGTAATGCCTGAAATATTGGAAGAAAAATATAAATATTGAATTGGGGGGTGGGGGTTTATATGACTGTATCTCTGAAGGGAATTGACTGTCTTCAGAAAAGTTTCGATGGCACTTTCTTATCCTCTACCCCCATATAAAGTAGTGTTTATAGGCGCAGCGCTGCTTTGTGTACAGCGGTACCCAAAGAAACCGCTGCTGTTACATAAGCGCCATCTACTGTCAGAGAGTGAATTAACATTTTCATTCAGTCAATCTGCTGTTTTTGTTTTATGCAGGTGTCTTTTGTAGCATAATTTCACAAATCTAAAGTCAGACCATTCTGTTTTTGCTTTAAATCTTGAAATTTTAGAAATCAAATTCAAATCAAAAACAACTGCTCATGCTACATGTGTGTAGCATCTTTGTTTGGATTGTGATTAAAATGCAGTGGTTGCCTCTAATTTCAAAAGGCTACAGATATTTTTAAGGCCAGTTTGCCTGTTATAGAGCAAATAAATACATTTTCTGAAAGAAATCGGAATCGGTCAATTTGGTTGTAAAAAATTCGGAATGGGAATCGGCCATTAAATATCATGATCGGTGCATCATTAATTGCAGCAGAAAATCATGGGTGTCAATGGTTAAAAAAAAAAGTAAAGGTGAAGTGTGTAATTTTAAAATACTTTTGTAAAAACACGTTTTTGTCTCACTGTTTAATGTGCAGAGTCAACTACATTACCATTCAAATATTTGGGGTCAGAAAGTTTTTTGTTTTTGAGAAAAGCCACGTATGCTCACCAAGGCTGCATTTATTTGATCAAAAATACAGTTAAAACAGTAATATTATGAAATATTATCACACTTTAAAAAGAACTGTTTTCTATTGGAATATATTTTAAAATGTAGTTTATACCTGTGATGGCAAAGTCTTTTTAGCAGCCATTAATCTAATCTTTAGTGTCACATGATCCATCAAAAATCATTCTAATATGCCGATTTGGTAATTTCAGGAAACATTTCATATTATTATCAATTTTGAAAACAGTTGTGCTGCTTAATATTTTTGTGGAAACGGCAATACATTTTTTCAAGATTTTTTGATGAACAGAAAATTCATAAGAACAGCATTTATTTGAAATAGAAATATTTTGTAACATTATAAATGTCTTTACAGTCT
Source organism: Mylopharyngodon piceus (assembly GCA_039654765.1). NCBI lineage: Eukaryota > Metazoa > Chordata > Actinopteri > Cypriniformes > Xenocyprididae > Mylopharyngodon > Mylopharyngodon piceus. Next base: position 7,637,990 of record CM077439.1, read on the forward strand.
TTATCTTATTGACCCCAAACTTTTAAATGGTAGTGTACAAGTATGCCATTTGTTGTTGCACACTGTGCACATTCAAAACATTGCTGTTTGTTTGAGCATCCCGAGCAGTCCATTACACACTTCACCCTCAAAAGGCCAGTTCACCCAAAAATTAAAATTTGGTCATTTACTCACCCGTATGTCGTTCATTCTGCCAAATATCTCCTTTTGTGTTCCATGAAAGAAAGAAAGTCATACAGGTTTGGATAACATGAAGGTAAATAAATGACAATTGTCATTTTTGGGTGAACTATCCCTTTAGTTTACAATGAAAAGAGTGGGCATCTAAACATAAAAGTTTTTCTCAATCCTGAGTCTGGAGGGTCCCCAACAGCCAATCCAGGGCATGGAGTATTCTACTAATGAGCAGAGCAGTAGAATCAGGTGTGTAGTGAGGGAAACATCAGAAATGTGAAGTGTTGGGGGGCCTCCAGGACCAGGATTGTGGAGCATTGATCTAACCATCACAGCTGATTATGATGGCACAGTGCATGTTTGTAATTGTACGCTTTTGTGTCACTGTGAGAAATGAGATGCTCAGTAACAGGAGCCTCCAGGATACTGTGAGAAGCCACCAATTTCCACACTCAAGGGAAGTGGGGCAGCTCCCATGAGTCCTTCACAGGAGGACGACGACGATTCACTCACCCTGTTAGACTCAATCATGCCCGTCCTTGCGTGGAACTTGACTGTTTTTAACCGTGCACGCTCTTTCTTTTCCACCCTGTGGATCAAAAAATAAAAATGTGTGATTGGCAGTGAACACACTCCATTACTACAGGGGAAATGTTGTAATTTTATCTTGGCTTGTTGGCAGTACTGTACCTTTTCTTGCTTGGTATGACCCCAATTTGCTCACTCTCCCCATGGGGTGTAACCAGCCGTGCCTGCCACCACTCATCATCGGAGGCATTGATGACATGCAGGATGTCCCCATAGGAAAAACTCAGACCCTGGCTAGGGAGGCAACTGTCCCTAGTCCTGTCGTAGTCAAAAAGTGCCCTGGGAAAATCAAATGAAACAATTCATACATCAACAGTGTGCTAGATGAGTGGATGTTCAGGTTTCATTGTAAAACATCTGTTGTGTTTGAGTAAAGGGTGGGTGTGGGGATACACATACAGTACAGCAGTACATCACTGGACATCTGCACCTTTTTTTTTGTTGTTTAAATTTGTTTTACAGATGCTTCCTCATTGAGAGCAACTTACAGTACACTTCTAACCAAAGACATAGCAACCGTTAATATTTTAATGTTTAAATATTTGAAAGATTAAAAAAGTCAGTACAAGTTTGCATTTATTTGTTCAGATACAGTAAAAATAGTAATACTGTGACATTTTAATACAATTTAAATTACTGTCTTCTGTTTTAATCTATTTTAATTTATTCCTGTGATGTCATTACTCCAGTCACATGTGTCACATGATCCTTCAGAAATCATTCTAATATGCAGATTTGCTGCTCAAGAAACATTTCTTATTATCAATGTTGAAAACAGTTGTGCTGCTTCATATTTTTTTGAAAATTGTTCAGGATTCTTTGATGCATAGAAAGTACAAAAGAACAGCATTTATTTGAAATAGAAATATTCTGTAACATTATAAGTCTCTTTACGGTCTTTTCTGATAAATTTAGTCCTTGCTGCAGAAAAGTACTCATTTAAAAAAATAATAATAAATTTTGAACCATAGAATGTTTATTAGTTATGGTACAAATTGAACGTCTAAAACAACAACTTTAAGATTCAACTTTTACACGCAAGTGGAAAGCAGCCACCTATAATGGCTCTTTTTTTTAAACTAATGTCTGCCTTTCTCCAAATCAGGTAAGTCTATTGGGCAAATGGTATGTCACATAATTAATAATTATGAGCCAATATTTATAATATTCCCTCCATTTTTCATACTGTTGCTTGCTATGACCTTCACACACAGTCAGTCCCCCTGGATCAACCTGTGGTTAAGCACTCAAGGCCACAATAGTGATAGAGGACCCCAGTATCATCATGAGAGGGAAACCAGATGGCAGATGACGTTGAGTACAGAAACACAGTCAGGCATTGTGTTCAAAGCTGAATGTCTTTACCTTGTCAGACAGGTAAATCCAAATGAAAGGAGAAAAACCAGTGGAGCAGGCCTTCCTGTTTCTCTACATACCGCTCTCCAAGGAAACACTAATTATAAGCCCACTGAGACACACACACAGTTTCCTGCACAGCTAAATCGAGGACAACATCAGGACTGTGTTTTAAGATAAAGCAGTGCGGGGTGGGATCAATGCTGACTGACATGCCTGTACTATTTTGACACACATTCATCTCATCACTGCATTGCATTCACAGGAATGTTAAAATGCCTTGAGATCTCACACTTACTATTAACACGTGTGGTCAGCTGACTCATGAACTCACAGTAGCTGAACGCTGCGTTAAGCACAGCTTACTTTAGTTGCAAGCTACAATCAGAAGCAGGCCACACATTAATTAGGCATATTATACATTTTAATATGCACTTTATTTCTTTTAAAACTATCAAAACATCACCTAATTTTTAATATGAGATCTTGCTACAAAATCCAACCATAATGCAATTACACGTCAAAGAATATTAGTCACCTCTTTTCATAAAAAACAATTCAATTTCTTTTAAGTTGAAATTGCCATAAAGTATTTTGAAATCCCAATTCTTTATTTCATATTATTTGAATTTGGTGTTGAACTTTTTTTTTTAAATAATAAAGGTGATGATATGACACAAAAATTACTCAATCTAATATTTTAAAGGACACCCTTTGGAAGAAATTACTACAATAACATGCTTTCTGTATATTTAAATAAGATTCCTGCATTTCTCAATGGTTTGGCCCAAACCAAATTGCAAATTGCTCCAGTTCTCTCAGGTTTGACTTCTCTCAACAATTAGTTTCAGTACTTTCCTCAAATGTTCAAGTGTATTCAAACCCAGACTAATAAGCTGCCTTTCCACTGTACACGGCATTCAGAAATGAACTTTCATCATGATCATACGTGACAATATTGGGAGAGAAGCTTGTTCTCGCTGCTTCGTAAATCTGGTGATACTCGCAGAGATGCATCCTCTGAGCCAGGTTGTGTTTGACTGCAATATTTCTTTTTGCATCTCCAGTAATATGCAGTGTGGTCTGTGTATCGCATATGGTGCAGTTGCTTAAGTTAAATTCTTTTAAACACATCCAAAGCTCAAATCGGATCTTAAAATTCCGCATCCACACATGGTCGGGACTCCACGCAGCCCCTGTGCAACTCTTCACTGGAAATGAATGATTCCTGGTCCATCGGTCATCACTTTTCGCCTACAGTGGAAAGGCGGCTATAGAAGGCCACCTCAGAATGTTTTCTTTTCATCCATTCTTGAGTGTTTACTGTGGTCTGTTCTGGCTCATTATCCTGCTGAAGGACTCATGACCTGCGACTGAAGTACAGATCTCTAACAAAGAGCTAAACGCTCTGCTCCACAATGACTTGATAGATCTCTGATTTTATGGTGCCATTCAAAGATCCAAGGTACCCACTGCCAGAGGCAGCATAACAGACACCAAAACAAGAGTCATCTTGCGTTTTCTACCATGGAGACCATTTTTATTCATAGAGTGACAGGTGGTTGGCTTCGAAACTGTTGCACCTTGAGCTAGATGTTCAGCTTGGATCTGTTTTGTAGATTATCTTTGTTCCCTCTCTACCATTTGCACAATCTTTCGTTGCTCTTGAATTAATTTTCCCTCTCACTGCCATATCCAGGGACACTGGTTACAGTCCCATGGACTCTAAACTCCTTTATAAAATAAAATAATACAGTGTGCCTGAAAGCAAGCACTTCTCTTCATTTAAACTGACTGAATGAGTATGGAATACATACAATAAGGTTGGAAAAACTGGTAAAACTATTTAGGGTGGAATTATCAAAACGAATATATCCGACAGTTACCAATAATATTATGAGATATCTTTGTACTACAAAAATGATTTCAGTTCTTGTTACTACTTTAAGTCTCACTGCAAACAAAATGCATGTGTTGATGACAAAGATTTTTAGAAATAAATGGTGCATTATTGAAATTTAATGCAAGACAGCTGGTACTCAAGTTCAAACATGCCTTGATTATTTTAACTAGAATTTTACTTGTGATTTACACCAAACATTTTGAATCTAATTGGCTACTATGTCTGTTTAATCGAAATGAAGGTTCCTCTGATTGAAAAAACACAAATATTGAAAAAATATATATCAAATATCAGTACAACTGAAGGAAGGCATCTGAGGATGAAGAAGATACCTGACGTAGAGGGAGCGTTTCTCACTGGTGCGGAGGGAGCCGGAGCCAGAGCTCATGCTGCTGTTCATCATTTGCTCCCTCAAGTCGTGGATCTTGGACTCAAAACGACTGTATTCTGGAAAGAGACAAGGCACACAATCCGTCAGCAACACCTATATTTACAGTGATATTCTGGGCTTTGCTCCAGGTTTTATGAGTGGAAGTGCTTGTAGAGCAGGGCAGAGAAGGAAAGCTCAGCAGCTTATTGAGAACTGATTAATGACCTGGAGAACAGATGGATATTAATCATGTATCTGCATGAGCTATACGCTAATATCTCCTGCCAGATAATTAATTATGCATATTAATTAAGTAGAACATGCACTATTCAGTATAACGGAATGAAAACCTCCAACAAACTTCGGAACGTAATGATTTTTCATAGTGAACAAGGCTTTCGTTTCTGAAGCAGCACTGAAGCATGATGTCTGATTGTACAGTGGCCTTTAATTAAACGTGCACACCTCTGCTCCAGTGTGGTTGGGCAACTCACAAGCTTAGCAACCGGATCACACGGACATGCAAACAGTGAAATGCATGGGCAAACACGGATAACACATAGCCGAGGAAAGACTATTGTTTTTGTAAGCACTGGGATTTACCTTGGAAGTCTAATATAGATCATCCATAACAAAGACTTTATGATTTTTCAGCTGGTTTCGTAACCTTGTATCCGAGGATCAAAAGTCGACCTTCCAAATCTGAGCTTCCAAAAATCAGAACCTGAGGCTGGAATTTCAATTTAATGAGAACATGAGAAGTTGAAAACTCATAACGGCAGTAACTCCAAGTCTAAAGCTCAATGCAAAGCCGAAACTTAGACTTCAATGTCAGCAGAAACCGCGCCTGCGGGGAGCTCTTCTGTAAACGCCCTATCTGTCACAAATGGGTTAACAACATGCTGGAATGACAGGGCAAGGTAAAGTAACCTGACACCACCTGCCTGTAACCAGGGGAACACCCCAATGGAGAGGTGGAAGGAAACAGCTAGAAAAACTTGTTGAAAAAACAATTATAGTGAAAAAAAGAAGTTAGACGTATCACATCAGAAAAAAACCTTATGACAAAGTCGGCAACATAAAGGTTCGTATGCTAATTACAGACATCAGAAGCTTCAAGAACTCATCTCATACAGAATACAGCAGAGTAATTCACCCCACTGGTCAGACACTCCACGGGTAATACAATACACATATGACAGCCAACACAGACAGCTGGGTCCTCTCAGCCTGTCAGACACACAGTTCCCAACACACAAAGGCTAATGCTAAAGCGCAAGGTCTTCGTTAAGTGTGACCCGTCAACATGAGACCTGGGGAGAATCTGGAGCAGCTCTGCCTCACACTCACATGGCCTCACTTGCCTTCATTATGTGCAGGGCTTTTATTTTTGGGGAGTGGGGATTGGCTGCAGCCTGCCTCTTTGTCAATGCAGTTATATAATATTGCAGCCATGTGCTTTCAACGTGAAAGCATGTATAGGGGCTAGGTTATGATTAGCACAGCGGTCTCAACAGGCATGCAGGTTAGTGCCACAAACAGAATTTATTTACTCCATCTTTTGATTTAATCAGCCATGTGTGGCATCTCATGATTCCTTGTAGAAAATAGTCTTTATTATAATAATTTACAATACAAAAAAAAAAAAAAAATCCTTTTTGTGATTTGTATAAGATTAGATTTAATAGTGTTTTCAAATTATTAGTTTCTTAATATTAAGTGAGTGTTAGATGACAGCAAAGGTAATCTAAATGAAATGTAAAAATATGGAGAAAAGCACATGCACAACTAAATATCCACTATAGTATCGGTCGATATACAACCAGTACTAAACCAGTACATGTAATAAAAATCTAATATCATCCAGTAGTCAATATTGCACAGATATAATGTACATCCCTAAAAAAAGATAAAGAAAAATACAACTATGCATTTATATTAAAATTAGTCAAAAAAAAGAAAAAAAGAAAAAGTGAACTGTCTCCAACTAGAATATTATCAGGCCAAAAAACATTAAAAAGATAATGCGAGTGCAAATGTTGTAATGTTTCACAGAACTGGAGACTGAGTGTCTTTTTTTCTTATTTTGGTGTCTAGATTTTTTTTAAACCAAGGTATTATTCTTCAATATTTTTTGTTTTGTTTTTTTCTACATGGAACTATAACACCGTGTCTACACCGGACGCGAGCGGCGTGATGCGACGTGACAAAAGACAATAGAACCCATTATAATCAGTGATGCGGTCTACACTGGATGTGGCGTGGCGCGACGCAACAAATCCCCAACAGTAAAATGATGCCTCATTCTATTTATGACATACTCCAAGCGATACTTCTCATAGGAAGGACAAATGGATTTGCAACGGTTGCTTTGTCGCGTCCAGTGTAGACAGCAAAATCACAAACACTATGCGGTTGCTAAGATGCTCTGAGTGTTCTTTAAGTGCATTGATATGCGGTTGCTAGGGTGTTCTGGATGTTTGCTTAGCGGGTCAAACGAGCCCAACCCCATGCTTCTATGATATTCTACTTATGGTTTGGGTCCCTCCTTCATTGTAAGTTTTATCGTCTGACAGGCTAAAATCGAAAAGCTTAACTGGTTGTTTATTATAAGCTATGTATTAGGGTTGTCAAAAGTACAGACTTCGGTACCAAGTCGGTACTGAAATTTTAAAAATGTGACAATACTAGCATTTCCCCCTAGCATTTTGAGCGCTGTTGAGCAGATTCTTAAACACATCTGATTGGCCATTGTGTTCACGCACTCAACAGATGATGTGTCTGTGATTGTCTTAATCGAGCGCTTACACAGATACACACGGGAGTGTTTGAAAGCAGATATATTAGGGATCCACTGATAGATGCCTGCTTTTAAACGCTCCTGTGTGTTATCTGTGTAAGCGCTCTGTGAAGTTATGATATATGGTATGATAAGATATGATATTAGAGGGTTGGGCAATATGACCAAAAACTGAAAAAAAATCTTTCCCAACAAAGAAATAAAATAATGCCTAAATAATTCATTGGACAACACGTATAAAGAATCAAAATGCATGTGCCAATGAATAAATAAATGGAATAGCCTAGGAACGGACAATAATTAAATGGTTTTAATTAAAGCATATTGTTGATGAAAATAATGAGAAAAATAAATGTGCTAATTATTATTAATAATGCATCAATGTTTTTGAAAAAGAAACATCTAAAATTAATATTACGAATAAGAGAATTGTTTGAGCTGCACATGCTGAAGCTAAAGTGTAAAACCTAAGCGCTTTGCTAGCGGGTTAATTAACTCAACAAAACATCTTATATGAGATTAATCAGATATTTAAGCAACATAATCATAATATTACAACTTATATCTGCACAAAAAGACGCAAATGAACTAAGTTACATGCTTGTCAAATTGTGTAACTCCTGTTGTGGATTCTGAAACATGGCAAGTCGGCAACTAAACCCAAAGAATTCACAATGTTTTATTAAAATAGTGTTCTCATTACAATGTTATATGACAGTCTCAATCATAGTTATTAATGTTGTGCATTGCTGTTTGAGCTGCGTGCACTGAAGCTAACTACCACTTTAACTTAACCAAACGCATCCTATATGATATATATACACATACAAAAACATAATATTACAACTTATAATTGCAAAAAAGGCTGCGAGTGCACAAGCGAACTTGACTGTGCTAGTCATGATGAAGGTGTAACTTGTGGATGCGCTTATCCCGTAACAGCGCGCTGAAACACGGGCACTCAAAGAATTCACAACATTCTTTTACAGTATAAAAAATAATTTATTTTCTATACTGTAATAATTTTAATAATAAATGATCATTATAATTTTATGTAGCCTGTGACATTTGAGCTGCACATCTTGCATTTAACTGTATTTTCCTTTTCAAAGTGATTCCAATCATATTTCAAGCAATTCAAAACCATCATAGCAAACAGTGCACATCTGAAGTGTCTCAGCTGAAGGAAATCATCCATTATTTATTGGCTATATCGCCAATAGCGAGAACATTAAAAAACGAACATATATCGGTCAATGCCGATATGGTGGCTGATATACCTATTGCGCATCCCTAGTCTTCCATTTTCCTGTATTTATTAGGTAAATCAAAAAAGACGGAAATGGAAGTAGTGTCAGATCTTTTCTTCTGTATTGTAACCAGGGCTTGACATTAACACCCGCCAACCCGCCAAATGCGGGTAGATTTCAGCTGTGGCGGGTAAGACAGCCACTCCCACTAGCCACTTTGGCTGGTTGAATATAATTTCAGACTACAGCCTAACCAAGCTCGTCGTATCACAAAATTACAATTCAATCACAATTCTTTATCGATTAACTTGCTGTTAGTGAAGGCGGGATAGGCGGAATCACGCTGAATGACACACAACAGAAGCGCTCTCTCGCGTGCGCTCTCTCTCTTGCGCGCGATCAGTTCTCTTTGCGCCTGAATAGTCAAATACACGCACACACAGATGTCAAAATGCCCATCGTGTGGAGTATCTCGCATGAATACAGTCGGTTATGGCTTAAGTGGACATAAACAGGTGGGTAAAAACTGAATATGTGTCAGTATATTATGTCCATGCATTCAGCAGCCCAATTAAATACCTGTCTGTCATTAATGTTAATCAAACAATTTAGTATTTGTAATTTGCTTCTTTGTTCTTTTTATATAGCCTAACAAAAATAACTTATACAATTTCTCATATTATGCTTATATTGCCCACCCCTTGCCCACCTGTACATACCAGCTGATATACAATGTAGTCTTGATTTGGGTGGTCAATCTGCATTTGAAAGTTTGAAAGGGTTTTAAATCTTGTAAATCATGTAAAATTACTCAAAATCAAGTAATTTAAGCATGCCAAAGTTAACTTTAATCATATAAAATGTAATTTCTCAACAGCAAAATTATGGCCAGTGAAAATGCTGAGTGGCTAGTAACTTTGGAAAACCACTAGCCACAGTGGCTGGTGAGCAAAAAAGTTAATGTCAAGCCCTGATTGTAACGTATATTCGAGTGAAACGACTATTGAAAAACAAAACAAAAAAATATAGAACTGGGATATGGTTTTATTTAACGGATGTTGATTGGATAGAGGCAGATCTGAATGCAAGCTTACAGTTGATTGTAAGAAAGGGGTGGCATTTACGTGGACGAAATAATTGTAGAAATCTGCCATTTCATTGTAAGATCAAGTTATGACATTAATTTTATTATTTTTTAAAAAAGGTTAAAAAAAAAATTAAACATATGCGTGGATGAATCATTTAGAATAAGATCAATAACATGCATTTGGAAAACAGATATTCCTTTATCATTTAAGTGTAAATGTGGAATGCAAGGACAAATAAAAGAATGTGTTGTGAACGTTTCTCCATGCTGGACATAAACACTTTACAGTTCAAGTTCAATCACCGCCCCTTAAGTTAATGTATGACATGAGGAGTTCAAATTTTAACAGAAGCCAGTCTACAAATAGACTGTCCCTTTCTCACACACACACACAGACTCAAGCAAGAAGCCATAATTTCTCTCATACTGCTGGTTCCCACCTAATTCAATGAGCTATTCTCGCACAAATTAATGTGTCACTTCTATTTCTATGTAGACGTAAGGGCCCTTGGGAGGGAGAGGCAGTCCATTTATACTTCAGGAGCGTCTGACTAAGGAGGAATATGGGGGAGAGCGTGCTGAAACAGATAACTTACACTGCAACATTCCTGTCATTGCTGACATAGACACCAGAGAATGAACTATGCATTGACATACTACATTTTACAAGTTAAAATGACTGTTATTGCACTTCAAATCTTGTCAAGGACTATAATTGATTTTCTATCCTCTTTGCCAGTCAAATATATCCACGTCTTCCGTTTACAGCTAGTTAACACCATCTTTGACACGTCTATTCCTGGTCTAGGGAAATTATTTGACATTTGTCAAATCATAAGCAGAAGCAGCAACAATTTAATATAAAGAAAGACTATTTCACAAAGCTATCGTGTTGTAGTTTCAAATGAACTACAAAATGACAGTAATGTTTAAGATTTTTAGGCAAACTGACTTCCTGAATGAGCCCTTCCCTGCACCTGTCCTGAGCTCTGCAGGAAGCTCTATATAATAAAGCATTAAACAAACATGACGGCGAAGCGTCAGGCCTCAAAGTGCAAAATATCCCGGATCATTTTGACAGAACTTAAGTTCAGTTCAAAGGTGAACTACCCTATCCTTTATACAGTATATAAAAACAGCATTTTGCTTATGATAATGTCCCATATGAAGCACTAAATATCTTGCTGCTGTGTTTTGTCTTGTTTATGGCTTCAAAATAAAACATTTCTTACGAAATCTTCGAGTACACAGTTTACCTGTGTCGCGCAGCAACACAAACAAGTCACTGACAAAACATACTAGGCTAGAAACAATATTCATGACGTCAGCCCAACGGCTGAGCAGCTTGATAAGTTGTTAAAATGGTTTTCATGATTTTCATTAATCTTTCAACGCACTACACTTGGTTGAACATGCAACTCGAGCTACTAGAAATCCATTGTGAACAGCGACGGTTTCCTTTTTAGAGCGGCATATTAAAATGATAGGATATAAAGCAATTATATTGACAATTTAACGTAGATTTACATCCCATTGATAGTTTTCACCTACTTTATAGAGATCTGTCATGTAAATGCTTAATGAATATGAGGTGATCTTACCCGGCGGCGGCTAAAGCACTGTGTTCAGGTCAACCTCTCGTTGTCCAACTCACTCGAAAAAACATTTTAGGTACGAGAATAAAACAAGTCAAACAAAAGAGAATGAACTAGTGAATACTGCACAGCGGCGTAAGGAGGAAAATGTCGTTTTCTTTAGTTTAAAATCGACACGAAAGGTAAATAAATAGTAAAGAGTTTAATGGAAATGTTTCGGTCTGTCCTGCTTTGCTCCTCCCATTCCAGCAGCGGCACCTTCTTCTTTAAAAACGAGTCTCATTCGCGCTCGAGACGCGGGATTTCAATCCGCCCCGCTCACGCGACTAGCGCGCGCTTATTCCATATCTCCGGTCAGAAAGACTTTCATAAAGATCCGGCAGATGAAAGCTAACCCTGCGCCAAAAACAAGCTTTCAAAGAGTAAAGTCAAGCGCTTCCTCCACTCTGTGGTTTTTAGTCCATTCAGTTCCTTCTCCCCCTTTTTTTCCTCTCAGGTTGATCCCTCCCACTTCTGGCACAGTTTCATCCCAGTGCTTTCATTCAGCGAGTGAACTTTTGTTGGGAAGTCAGACTCATTTATGCGAATCGGTTCTTTTGAACATTCGCTTCAAAGAACCGGATTCAGTGATTCTTTAACGCCATCGCATGGTCCCTGACACACGTTGTGACACATTACATGATCTAAACGTTCAGATTAAGCCGTACTTAGACCCCTTTCCGATTAGTTCCGCTAATAAATAAGTTTATTGTAATTTCACGAGTCCTAGTTCAGTTTGTTACAGCCATGATTCATCTCATAAAAGTCATTTAGAACCTAACCGACCCTGCATCCCAGTGTGCATACTATCCACCCTATCCGCCCTAAATAGTATTGAATATTACTAATGTCACATACTATTTAGGATGGATAGTATGCACATTGAGACGCAGGCTATTATTTGCTGCAATGAATTGTTGACAATGGTATTGCGAACCGGTTCAAGTGATTCTTTAAAAAGATTCAAATCAAAAAACGAAACTATAGTTGCAGTCGGGCTGTTTCTCCATGCATAGTATCTGCCCCCCTTAATTCTACAAAAGCTAAACAACTATCAGTCACTGAATGTCCTCATTTGCAAATAAAGATTCTCTCATAAAGCTAGGTGAGGCCAAGTTTACCTTTCTTAAAGGGATATACAGTAGTATGCCACTGTGATGAAGTGATTACAGAAGCAGGCAAGACACAACAGGCACAACACATGGGTGTGTGAAGAAAGCGAGAGCAGTTTGGGGTCTTGATGCAATAATTCCACATAACAGTAGAAAGGTGATCTTTTCTTAGAAACACAGTTTTTATCTATTTTAATTTATTTACTTTTTGCTCTTAAAGCAATAAATAAGACCCTACAAAAAGCTAACTTGAATGCAACAGCTCAAATCTATTCTCAATGTTAATCTCATTCATTGTTTCACTTGCAGTGACACACATCATGGATACACACTGAAAGAGCCACGCTACCTTCTGGTCTGTACTGGGCAATGATGGTCACCGTCTGTCCAGCCCTCTTCAGTGCAGCAGCAGCCTGCTCATGGGTAGCATTGCGCAGGTTTACACCATTCACCTGGGACAATACCATGGTAACAGATTAAAGCAACAACCCCCACACACCACACACTCACGCAAATCACATGATGTAATCTCAGCTCTAAGACTTGATACCAATTTAAAGAGCAGACTGTATTATAAATCATGAAAAATTCCATTCCTCTTCCATTCCATTTAATATACACTATATCGTTCAAAAGATGGGTTAGAAAAATCTTTTTTTTTTTTTTTAAGAAATTTATATTTTTATTCAGCAAGGATGCATTATATTGATCCAAAGTGACAGTAAAGACATTTATGTTACAAAAGATTTCTATTTCAAATAAATGCTTGTCTTTCAAACTTTCTATCCATCAAAGAATCCTGAAAAAAATATTAAGCAGCAAACTGTTTTCAACACTGATATAAGAAGAAGAAATGTTTCTTGAGAACCCAATCAGCATATTAGAATGATTTCTGAAGGATCATGTGACTGAAGACTGGAGTAATGATGCTGAAAATTCAGCCATCACAGGAATAAATTACATTTGAAAATATATTCAAATAAAAAACAGTTATTTAAAATTGTAATAATATTATATTTTTTATCAAATAAATGCAACCTTGGTGAGCATAAGACTTCTTTCAAAAACATAAAAAAGTATTAAATATTACTGACACCAAACTTTTGAATGGTACTACCTATTTTAATGCTGTTAATCCTTACTATTTCTACTTGAGTGTCACGGACAGTTACTGACCGACAGGATGCGGTCTCCTCTCCTCAGCTCTCCGCTCAGGTCGGCTGGCCCTCCTGCCAAGATGAAAGACACGAAGATGCCCTCTCCGTCCTCCCCGCCCACAATGTTGAATCCCAAACCTGTGGAACCCTTGTGTAGTAGGATCTTCCGCGGCTCCCTGCCAAGCAGAACGACAGTGTAAAGGATCAGGATGGACTCGTATCACCACAGCAGCAGGGAGGGGACAAAAGACAGACATATGTGCAATATATATATATTAATGTGGTTGTTCCACTACATAGTGGAACAACCACATTAAGACATTTGAGAATGGGATGGGTTTCAGAAATCTTCACAAAGCTTCATTCATCCCAGACTGCATCAAGAAAAAATAAGAATTCATAGGGTAAAGGAACAATAATAATGTTTCAGTCTAGCCAGAAGGTAAATTATTATTTTGCATTTCGTCTTCCTCCTGTCATTAACAGAGAGAGGAAATCGAGAAGAACAGATCCATGAGAAAACACAACGCTCCAGTCACGACTAGAGGAGACTGGCAAACTTTCATCCACAACAAAGCTAAACAACAAGTGTTCCAGACTTGTTCCAGAAATGAGCGCTAACACATACACACCGATAACTAACACACTTTCCCACACAGGCACAAAACGCATTCACACATTGAGCTCATTCCTGCCTTGTGCAGGACTGCAGTACTGTTTTAGCAGCCGTGATTCATCTGCAGGCAGAGAGGCATTCCAGACTGCCCAGAGCTGGCACACCAGTGAGACTCGGCTACATTCAGAGGCCGTCAAAAAACCCTTTCCGCATGTACTGCAGAATAACCCCAAAACCAGTTCCCAAAAATGCAACACACATCAACATTTGTAGTGACAGCTCCCTGCTTTCAGCAGGGCAGTACGCATGTTTCTCATTAGAATTCTGCACTACCACAGAACTCGGCTAGCTCTCGACATGAGCCATTCCATCTCGATTGCCCATGGTGCAGCTTTATGACATTGAAAACAGCACTTTTATGTGACCGGACAAGTTGTGCTTTTAGGAAGGGTTTGGTCCATATATGAAACATACATAATTACACAAACTGACTATGGTGTACTTTGTGTGATCTACTGGTGTACTGGAGTGTGAATCAATTTACTGAGAACCTTATGTCCATAAATTTAATGCAAGTGGTAAACAGTTTTTTTAATCACCTTTTTAACCTCTGTTTATTACATGACACACAGTAAAACCATGACCTGAACAATAGTTCCCTGTTTTCTGTCACTCTAATGGGTCTCTTGTACACAACATTATTTATTAGTTCCTCTCTTTTGCAGTCTATCCTGCTCTAAGTGGACAAATTGCAAAAGCTCACACACACTCATTTTGAACATGTATGCCAAACAACTGTGGTTGATTAACCAGTTAAAACTCTATAGACACACCAGACAGGGTTGTGTATAATTAAGAATTGAAAAATTAGCTTCTTTTTAGTTCAAGAAGTTGAATTTCCACATAAAGTTTAATTCAAGTGACAAGAAGAGGAATTTAATTGCAATTCAAAGATATTCAACAGACAATGGGTTCTGGGAAATTAAAGCTGCAGTCCGCAAGTTTTGCCTCTTTGTCGCCATCTCTGTTCGAAACCTGCAATTGCAGTTATTTGCGTAATTATCATCTTTACGTGGGTTGTGCATCGCCACGGCTCCTCAGCACGGATGAATCTAAGGCTTTGAGGAGAATATGTGGCTGTCAGTCACCGCACCGGTGGATACTGTACTTTTGAATCACAGATTGTAGTCTTGAAAGTATGACCAAAATAAGAATTTTCACCAGAAAATGTCATCTGAACAAGTAAGTAACACATCTGCCACTTCTGTTCTGACCAACTGAGAAAAAAAAAGTATTACAATAAATTGCGCTACCAATGGTGATTAAATCTAGTGATCGCTTAGCTCATATCACATCAAACGGTGCAAATTATTATTATTGTTATACTTTGTTCTCAAATTGTTAATGTTAACAACATCAGCATTTAGTGTGTATTAGCGTTACCTGTAGATTTCAATATCTGTACAGTCTAATCACTAATGTTAATTTGTCATACCATACAATCCGCCATCAAAATGATAAGTTTAATTATTCCAGCTGCTGTGAGAAAAGGCTATAAATGATTTACCACCTGCAGCATCCTCACATGTGATATAGCCTACTAGCTTGGACTCCTTCTTTATGTAAACAGACGTGACGTAATGACTCAAAGACAAAGTTCTATCATCAGGCCTATAAACCTTTAAGCTTTTTTCAAACAAACTTTCTCAAGCCAACATTCAAAGTTTCTCTTGACAAACATTGCTTTTCAAGCTAAAAATAGTCTTATCAATTTCTTTTGAGTTTTAATTCATTTTAATTCTACTTCCTCACATTTAAGTTCAAATTGCAATACTACATCCTGTTTGCTACCTCAAATTAAATTCATTTCATTTCTGAATGGCCACAACCCTGATACCAAATGCTTTGTTGATTAAACATTAAGATTAGTTTCATTAAATGATAATCAAAAGTATTAAAATGAATGAAAACAGAGGCATATGAAAACAATTTTGTTCATTTCATTAATTTAAGGCAATTACTTTTAATGCCTAGGTCAAACACTTATTAGGTCTAGTGAAAAATTAAGTGAATATATGCTGAAAAGATCTGCTGTGAGATTAGTACTAGGCATTTATTTAAAATTTAACTTTTATTAAAATAGTAGCAGAGCAAATGAAAGAATTGAATCGCAAATACGTTGCTATTGCAAATCTGTACATGGCATCCTTGTACACAACAAGATAAAACAGTTATCAAATGCAAGCAGTCACTCACTCAAACCATTACCTGGACCTACTGTACCTGTTCATGAGCGAAATGCTTGTCCTACCTCGTCTCTCTACATTGGCCTTTAACATTGGCAAGGAAGACGAGATGTTAACAGTGAACATGGTGCCTGCCGCTAGCTACCCGGCAGGGATATGAAGAATATTTTCCCCAGGACTCTGTATCTTGCTCCAGACCGGCTGTGAAGTGGCGTATGTGTATATGTGTGCTTTCTCTAAGTGAAAGGGGAGTGATGGGAAACAGCACCACATCGCCTGTCACGCGTCACCCCTGCAGGAACAGTGCAAGACTTAACTCTTACCCAGCCACATGAACTGCTGTCCACCACAATAAAACATCCTCGATTTTGATTTTATCAATTAAAAATTGATGGATCATGAAGAGTGGCTGCGATAATAGAGTAATTGTATCTGAATGTAAAACAATGGCTAAGTAGCTATTTCATTGGCTAAAATTATGCAATAACCCATGTGGCCTAAATTTCAGAAGAAGAGGAAGTTACTTTAGTTTAATTAAAGATTTCAAAAATGTGTATTAAGAAATTAAAATGTGTCCATTTTGTACATTATAAGGCACGCAACTCCAATGTGCAGTGTTTATTGTTGTCAGTCTTTCTCTTTTAATCTCTATGGCATATAGAGATTAAACCCCTCAAATAACCCCCCCCACCCCCACCCCCCAAACACCACCAAAGTACTGTTGTGGTACAAGCTGAAATTTCCCAACCTTATTGAAGGATGACCACAAGGCTCAGAGGTTTACAGGGTTGCAATGCCTCAGTGCAGTCGGTCTGCTTCTTTTTCCACTCTAAGTAATTTGCTCTGATTGAGTGATTAATGGTGGATCCAGTGGATACTGCTTTCCGGAATCACGTGGAGACATAATTCTCCATGGAAAACATGTTCTCTTTGGCAGAATCGTATGGCTTTCATGGCTGCTGTGGGCTGCTCTGTCTTCCTCTTTCTCTGAATGCTTTCAAAGCTCTGGGTAAAAACCACCGATCTCTTCCTCAGAACACACTACTTCAGTCCCATTTGACTTCACGCCAAGAGACGTTCAAGATATTTCCAGCCTCTCAGAGCAGCTAAGAATAAACCAAGTGTGTCAACAGTTTACAATCAGGTGCGTCACTGAGTAGAGCTGCCAAAAAGTACCACAGCTTCAATCATATTCTATCCCGCCAATATTATTTGCACAGTATAAACTAAACCTAATGACAAATGAGTGACTTGAATTATCGTGTTGCTTTATTAACAATGATGTTGTTAAGATTTAGGTTCTGAATTGTCAATTGTAGTGGGAAATACAAGCACTCAATCAGGGAACACTTGCTTCAGCTGTAAGTTAAAACTTATGTTGTGTGCCTGTGTCTGAAATTGCGTACTGTCTGATTAGGTATTACATTTGAATTTGAACTTACTTTGCAACCGTTAAATAAAGTATGTTCTATATAGTATGAATATGGGTAGTATTTATGATATTTGGATGCAGGCCTACTACATCCGCCACGTTGCTACTGTCACGTGACCTACCAGCGTCTATTACGTCGCTTCACTTCTATTCAGAAATCCTCTCCTGTGGCCTCATGGGATAGTAAAGTGTCCATTGAATGTGCACTTCAGAATCAAGGCAGATGTAGTAGGTCATCCAGGTACTTTTTGCTTACCGTTTTTCGAATACTATGTACTATGAGGGATCTACAGTAAATGTGTCTATGTACGCTGCTTAATATTTTTATGGAGACCATGATACATTTTCTTTCAGAATTCTTTCATGAATAGAAAGATTAAGAGAACAGCATTTATTTGAAATAGAATCTTTGGTAACATAATACATGTTTTTACTGTCACTTTTGATCAATTCAATGCAAAGTATTAATTTCTTTTTAAAAAAATCTTACTGAACCCAAACATTTGAACTGTAGTGTATTTACAACCCAAATTCCGGAAATGTTGGGACGTTTTTTAAATTTGAATAAAATGAAAACTAAAAGACTTTCAAATCACATGAGCCAATATTTTATTCACAATAGAACATAGATAACATAACAAATGTTTAAACTGAGAAATTTTACACTTTTATCCACTAAATGAGCTCATTTCAAATTTGATGCCTGCTACAGGTCTCAAAAAAGATGGCATGGGGGCAACAAATGGCTGAAAAAGCAAGAAATTTTGAAAAGATTCAGCTGGGAGAACATCTAGCAACTAATTAAGTTAATTGATATCAGGTCTGTAACATGATTAGCTATAAAAGTGATGTCTTAGAGAGGCAGAGTCTCTCAGAAGTAAAGATCTCCAATCTGTGAAAGAGTGCGTAAAAAGATTGTGGAAAACAATGTTCCTCAATGTCAAATTGCAAAGGCTTTGCAAATCTTATCATCTACAGTGCAGAACATCATCAAAAGATTCAGAGAAACTGGAGAAATCTCTGTGCATAAGGGACAAGGCTGAAGTACTTTATTGGATGCCCGTGGTCTTCGGGCCCTCAGACGACACTGCATTACTCATCGGCATGATTGGGTCAATGACATTACTAAATGGGCCAAGGAATACTTCCAGAAACCACTGTCGGTAAACACAATCCGCCGTGCCATCTACAGATGCCAACTAAAGCTCTATCATGCAAAAAGGAAACCACATGTGAACATGGTCCAGAAGCCCTGTCTTGTCCTGTGGGCCAAGGCTCATTTAAAATGGACTGTTTCAAAGTGGAAAAGTGTTCTATGGTCAGACGAGTCCAAATTTGACATTCTTGTTGGAAATCACGGACGCCGTGTCCCACGGGCTAAAGAGGAGGGAGACCTTCCAGCATGTTATCAGCGTTCAGTTCAAAAGCCAGCATCTCTGATGGTATGGGGGTGCATAAGTGCATACGGTATGGGCAGCTTGCATGTTTTGAAAGGCACTATGAATGCTGAAAGGTATATAAAGGTTTTAGAGCAACATATGCTCCCCTCCAGACGACATCTATTTCAGGGAAGGCCTTGTGTAATTCAGCAAGACAATGCAAAACCACATACTGCAGCTATTACAACAGCCGGGCTTCGTCGTAGAAGAGTCCGGGTGCTGAATTAGCCTGCCTGCAGTTCAGATCTTTCACCTATAGAGAACATTTGGCGCATCATTAAACGAAAGACGACCACAAACTCTTCAGCAGCTGGAAACCTATATCAGGCAAGAATGGGACCAAATTCCAACACCAAAACTCCAGAAACTCATAACCTCGATGCCCAGATGTCTTCAAACTGTTTTGAAAAGAAGAGGAGATGTTACACCATGGTAAACATGCCCCCGTCCCAACTATTTTGAGACCTGTAGCAGGCATCAAATTTGAAATAAGCTCATTTTGTGCATAAAATTGTAAACTTTCTCAGTTTAAACATTTGTTATGTTATCTATGTTCTATTGTGAATAAAATATTGGCTCATGTGATTTGAAAGTCTTTTAGTTTTCATTTTATTCAAATTTAAAAAATGTCCCAACATTTCCGGAATTCGGATTGTATTATATATTAAAGAGAGAACATTATGTGTTCAGCATGAAACTGGTAAACGTTCTCATGTATGTTGCCCCGCTTCACTTGTGTATGTCAAGACAGAAAATGTCTGTCCGTATGTCTTGCCGTAAAACCAATTGCCCCTTGGGGGACATAAATAAAGTTGAAGTTAAAGTTGAAATTTAAAAATATCAATTAACCATTCTTAAATATTATTATTTAGATATTTAATTATACAAATAATTTTATTTCATGATTTTTTCTATGTATTGAGTTTCAGTGTATATTTAATATGTATATCCTTTTTTAGTTTGATACATCAACCATAACCAGATAAACCTGCAATGCACAGTTTTTCAACACGTTACAAAATACTTTATAATATATATATATATATATATATAAGATATTTATTCATATTTTAATTCCCCTACAATTGTGTATGTGGCAGTCTGAATTACAAGTGATGTAATGCACTGAATGGAAAAACAAACTCCATGAGTCATGCAAGGAAGCCATTTTTGAAAACCATAATCAAACATGGTCACGAATGGCCTAGACTATTTAAAATGTAAGATTTGTCTGTCTGGGTTTGTATCTAAATGTGTGTCCATCATTTGTGAACATGAGTGTGCGAGCAGATTGTCATTAGCCTGTTCGATTGGCGGCATGGCCGATTATGTTCTGCAATCCGAAGGGTGGGTGGGAGATCTCCCCCGAATCTCCATAATATATTCAGCTGGTAAAGAAGCCAGGGGGCCGTTAGTGTGTACTGGGTCAGATGGAGGGATCTAAATGTGTCTGTGACTGCCGTGCTAGTGTGGGGGAAGCACAGATGGGCAGAGGGCCTATCTGAGTCTCTCCTGTGACTCAGTCATATACACACACACACAGTCCTCCAGGAGTGAACTGTCACTGTACACCAACACAAAGTATATGCGCCTGTAAACAACTTTTATTAGCCTCTGGGGAGACCTCCAGGGTGTTTGTGATAAGGTTCAGACTTACTTTGACAGCTTAGTTTGGGCACAGTGAAGTGCAAAGTGGGATAATACAACACTATTTATGTACTTTGGTAGGTGTAGCCCTATGTAGGTTTAAATACTGTATGTGTGTGTATGTGTGTGTTTGGGCTACGTGTCAAAGGGAGTGTGTGTTCATGTCAGCACATTATGACAGACTGTCTAAGTCTATCTATGTGTGTGATGGGCATTGGCAGAGCACACTGTGTGTGTGTGTGTGTGTGTGTGTGTGTGTGTGTGTGTGTGTGTGTGGCCTGCTTCCCCCCCCCCCCCGTTCAAATGAATCATGACAGCTTCAGGAATGTGCACCACTACTCATTTGTAGTCTAACTGCAGAATCAACCTCTCACTTCCCTATACATTTATGGTAAGAGCAGGCCCTACTGTTTATATTTACATAACTGCAACAGAAGCCAAAACATTCCTGTGTTGGAAGGTTCCATGAGTGTGTATTTATGTGTTTGGAGAATAATAAATCTTTGGGTGACCGCTCCAGTCTTTGTCACACCTACAGCAATGCTAGTATACAAACCAATGAACATATAAACAAACATGTATGAGACAGGTGTGAGGTCAGTATTGTTAAACTACATACATGATTGCACACACACACACACGTCTGGTTTACTATCCTTGTGGGGACTCTCCATAGATGTAATGGTTTTTATATCGTACAAACTGTATATTCTATCCCCTTATACTAACCCTACCCATCACAGAAAACTTTCTGCATTTTTACATAAAAAAAAAAAAAAACTCATTCTGTATGATTTATAAGCTTTTTTCCCCATAGGGACCTCAATTTAGGTCCCCACGGTGACACCGGGATAGAAAAACATGTACATAAACAAACACACACACACACACACACACACACACACACACACACACACACACACACACACACACACTTGTGGGCACCTTGTGGAAGAATAGCTCTGTATATAAGGTAAACAAAAATCATTGATATTGTCTAATGCCATCCAACACTTGTAGAATGTCGTTTTATTACAATTTTTGAATAAAATGTGTGTGGTACTTGCACATGCAAAAGGGCAGGGCACTGCAATGCAGTTGGTAGTGTTAAGGTTGTCAGGATGTTGCTATGTGTTTGCGAGGGTGTTGCTAGGGAGTTAGGGTGGTTGCTTACTAGCCCAAGGCAAAAAAAACATAATATCTTTGAAAGTAACTAGATATATAGCTTTAGTCCTTTAATGTAAGTCTATGGATTCTACCAGCTGAACGTTGTAGGTCCAACTGCTAATAGCACACACTCTTCGATAAACTGCATAAGGTGTCATTAATGTCATGATAAGCTGTTGACTAGTTATGCGCTAAAGTTTAATATGTAGAGTGAGGGTTGTTGAAAATGAATTGAATAATTAGCCTTAGACTGCAGAGCCTGTACTACAATACAGTGAGTATGCAAGGATTAAGCAACAATCGCAGTGGTATGTAAAGTAGATGATACCCATCCCAGACAGCCAGTCACAGTACATCACTCAGACTACGACTGCTTCAGAGAGCACACAAAACACCAGGACATTATATGGGCTCGTAAAGGATGATGGCTTAGGTTTAAACTCACATACTATCTGAGATTAAGCATAGGTACAAAATGGGCAGGGTGTGAATTAGGGGGGAGTTTGGGGTGCTTTTGGTAACTAAAGGCTGTAGGCTTCTTAAGTATATTTTAACAGCATTTTCAAAGTTTTAATAACCAAAAAAAAAAAAAAAGGCAATAGTAGGCTACTTGAGCACTTTCTTTTAGGATCAGTGTGGGATGATACATCAACAAAAAATAATTATTGGCATTATTTATCACCTCATTGTAGATTTACATATAACAAATAGATCCTAAAATGGTTAACTGTTTTAAAAACAACTTTACTGTTTTGATTAAAACGTCTTTAACTATTTACTGTAGGTTCTGCTAGATTCAAGTCCATTAAATGAAAATTTTGCCATCATTTACTCACATGTATGACTTTCTTCTGTAGAACAAGATAAAAAAGATATTTTAAAAGTCACTGGGGTACAAACAACATGTGATGAGTAAATGATGACAGAATTTTCATTTTTGGGTAAACCATCTCTTTAAACCTGAACAGTCTGTGCTCTAAATGGCAGAAAAAAGACCTTCCTGAATAATTTGCACACTGAAAACGCGATAGACATGGTTAAACCGGGGTGGAAAGTATAAAGCTCTCATTTGTTTGTGACTCTATTGACTCTAAAGGTGTCTAAAGGCCTATTCACACCAAGACAAATATTTGGTTTGAAATTCGGTGTGATTTTAATTTGAATGGACAGCTGTTAACACACCTGTTCAGACCAACATGAATATTCGCATGCTGTCAATGCCATCTCTTTTCTATCACACTGTGAATAAAATCTGGCCAAACGACAGGATTCACGCTTTTGATCACATGCCCAGAGCCGCTGCTGTTACATAAAACTACAACTTGGTGGCGCTCACGAACAGAGAATCACTTTGCTCTTATTGTTTGACAAACTTCATAACAAATACAAAAATCTGAATGGCTGTTTGAAAACTTGCAAATACCGTTTGACTTCCTTTCTTCTCCATGACGAGGGATTTTAGAAACGTTAAAGTTACTTAGTGCTTTGTGTCCCGGAGTAACCAGGGAATTTCTGCTTTTCTAAAAGCGCCACCTAAAGCCAGAGAGTGAATGTGAATTTTCATTCAGCCCGGGTCTGAACAGACAAATCATATGCGAAAATTAGACAATTATTTGAGCCGAATATTCGTGCTGGTGTGAGCAGGCCTTAAAGGGTTAGTTCACCCAAAAATGAAAATTATCCCATATTTTACTCACCCTCAAGCCATCCTAGGTGTTTATGACTTTCTTCTTTCAGCCAAAAACAATCGGAGTTACATTAAAAATATCCTGGGTCTTCCAAGCTTTATAATAGGAGTGAACGGTGCCATTTTTTTAAGCCCAAAAAAGCGCATACATCCATCATAAAAGTAATCCATTCGGCTCCAGGGGGTTAATAAAGGCCTTCTGAAGCAAAGCGAAGAAAAATATCCATAATTATAACTTTATAAACTGTAATCACTAGCTTCCGGTAACGATCGTACGCGAGTCTAGTTCTGGCAGAAGAGTGACCTTTAACCCGACGCATGGCGTATTGACGAATGCGGAAGCGCAGAGGATAGAGCAAAACAAAACACCTGACACAAATTAGAAGTCTAAAACGAGAATGTTTAAAGAGGAATGTCGTCGGAGCTTGAGTTTGTTGCCCAGCCCTATTAGTTTGAACCCCGAGAGGTGTCTACTCTTAACTAAGCTTACGCTACTCCTACGTCATACGCCGGAACTCGGCTCTCTCGTGAAAGCGTGGACGGACGTTAATGGAAGCTAGTGATTACAGTTTATAAAGTTATAATTATGGATATTTTTCTTACAAAGATGCATCGCTTCGCTTCAGAAGGCCTTTATTAATCCCCTGGAGCCGTATGGATTACTTTTATGATGGATGGATGCGCTTTTTTGGTCTTAAAAAAATGGCACCATTCACTCCCATTATAAAGCTTGGAAGAGCCAGGATATTTTTTAATATAACCCCGATTGTATTTGTCTAAAAGAAGAAAATCATATACACCTAGGATGGCTTGAGGGTGAGTAAATCATGGGATAATTTTCATTTTTGGGTGAACTATCCCTTTAAGGAGTTTAATCCCACACGCTAAAAATGTGTGGCATCTCCTCCACACTGCTTTCGCCTCAAGACCTTACCTGTGCCACACTGCAGGTTGAGCTGAGGTAGGGGGAAGGTTGGTGGCCGTGCGGGGGGTAACTATTAGGTTAACTAGGCTATGCTATGCTAAGCCAGGCAGAGCGAGAAGCAGTGGTTAGTACCTGCCGGTGTACGGGACCAGGCTTTGACACAGAGCAGGCGGGGCGGGGCTGCAACCCACGTCCCCAGACCCCCTGCTGCACAGATGGGGGGAGGGAGGGCTGGTGTCCCCATGAGGTTTGTGGATGGCACTGTAAATGGGCTCGGCCCTATTGGGGGTACAGAAATCACACAGTAAATGGGGCGCTTTCAGACACACAGAGACAGCAGACAGAGACATACTGTATGAAGACACATACACATGCACACAGACGGAGACAAACACACACATGCAGAAGTGAGGATGCCTTCAGCTGGATGGTTAGAGAGGGACGAGTCAGCTCTGGGACCCAGGCTGACTCACAGGCTCCAGGGACTCCATGCTCGGAGAGGTAAAACCCATCTCATGTCCAGGCAACAGTGGCCGTAACTTCAAGACATTTGACCCCATGCCAGAAGCATCTCTTATACCCAGAGTGTTTGTTTGCCGTGTTGGGATTTGTGTTGGAGACTATATTCACCCAGTCATGTTGCGTTAAAGCAATGTTCACAAACACACCACCACAGAGAGGCATTACACACCTCGTAGACGTTCTTCAGCCCACACTCGACACCTACTTAAAATCTTTTTTATTTGTTCTATCTTTGCCCAGTTACATCATAAAATGTGAACAGTACTGCCAAAAAGAAATTAGACAACTAAAGCTGAAGAACTGTAGCACAGATTGTGAGAAATCAATGTAAACCTCTAATCAAATATATATTTATATGGGCATGCAAGTGCTGCTTTTTGTCATTTGCGCATGAGTGCACTTGAAAAGTGACATCTGAGTGAGTGACAGGGTTCCCACACTTTTTGACCAATACATTTTCATGATTTTTTAGTTGCTTTCCAGGGATTTTTGATTATTTACAATTTACAATGATTCAATATTTTAGAGCTGAAGTATGAAGTATTTAAAAAACAATATTAGCTGTAGAAACTTCTACTTGTATGACATTTCCAGGCCTGGAAATGTTAAAATTCCCAGATATTTCCAGGTTTTTCATGGCCGTGGGAACCCTAGAGTGAAGAAGTGAGTGACCGTAAGTGAATAGATGAGTAAATTATTGACTCTGACCTGGTGAAGTCCTCCTCCCCCAGCATGTGCCGTGGGACTGGGGAGTACCTCGAGGGGGTGACCTGGGGTGGCTGGTACACTGGTTTAGGCTCCATGCCGCCCATGTAGGCCATGCTGGAGTTGTGTCCGACGTGGTTGTCCACCATGGTGGGAAAGGCTGGAGGGAGGCCGAGACCAGTAAAGGGAAAAACGGCAGATGATTTCACCAGGTAACTACAGAGGATCAGTTCATCTCTAAGATGTGTGTGCAGGACCTCATAATACATAGTTTGGAGGATAAAAGGATAATTTGACTAGGTTTTTGGACATTATAAGCATAAATCCTTATTTTGTAATTATTGATGAGGGACAACACAAACTATGAGGCCTGGGCCAAATTTAATCCAGTTATCAGGCATCACAGCTGCCAAAAAGCATGCCTCATTGTGATGTGCATATATCATTCCAAATTTAGGGGTTGGTAAGAAAGTTTTTGAAAGAGGTCACCAAGGCTGCCCAAAAACAGTAATACTGTGAAATATTATTACAATTTAACTGTTTTCTAATTTAATATATTTTGAAATACAATGTGTCCTGTGATGGCAAAGCTGAATTTTCAGCATCATTACTCCATGCAGTCTTCAGTGTCACATGATCCTTCAGAAATCATTCTAATGTGCTGATTTGCTGCTCAAGAAACATTTCTTATTATTATCAATGTTGAAAACAGTTGTGCTGCTTAATATTTTTTTTTTCTGCTGGAATGTATGATACATTTTTTTCTTAGGATTCTTTGATGTATGGAAAGTTATTTGAAATAGAAATCTTTTGCCATATAATATAGTAAATGTTTTTACTTTCAATTTTATGTGTCCTTACTGAATAAAATTATTATTTATTTATTTCAAAAAACAAAAACAAACCTAATTACCTAATTAACTTTTAAACGGTAGTGTATGTCCTTTATCATCTAATCAAAAAGAAAATCCTTATTGCTGCTTTTAATTGCAAATTATAAGGATAATGATTCATGCTGATATTGTCCATAATCCCACTTTGCCTTTTGGAGGGCACTGTATGCCTTCCTGGATTACACCATCAAAAACAACTGACTTGAGGAACAGTATCATAGGTGCACTTTCGTTGAGAGACTTTTATTGAGAGACTGACTCATCTCGTATATGTGACCGTGGACCACAAAACCAGTCATAAGGGTCAATTTTTTGAAATTGAGATTTATACATCATATGAAAGCTGAATAAATATGTATGTATGTATGTGATGTATGGTTTGTTAGGATAGGACAATATTTGGCCGAGATACAACTATTTGAATATCTGGAATCAGGGTGCAAAAAAATCTAAATATTGTGAAAATCGCCTTTAAAGTTGTCCAAATGAAGTTCTTAGCAATGCATATCCACTCACAAAAATAAATTTTTTATATATTTACGGTAGGAAATTTACAAAATATCTTCATGGAACATGATCTTTACTTAATAACCTAATGATTTTTGGCATAAAAGAAAAATCAATAATTTTGAACCATGCAATGTATTGTTGGCTTTTGCTACAAATATACCCATGCGACTTATGACTGGTTTTGTGGTCCAGGGTCACATATGACATGAATATGAAAGTAAAAAAAAACAGCTAAATAATCTCATTGTAATTGCTATTCAATTGACAAAAATATATTTTTAATAAAAAAGCAAAATACAGTTTCATGGCCAATAAGAGATATTCAGCCGCCAATGGCAGGTGTGGTAAAAAGTTAATTTTGGCCACTGTGTGTGCATTTGTGCAGGTGGATTGTGTGAAAGCCTCGTCTCTCAGTGGGAGGGAGGGATCGGTGCTGTGATGGGAGCAGCAGTGCAGTATGTGTGGGTGTCTGAAAACAGCGCCCACTGCTACACTACAGTGCTGTTACAAAACTCCACAGCACTCACTCACTGCACCACTCGGTTTCATTACAGGGTTAAAGATAAAAGCCGATAGGGATGTAGGTTATGTTTGAATTGACCTAACCACAAAGTCATTTTCACGTTTATCAATGCAGTATAAATAGTCATGTGCCTGGGCTATAAAATAAACAGTTTAGGAATGTTTTTAAGCTAGTAAGGGCATAGGGTTGATGAAGATCAGCAAAAGAAGGTACGTACTGCTGGAGTAGTCTGGTGGGGCGTACATGTCGTTGAGATGTACTGGTCCCGGCTTGGCCACTTTCAGATAGACCATGTCTGAAGTATTCTTCAGGGCGGCCACAGCCTCCTCATGACGCACATCCTGAAGTATAATGTTATTCACCTGCGAAGGCAGACACACACACGCATGTTACATCGGCTGGTCTCTGAAGCGTGACTCAGAATGTTCACGACAGCACATTTGAAGATGTGGGAAGGAAGTGACTGGAGCGGAGGCTGGATGGCCCCACAATCGGCGACGGCGCTCCATTCTCCGGCTCTCAGCCGTCCGGTCACAAAAGGAAGGACGAGAGGGAGGGGAAACTGGAAAGGCGCAGTGCTTCTTCCTTTGTAAGCTTTAGGGCACCTACACACTACATTAAGCTGAATGCTTGACAGATAGAAATGTGTCCAGTTTGTTCTGAGGGAGTGGAAGTCTGTTTGAAATGTGAGTATATAGCAAATTGGACTCACAACTGCCTCTCTGAAATACTCACTGGTCAATAGATGCCAATGGATTGGTCAAATTTCAATGGTGTGACTAGTAAGGATTTTTTTTTTTTTACTTTATTAAACCTCTGCAAATAACATTCATTATCATTGTTAAACACACCCACAATAAATCCAAGCAGCACAAACTGAAGAGAAAATAATAAATAAATGTAAATTAAAAATACATAATTAAAATTTGACCAACTCTAGGCACTCCATCCAGAAAATCAAGCTCCCCGACTGAATTCTTTTAAGAAAAGAAAGGGAAGTAAAGGCACACTTTACATGTCTGCAGTTATGGTTGCCATGATTGATGCATAGCCTTTTAATTATGACATTTATGACCATGTCAATGCCTGCTCAGTCCCTGGCACATGTGTGCCATGCAAGTGTTTCTCTTTATCACAGCTGTGTCCTTGTTTGAATTTGCGATCAGCTGCACATCAATCACACTGTGGCCCATAAACCTTCACACATGAGATATATTGTCTATAATACGACATAATAGCCTACAACAGTGTCTGTGGTCACTGAAGCATAAAATAATTCACAAAAAAAAAAAGGTCCTGCAAAGATATGAAATGTTCCAATGCATGCAACCAGATTGCCTGTGTTGGTTCTATATATAGTGAAGTACACAGGTGCATGTGTGCAGGTGAAATCTTACAGCTAGTAGGCGATCGCCTGTCTGCAGACGTCCATCTTTCTGTGCCGCCCCACCCTCGATGATCTTTGTGATGTAGATACTGTTGTCACCCGGGATGTGCTGGTTGCCTATACCTCCAGCAATACTGAAGCCAAGACCTTGAATGAATGGAATGGAGTTACATTTTTAACCAGGAAATCAGATCTTCTGAGGTTGAAGTCAACATGAAGTCAACACTCACAACCCATTTTATTTCCTTAATGTGGCATATTTCCAAGACAAACAGTCAATTCAACGAGGGAAAAAATGAAAAGAAATTAAATGTTATGAAAAATGTGCACTGATGCATTTTGCACAAGAAGTAAATAGGGACAATTTTGACATTCAAGTTAACTTTAACTATATTTATTATAAAATGCCTCAATGTTTCCGTATTCAACACAAGTTCAAAATAATTCAGAACTACTACAATAGTGATATCGTACATAACAGCAATTTCTATTGCGTGTACCTCAAATGTATTTAGGTGCACATTTAGCTCCTCTAACCTTTCGGCCCTTTGAGTAGGTTGACCTCCAAAATGGTCTCCGGAGGAGCCTGTCTTCTGCGTACCAGCAACCTGACCACTGGGCCGGCCTCCTTCAAAGCCTCTACTGCCTTGCTGTGCACAACCTCTGACACGTCCACATCATTCACCCGCAGAACACAGTCATTTACCCTTAGACACAAGAAAAGACTCAAAGTCATGATCAATGAATTAATGAATATATAACTTTATATACTATATATATATATATATATAGAGAGAGAGAGAGAGAGAGAGAGAGAGAGGGAGAGAGAGAGAGAGAAACTTTGTTCCAAAACCTAGTGAGCTGCCCAGCTTCCTTCTAAGAGATCATCCTAACTGCCCAATATGGAATTCTCAACATAAGTTTCACAAAAAATCCATTGTTCACTGTCATTACTATAGTGATGCATGAAGTGATACCCCTCAGAAGTCACTTTCAAACTTATACATGGCTAATTCACATTAAAAACTGCATGGGGAAATTTTTCACACTTATTTCGCCCTTCGCCCAAAATTACTAATCGTGTGGTTTTCTATTGAAATGACTGAATTTCTACCACAACATTTCACCAAGCTACTGTACAAATGTGACCGCACATATAGACACAGCAACTCCATATGACACAAATAGAGCTGGGCAGTCAACTCACTATTGATTTCAACAGAGTTTGGCATTAGCATGTTGCTAAGCTGACACTGTTAGTTGCTAAGCTAAAACTATAATAAAATAAAAATGCTTAGCAAAACAACAGATTTTTAATTACAGTTAGATACCTTTCAGGATTGAAGCATGTTTATAAGCTGACATTGTTAGTTAGTTGTTAAGCTAATACTCTAACAGGACAAAAATGCTTAGCAAAACAATAGATTTTTAATTACAATTAACTTTTATTAGATACCTTTCAGTATTTAAGCTTTTCTCGCCATGGCAGCCATCTTGAATTTAATTTTCACCAAGCTCATCCCATAGTATTGCCTCCTCCGGTAAAGGACACATGGGATGCTGCCTTAGAATTTGGCCAAACTAGACAGCATAATTAAGTTGTCTAACTTTTGGAACAGCCTTTGAGTGGGGAGCCCGCCTGCTATGATGCCTTAAAATACTGCCTATGTAGGCCGCTCACTAGGTTTTGGAACAGAACAAGAATGAATATTAGACCCTGAGAGACGGATCACTCACCCTAGTCTCCCATCCATGGCAGCGGCACCTCCTGGGATGATCTTTGTGATGAAGATTCCTGGATCATCAGGAATGTGTGGATTATCCACACCTCCAGCAATGCTGAACCCAAGGCCAGAGTTGCCCTATCGATGACATACATGAGTAGAATATTATAGATGAAGAAATGCAGATGTTTCACCTGGCACATCTGTACCTGGCTCTCAATACTTTGTAAACACCAGCAAGGCATGGACAGTTTTATGAAATGTTTGTTGTGCTTTTAAAGAATCCAAAAATCTTATCCGCTTCTGCCTATTTCCTTCCTCCATACTTCATCACCTCTTACACTGCTGTTTTCATTCCAGTGCCAAAAAGCTGAGACAGGCTGGTCTGTCTGACAATCACATCTCAAAAGACAGGCCCTAAAGCAGACAGCTGAGAAAAGACTTCACTTTATTATTTTCTATAATTAATGAGCGACGGTCGCAGCAAACCAGTACAGAGTGGAACTAAGACATCCCAGTGAGCCTTCCATCCTCCAGAGCCGCTGTAAGAGCTCCCACTAAAGAAGCTACACACCCACGGACCTTTTAACGTGTGAGATCTTAACATAGTTTATTTAGGCCTCAGCGTGCAGAAATGGCACTTAGAGAACAGCCCAGCAATTATGCTGAAAGCTCAGAGATGCACCCAAATCCAACATCCACTGCTGTTTAATGAATGGCCTTTGCAGATAGATTTAGATTTATTTGCATTGAACAAACTTCAAGTATGAAAAGACTTTGCAATGTTAAAACCATGATAATTCTTCTTAAGGACATTTTTCTTTGTAGATAAGAACAGCACCTGTACTTTAATAAATTGCACAGTATTTTCACAAGTGGTACATTTTCATATCAATACATTTAATTCAACTGTCATTTAAACCTACTGATTTAATGGTAATCTACAAAGAATTTAATATATCGATAGATTTTGATCAGAATTGATCATTATATGTGTTTCTAAAGTATTGACAACTGTTCTACACTTACTCAGAATTGACAGAAACTTCATTTCAGCATCATATCTCCTTTCGATTACATGTTGGATGTATGTATTAAGGATTTTATGTCAGTTTGGTTAGGTAATATAAGTGTACAGTATTTCAGTGTTCATTACAATTCTGTAACATTTTCATTCAGCAGCACCTCACTTAACATGTATTGTGTAATGTTTGCTAATGAATGAACTGGTTTTTAGATTAACAATATTCAAAGATGATGATTTTGGTTATTACATCAAATTATTTTTATTATCATCTAATGATTTGTGATCAGTTTTGAAAATGTAGCTGTAAATTATATTGCCTAAAGCTCAACATTTACTGCCATCTAGTGTCCAGGTCCTCATAAGTAGCATTGATGGAGAATATTGGCAAGTTATACAAGACACCCTCAAATAACAGACATATAAAATAGATGAATCATATTTACCCTCTCCAGAATGATTTCTTCATATTTATACATGCCATCACTCCCATTCACCTGTAATAGACAAAAGAAAAATTGTGCAACATAGACTCATAAACTGAATCATTAGGAATGATGTAATGTCAACAAATTATACACAAGAAGGTCACAACTATCATTAATTATGTAAAAGCAGAATCGCTATAAACTCAGCGCAATAAAAATAAGAGGTATGAATCACGTACAAGGCATAGGGCTGATAAACACAGTCAAAGACTACTCATTATAACGGTTAAATAATAATTGCACTCGGCATTAAAGCCACATCTGCTGTGGTTTAATCTCTGCATATTTTTATTGTTATTATCTCATGTACAACAGGAAAGGTTTGGCCGGGCTAAGGGGGATAATTCCACGTGGCAGGCAGTCAGGCAGGCAGGCGCTACTGGAGGTGCTGAGAGCATGAAGCAGATACTTACATAAGGGCCTGCATCCAGTGAGTCTGCGTTCACAATGATGGGGGGAGGGTTTGCCTGTGAGATGAAGAGATGCACATTACCTCAGTGTGTGAGGCTGGCGGCTCACACATATGCACGCACACACACACGCAGACATGAGGAGACAATAAATGCATGCCATGGGAACAGTGGGTCTCAACAGAGCATGGTACATCATCGCCATGATGTGACGCTTCAGGGGGAAGAGTGAGGACAGGACTGGAGGTGTGAAGATTACAGACGGCCTGTGGTCTGCCGCTGAAAGAGAACTGCAGTCGAGCCGAGGAGAGACAGTACTATGTGTGTTATTCCCCTCCGGCTAGTTTCATTTTTCATGTTTAAGCAGTATCACACGAATATCAGCATGAATATGATTACACTACCGCTCAAAAGTTTGGGGTCAGTCAGAATTTTTTTTTTTTTTTAAGAAATTGGCAGTAAATACATTTACGTTGTTACAAAAGATTTCTATTTCAAATAAGTGCTGTTCTTTTGAACATTTTATTCATCAAAGAATTCTGGGAAAAAAAATGTATCACAGTTTTCACAAAAATATTAAGCATCAATGTTAACTGTTTTCAACATTGATAATTATGAGAAATGTTTCTTGAACATTTTAAAATATAAAACATTTAAAATATTATTTCACAATATTACTTTTGTTTTTAATGTATTTTTGATTAAAAAAAAAAAAAAAAATCAGCCTACACGTGCATATAAGACATCTTTCAAAAAAATCTTACCAACCCCAAACTTTTGAATGGTAGCGTACATTTAGTAACATTTAGTCTAACAAATTAGATAATAAATTGGCTATTATTATGTTTATTTTTGGTAATAAAAATAGTTTAAAAATGAATGCAAAGTGGGATCATGTCCTTTCCAAACCCCCTTTTTTTCTTTAGCGTAACACAAAAGGAGAAATACATAGGGCTGTCAAGCTTTAAAAAGGTCAAAAGCACCATGAGAGTACTCCATATGACTTATGCACTCTAAAAAGTAATTCAGGGAACCTGTTACCACAACTTAAATGCATGGTTGCAAGTTACAAATTCCAATTTATTGTTTTAATTAAACCTTTTAAGCTGCAAACATTATTTTGTTGAGTTCTGTTGACATAATAATGTTGATCATTACATCAACTTAATATTGTGTGTAACTAACACTCAAATTTCTGTGTTACTTTCTGTGTAACTTTGGAAATTAGACAGTGGATTTCTAGTTCACAGCATGCTTTGCATAGGACTGGACAAGGAGAATAAATGTTGAAATTAAGTGTTATTTTATTTGTTTTGTTTTTTGATTTAATACTGTTATGTTTGACATTTAAAAGAGTTTCTATAATGTTGAAGTTTCTGTTGTTTGAGAGAGAAAAAAATTGTGCTTCATGCTTTTAGGAGTTTGACAATCACTGTCTTCATTCATACAGTATATGTACAAGAGCAGCTTGAACATTCAGTAGACTATTCTCATTTTGTGTTGCACAAAAGAAAGAAAATAACACAGGTGTCAAATGACATGGGGGAAGTGACAGACTTTTGTAAACTATTTGTTTAATGTATAACAAAGAGGTGGGAATGTACAAATCCATGTCATCCTGTAATTTTTAGATAGTACCCATAGAATAGTCCATGCTCTTAACAAAACATATGGATGAACTGAGGCAGTGAACCAACTGACATTCATGGCCTTTCACATGCAAACCTTGTTGTGTTTGTGAGTGTATTGATCTGATTGATCTGTGGTGAGGTGATGCTGACAGGGCCGCCGACTGACCAGTAGAGGAGATGGTCACTAGATTATCACTACATTTGATACTAAATCCCATGGAACTCTTCTAATCAAGCCACACACACACTGCCAACTAATCAGTTTATCTTGTTTTCCAGTAAAATGAGACAAACTTACTCAAGAAACAAAACTGTGCAAGATAATATAACTTGAAGTTTTTTTTACCCAATTTGCACATTTTTTTTTTTTTTTTTCCATGTTTCTATCATAAATAAACTTAATTTGAGATATGTTCTTTTCAGTTTTGTTATTGTTAACTAAAACTCACACAAAAACTATTAGAAATTGTGGTCACACTTTATGTATAATGCATTATAAAGGTATTCATAATGTATGCTATAATGCATTATATCTTTTCATAAATAATTGTAACCAAAGTTAAAATAAATTATAATATTCACAGATTCCTTGATACATCTGAAATTGGTTGTTTGTCGTGTTTTAATGCATTATACTTTTTAAAGGTGTATTATAATGTATAATAACTGTGGTTACAATTATTCATGAGACCATACAATGCATTATAAGGTGCATTAAAAGGCATAATTAATGCACTACAAATACTTTTATAATGCATTATACGTAAAGGCTAAGTAAAGTGTTACTGAAATTGTTTCCAGTAATAGAAATAAATATTAGATGAAAAACTTAAACTTAAAAAAACTGAGAAATGTTGCCTTGTCATCTAACTTAAATAAATAAGTTAAAGTTGAAGTACTACAATTCCTAAAACTGAAATATAAAATATAAAAAATAATAAAATCGACATAAGAAAACACATTATTAAAACTTATATAAAATATAAAACTAAAAGCTAATTCAAAATATTAATAAATACTATAATAGTATATAAATAATAAGACCTCATTATTTTACACAATTTTGATTTTGAACAAATTTAGCTTGCTTTAAACATGTTTTGATATTTTGGAAAACTGCAAGACAAAAAGATTTTGCTGTACATACGCTTGCAATTTACCTCTCTTAGTAGCCTTGGCATAATCCACATCCATGTAAAGTCATGAAACTCATTTTTAATATCACTTGTAACACATTTTTAAGATCACTTTGACTGCTAAATTTACATTGCGTGCATGGGTAGGACTACTGCAGACATCTTTATATAACATTCAGCTACGTATATTGCACAGATATTCACCCGCCTCACATTCCCTCTGGTTGTCACAGCAGCTGTGGCTGATTGCGTTTCGGTTGCAGACCCTGAATAATTTCTGAGTCAGTAAAGACCTGAAAAGACCATTTGAGATACAAGAACATATTCTAAAAGCGTTTCCTACGTCACCACCTCTATTTTCACCTGACACTTCCATCCTCGTGACAGGTCCTCACAGGTACAGACGGCACTCAGGTACAGCTATCTCTCCAGTGTGAGAGGTTAGTGCAGCATCAGCTCCATCTAGATCTCTGCACACTGGGTAAAGACATGCTCATAAAGTTCGCTCTGTAGAAGCATCCGCATTGGTGAGCATATGCAATATTACAAGACTTTTGCATCGCTTATTTGTATGCACAAGCATCAGATGCCATTTTGTGTAAAAACTATTGGAAATCTGAATGTGAGTAATCTCATTATGATTTACATATTGAGTGCACTAAATGCTGACTGATCCTAGTTGCATCCCAAATGATTACTATACACTATGTACTATACACTGTGTACTTACTGTACATGAAACACTATGTACTCTGTCAGAGTAAATGGCTTT
This sequence comes from Mylopharyngodon piceus, assembly GCA_039654765.1. Taxonomy (NCBI): domain Eukaryota; kingdom Metazoa; phylum Chordata; class Actinopteri; order Cypriniformes; family Xenocyprididae; genus Mylopharyngodon; species Mylopharyngodon piceus. Next base: position 7,674,305 of record CM077439.1, read on the forward strand.
GTCATGGCTGAGTCATCTTAAATAGAACAGTTAATGTTTTATCCATTTGAAGGAAATGACGTTTCAAACCCACTGACTTGTTGCTTTACCACATAGACAAAAACAACTGAAAAATTCTTCAAAATATATGCTTCTGTGTTCCACAGAAGTCATACAGGTTTGGAATGTAAATGATGACATAATTTTCAGTATTTTTCAACTGATCGATTTAGTCTTGTGAGGTAACACACTACCGTTCAAAAGTTTTAAGATTTTTTAATATTTATGAAAGCCTCTTATGTTTTCAAGGTAGCATTTATTTGATCACAGTATACAGTACAGTATATACAGTGAATATAGTAAAAACAGTAATATTGTGAACTATTACTATTTAAAATATCTATTCTAAGTTGTATAAATATCTATTTTATTATATTTTAAAATATAATTTATTCCTGTGATGGCAAAGCTGAATTTTCAGCATCATTACTCCAGTCTTCAGTGTCACATGACCCTTCAGAAATCATTCTAATATGCTGATTTGCTGCTCAAGAAACATTTCTTATCATTATCAATGCTGAAAACAGTTGTGCTGCTTAATATGTTTGTGGAAACCATGATTCACTTTATTTCAGGATTCTTCAATCAATAGAAAGTTCAAGAATAACATTTATTTAAAAATAAAATTACTTTATAACATTTATAAATGTCACTTTTAACCAATTTAATGCTTCCTTGTTCATTAAAAGTACTCATTTATTTAAAAAAAAAAAAAAATTTAATGGTAGTGTATGCTGTGAGTGGTGCCAGTTGTTGTCCATTCTTGTCTCAAATGAATCCAACACATCAAAGTATGTGGGCTAATAAAATAACAAGTTCACACTTTAAACTTCTTTCCTATCACTATCATCAACTCAGTTAAAGTCTACCTCACACCACACTCTATAAAAGCCCATGTTTCTCACTATTTGCTATTGCTAATTGAATTTACGCAGTTTCAAAAACAGGATTAAAAAGATGTTAGAGCCCTTTGACAAAAATAGACACATCTGTGAAAATCTGTGTGCAATTCAGCCTGTATGTGAATTGTAATCAAAAACATAATCCGGGAGCAAAATTACAATAATAAAAGGAACTAATTCACTTTATCTTCAGCATTGTGTTTTCAGTCAAACATCATTTTGATTTGTTTATGAAAAGGCCTCTGACAAGTGCAACGCCCCTTTGTGTAGTTGCAAAAGTGCATAACATAAGTGCAAATTGTCTGCATAATGTATCTGTACACCATGTAAGAACATCTTGGACAATGAATTACACTCATACATAGCTGCAAATTGGCACGTTTGAGCACAGAGTTGCCAAAGACAAGGCCGAAGCGTATTATAAAATCAGTGCCGCCTTCTTCTCTCATCCACTGAGACATTCCAGCACAGAGAATGCGATGCAAGGAAACAGGTGAATGTACAGCCTGCCATACAGTACCATTAACTCTCCAGATGCTAATTAAGCATGAAATGTGTTGCTGTAATAACACAACAGACCTCCTACGCTATCTGGCCCTTAAACCCATCAGCAAAAGCCATCGTCGTGGTCTAGGCTAGGGGATATGGGCAGTAATCTCTGTGTTTCTATCATAAAACATAAGCAAATGAGATAAAGGAGGATGATAATCTCAGATGCAGTAATCCGGAATGCCGCCGCTGTCTTTGGAGGAGCCGGTGGATGAATGTGCAGCGGTATCACTAAACTACGAGACAGCGATATGACCTGAAGTGTCCATGTCCTGAAGAGAGGCTTATACCATCACTGCTCATAACTCTCTATCCCAGATTAAAAAGCAGAGGGATGACGGAGAGGTGAGGTTGTGGAGTCATATGGGGCGTCACCAGCCCTGGGCTTTCTGGGATAAAGTCATACAGAATTTTGTTTTCCAGCCTCTAATCTTTTTTTCACCCTACACAACTGCTGCTGCCCATTGTTATGCAGTGAGATGTGTTTAATCGTTATGCAGTGAGATATTTGAAACAACATGCAGCCCCCGTTGTACCAAGGTTTTTCATGTTTAAAAAAAGCACAACTATGAGAAGCATGATGGAGCAGCAGTAGTGACAGTCTCTTAATGCTCTGAGCAGACCGGGTCTGAAGGTTCAGCTGAGCCAGCCAAATCGCTGTGACAGGGGCAGGTGAGCAAGTGGTGCCACAGCTGGCGGAGGCTAGCCACAGCTAATCATACAGTTTACATTCACCTCAAAGTTCAAAAAGAAACTTCTGTCATCATTTACTCACACTCTCAGAAGAAAAGGTTCTATATAGAACCATAAAGGGTTCTGTCAGGCGCTTCATATATAGAACATTTTAAGGGTTCTATCATGGGATCATTTTATGGATTTAGGCCCTGTTTACACTAGTGCATTTTCGTTTTAAAACGTTTCAGAAACGATCTCCGTCTACACTACACGACCGAAAACACGTCACATGACTGTTCGTGCACACTGGGCATGCGCATGCAAGTGTAAACAGTTGCCTCTTGCGCATGTAGGTAGCTGCAGTATTAAAAAAAATGCAGAGTTTAACTGCACAATGTCTGCTTAAAATGACAACAAAGCCAGCAAAGATTGCAGTTCAGTCTCCAAGTTATTGTTTACACGGTCGTCAAGGATACGCAGAGCGAACGTGGGCAGCTACGCCATCGTTTTCAAAAGTCTCCGTTTTGGTCAAACATGCAACCCTGGCGTTTTCAAACTAAAACGGGCTCTGCAGTGTTTTCGAAAACACCGGAGTAGTGTAAACGACAGGCGTAACCATAGCAAAAGTTATGCGTTTTAAAACGAAAACGCACTAGTGTAAACAGGGCCTTAGTTTTTAATTAATTAATTTTGTTTTAACTAATATTTTTTAAATTTAATTTTATGAATTAAACATCTCAAAAACAACATACTTTATCACTAGAAAAAAAGTAAATAACCTGTTAAACATTTAAGTGTTTTGCAATCATTTGAGACATTTCTCCATATATAGAACCTTTTCTTGGCATAAATGGTTCTTTAAAATTGAGACAAGAACCTTAGGGTTCTATGGAAGCTTGTTTCTGCTATAAAATAAAAAATAAAAAAGGTAATTGCGAGTTTATATCTTACAGTTCTGACTTTTTTCTCAGTATTGCAAGATATAAAGTCAGAATTGCGTAATATAAAGTCAGAATTGCGTGATGTAAAGTCAGAATTGTGTGATATAAAGTCAGAATTGCGTGATATAATGTCCAGTTGTGAGGGGGAAAAAGACTGATGTTTTTTCTTTATACTTTCTTTAGACTTTATAAGACTCAATTGTGAGTTTATATCTCGCAATTCTGAGAAACAAGTCAGAATTGTGAGATGCAAACTCGCAATTGCGAGAAAAATAGTCCAAATTGTGAGATAAAAAGTCTCAATTACCTTTTTTATTTTTTTATTTAGTTGCAGAAACAAGCATCCATAGGGTTCTATATAGAACCCCACTGAACCTTTTTTCTAAGAGTGCACCCTCATGTTGTTCCAAATCTGTATGACTTTCAGAACGTTTCAGAATGTTTCTGTCCATTCAAGGAGTTCTTCAAAATTTCTTCTTTATATTCCACAGAAGGAAAAAAGTCATACAGGTTTGGAACAACATGAGGGTGAGTAAATCATTTTTATTTCATGAAATATCCCTTTAAGGATATAATCATTACAAACATTAAACATGGATGGCTAACTTAATTTATGTTTCTTTTTGTCAAATTATTAATGGCATAAAGTTGACATCTTTAAAATTGATAATATTTATATCCTTAATGCACATTTGTGCTCTTTTTGTGAAGGATGTATCAGTGCATGCTATTCCAAACTGTCTTCATTATTTTTTTTTAAATGTAAATGTAACATCATTCTTCCAAATATCGTCTTTTGTGTTCCATAGAAGAAAGAAAGTTTAGAATTATGAAGGTGAGTAAATCATGACAGAATTTTTGTGGGGATGATTCCCCTGGACAAGAATCCTGACTGATTCTAGATGTTTGCAAGACCTTGAAACGCTTGTGCAGACACATAAGACTGGCTCGAGAGAGGTGAGAATAGAGAGACAGTAGGAAGAAAGAGTGACAAATAGCACAAGGCTGGAGAGTGTCCAGATGTGGCAGAAGGGAAAGTCTAAAGGGTACGAGAGGGATTAGACAAATCTGGATTAAATTACAATAAATCCCTTAATTTCTTTTTAATTCAATGTCTAATCATTAAAGGCTGTTTTTTATCAGCCAGCTGTCACTGCTCCGTTATCTCCAGCTGCAACACACACGCGTAATCGAGCAAGCACATTGCATCCGAAACATCCTTCCCAAGTGCTGTAAACACATTTTGACTTTCATCATCTACTAAGTCTTTCTTTTTCTTGCTTCTTGTGTTTCTTAACCCTCTGGTGTTGTTCTGTCATTTTAGAAAATTTTTTTTTGAATTTTTAAAAATCGACTTCATAGGAGATTCTGAACGGTACAAAACTCATAGGCACACTTGTGTTGTTCGTGGTCAGAAATGACCGCCATAGGAAATTAATTGGGAAATACAAAAAATATGAAAAAAGAGGGCAATTTTTAGGAGGTGCACTCTACAAATCAGTCACAATGCAGAAAAAAGCATACAGCAGTGAAGGGATAACACTCTAAAATATCAAGAGTGCAAAACAGACAACCATATTAATTAATAACAAAATTCTGTCAAAATACAAAATATTAATTGAACAAAAATATATTACATTGATTTGACTGAAAATAAAAATAGTTTCATTTCAGCTGTTTTGACCGTGAACAACAGAAGTGTGACTCCCAAATGAACAATACCAGAGGGTTAACAAACCTCTGTAACATCTACAGAACTGCTGTCAAATTGTAATATCTCCATGTGTGTCCACTGATGGCTCATCTGCCAGATCTGTCTCCATCTGTTGCAACCTAGGAAAATCAATGAATAAACATGTCTCTGTATCTCAAGTCAATACTCTGGATAGGCAGCTCATTTATTGTAACTGTTGCTGTAGCTTCAGTTTGCTCATTAGAGGAGTGAATTTGCATTAGCTCTCTGCGCAATTGCCCCTGTCAGGCTTTCCTAATTGGACTTGGCCAGAGACCCTTGGGACAGCAATCCGACAAAGGCTCTCACTGAATCAAGGCAAGCACCAGGGCAAGCGCTTCATCCAAATTGTTAAATAATCAATGTGTTACTATGGCAACAGTTACTCTGGCCTCTGCATTGACTGGAAGGAGCGGGCAGAGTCCTCCCTCCCTCGTTCATCTCTCTCAGGACATATACTGGTGACGACGCCATGACAGCAGTCCGTTCTAGCCACAAAGTGCGATTAACATGCCCACCCAGGCACATTCGGTTCTGTTCTAATCACACAGCACAGGTGCCGGGCATCGTCAGTTACACCATTTTGCAAGCCTCCACAATCACACCATTCAGTGCCACACCATTCAGTTTTTGGGTGTGACCATGTTGGTATCAGTACACTCTTGACATTTCAATCCATATCAGTTTCATTTCTAAACAACGCTCTCAATAAAGCAGAGCTCTTGTTTCATAAAGAGTATACAGTACAACATAATTATAGAAAAAAAACAAGCTTTGCAGCACTACATGGGTTTATTTTGAAAATTTTATGACCTCATTCACACACATTACGCACAGTAAGCCTCCTTTAATGTTTGTTTAGTTTAAATAATAATACAAATTTATAGTTCACCCAAACTATAAACACCCAAAAATGAAAATTTTGTCATCTTACCCTCATGTCGTTCCAAACCCGTAAGACTTTTGTTCATCTTCGGAACACAAATGAAGATCTTTTAGATGAAATCTGAGAGCTTTCTGTCCCTCCATAGACAGCTATGTGACTACCACTTTGACACTTCAAAAAAGTTCATAAAGAGATCGTAAAACTAATCCATATAAATTGAGCTGTTTAGTTCACAGTTAGTTAGTAGTTTATTCACATATAAACACTGATCAGCGAACATAAACAAAAGCCCAACCGAACCTGCTTGACGCGAGAGAACAAACCTCTTGGAAGCTCAAACGTGCTGCGTAACACACGAGAATGAACCTCATTGGTTCTCACACGCCTCAAGCAAACCTGCTTGAGCTCCCGTTTACCACAACTGATGTGTTGATGAATGTTTATATGTGAATAAAAGCCTAAATTCAATCTGTTCATCATATAAAGCGATCAAGTCTCTTCAGAAAATTTGTACTAAACCACTCAATTCATATGGATTAGTTTTACAATCTCTTTATGAACTTTTTGAAGCGTCAAAGTGGTAGTTGTGTAGCTGTTTATGGAGGGACAGAAAGCTCTCAGATTTCATCAAAAAGATCTTTATTTGTGTTCTGAAGATGAATGAAAGTCTTATGGGTTTGGAACGACATGAGGTTGAGTAATTAATGACAGAATTTTCATTTTTGGGTGAACTATCCCTTTAAATGTTATATTATGTTATTACAAATATACCGCTCCAACTGCATCCTTTAAATGACATCCCATCATGAAGGCAGTTCTGTCAGATACTGTATGCTCAGATGTGTGCTCTGTGCTTCAAGTCATCCTGCTTGATATAGAGGCAAGATATACTGGGGGAGCAATCCATTTGGAGTGTGAATAACTCACATGCTTCATGAACTAGAAACTACAGCAGACCTAGGAGGGTCTACATCAGATGTTCTCAACTTCTGGGTTGGAACCCACAAATGGGCCGCAGGTCTGTTCTGAAAGGATTACGGACAGGAAAAAAACAAAACAATGCTAAATTCAAATGTAGTGCAACTGTAGTGCAACTTTTTCCATATCTACATTCAATGCAGCTTACAGATTTGGGTCACTATGATGTCCATAAAGTGTTTTATGCTGAATATGTAGAGAGGAAACTAAGACAGAAGAGTAGCTACTCTTAGATCTTCTCTTCTTGAGCCTCAATGGGTTTTATAAGCCACGCTGCAATTCAATCAATAAGACTTAATTACCATGCACCCAACATTGCGCTAGGGTACAGGTGCTCAGGGACACCAGAAGGGGAAAATCGGAGAAGCTGGAATCTATGTGGTAGAGAGGAAAGATGGACATCAGAAAGATTTTGTTTTTGTTTGTTCTAGAACAAGCAGAAACATGTTGCAGGTGCTTTAACGCATCTGGGAAAATGTGTCAATCAAGCCAGGACAGGTCTTAAAATGGCTATTATAATTTGGTTACCCTACCACCGAACATAAATTAAAGAGATAGTTTGGCCAAAAATTATGAAAATTTTGTTATAATTTCTTGATGTATGGCAAGAACTATATAATAATTCTTCAAAAATGTCTATTTTGCGTTTCACAGAAAAAATAACAGCATACAGGTTTGGAATGACAGTAAATAATGACAGATTTTTAATTTTGGGTTGAACTAACCCTTTAAGGATTGAATTACTATGATGGTATGGGTCTTTAAGCAGTTTTTCTTTCTCCATCCTTTTTGCAAATTTACTGAAGCATGTCCTGGCTGTGTGTTCTGTTTGGTCATGGTGAGCTGCTCCAAATGAGCCACAGCGAGGTCACCAATCTGACCTTCAGATAGCGCTAAATGATGATATTAAATATTACATGCACTATAAATAAACCGAGCTAGCCCGAGAGTACAAACAAGTATGCCTATAGCGTCTGCTGTATGTGATATTTGGCAAGTTATGCAGCGTCAGTCTGACTAGCGGGTGCCGGTTGACGAGGAACACATCAGCAGAATACGGGTTAATAATTCAATCTACCCTGCCCTGTCTGATCACACTGTTGCCAGGTTACGTGAACCACTGCCGCAGCAGTGCTGTAATCATCTCTATCATTACACTGTGAACACAGCCTCAGTCACCATTGAGATGAGAAGTCAGAGTGCTCTGCATTCTATCAGAACAGGCTGAGAGAGAATCTGATGCAGGGATGTGATACGCCACTACGTTTGCTATGGAGATTTATATTAACATGTAACTGTACTTAATTAGATTCAAATAGAATGAATGAAATGAATAACAAGAGCTGTTTTGAGTCGCTTCTTCACTGCTACTGGCTGGTTGCTACCCCTTGTTGCTAAGTCTAAAGCTGTGCCCACTCCTCTGCATGGTGTCCTGTGCCAAGAACAAGGAATATACTAAAACTGATTTTTTTTTCTTCTTTTTCATTTGAAATCAGTGTTGTCCAGGTGTCATTATGAGAAATGTGACTTCAGGACTTGTGCTCTCTTTTAAAATTCACCCAAAAAAGCAAATTCTGTCATCATTTACTTATATTGTTCCAAACCCAAATGACTTTTGTTCATCCAAGAAACACAAAAAATGCTTCTCTTTTCCATACAATAAAAATGGGACTAGGGACTACCAAACATTAAAAAGGACAAATTACTTTATAAAATGAACTAATTAACTTGGATACTATAATCTTGCTATTATGAAACCATATATATATATCATCTTGATGGCAAAAGTGTCCCAATCACCCTGAATTCACCCTATAGATACAGGGCCTAAAATTAACACTTGCCAAGCGCCAAATGCAACTAAAAATTGGCATTGGCGAGTGTATGAAATGGTATCAATCACCAGTTGGCCGGTAAGATTTTAATGAATTTTAACAATGTAATGTTGTGAGAACATGAACGTGAATGATGCTCGGGACAGTTGACGGGCCAGCGCTGCATCATCATGAAAGTTTGAGCCTTGCCAATTTAAATATCCAAACGCAAGACGCGAAAGGGAACTCAATTCGTTACTCTCTGTATGGGAAGTTTTCTGTGCACAAACATCCGAAGCACGCGCCCAGAAAGCCGCGTCTCAGACAGCGCGCAAATACTGAATTGAGTTCTCTTTCAAATCTTACGATTTGAACAGACAAATTTACCCAAAATTATGTAAAACAAAAAAATGCATGTCTCTGCGAGTATCCTAGTAAACAGTCGGGTGTGGCTTAAGTGAACATAAACAATAGAGAAAGACAACACGTGTAACAGTATATTGGATCCGTGCATAAGTCTTAAAGTGACAGCAGCCTAATATTTCTGTTGCCTCTGTGTTTTTAATGTTAATATAACAACAAAGGAAAAAGAAAAAAATCACTCACTGCTCCTGACTGAATAACTTTTGTAACTTTAAAGGGTTAGTTCACCCAAAAATGAAAATTCTGTCATTAATTACTCACCCTCATATTGTTCCACACCCGTAAGACCTTCGTTCATCTTCGGAACACAAATTAAGATATTTTTCATAAAATCTGATGGCTCAGTGAGGCCTGCATTGACAGCAAGACAATTAACACTTTCAATGCCCAGAAAGCTACTAAAGACATATTTAAAACAGTTCATGTGACTACAGTGGTGTTTTGAAATCGCCCATCACTAGATATTGTTGAATAAAGTCGTTATTTTGTTTTTTTGGTGCACAAAAGGTATTCTCGTCGCTTCATAACATTGAGGTTCATTCATTCATTAATTCATTAATTCATTTATTTACCAGTAAAATACAAATAAACTTGACAGGCAAACTTGCCTTGGACATTACGACTCTAAAGAATGTTTTTTAAAGAATGTTTTTTGAATTACTATAAGTTAAGCTGTTGTTATTTTTGCTAGTTTTAAGCATTAGTTCATTTTACATTAGTTAGTAAATCACTTCCAAATTTTTGCAGTGTACAGATTTCAAAAGACATGAGGGTGAGTAAATTATGATTATCTCTTTATGAAACGCAATAGTGACTGTAATTTTCCATGCGAATCAGCTCTGTTCTAGCAGGCCTTATCCTCTCAGATCATGACCTTGCTGCATGTTGCTTCTCCAGCAGTCACTCTGGCAATCCATAACGCTCCTGCAGCAGGCAAAAGTGCAGCAGACGTGATTCACAGGCTCAGACATTACTGTCTCTGTAAGCTTATCCTGTGAGCAGCTCGTGCCACCTGAAGGCAGCACAGAGACGAGCACAGACACAGTTGGCACCAGAGCGCATAGCAGCGGCGTCAGGGTCACAGTGAACGCTGTAAAATCCTTTGAGAGCTGTGGTTAAAACAACAAGCACAGATGACAGAGGGCACCTCTGACTGACTCCATGTTCCTCTCATTCATTCTCCATCTCTCTCTCCACTCGTCTGAAGTCATAACTATGGAATCAGGGCTACATCCCTGAACTTCATCACGCCCACATCGCTCCATTCACTTCGTGTGCCTGCCTTCAATTTGGCTGACCAATTTGTGTAGGTGTCGAAAGTGAAGAATTACAGTAAGTAGGACAACAGCAAGAACGACAGTAGAAAAACAAGTGCTGTGCCACTACTTTCTGAGCGCAATTATGAATACATTCATGAGGACGTTTATCCATATGCTGGTGTATTTACTGCCAAATAGCAGTGAAAAGAGGCTTTGTTTTAAATGTTCGTATCACATCAGGAATTGCCAAAACAATCTGCCTCCCACGGAGGGGCCAGATTTGCAGTCTCTCTTGCACACCTTGGACAGGAGACAGAATATCAGAGCTTAAGCCCCATAGCGAAGATCTCCACTGTGACCGTCACTGACATTCATGTTTTTTTATCACGGCCACTGATCTGAGAACACACAGACCATTCGCAATCAGAAGAGGAAAAACTTTTCATACGACATATTGAGAATATGATTCAGTCCATCAGAGAGGTGGAGTGGGCCGAGTATTATGGTAAAAGGAAAGTATACAGTGACCTAGAATTAAATAGAATTCTAATATCAGCATTAGTGTAAAATAACTCTGGATAGTCTTCATTGTAAAAATTAAATACAGATTAATGCTTACAATTAAAGTTACAAAAGTTATTCAGTCAAGAGCAGTGACAAAAGTGATTTTGTCTGTCTTTTGTTCTTTGATTAATATGACAGACAGCAGCAGGAATATTAGGCTTCTGTCACTTTAAGAGCTTATGCACAGATCCAATATACTGTTACACAACATGCGTTTTCTCTCAACTATTTACGTTCCAAAACTGACTGTGTTCACCTGAGTATTTGCCAAGATGGCTATTTTGACAAACTTGTGTGTATTTGACCATTTAAGCGCAATATTCAAAGTCATTTACAGTATTCACCATCTATTTCTGTTATGCAGTAACCTGGTCCATAAGGAGATTCAGCAGAATTCAGCAGAAAACTTGACATTCACACATTTCCGCACACCCAGACCCCCCTCCCTACCCTTGTGTGTTTGTTTTTGGCTCATATGATTATGCTTTATCATGTTTAAACAGGCTGCATGTTGCAGAATATTACAGATTTGCCTAAAATCAGCATAAAAAGATAATTATTAGAATGATTTCTGAAGGATCATGTGACACTGAATACTGGAGTAATTTTGCTGAAAATTCAGCTTTGCCATCACAGGAATAAATTACATTTTAAAACATATTAAAATAGAAAACAGTTATTTTAAATTGCAATAATATTTCATTACTGTTACTGTATTTTAAACCCTCATAAGTGACTCCTTTCACTTCTTTGTAATTCAAAAAATTACAAAAATCGTACTGACCATAAACTTATTAAGGGTAGTGTTTTTCAATAAAAACATCACAAACACAAAGCAGTCTTAAAATGCTTTAAATGGCTTTATGACTTTCTACCTCAGAGAACCAAGCAAGTAAGGATCACTCTAAAAACACTAAAATAAAGCCAATAGAAATGTCACAGGATTTACGGTTTAAAGGACAGGAACAGGACATTATGAAGATGACTAGAAATGTATTACTAAAGAAAGATAGGATTCTGCCTGTCATGACTGAACACAAAAAAAATCATCTCATCTTAACATTATCTCTATGGGGATCAAATACCTCAAAGGAAGGACCAATCAAAAACAGACTAAATTCTTCATGTGCACCCAAGTCACTTTTTCAACAGATCCAATGTCAAACAGTCTTATTCAAGCTAACAACCCTCCTATATTGTTCCAAGACTTTTTACTTAGGTTTGAGCTTTATTTAATAACTCATAACCAAAAGTAATTACATAAATGACTCTTGCTCATTACTCCATATTCTCAGTGGACGGTTTGACGAGAGAATGCTCAGAGGATGTAAATTGTATTTAGAGCTGTCAAGCAATCAGCCTTTTTAAACAGACACATGCTGGGAGGTTCATACATTCCCCATAATTCATGTCATTAATCACCTTTCCTTTCACTGAACAGTCAAAGAAAACGCAAAGTGCTGCTCTTTTTCAGGGCTGTGTTGGGAGGTTCAAAATGTCACGCCGGCTTCACGTCCCCTGAGGTTTAAGCATTAAAAATGTGGCATGCTGTCACCGGGATGTCACGAGGGACGCTCTGTGAATAACCACACACAGTCAGAACACCGATGGCAAAAATGATTTTAGAGAGTTCACGGTAACTGGACCTCTGTTGCGTCACTCTCTCAGGTTCAATCGCTGGCCCTCAACATCACAAGCTCTGCAGCGATTCTCATGAGCATTTGCAGTGCTTGGATTTGGCTGATTATATAATTGGAATTTTAATGTGGAATATTAATCCACTGAGGGCCCACATTCAGTTTTATAAGCTGGCTGATCAGGATCTACTACAGCAACTCCAGCAGCCTATTCAAAGCCCAGTGACTCTCTGTGTTACACAAGCAACACTCCTGTAAGCCAGTACACTAAAATAGTGCAAACTCACAATATAGTGGCATTCCCAAATATTATTATGGGGGTTAATATGCAGCGTTATTATCCTTCAAAGTACTAAAGAGCTTACGTAAGCGGTCATGGATGTACGTGTATGCATTTTTGTGTGTGTGGGTCAGGTTTTACCATCATAGTGGGAAGATTTAAATAAACTTAAAATCACCTACATTTTTGGGAGCAGCCAAGAGTCTCCACAATGAAAACTGCTTAATAAACATACTAAAATAATAACTAAATAACTGTAGCTGATATCAATAAGGCCAATACTGATTTTAATGTAAAGGCTAAAAATGAAGTTAATCTACATGTCAAAAATCAATATGAAAAGTCCCCACCATGATATGTAAATGCCAAATGACCTTTGGTTCAAGTAATATATTTAACATGTGTAACAATTAATCATGTTATATCAATCAAACAAGATTAATATAACCTCAGAGCTAATAGAGCGAATAAAGGCCTTATGCCTTAACCAGCCTTAATGGATGCCTATGTTTTCTTTCTTTTTGTTTTGTTTTCACTCTTCTGTTTCCTGTACAACCACACAGTCACGAAGTCGCGATGACTAATGTAAAATAATAAAGCATTTTAGGTCTGCAAAACAAAAATACAGCAGAAACATCTAGTGTGTGCTTTAGCATCTCTGCGTCTCACCATCATGTCACAAGTTTCTATGAGTTTTGCAAATAACCAAGCAAATGTAATGACTTCATATAGTGCCTGGCAAAAGTTTGGAAACATTACAATTTTTTTATGTTTTTGAAAGAAGTCTCTTACGCTCATTTATTTAATCAAAAATACAGTAAAAAGAGTAACACTACTGCAATGTAAAATAATTGTTTTCAATTTTAATACATTTAAAAATGCAATTTATTCCTGTGATGGCAAAGCAGAATTTTCAGCATCATTACTCCAGTCTTCACTGTCACATGATCCTTCAGAAATCATTCTAATATGCTGATTTGCTGCTCAAGAAACATTTATTTTTATTATTAATATCAATGTTGAAAAGAGTTTCTGCTGCTTAACATTTTTGTGGAAACGATGCATTCAAACATTTGTGGTAAGATTAAAAAAGAGAGAAGTTAATACTTTTATTCATCAAGGATGCATTAAATTGTTAGATATATGTTATTTTTTTAATTACTGTAGCCTTTAAATAATTTAATGTTGATTCATTTAAATTCATTTTAAATTAATGTTGTAATGTGAAGTATAAAATGTCTTTCTGTAAATCACTAATTCTGTAAAACCAATAATTTCCCATACAGATTGTAATGGCCATGGATAATAAAAAAAAAAAAAAAACAGTCTGATCATGTTTTCGATCAAGCTTTTCCTTGAAAGTATATTGGCAATGAACCTACAGATATCAACACTCCACCTACAGCTCCTACCTGAGCTGTAAATGAATTAAAACAAGCCCCCCATACAAATTCAAGTGTTAAACCAAACACAGACGCACTGCCTGCAAACCATGTAACGGCGGGCCGATAATCCAGCACGTTATCTGTACAGGCTCGGCACAACCCTCTGGTAGCTGTGGCCTGAGGCAGCTGGGACTCTCAGATATCAGGGATGTTCTGCTTGATTTGTATCTCTCTGGAGAGGAAGAGTGAGTGAGCAAGTCTGTGTGGTGTGTGCAAGGGGATGTATACATGCAAACCGTTATTACTCCATCAAGCCGATGTCCAATGAAGCCAATGAAATGTGTTAAAAAAAATAACAGCTTCAACGTCTAGAGGGACAAAGATCTGATTAAAAGGCTGGATTACATTAGCATGTAGCCTGAACACTCCCAATTTGACAGCCAAATAAGACATACCGGAATAAATGTTGCATATGAAAAATGAATTGGTGACACTTTATAATAACATTATTAGTGGCACTCGCAAAGGATGCACCACGTGACTCGTCCCACACGCTTGCACTGTGGACATGAATTGAAGGATGCCTCAAATCATGCAGCTTGGTCGGCACCGATAGCCTCGTGGGCAGCGTGCCGACATATTGCGTCGCTGCGCTTCGAGTCCCGGCTCGCGGACCTTTCCCGATCCCGTCCCCCACCTCGCTTCCTGTCCATTCTATACTATCCTATCACAATAAAGGCAAACATCACCAAAAATAAAGCTTTAAAAAAAAAAAAAATCATGCAGCTTGTTAAGGAGAGATGTTCTATTTTCGTAGTGATATTACTACTTTTCATACTTTTCATAGCTGGTACTGTAGGTCACATGATAATGACAACGTGGCGAATGTAGAACATTCAAAATAAGTATGCGATTTTGGACGCAGCCCAGGATTTGAGCAAGTAAGCAACCACCTAACAACCAACCAGCCTACCCTAGCAACCACCCAGAACATCCTGGCAATTGCATAGCGGCATGTTAAAACATTCCCAACACCTCAGCAACCACCTACTCCACATTGTCTTCAGAAAATGCTAAAATGCATTTACTCTATATAACAATTAACATTAGATAATGTACATTCAAATAGAAATGCTACTAAACTGACACATTTTCATATCTATTCCTAATGATCTAAGCATTATATAATGTTTGCTAATGATTTATCAGTTAAAGTTATTAAACATAAACTGATAATGAACCTTAAGGCTATTTTACTTTGTTGTGCTTACAGAGTCCGCACAATGTGTTTTAATGAAGCTAGGCTTATCAACACTTAGCTTGAGTAAAACTGTGTAAACAGTTGTTCTTTGTGCCTTATATGGGTATGTTGACAGAATACATTACAGAGCTTTAAATAAATGGACAGTTCAAAACACTCCAGCTGCTAAAGTAAGTATTTGATACAGCAGATTTTAACAGAAAAACAGGGAGTATTTTACTTTAATTTCCCTGCCAGATCAGATACTACAAACACAACACTTTTAATTTGTTAAATATAAAATATATATTTTGTGCATATGACAAATTTAGGATAAAACAGAAACCGCATTTGCATCTGGACAAATATTCATATTCAAACCTTACACGGATGACTTCACACTGGCACACACTAAAAATATTAATTAATTCATAAAACATTTAATTAAAAGCAATATGTTCATACTAAACTTTCAATCAAGCTCCAAATGAACTACAAATAAAACAATGCTTTTTGTGGTGATTTTTAAAAGTGCAAGAGTGATGGTGTAATTACAGCTGCTTTTTATGCACATCCTTTTAGGGAGAAACAGAGACAAACAAAATTAATTGCATTTGCAAACAGTGTTAAAGCAATGTGAATAAACGTTCTCAGAAAAAAAAGATGCTATTTTGGAGGCTGTGAAAAAACATTTGAGGGGGAAAGAGATGAGAAAAAGGAGAGCGAAGAAAAAAAGATGGGTAAAACACTATGAAAATTGGAAACGTCCAGAAAATGGCTGAAGGGCTACTTAGATAATGCAGCAATGAGAGATGACACACAGAGCATCTCTACATGAAAGAAATGCTCTTTACTGGCAGTCTCCTTCTCATATGATCCTAATCTGAAGGGGATGAAAGTGCATATAAATCTGCATACATGTGGCGTTTTTCAACTTTTAAAAGCTTCATTTGATGCAACAAAAATATTTTAATATGATCAATGAAACAATTGACTGTTCACAAAGACCCGCCCCCTTTAGTTACTGTTGCTATGTCCGACAAGCCATCCCACTCTCACGCCACACATCATGTTCTCACGCAGTGAAAAATACATCACGGAGCAAAGAGGACACTGACAACGCATCGACAGACAACACAGAGCAGGTTACTTTTGATATGAAACAAAGTCTCAAATTTCTAATTTTTAAAATTTTTAAAGAAATCTTAATATTGTTTACCATTTTGAGGCTCTTTATTGTGTTGTGACAGATCGCTGTAGCGCCTCAGTTCAAGGGGCTCATTAACCGATCATGTCTTTCTACTAGTTAATTTATAGCATCAAATAAACATGAATGAACATCAGAAGGAATGTCGTTTCAACCACGGAAAGACGTCAGCACACAACATTTTTCAAGTTCAAGTTCACCGACGTTAATCTACTAACTCCCTTGATGGCGTTATGATTGGTTAGATCGCCTGTTAATCAAACTCTCGGCGAAGGGTCAATTGGGTACCAAATAACCTTTTTAAGTTGGCAAATTACATGTTTATTCACATTTTACATCATATTTTTGTAATGAATACTGTTTTTCATAATTTTTCAGTTAAGAAATGTTGCTGTCGGGCAGAAACGTATGTTCAAAACTGCTACTTTTCAGGAAATGAAAAAAAAAACTATTTTTTTAAAATAACTAAACACTATGTTTTGAAATTTGATATTGTGGCTTTATGTATGGTCAAACACTTGCATGTCATTATATTATTAACATTTTACCAAAATCAAGCTCAAATGGAGTTACAAGGATTTTGACCAGCGAATTTTAATACTTTTCATGAGTTAAATATTTGCAAAACCCACATACAGACGTAAAGGGTGAATAATAGTAATGATTTATGAAAAAAAAATGGCGAAATATGGAGATACAAGGTTTCCGCCCGATAGTAACAATGAGCTAGACTGTTTTTCTAGGTGCATTTGGTAAAAATTTGTGTTCCAATTTAATACTGTCACTCTAGTGAACCTGACTGTATTTGTGCCACACAAATACAGTCAAACCTAAATTTATTCAGACACCTTGAACATTTCATTCATTATTACAGTTTATTCAATATAGTTTAAAAAAAATGGTAATAAAATATGAGAAGATCTCAGAGTTAAACTGTGTCAGAAAAAATTAATCTTAATTATGTCAGATAACACTTAAGCAAAACATGGTCAGGTCAAAGTGTCTGAATAATTTTTGGTCCCAAATTTTTTATCAATTTCAATGGTAGTCCACTGTATGAGGAATTTTTGGGTATAATATGTCACAGTTTACTTTATTTTGCTATCCACACTCTAGTGGATAGCACCCACTAGTAAAATAAAAAAAAAAAATATTATATCTAGTGTCTGAATAATTTTTGGTTTGACTGTATCTCTCTGTTATCCCTTTCTTGTTTTAAAAACAAATTGTCAAATGTTGCTTTATGAACTGTTAAAAGTGGTAACCTGTAATTGCAAGCTATTTCTATACAGTATGTGATCTAACCCTTAAATTGTGTGGGGGTTTTTCAGTGTGGTTCCCAAACAAAACCCACACAAAGTTCTCTCTTACACTTCAATCTTATAATTGGCCTAACTATGCTAAACAATAACCAATAGTATTTTTATAGCATATTTGAATGTTTTCATTAATTACTGTACCTTTAAATACAACAAAATGTGATTCTGAATGTGTATGTTTAATTACACATTTCCATATGTACAGCCACACAGTCAGTGTAAGTATCACAAAACTAACCAATACTGTGGAGTAATTGTTCTCAGCACATTTCAAATATGAATAATTAAACAATCAGCAATAATAAAAAATGACTTACTGTTTATTGAGTGAGAATCATTTTAATCGATTACTAGTGATTCATGAATATGTTTGACTTATTAAAAAGGATCATTTGTTCACAAACTGGACATCAAAGATCATGCTGTACAGAACACACTGGCCTGTACTCTAAAGATATAATTACCCAATGCCTCATTACGAAATGAAATCTGATAAAAGGGCATAACGACACAAATATTTTTCCCATCTGACAGGTAATTAGGTTTTAATTTATTGCTGCAATTTTTAGTCACAGGTCGGAGCCCCTGCACAGTGTATGTTACACTACAAATGAAAAAGAAATTAATGAAAGACAATGAATGCGAGCAATCCTGCGTATAGAACATACTAGGTCTGCAATCACTATACGCTCACGAGTGAGTCCACAGCAGAGGTAAAAGCCAAAAAAAAGGTCTAAAATTACAAGCACTGGAAAGCTCAAAAGCTCTGTTAAAAGCACCCACAGACTCCCACAACACAGAGAGAGAGTCAGAGGCTCGTGGACCAGCACTCTCCAGTTATTGATTGTGATGCATGCAGATTCTATGATCTTGTGTGGGAGTTTTAACGCCGGCCGGCACAGAATACAGCCACTGAGGGAGAGGGGCAGAGTAATGGCACAAAAGAGGGAATGACTGTGCAAGCTCTCTAAAAATAAGCATTAAAATTCATTGGGATGTTAGCCCTTAAACTGAAGCAGCGGGGAGGGTTTTGTGACAATGCTGCAATAGCAAGCGGCACTTTTGCCGTGGCTCTCTGTGGCATGTGTACATGTCTGCCTTCCTTGTCAGCATGGTGGATGCATCCAGAACTGAATAAGATGAGTAAGCTGACCGCTATTCTTCTGTTTTCTAGAACAGTCACTGCGATCAGCAAAAACAAGAAATGAAACAAAGCAGGTGAGCAAACAAATAAACAGACCTCTCTACTCCCCATCCCACGTGTGGCACTGAGCGGAGCAGGGGAGCTGTGCTCCAACAGGGCCGCCAGCTGAGAGCATATGGCTGACAGGTCAATGGCCATGAGCAATACAGTCACTCACATTAACACCCACACAAACGTATTTATATGGGGAAATATCACAATGTGTAAAGCTCACGCAGTGGGCTAGTGCACAGAAAATTACCTAACATCCTGCTGCAAATCACTTGAATCTTAATAACATGTATAATTTTTCATTACAAGATTCAAAGATCAACAAAAGAGCAATTTCTTCAATGCTGCAAATGTCATAAACAAACTTAGGGCTTGACAATAATGGCCCGATGGCTCCGGGACAGTTTTAGGACAGCTGACAGAAAAAGCACTTGCCCTTATCAGGTCAGTGCTGCGTTGCCACTACTTCTTACATTTGTTGATCATATTCATATACTTTGCCTTGTAATCTTATTCTGCTGTAAATTCTGCCAAATTAGATATGAATAATCTATACAAATGAGGATGTTTTGAAATTGCAAGAATTATTTGTCTTGGATGCAAAAAAAATAAAAAATAAAATAAAAAATCCTGCTGTTCAGATATGATTTTTCAGATTTGTACATTTTCACTATTGGCCCCACCAAAAAAATAAAATAAAATAAAATTTTAACTTTTAACTTTTTTTTTTTTTTTTAACTTAATTTCAAATAGTTGTTGAGCTCATTAAACTGATTTAATTGTAGCAAAAATAACAAAAAATCATAAAAGAACTAACAAGCCAGTTGTAGACCACATGCACTGTTTAAAATATATTTAGGTTTTATTTAAAAAGAATTTTACAGAAATATTTTTCTTTCCTGTCACTGAACTTACTAGGGATGTAACGATGCATCCGGAACCGTTTGAAAATCGATTAAAACGTGACGATTCAAGTCGGTTGTGATGCTAAATGAATCGTTTTTGGGGGCAGGGGTTTATATGAATGTATATCTGAGGAGAGCTGACTGGGTTCAGAATAGTTTAGATGGTATTTTCTTTTCATCTTACTTCCGTACAATGCATTTTAAAGTCGTTTTAGCGCACAGTTATGCTTTGTTTACAGCGGTAACCATGGAAGCGCTGTTCCATAAGCGCCACCTGCTGTCAAGACAGTGAATTTGCGTTCTCATGCAGCCCGTCTGACGTTATGAAGTTTTATGTAACATAATTTCACAAAGCTAAAGTCCGAACATTCTGTTTTTTCTTCAAATGTAAACAAGTATACAGTCTATTTTAAATTAAAACATGCTCATGCTGCATGTAGGCTATGTAGCATCTTTGTTGGGATCGTGATTAAAATGCAGTGGTTGCCTCTAATTTTAAATGGCTACAGATAGTTCAGCCTGTAATAGAGCAAATAAACATCTTGTTCATGTACTCATATGAAGAGATTTCTTTTATTTGCATTATTTATTTATTTATTTGATTTAGGATCTGTTTTAAAATTTCAATTTAGTTTTGTTATAAAGATATATCAATTTCACAAAGAAATATGCAGCATTTTGTCTGAGAAATAATAAAAAGACACTTTCTCATTTAAATCTCATTTTGTTAAAAAAAAATAGTGAGAAAATCGTGAGAAAATCGAATCGTGAAACCAGTATTGTGAATCGTATCGAATCGTGAGTTGAGTGAATTGTTACATCCCTAGAACTTACGGATAACATGCATTCAATCACAAGCAGCTTTAATATTAGTTCATCAACAGTAGCACTAAGTGGTTTCTCTCATTGGATGGATGGATGAAGGAGAAACCGGCAAGCAGCCAGAGATGGAGCAATAATGGCCATTAGAGGCGAGAATGTGTAAGAACATACTATGCATATACAATGCTAGACTTCATTACAGATCAAATCCAACTTTTATTATACCATGAGTCAACTAGTTTCCATAAAAACACAGTCAGCCGTCTCTAAGCTTTCTCTGGGACACATCCTTTACCCTTTCTTGGTGTATAAAAGCCAACTCTAAAAGTATGCATAAATATTGCAGTGTACCTTCTCTCCCATTTTATAGTGCATTTGCAGTGATTTTCTATGCACTCCATCTTTTTTTATATGGGCTGAGTACATTTTGTTTTAAGAACAGGTTTATAAAGGCTTGCATGACGTGTGTGTGTGTGTGTGTGTGTGTGTGCACTCCAGTGCCAAATATTTTTGAGTAGGATGATGGATTGATGGGATTGCATTCAGTATCCTTGAGCCTTCTGACAACTGATACTTCAGCAGGGAGAAGGCCGTGAAACAACACACTCTAACAATCACTTACTAAGCAAATGTGGTAGGTTTTTCAGCCTTGTAGATCTCTAGATCAATAACATAATGCTGTAAAATGAAAAGAGCTATATGATGTGGTCATCTTCCTTTCCAGGCCAGCTGCCTGAATAGCTGCATATGTGTGTGTAGAGTAGCCTACTGTGATATAGCGGGCCCTCTCAAAACAGACTCCACAGATAATATCGGTGAAATCTAGATCAATGCATGCACAAAAATCACATTGCGAAGTTCTGCACGTCAAGGTAAATGCAGCGTCAGCTAATAAAAATGCTGGGATGAAGATGCACGATCATGTGTGTAAAATGCCACTGAATTCAGCTCTCTCTCGGGCAGCAGGATTTCTAGCCTTCTTGTCGCTATGGCAACACCTTAAGTTAATTGGGTACCTATGCAGTGTTGGGTAGAATCAAACACCGTTCTCCTACAAGACCATGACTCTGTTTGAAGTAACATACGCTTTGAGAGTGAAATGTGGCAAGTCTTAGTTATCTCATTTAACAAATGTGCTGTACCATATAAAGTAAAAGCATGTGACAATGTCAAGATTTTTTTATTTTATTTACATGACCAATGTTTTGCCTGTTAATAACCATTCGTAATAATCCGTAAATTCAGTGACAGTTGGGATTTACTTAGTTCATCTTTGTACATATCATGAACAATATTTAATGTACTATATGTTTATCTAATAACTACAAAGTAAAATGTAAAATATTTTCAGATACATCCAATAGGATTTACCTTGGAATAAAATAGAATGTACATTATATTTATGGAATTTATGAAATTTAAGATTTATTGTGATAAATTAAGTTTGATCACATAAGCATACGGCGATTTTACAGTAATCGTTTTCACAAGCATTTCTAAGAGATCCAAGAAATATATATATATATATATATATCTATTGTAATCTGTTTTAAGGCCACATATGTGAAGAATAAAACTTCAAGAATACATACTTAAAAAAAAAATAGTAAAAATCTATATATTACATTTTTATTTTGTCATTTAATCTTGTATAATTTCGTCCTTCACATGTGTGGCTACAATAAATTCTCAGTTCTCTAGAAGGACATATATTGGTTTTGGTGGAAAGAGGAGGGTCTCGTGGGACCAAACCTAAACTGGTCCCATCTGGAATGGATGAGGTAAACCTTATCTTGCACCACAGCATAACCCCCAACCCCCACTCCATTTCCTTTCTGCAACCCAAAACCCCACATTACAAATGAAAATCCAATTTGTTAAAATCTCTCACAAACCCAGCCTCCTCTTAGATGAATATATTACTAGTCTATGGTGATGTCTCAAGCTAGAGATCCATCCGTAAGCACTCACACATGCTAGCCCTGCTCCTGATTTATGACATACATAACCAACTGAGGAACTTGGCTTACTGCTGAGATCACAAGAGCACTAATATCACCTCTGATATAGCAGGATGCACCAGTAATGAGACGTTTTACCAAAAAAATAAAAAAAACCCATCTAAACGCACTCAAATTCTCTTCCATTAAATGCACTGTGATACCAGGGTTTATTCTAATGAGTTCAAATGCTTGATCAGAACATGTTTATCATAAATTGACTGCACTAGGCATCTGCAAAAGGAAGCATTAAGGCATTGTACAGTACTGCACATAACCTAAAACTATTAAATATGACTCTCTATATGTGCTGTTAATCCATCAACTGCTAGGAGCATGTGTGCACAACTTGTGTGTTCGATAGAAATGCAGTAACGTTAAATATGTAAACTGAATTTTTATATTCAGGAAATACTCAGTCTTTCTTATTTTTTTCCCTTAAAAGATTTTTAATTTTCTATACTGCTGTTTGAAAAAAGGCCATAGGCATATGAAGACTTAAGATGCAAAAGCCTCTAAGTCCATCTGACGGTTTTCTTTAAAATTAGCATTTTTATCAGGCTCCTATGTGTTGGTTTCTACCTAAGTACCGGTACTTCTTAATGGGCCGACGCTGGGATTTAGCGGGTTTAAAGTGAAAGAATTTGATGAACGTATACTATGTGTGGAGAGCATTCACTGACCAAGGTGGCTTTTAGAGGCTTTTGCAATGGAAATCTTCATATACATGTAATGGTCATGGCATGCAGAAGTTTAGATAATATACAAGAAAATTAACTGCCCGTTCTAATAATCTCCCAATACCAAATGTGCTGGACAAATCTGTTTTTCTTGACATATGGCAACAGTTATGCGGTCAGGTCATCTTTTAAGTGCTTCTACACAACTCATAGAACAAACTGATAATTTTACTTGGTCATTTTAGAAATATAATTAGAATATTTATATATATTTATAAAAATATAATATATTATATGGCACAATATGAAAATGATGCTCCACAACAAACCACTAAATGTTTTTAAATGGTTTAAACCTATCATACAAAGTGAAAAAGAAGATTTTCTACAAAGGATGATAAAATAAGTAGCATTTTATAAGGTGTCCAAATTACACAGTGCCCATGTTAGGAAAATTACAACAGGACTAACAAAACCAGTGTGTAAGGTGCCTCTGGGAATAATTACATATTAAATGCATGTTGCTCATTAATATTATTCCCTACTTACGTACTAAAGTGTAAGAGGTAATAAATAATTATCTATTTCTTCCAATTAATATTTTTGTATCTAATAAATCTAGTAGTCCAAAATGTTGCATGCAGTAGATTCAAAAAATATGCTATGCTTGCTTTACTATTGCTACACTCATAAAATAAACATTTTATTTTATCAGAATAACATTTGATTTCACATTTCAGCATACTGGGAACTGAATATTATAGTTCCCCTGCTATTTAATATGCAGCATTTAACATGATTTATTTGTAAAGTATCATATCTCAGGAGGACTGAGGAAGATAATGATCGATGAATCATCTCTATAGTAATGGTTGGTCTTATGAATGAGACAATGAGCAGTTAAAAAACAGCATCCATTTGCCTTTTTGAGTCTCTCTAATTGTAATGCAGCCAGAACACATATTGTCACATATACATTTCAATCTCACTTGCATCATTTCAGCCTGGTCCATATGTTTTGCAGCAACAAGGATGAGTTAACAAAAAAAAATCCTTCTTCATATGATGCAGACGCTTCATCTCTAAGATGGAGGCTGTCTGTATCGCAGCTGGGGGTAAGAGCTAAGGACATCTGAGGAGTAAAGTCTCTCTTAAAATCTACTCCTTCATCCTCACAGATTTCACACTTTAACATATGTGATGCACACAGTTCCAGAGCACATGTACACTGACGGACATACAACTGAGAGTGTGGACGTGGACTGTATTTTTGTGTATAGGCCAATCAAGAATGTTAATATTGACATAAAACAGGTTAATCGATAACTTCTCAAGGTAAAATGTTTGACAGAATCACAACAGAAAAGCTTCCAGCACTAGCAACAACACCTACAGATACCTTCAATCACTTACAACAGCACACATATTTGAAAAATATCCGATGAAATTCTGACACAAACAACATCTTGTGATAAATGATGTAAGGACCATAGGTTATTTAACAATAATCACAACTATAAGACTTGCCATAAAGCTCAAGAGCATAAAATGATAAATTGGTGCTTGGACACAAACGGTTCATTCTGAAGATGCCTAGTCCTTCCACAAACACATTCCTTACTTTGATGAAGAAATGTTGACCCTATTAACTTCCCTAATACATTTCCTGGTCAGACTGTGCTTGATTCACCACTGCATATTTTTCCAAAGAACAAAATGTCTGTCTTCTCTAACATTTTAAACCACATCTCCTGGTTCCATTCTATTAAGTAACGTCCACTTTTCACAATTCAGCCAATTTCAGATTAATAAAATTAAGTATAGATGAACAAAATAAGTCTTGTTCTACATTTTTTCTCATTCAATATCTAGTTTCACTCAGAAAATACATCAAATTCTGATTCTATGTTGATTCTGACAGCTTTAAAGGTGAACTGTGTCATTTTTTTATCATAAATATCTTTCCTTAATATGCATCTTTCAACATTATTTGTCAGAGCACAGCTACATTAGCTCAACCAATGGAGTTTAGGGGTGGGACTATCTGTTTGGCTTCCCAATGGGAGACAGAGAGTGCTCGGGAAACCTGTTAGAAAACAGTTATTATTCTGTTTGCTGATGCTAGTGGTGCAAAAACTACACTCTTCACCATTAAAGCACAACGCAGAGTTGGGGTGATGGTCACAATGGTGATGGTGCGAGGAAACAGATCTGTCGTTTCCACAAAACAAACGAGAAGCTTCTACATGATTTCACCTGCGATGAATTTGTGTTCTGCAGATATTCAAATCGTCTCCTCTTGCGGCTCCACCAACTGCCTTCTCTTATGTAACCCACTCTGCTTCCTCAGCCCGCCTGTCTTTATTGGCTGATTTCTCTCTTTTCCACATTAGCACTTTCACCTCTATTACCACCACTATCATGTGTCTCTGTGACGATTGCCAAAAATGACAAACATTTTCCCCCCTTTTTACTGCTCAACCTTCTTTCTTTGACGAAATTCATTCACATTTACCTCAGAAGCAATAGACTTCACAAATGAAAAACAACCACGAGGCCTTCAAAGATAACTAAAGCCTCTTTAATAATCTTGACAGGTAACAGCCTGGCCAGTGGAGGAGAAACCAACAAGATGATCCATGGTATCCTCCTCACATACGAGAAGCTTTAATAGTGTCATTGTCCTATATACCTCTGTTAAACAATTTCCTTCTCATTAATTAAACATACACTCCATCAATAAGCCCTAGGAGTGTTCATGCCTATCAGGTATTGCATGCGGCGCACAAGAGAAGATATACGTTTGATTTATATCACATTGCTGCATGTCATACATCAAAATGAGAAGGAAATTATCACAGAAACAGAGAATAAGCAGGAACTGTCACATCTTAAGGGTTCATTTATTTGGTTTACAGCAAATGCTTCCAAGAACACATGCATAATTCATTATTAAAACAAAAGCGAATGAGTGAAAAACCGCACTGCTTTTGACTGATGCCTCTCCCATCCTCTGAACAGAGGCAGAATTAGTCAGCTCCTTGCTCACGCCTTCCCTCCCTGCGCTTGGTGAAATTTCACCCTCGCTGCCACCGAGATCTCACCCTCCATTTTCTCTGCGTCTCCGCCACTCTCTCTGCATTCTCTCTCCCTGAGAGAGAGCACAAATACCAACAAAAACCTGTGCACTCGCACACACCCCCACATCGCAGACATGCACACACATTGAAGGTACAGAGCATGCATGCGGGCTTGTTCTCACACGAGAGCCTGCTTCCTCCATTTTATACATTCAGAGCGACCCTTCCCCCACCCCTGCTGCCACTTACACACACACACCTCACTTAATTACAGCTTCTGTTCCCTGGATCGGTTTGATATGCTCTGCTCTATGAGGTTAAAATCTAGCTGAAACGGTCATGGACAAGAAGTGTACATTATACTTCATAAGCCGCCTCGCCTCTGGCTGTATCTCAATCAGTGACTAGAACAACAGACTGGATATGAATAAGAAAATGAACACACGTCGTCAGATCCATAAAACACCCACATCTTCATCTCGCAAATCTAGAATAAGAATCCATTACTCATTGGATATTACATTTGATGATGTGTTTAGCCTGGTCAGCAGCGTTGGCTGGATGCAAGCATCCTTGGATTAAATTGGCAGAACTACATTCACTTGTTGCGTGGTCACAGCGGCCCTGTCAATCCTTGTCAGATGACGGTTTAGATAAGTATGTACGTAGGGGATTGATGAAACCATAAAGCACTGATGGAGCAGTAAATACATGAAGATTAAACTCCTTCTGTGCGAGGATCAATCTTGACGGGCATACTGTAAGATTACCGCACATGCAGTATGAAGGATCAACACTGGATGAATCCCTTAAAAAAAACGATGCATCTTCTAGAAGCTACAGGGGAGCTTGCTGATTCTGCTTAGTTTCGACCTAGCAACCACATACACCAACTGCCTACCGCCTGCTGCCTACTCTCGAAGCCCCCAGCGGCCCAGAAACGGCATTTACCTGGTCGTACCAGTCCCGGTTGGAACAGGTGCACTCGGGCCACCATCCTCCTTGCCCTCCTGAGTTGTTACCATTCACCTTGGGGCCGCCCTTGGATTGGTTCTTGGGGTTGGGACCTCCAGGACCCCCAGCTGACATCATTTTCCCTTTACTTCTCCCCAAAGTGCCCCCTCCACCCATTCCCCCTCCTCCACCCGAGGTTTGGGGCGGTAAGGTCTGGCCGCCCCCATAGCCGGCCGGGTATCCGTAGGGTTCGGGCTGCCAGTCTCCATATGCCGGGGCATCCATCCTGCGCAGGGCGGCCATGCGGGTCACTTCATAGCATTCTGGGCACTTGCAGCAGTGATGATGTTTGTGCATGCTGGCTAGTTCACACGGTGCGGCGCTCTCTGTCTCTTTCTATCTCACTGCTGCTGCTGCTGCCTGCTTAGATCAAATACAGCGCGCAGTGCCACTCGGCTCACGGAACGGTAGCACAAATGGCAGGAATCTTCACGAACCCTGTTATCCTCCTCTTTGTTCCTCCTGATCCAGAAAAAGAGATGAGGAGGTAGCAACAGGGCGATGAAAAATAGAAAAAGCTTGGTAGTCTTCCTCCGGTCGATGCAAAAGGTTTGGAAAAATAATGCTAAAAATAGTGTGTATGATCTCGGAATCAGAGACCAGCCCCGATGGTCGAGTTCTCTTCCTGCTTCTGTTGGTTCACAGTGATATGTATATAAATTCATAGATATATATATTCATTTGTTTATATATGTATATATTTACACACACACAAATACATATAAAAATATCAATATAAACAGACGAGCACAAATACAGTTATATACAGGTATATATGTATACATATATATTTCTATAAATATTGATATGCGTGTGTACAAATATATATATATATATATATATATAAACAATTTCTCTATATATAAATGATATCCGTGATCAAATCTTCCTTTGTATGTCTCTGCTTGCCAGATTTCTTCCTTCTGCGTTTCCTCCTGCCTTGGGAAGCGTTTTCTTGCCTTCTTTCTCTTACTCTTTTCCCAGCCTGCAGAGAGGAGCTGAGCACTGGATTGACTCTCAGCCTGCTTGCCCTAGATGTGGATTATACGAAGGGATGCAAGCAAGCGAGAGAGAGAGGGAGGGAGGGAGGGAGGGAGAGAGAGAGAGAGAGAGAGAGATGCGTAGCAGCATCCCTCCAGCACCTCAGCCCTGACAGCCACAGCCAATCAACTCACAGCACAGCCATCAGCAGCAGCACCAACACAGGACTGACTGCTTAAGTGACTGCTCTTAAAGGGCCAGCGCACTTGAAAATCAGCCAGCACACAAAACCCAAATGGAGATGCAGAGAGCACATTATTCAGCTCCACGGTTTCACTGTAAGAAAGACTAAAGACCTGACTTGAGGGTTTATACCGGAGACAGGCTACAGCACAAAAGGGTCTGACGGAAGACTATGTTTTAATTTATTTGTGTATTAAGTTCATTTGTCAAGTCACTGTAGGATAAACTAAACCACGCAATTTAGACACAACAAACTAGCTATAAAATCATTTAAAATGCTTGATGATGAACTCCAAGAAATAGTACATACATCAAAGACAGAAGCAGATTTGACTTCAAAGAATAAAATAAATCAAAATATTGATAACATTTGATTATGACATACATTATGAATGCTAGCTGTCTAACAGCTATATTCTGCAAAAATACATTCATATTTTTAACTTAATATAGCCAAATCTGAAAAATTGTGCTCCATATTTTCAAGCACTCATAGTACTTATGAATGGGGAAAAGTGCCACGTGCAATATGGCAAATTATACTTTATAAATAAAAGAGCCAATTGGTAAAGTCATTGCATCACTGCAGCTGCCATTAGAAGCTCTGGTTGCTAGAGAACAGTCAGTGTCCTGAGATGATTGCTTAGGACTGCACATTATAAGCTTTTTTAATGCTTTTTAAGAATAAGATACACCATTTATGCAACAGTTCATGTCAGATTTTGTTGTTGATTTTATGATGTTATTTAAATGTTAGTGTGGCAACCATTTTTTGAGATTTCAGGATTTCCCCATTCAAGTAGACAGGACTTGGTTTGGATGCCCGAAATAGCTACCCAGAGGCGCTGCAAATATGGCTGCCGAGTGAACAAACTTTACTTGAAAGAGACATTGGTTTTCGCTTTTATCTCCTGTTAGATTTGCTTTGTAGAGTTTGTTATCTTTTGATGATTTGTTATTCATCTTTAAGGTGCAGTGATTCGGTTATCATTTATAAAAGGTAAAAATTCTATATGGCTGATGATGATTAATGAAATGTTAATAAAAAAAAATGTTTCTTCAATCGGTATGGAATATGTATTTTATAGTAAAGTAATAAATCCAGAAATTCATTCCTCAAATTAACTGCAACATTTTAGAAAGTTGCTTATTGAAAACCTTGGTAGCTACAGAATGGTAGCTAATAGACTGTTGAGTCACACAGTTTCCTGTTGTTATTGTTGTTTCTTTAAGTATAGAGAAAATATTACTGAATTTATCAACAGTGGAAATGAAGATCTGCATACCTAAAGGCAATATTAAAAAATCCATATTAATTTGATTACAAGGTACCCAGGTGACCCACCATTTGAGGATTTTGAAAGGGTTACTGATATTGCACAATTTCATAGCTTAATCAAAACCGACGTTGGCCTTTTAGACTGCTATATCATTTCAAATGTGCTTGAGTATGAACATCAGTGTTTTCTAATGTGACTATATGCACGCATGGACATTTGTGTGTGTGTTTCTCTGTTTATGCATGTGTGAATTTGCTTGTTTTTGTGGCTGAGTCAGTTCTAATAGGCACTGCACACTATTCTATTCCAAACCCACCAGGAGGCACAAACAGCAGGCTCAGCCACACTTTATTATATGCAACGGTAACTCACTTCATTACCACGCTATACTATTCCGGCAAACTTTTCGATTTTCAGGAGGAAGGCCAATCAGAGATCAAAATGGTGTGAGTAGCACACACAAACATTGCCAAAGCCAATGGGAAGCGTACGGGTGGTGCTTGGTGGCTGAAAAAAGGCAATGCAAGCATATTCATCACAGCACACATGACTGGGCACATGTTGTGACCACCCTGTTCCCTCTGCTCCCCTTGTCTATACAGCATATTCTTCTATAGGATGCAGACTTACATGGTCTCCATAGAGGAATTTTTAATGTAGCTGGCCAAGGATGAAGAGGAAAGCGGAAGGCAGGGAAGCAGAGCGTGCTTATATGCATGCATTACATGCTTGCATTATGCCATGTGTTTGTGTCGGTAGCTTCCAGAGTGTGAGTGCATGTGGGCGTTTCTAGTACCTCTAGGGGAAAATGCTGCTCCTTAAAGAATTACATAATATGAAATCTTAAAAAAAAAATCAGTCACAGCCAATCAATGGCCAAGTCTGTCAATATTAGCTAGAATATTAGTACACTCACCACAAAGGATGATCAGAACCTTGAACCACAACTGCTGCCAAAAATGCTTATAGTTTAATGCATGTAAAGGGGCCATGCATTGCGAGTAACATTTAAGCGACTCTTAAATGTCATCTAAGACGTTCTTGCTACAATAATTACATTTGCAAATGTAAATCCAGTGCAAAACCGTGCTGAAATGCTATAAATATTATTAGATTTAAAGCTGGTATAGCATGTTTTATTATGGCTGATTTATGCATTTAAAACTGTAGTCATTTCTCTCTGCAGCCTTATTCTCTCTTGCAAACGACCACATAGTGAGAGAGTGTGTGATGGTAGAGACAGATGAATCCTCCCAGGCTGAATAAAGAACATTACTACAGATGGATGGTTAAAAAAAGAGACAATTTAAGAATGCACCTTCAATCCGCCTGATGATTTAGATTGCTCTTTGACTAAGAATTCAGAGTATTCTTAGTTTAAATTATATATTTGCACATATAATATATAGTATTCTATACTGCATGTCTCAGTACATTGGCACATCTTTCCTGGAGAACGAAAACCATCCTGACCTACTCTTGAGAAATTGGAAGGAAGCCTGTTGTTGATTTATGAAATAAATGAGAATGATTGTGTGATGGTTTTACAAAAGGATTCTACTTTATTACACACAGCATATCTCATATCTGACAGCCTCATTGTCAGTTTCTGCATTCCCACATTATATAAACCCCCCCAGCTGGCCTCACAACCCCCACATATTCTCTCACATCGAAGGTATCTATAGAAAATTTCTGGAATTTCTGTGCATTCTCATAGCAGCCCATGTGACTGCACTCTTGTCACCTGACAGGATGTATGTCCAAATAAGGCGAGATGAGACACAGGCAGTCTTAAAGGGGCAGTTACATTCTTAAAGGTTTCCTTTGAATGAACCACAGAGAATCGCTGTATGAAACAGGTGCAGAGCAGCCTTTGAAAGACAGTGATTATAGTCAGGAGAATTTCTTATTGAATAGGCAACATAATTATTAATGCATGACATAATTGCAACCACTATAGATTTCGACTTGCAATGCATGTGCATGGCTATAGTCATTCACAACCTTGCTGCAAGGCCAAGAAAGGATTTTGGGTTCTCACCTAAACGCTTGTAAGTCATCGAGTCGTTGCTCCTTCACACTGACACAATAAACTAAAGTGCCTGTGAAGTCTGTGACTCCTATTAATAGGCCTGGTGACAGAAAACAGCTGCTGCACCAAACACCGCACATCCGACTGACAGCGTAATGATAAGGGAAATGAGAGAAAGAGAGAGAGGAAAAGAAAGAAAGGGAGTATGAGATGCTTGCGAAATGACTGGAGAACTGAGAGGTCTTGAAGAGAAGAGAGTGTCTGATAAGGGCCACGTGCACACTGCAAGGTCCGAGAGTGATAGCTGCATTGAACAAATCCCCTAAATAATCATTCTCTAAGGCTACATTCATAGAGACAGTGTTTGGGATTGCACAATTAATCGTGAAATCGAGATATGGCTTAGTCCGATTATCAAATTGCAAAGGTTTTAGAATGAAGCGCAGCACTGTGTTCTTTTACCCAGCTCATGATCCAGTGTTTTCAGCATCTCAGAGCGGCCCAGTTCACATTAAATGCTGCTCCACATGAATGAACTCATCTTTACATGTGCTCTTAGTTTGGCTCGCTTATAGCGTGTATGTATCAGTGTTCAAGGCTCAGGGAAGAAGGAGAATAAAGTTTTAATCACAAAATAAACAACAAAACGAAAGAAAGCGTCGCATACACGTAAACAAAACAACTTAAATGTCTCAGGCCCTGGTCCTCTCTCTCCCTTCACTGGTATCACTCATCCTTATATCCTTCCAGAGCTCCTCCATGGGACTTGAGACTGGTGTGGCATGCAGGTGACGCTCATTAACACTCACACCACCGGCCTCACTCCGTTCCCACGGCTCTCGGCCCCACCTGCTTTCCACAGTGCATTTGGAAACACAACATGCACCAACCATCTTCCCAAACTTGTACTGAGAAGCGCTTATAAACCTGTTGTCAACAAAATAGGAACTTTAAGGGCTCCCTGCAGTTTTCTTCCAAAATAAAAGATTATAATTTGTAATTTTACAGTTGTATTATAAACACTTATTATTATATATTTTTTCTGAAATAGCATTTTTTACAATGAAATATTACTAATTACTCATTTTGTTAAATATTTGTATTTAGTAATAATAATTATTATTACTTTATTATTATTATTATTATTTTATAGTCATTGAAATATAATCAAAAAAAATTTGGCCAAATTTTGTAGCCCTACCTGGAGAGGTTATTTATTTTACAGTGAAATATTACTGATTCCTTATACTGTTTAATATTTCTAATACTGTTTAATATTTGTATTTAGTAATAATTACAATAATTGTTATTACTAAATATTACTAATAATTATTACTAATAATTATAATAATAATTAATATTAATAATATTATTTTATAGTTATATTGATATATAATCACAAAATTTTGAGCCAAATTGTGCAGCCCTACAAACAAGTACAGCAAACCTGGAGGGTTTTTTTTTTTAAAAAAACAACAAAAAAAAAACATTTTAAATCGCAATATTTGTCAGAAACATCGCAATTACATTTTTTTTCTGCCAAATCGTGCAGCCCTAGTGACAGACAGTGACTACAGAAAATAAAGATGGCAACTTGCATAACACACTTGAAAGTCTCATCACAATTAACACACATATGTAATGTCCAATTGAGCAATGAATTAATTTTACAAATCTTACTCGTTTAACCGAACAGTGTGTGGTGTGCGTAACTATATTAGTGCTCTGCTTTTAAATACGTCATAAACAACTTGTTGTTCAGTCTGGATCCCACTACTTTGTTCAGAGTGAATTTGGTCGTAAAATGTGGTTGTCGCTCGCCTAAACAAGCTGTATGTGTACAAAACAGGATTAAGCACTCAGAAGAGGAGTGACATCTGTATTTAGCTGCATTGTGTACGTGGTGAGGTGTTGTAGGTGTTGAGAAGAGGAATGAGTAAAAGAATCGTGCATGGGCCCAGAGAGCAGGATAAACAGAGAAGAGCAAAATAAAAAGTAAAGAGGGAATGCAACCATGAGAAAGATATGACTGGACTGAAAATGACTCTGGGGGAGGGTAACTCAAAAAATGTTTGCTGATGAACAACTGGGAATGAGAAAACATGATCATAGAGAGGGCTCTGAATGCAGAGAGAGGTTCCTTTGTGTTGTGAAATACACATTTTGCATTGTTAATTATGCATTCATCCATCTCAAACGTTGCATAAACACCCTGTCGGATGCAAAACACACATTTTTGCCATGTTATGTGGCCGAACGCATATGAGAGACGCAGAAAGATGCAACAGAGACAGGAAAACAGCGACAGAGAGAGCAAGAGCGAGAGAGGCAGCCAGTCTGTAGGGATGCAAGTAGGGGGAGGAATTTGGTTTCCATGGCAACATGTGGAAGGCTGAGCTCTAGGTGTCCGTTCCAGCTCTAACTGCGTTGCACTGCACCGGCCCTCGCCTCGCCTCGCTCCCCCATCCTCCCCCACTCGCTTTCCCTCTGCAGCTTTCTCTTCATCCCTCCCTTCCACCTCATACCCCTCCTAATGTGTGGAAGACACGACACCACATTCAGCTCAGCATCAGCCAGCCCTGCTGTCAACAGAACGCTGCTGCCTTGCAGAGAGCCTGCGCTTTGATGTAGACAATGGAGGCTCTCTGTTCTCAACGCAGCGGTCCCACGCTCTTCAGCCACGACCCGAGACCACACCCACACTGCCATCTCCACCTCACGCCCCCATCCCTCGCACTAGATCTCCGCTCATCTGAAACGCCAGTGCCCGCAGGCACTGTGCCGCCACATGCCGCTGGGGGTGCTGTGATTGGGAGGACATGAAAATGAGAGCTGCCATGATATAGTAGAACCTGGTTGTTGTGAGTGTTTCTGAAAAACTGTGTGATTATACAGCGTCATCATGGCTTATTTCACTGCAGCCTAGAGTACAATCTACATATGTTGACACAACTGCACTGCAACCATCCATATGTATTCACTAAAATGAATATGCATCATGAAAAATATTTCGAAATCAGCTTTAAAATTCAAAATTTAACCAATGGAAATGTGTTTTATGATTTCATCACATTCATAGGTATTAAATTACACGACACTGAGCACAAACAATAAAGATGTCTATTTGCCATCTTGATATTTTTAGAGGCCCAGACTTTTTTTCTTTTTTTTAACATTGTTTTAATATGTTAGAGTGAATTTTATTTTATACTTTCATTATACTTTTTCTTTATAAAAATAATGTGGTAACGCTCTAGTATGGGAAACAATTCTCACTTTTAACTAGTTGCCTATTAGCTTGCATAATGGCTGTTTATACTGTAAGTATTTATAATGCACAAATTAATGCCTTATTCTGCATGACCATATTCTAAATCCCTTAAAGGGATAGTTCACCCAAAAATGAAAATTTTGTCATCATCTACTCACCCTCAAGTTGTTTCAAACCTGTATAAACCTTTGTTCTGATGAACACAAAAGAAGATATTCTGAAGAATGTTTGTAACCAAACAGATCTCGCCCCCCACTGACTACCATAGTAGGGGGAAACAATACTATGATAGTCAATGGAGAGTGAGATCTGCTTGGTTACAAACATTCTTCCAAATATCTTCCTTTGTGTATAGCAGAACAACTAAATTTATACAGGTTTGGAACAAGTTGAGGATGAGTAAATGATTCATTTTTGGGTGAACTATTCCTTTAATCTACCCCGTTCCCAAACTTAATCACTACAACAACTACCTTACTAATTATTAACAAGCAGTAAATAATGAGTTTATTGAGGCAAAAGTCGTAGTAAATAATGAATATGTGTACCCCATACTAAAGTGTTACCAATAATGTATTAGGTTTTTAATTTGCAATAACATCTGGAAATTATGATACCATAATTTAACGCAGTGCCTGCTATAAATCCAAACACTGGAAAAGGATGGCAGACGATCATTTGTTTATAATTTTCCAGCACATTCTCACTGATGCAAAACCACATCTTTTTTTTTAGTCAGCAAGGTAATGTAATCATATTTTCTAAATCAGCAGAATCAATCACAACAATGTTCAGTAGATCACACAAAACTACATTTTTAAGTTTCCAAGGCATAACAACCCATACTGGTAAGTCGTTCACACAGAACATGTTTTTTCATTTCACTGTTCTGCTTTTTCATTCATCTAACTTCAGACAACATCTAAAAATGCAGCACTCATGTGAAAGACACTGAAAATAGAGATGTGGCAGAAAGGTTAAATATGTCCTTCTAGTCTATGTTTATATAGACAACCGATTAAAAAGCAGCGCAGTGCAATGTGTTCCAACAGGATGAAACTTTCTCACACTGATCCTAGGCCATCAGACCATCCTTAATTGTTAATTGCTGAGCACTGACACATGAGATGTACTAGACATCAAAGTATAAACAAATCCCTATGCCAGTTTAGACCTCATGCGACATGTTATACGTTATAAATCTATTTTTTGTAAAAAGTAGTATTCCTGATTCAGCAGCCACTAACCTTTGGTGCCTCCACATGGGAGCGGCTTACTAGTCCAGCCACTCTCTCCACCTTCTGAGAGCTCCTCCTGCTGGTCACACGCACACGTGACACACCCTCTTCACCCGAAGTCTGCAAGTACAAATTACACAGAATAAGTAGATTGCATAGATAGACAGAAAATAAAAATTAAATAAATTGATGTAACCAAATATTCAAGATTAAACACAATTGTCTATGTGGAGTGATGCATTAAAACAATCATCACTGTTAATAACTGAACAACAGCTCTTGGGCTGTGGAATATTCCAGTATGGGCACAAGTTATTTGTCATGTGAACAGAGAATAGTGCAGACAGGCTAACATCACCATTTGCAAGATGGTTTGGATGGACAGACATCAAAAGAGAAAACAAGTGCCACCAAACATACTGAAACACAAACACTAAAACATAATTTTTGACCACTATCCACAACTATAAAATCTCTCAAAAGCTGTCATTATATAGCATTGTAAACCAAAAGACGCTCAACCAGGGCCAGAACTTGATTAGATTAGTTCCTACCTCTTTATCATAATTTATGCCGCAGTCACAGGCCACAGGCAGCAGAGGGCAGTCTTTGGAAAAGGCCATGACAGCAGATGGAACAAAGACTCTCACTTTCCCTTCCAAAATGGTAACAAACTCAACTCTAGAATGTTCTTTTAGGATCTGTCCTATTCTGACTCTCAGTGTGTGTTCATATAAACACAAACACACAGAGGCATGCAGGTTTGCAGCATTAGGCCAAGCCACACCCATTTAAGTTGATGCAAAAAAAAGCACAAATAAAGTCACATCTAAAATCATAAAAACTGCTTTCAGGCAACATATAACAAAACACAAAGCAAATTTACCGTTTTTATCATTGCCTTCACTGGACCACCATGAACTGAATTGAAAAATGGTTGCCAAGCCCCAGGTTTGTCGTCATATTATCATCAGCTCAGCTACGAGATGGACACTGCAGCTGAGAACATGCAGGATTGCTGCAGTCTCAAACACAGAGAGGAACATGGAGGCACTGCTGGTGTTCAGTGCCATTTAATCACTGCTGACACATGACATAATGCTCGCAATATATACTGGGGCTGGATTATTACAGCTTGATACACCTGTCCTGTATATTTAACTAAACATTTTAGCCAATATTCACAGATATAACACTGACACCAAATTATGTAACAGTGCTATATTACTGACTGTAACTGTAGCTAATATAAAAAAAAAAAAAAAAATGAAAGGGAAGACACACTGCCCTTTGCTGTTTAACACAAAGGCTTTGTAATGATTGTGCTGTAAATTATTACAGGGTCTTTTTTTCCTTCCTTCTGCACCAAATCGGGGAATTTGCAGACTCATTTCATTTAACGTCTCTCAGGTGACCGCATGCTATGAATGCTAATGAAGCCTGAGCTGGACATTCACTCAGAACCAGCCTAGCTCGCTCTCAGAAAACCAGAGAACAGGGCTGTGCCTGGACACAAACTCACACTGAGGCCTGTGAAGCTCTCCACCACACATCACATAGTGACCCCTGCAGTATTTTTGTGGAACATGTGTCACAATAGGATGATGCTTCTGGAAACTGCCAGTTGGGGATTTGAAATAGGGTAGATTATACTCACAGAGATTGTCCGAATGTCTAATCTTTATTTGTGTTTTTGCTTCAATCAAAACTGAATAAATATCAATCATTGCTTGGTTTTTTACCTGAGCATCTACCACAACCAATTTACATATATACAGTGGTATGCGAAAGTTTGGGAACCCCTTGCAGAATCTGTGAAAATGTGAATAATTTTAACAAAATAAGAGAGATCATACAAAATGCATGTTATTTTTTATTTAGTACTGTCCTGAGTAAGATATTTTACATAAAAGATGTTTACATATAATCCACATGACAAAAAAGTAGCTGAATTTATTAAAATATCTCCGTTCAAAAGTTTGGGAACCCTTGATTCTTAATACTGTGTGTGGTTACCTGGATGATCTATGACTGTTTTTTTGTTTTGTGCTGGTTGTTCATGAGTCCCTTGTTTGTTCTGAGTCATTAAACTGAGCTCTGTTCTTCAGAAAAATCCTCCATGTCCTGCAGATTCTTCAGTTTTCAAGGATTTTTTGCATATTTGAACCCTTTACAACAGTGGCTGTATGATTTTGAGATCCATCTTTTCACACTGAGGACAATTGAGGGACTCAAACACAACTATTAAAAAAGGTTCAAACATTCACTGATGCTCCAGAAGGAAACACAATGCATTAAGAGCCGGGGGGTGAAAACTTTTGAACAGGATGAAGAGGTCCAAATTTTCCTTATTTTGTTGAAAAAATTTTTTTTCATTTAGTACTGCCCTTCGGAAACAACAGAAGATACTTGCATGTTTCCCGGAAGACAAATTAAGTACAATTTACCTTGATCTTTAAATTCAAAAAGTTTTCACCTCCCGACTCTTAATGCACCGTGTTTCCTTCTGGAGCATCAGTGAATGCAAAAATAATAGGATGCAAAAAATCCTTGAAAACTGAAGAATCTGCAGGACATGGAGGATTTTTCTGAAGAACAGAGCTCAGTTTAACTGCTCAGAACAAACAAGGGACTCATGAACAACCATCACACAACAAAAAAACAGTCGTAGATCATCCAGGTAACCACACACAGTATTAAGAATCAAGGGTTCCCAAACTTTTGAACGGAGATATTTTAATAAATTCAGCTACTTTTTTGTCTTGTGGATTATATGTAAACATCTTTTATGTAAAATATCTTACTCAGGACAGTACTAAATAAAAAATAACATGCATTTTGTATGATCTCTCTTATTTTGTTAAAATTATTCATATTTTCACAGATTCTGCAAGGGGTTCCCAAACTTTCGCATACCACTGTATATATATATATAATATATATATATACACACACACACTCACACACCGGCCACCTTTATTTATACACCCGTTCAACTGCTCTTTATTGCAAATATATAATCAGCCAATCACATGCCAGCAACTAAATGCATTTAGGCATGTATACATTCCAAGGTAGGAAGGCATCAAGGCACATCCGAATCCCATATCTGCGTCTCATTTCGAAGGCTGCGTCCTCCAGAGATTGCATTTGGAGGCTGCATACGTCATCAAGGCAATCTGATTTAAGTAAAGTAGCCATTAGATTGCAAAGTATTGACCTCACAAGGAATAACAGTCAAATTTATAACGGTTATTTTTCTTAAATAAGACATCCTTGATGACGTATGCAGCCTTCAAAAGGACGCAGCTAGCGTTAGCTTCACTTCCTGTCTCTTGAGATACCTTCATCTGATCGATTTTTGAAGGCAGCATAGATGTATCCTTCGCTGCCTTTGATATCCCACAATCCTGTGCTTTCCATTCTGTGACATTTGAGCTAGAAAAATAAAGAAGGCGTCTAAAAGTTGCGGTTTCTGGTCAGTTTGTGTGTAAATGTATGTTTTTGACCAACATTTTCCACTTCTGATGTCATTTCTAGCGAGAAATTACTATTGTAGTAATTAAATATTTGCTTAGTTATCACCAAATCTCACTCTATTTTGCTGTAGATCATTACACTTTTATGTTGCCTCAGAAGTCAGTACCTCACAAAATCAGTTTCATGAGGTACCTTCATGTGCAAACACTGCCTGCAAAGTCACTGCCTGTAAGGCAGCAAGGCAACAAGTCAGCTGCCTAAGTTTTCGGATGCAGCCGTGGTCAAGACGATCTGCTGAAGTTCAAACTGAGCATCACAATGGGGAAAAAAGGTGATTTAAGTGACTGAACGTGGCATGGTTGTTGGTGCCAGATGGGCTGGTCTGAGTATTTCAGAATCTGCTGATCTACTGGGATTTTCACACACAACCATCTCTAGGGCTACAGAGAATGGTCCAAAAAGGGAGAAAATATCCAGTGAGCGGCAGTTCTGTGGGCGAAAATGCATTGTTGATGCCAGAGGAGAATAGCCAGACTGGTTCAAGCTGATAGAAAGGCAACAGTAACTCAAATAACCACTCGTTACAACTAAGGTCTGCAGAAGAGCATCTCTGGACACACAACATGTCAAACCTTGAAGCAGATGGGCTACAGCAGCAGAAGACTACACCGGTGCCACTCCTGTCAGCTAAGCACAGGAGACTGAGGCTATAACTCGCATGGACTCACCAAAATTGGACAACAGAAGGAAAAACGTTGCCTGGTCTGATGAGTCTCAATTTCTGTTATGACATTCAGATGGTAGGGTCAGAATTTGGCAAAAGCAACATGAAAGCATGGATCCATCCTGCCTTGCGTGCATCAACAGTTCAGGCTGCTGATTATAGTGTAATGGTGTGGGGGATATTTTCTTGGCACACTTTGGGCCTCTTGTACCAATTGTGCATCTTTTAAATGCCACAGCCTACCTAAGTATTATTGCTGACCATGTCCATTCCTTCATGACCACAGTGTACCCACCATCTGATGGCTACTTCCAGCAGGATAACGTGCCATGTCACAAATCATCTCAAACTGGTTTCTTGAACATGACAATGAACTCACTATACTCAAATGGCCTCCACAGTCACCAGACAAATCTGCAGCAACTCCATGAAACCACTAAAAAAATCTTGCTTTGGGAAATCATAATTATAACATAAGTTTTTTCAAACTAGTTTTTGAGTAAAAATATGTGAACATTCCTAAACATCCTTTAACCAAGCAAGCAAAAGGTAGAGTAAAAAATAAAACATATTCAAAATATATTCTATATTCTTCTTTTATGGGATGTTTAGGTATTTTTAATGAAAATCAAGACAAAAATACTGATTAAGTAAACGATTTTTGCTGTTTGAAACACTCATAGATCTCTGTCATCTGTACTAACATATCCATCCAGTGCATTCTTGCGATTACTGACATCTTTAGAGTACATTCTAAATTTGAGTTCAGACTTGGTTCATTGGTCTTAAAAACACATTACCATTACATAATTGTTGTGCAGGGTTTTCAGCTATTTGAAGATATAAAACTATATTTTGGATGTAAAATTTTACCCTGATATTCTAGCCTAATTTTCTAATTTCACTAAACACTGTACGCTTAAAAGAAGCTATAGAAATTGCTTTCTTCCCTGTTTAAATAAAAAAAAGAGTTTAGACCTGCACAAGTTTCCTTGATGGTCCAGAGTAGTTACAGATGGATTGGTGCTGCTCACCAGCAAAGTAAGTTTGTGAAGCTGTCTGCTACACCAAAAAAAGAAAAAGAAAAAAAAGAAAATTTACACCAAAAAATGTAATAATGCCACAGAAATCAGACAAAAATTCAGCCCAATTTTGGATCATCTGAAACTATGAATAGGATGGAAAACTTCATTCTATCATCTTTTAAAACATCAGTCACAGGGTGCTGCTGTACTGGACGAATAGAGACTATTTTAGTCAAACCCAAGTGTATGTTTGTGTGTACCCTCAGAGAGACCACAGAGTGATCCTCCCTCACTGCAGTCGCTTTTAACAGAATCCAGACAGAAGTTGAGGTTATTTTTTGTACTTTCCCTATAAATACTTTGCATGGTCACATGATTGCAGACACTTGTAACGAAAGGTCGTGGTGACATCATCACACAGCCCACTGAGGAGCACTTGGTGTTATCACTGCAGTGCTTTCTAGATATGACTAATGTTCTGTAGTGTCTGTAACTTCCACATGCTCTCTCTTTCATTTTCCCCTCTTATTTCTATTTTTTCCAGTATTTCTCTGTAAACTTCCCTTCAGTTTTTTCTAAACCTGTGTCTGTGCTAATCACTGTTATTGGTGATAAATGCACCATAAAAGTATCATAAAAATGGTCCATATGACCTTATGCTATTAACAGGCTAAATTTAAGATATTCACTGATAATCTTCACCTGCTGTGAGCTGTTAACTGCTTTAACTGGATCGAGTCAGTGACTTAAACTTGAGAACTAGAAAGATCAGACTTGTATACGATAACAAAGATATCAGGGTTTGGAACGACATGAGGGTGAGTAAATAATGACATGTGATATAATAAAGCTGCCCTTTCTCTGGGGCTCTTACCTCCCATGTGTCCACAGAGCTGCTGTCTTTAACTCCATTTTGTGCTGCATTCATTTGCAGGGTAACTTCGTAGCATTCCTGAATATCTGAGAATAATGGAATAGCGATGTCATTGAATGAATCCATTTAAATAATCCAGGTATTTACACTGAAATATGTAATACCTCCATTACATTTTTAGATTGATAGCAGATGTATGCAAGATTGCTTTTGGCACTATGATATTATTTGAATACGATTCTAAAGAATTTTATAAAAAAAAAAAATAATACAGTTAAATTAAAATTTGTAGTATAAATAATGTTGGCATTCCAACATTAATGCTAAAGGATTAAATCACCCAAAAATGAAATTTCCCATTCACAATTGTTATTTACACGCCCTCATGTTGTTATAACCCTGTATAACTTACTTTCCAGAGTGAAACATCTTTTTAGCAGAATATCCAAATTTCTCTCTTTTACACAATGAAAGTGGATGGAGACTAAGGACTCCCAAAAGGACAAAGAGCAGCTTGAAAATACTATAAATTTCTCATATTGTGTTTCAGAGTATAAAGAAAGTCATATGCTTTTAGAAGACATGTATGGAGCCCCTAAAAGAACATGATGATGATAAAAAACATGAGATGGG
Organism: Mylopharyngodon piceus; assembly: GCA_039654765.1. Classification (NCBI taxonomy): domain Eukaryota; kingdom Metazoa; phylum Chordata; class Actinopteri; order Cypriniformes; family Xenocyprididae; genus Mylopharyngodon; species Mylopharyngodon piceus. The sequence goes on from CM077439.1 coordinate 7,717,615, forward strand.
AGGAAAAATTCAATGCTTTTGAGTTCTCTCTAAAAACTTTTGAGTTCCCCCGAGAAACTTTGCGTTCACTTGCAAAACTTTTGTATTTCCCAGAGAAACACTAATGTTTTGTGAGGGAATGCTAAAGCATTGAATATAATTATTTCTCTTATCTCATATTTTTTCCATCACCATATCCACTTAGAGTCTCCATAGACATAAGATTGAGCAAATGATGCCAGAATTTTCATTTTTGAGTGAACGTCTCAGGTTACGTATGTAACGCGGTTTCCTGAGAGGGGAACGAGATGCTGCAAGCGACTTAATGCTATGGAATTGCCAGGGGAATGACAGCCCGGCGTGGCATCTCGTTCCCCTCTCAGGGAACCAGAGAAGTTCCCTTTTAAGTAGAACTCAACACCGCGTCATGGCTTGATGCTATGGAAACTTTAATGCCAACGTCATCATGCCACTGGACAGTGCCTGCCCCACAAAGCTGTGTTCCTGCACAGACAATTGTAAGCATGGGCTGAGAGCAGATTAACCCTGAAGGACCTAAAACCCTGGGGTTGAATCCCTATCCAGACTGTAGAACCTGATGAATGTGTGCAGAGAGGACCAGCCTGCTGCACCCCTAGCAAGAGATCTGGAGACGCAACACTCCTAGAGTTGAAGCTATTCTGCGTACCTCATAGGAGAGGGAGATCGCGTCCGTGATCCAGTGCGAGATGCGCTTCTTGGTGACCGCATTCCTTCAATTGCTGGCCCCCAAAGCAGACCAGAAGCTGAGAGGACTTACGCTACTGTCCTGAGCGGTGGACGTAGATCTTGAAAGCACGGACCGGACTAACAAGTGCAGACTTTCTGTCTCTTGCATCTCATGAGGTGGAGGGAAGAAAGCCTGCAAAACAACTGGCTGACCAGAAATATATGGAATATACGGAATATAGTCTGGTCTAGGGTACAGTAAAGCTTTGACATCATCTGGAGCAAAGTCTAGGCAGGAAGAGGCAACTGACAGGGCCTGCAAATTTCCTACTCTCTTTAGCGAAGTTAATGTTAATAAGAGGGCCACCTTGAGGGTTAGCATTTTCTCTGAAACCAATTCCAAAGGCTCAAATGTAGCATCTGCTAACATACCCAAGACCAATGCTAGGTCCAGGACAGAACTCACGACCAGACCTCAGTTGTCTGGCACCGTGCAAGAACTAAGACACCAGAGGATGTCTCCCAATGGAAACCCTTTTTTAAAGCTTTTAAACCCCTTTTAAACCCAGTGCAGAACAACACATGATAGCCTCTCAGGAGTGGGAGGAAGATTTTCAGTGCTAGGAACACTGCCCTCATTTCTAGGCAATTTATGTGCCAGTGAAGATGAAGGTCCCCCCAAAACCCACTGGCTGGATGGCCATAGAGAACCGCACCTCATCACGTGAGGGAAGCGTCCATCGTTAGAGTCTTGCCACAGCAAGGTGCCCTTGTTCAGGAACCATGGCTCCTTCCAAAGTCAAAGAGAAGTATGTGGCGCGTGACCCTTACAACCCTGGAGGGATGGATCAGAGGATGGAATCCCCTGCTCTTGAGCCAAAAGTGGAATGGTATCATGCGTAGCAGGCCTAGTGATAGCAGTTGGCCACTGCTGCCGAGAGACGTAACAGCCTCTGAACTTTAAGAACTGAGAGCTCCTGACCTAGCTTGATATCTTTCATAGCATGTAGGATAGATTCTACACATGCAGGAGACAGCCATGTCTGCATCACCAACTCTTTTGATGCATCCTTCAGATCTTCTATCACAAACCAGTCCTCAAATTGGATCAGCGAACTGGCAGGGACCAACCGAACTGGACGAATTTTCAAATCACTCTTGAGCAAAGATGGGGCGAATAGCCTGTTGGGCGCCTCTACCCCTCGAGTCACGGTTAGTGGCAGGGGGAGTGGAAACGCCTGCTGAGGGCCCTGGGGGAAGTCGGGAACACGATGTTGTGGTGTGCACAGACCTTCCCCAGGAGGGGACACCCTCAGGGGCCAGGGCCCAGGATTGTCAGGATACTAGAGGAGATAACACATATGAGATCCTGTGCCTGAGCACACTTCCCGGCCCTCTTATCTTTATGCATGGGGGCAGGGGGACACGGGCGCCACGCTGGCTTTCTGTTCTTCTCTCCTATCACTGTGCCCTGACCTGGAGTGGCTGGTGGATGGTGCCGACTCCTGGAAACAGCGAAGGATTAATTCCCTGAACGCTGACTGCGTCTTAGCCTCATGGTATCTGTCAACAACGGTGTTAACCGCGTCGCTGAACAGACCAGAAGGAACAGACCATCTCTTCCACCCTTGGCACCACACTATACCCCTGTTTGTGCATACCGACCACAGTAGAGTATGTCAAGGTGGCCTGCGTATGCACTCGCGCCGAGTATGGATTCTTCCAAGACCTAGACAGTCCGGGAAGAACAGAAGATAACGGCAGGAAGGTTGATCTCGGCCAGATGTCAAATAGCGGTCATCTAGTTTGGACTGTGTGACCTGTCTCTTTTCATCAAGCCACTCCAGGTTTAACTTGGCCACAGCACGAGTAACAACCTCGAGCAGCTCCTCAAATGCAACTGACTGATAGGGCTGCTCACACATACGGCTTCTGAAGACAAAGATGCTGGCAACACGCTGGCATGGCGTCTATTGATGGTTTTGGTGACGTACTATGCTACGTCGCTATGTCATCACACTCAGCCAAACGGCGACTGGCGTGTGTAAACACGTGCTTTAGACATTGGCTCACACGAAGCATTCCATAGCGTCAAGCCATTACGCGCCGTTGAGTTCCACTCGAAAGAGAACTACCCTTTAATGGTCCTCAACAATAGATTAGTAAGTCTTTAAGCCATGCCAAAAAGCACAGGTGCACAGTCTACACAAGTCAAGTGAGCAAGGTCAAGAGCAATGTCAACATTTGGCTCAACTTAAGCATCGTTCCCACTATTGTGGGTCTCTATAAATATCATGCAGGGGCCTCATCCAAAATTCCTGTCCATACTGGGTTTAGAGAGCCAGAGCAATCACACTTACTTAGAGAGGCTTTTAACATGACTCGCTCATGACAGCAGAGTGCCTACAGACATTAGCTGAGGTAACAGTGGCTCTGCTGTTGAAAAGCTCTGAGCGATTTACACTAGGGCAAATTGGGACAATTGAAATAATGTTAAAATCATCAGTACACACTACAGCAGAGCTGTGGGATATAACTATTCAGAATAAAAACAGAACATAAGAAACTTGCTTAGATCACTCAAATCAAACAAGTGAAAAGGTTTTTGCAGTGGGAACTGCAGCAAATTGTTGGGCTTATCTAAAGGTACAACAACTGGACAAAAAAATCCCACAAGTCAAGTCTTCGAAAGTGGTTGGCTCCTCTTCTCTATACACAATATTGTATATGCACATTCAAGTTGCAAAAGCAAGTAAATAAAAGCTGCGGACATATAATTACTATTGTTTGCCGAATTCCAGTCATTTTAATAGAAATACACAAAATCTGGAGTTCCCAATACATCGCTTGTGTTCAAATTTGTCATGCGAATTCACCATTTTGGCCTACAGAAAGCTTGGCCTTCACCAGACAATTGACCTGTTTTGCCCGGAATTTCACTAATGTGACCACACCTCGAATGTAAATGGAATGCAGCACTTTTAGTGTGTGATATACATTTAAAATTTTAATAGGGTGTGACGTTATTCACAGCTACGACATCCCTCTTCCGAGGTAACGTAACATTCCTCGTTGCAAAATAAGGCGGATAAATTAGTCATTGAATCCTTCAAGCAAATGTTTCAATCACAAACTGATTAATTCAGGAACAAAACACAACTACTGTGTGTTGTGTTTTAATGTTATAACATTAAAAAATCTTACCGTTCAAAAACTTTTGACCGGTAGTGTACATATATCTTCTGTAGAAGTTTCAGGACCAAATCATTGCATTCGGACCGAATGTGTTTTGGAGGAGGTGTGGCTTTGGAAAGCACTCTGAAGCAAGGGTGGGATCTTATGCTTTCAAAGCTAGCTGACTATTGCTAGCCTCTCCGAAACTGCCTACCCTAACTTCAAACCATCTCTTCCCCCCTTCAAACTAGAATGACTTGTTTCTTTACCCCACCCTTCTCCCCTCTATATGTCTTACCTCATTACCTCTCAGGTCACTAACTGCCGTGGCCTGTGGTCACCAACAGAGGGGCGACCAGCTGATGAGAATGGAGGGAGACAATACTGCTGATGTCACCCACACTCCCACACTGGCCCACAGCCTGAACTAACAATATAATGAGATGCTTGTTACCTCGCTGTGCCTTTGAAGCATAACACTCTCGGCCCCCTTTGCGCTGGAAGAAACGAGCAAGTCTCTTTTTTTTTAAGACGGAAGAAGAAAGAGCTACAAAGAAAAGCACTTTTTTTGGAGAGATAGGCAGTGAACTTAGACTGGCAGCACATGCGGACAGTGTATGTGTGTGTGGGGGGGCTGTTAGGGGCAGTAATGGAGTCCCACTGGGGTGCAGCGGGAAAGACAGTAGAAGAATGGGGCTATGTGACTCATCTGTGTCTGTGTGAGCCTGCGTGAGTGGGAGGAGAACAGTGTGTGGGAAGCGGTTTCATCGCCTGGCTGGCCAGAGCCAGATGAGAAAGTGAGAGAGCAGAGAAAAGTAAGAGAGCGACGGAGAAAGTAAACTAAAGCGTAGAGTCTTCTACTAAATGGTGCATGATTATAAAACATGCAGCTGTATGATGAATGGAAATGTGTAAGTGTGTCAGACGGAAACACCTTCTCGTTTAGTAAAGCTGTCTTGAATGGCTTTGAAGAAGTGTAAGTATGAATTATGTCTTCATCAAGGAGACCTTTCCCCTCAAATGCATTATTGAGTGAAACATAGCAGGCAACATCACGATTATTCATATTTAGGGCTACTTTCTCTCAGCATTAAATCACATGGATGTAACAGATTGTTTGTGCACTAAAATCATTTTACAGCTGAATGTAGACAATTCGTTCTGTAAACAAGAGCCGGTTCTGTATACAATCGGTTCTGTACACATTTATTTCAGACAAAGTCCTGGTTAAATGATACTTTTTCCCCCCAAAAAAGCATTCCAGCAGAATGTTCCCAGATCCAAGTAAATCCTAAAAGACCACATAAATTCCTGGCTACTGAACAAAAAACACAAAGTCCCTTTACTTAACTGCACAGTCCTCTCCACAGAATCATTTTTACACAACTGCTCTCTTTTTCACTAGGTTTAACTCATTTCAATGTCAGTATTAAATTCACACATAATTTGATTTGTTAAAAACTGGGTGTTAAAACTCAGCTGGTGTTAAAAACAGACCTGAATCAGTTGCTTGCATATAAACTAGTTTAAAACAGTACAGTTACTCTTCATTCATATTATAAGTCATCCTTCATCCTTTTTACAATACTTTAATGTACAAATTACACATATTATCCTGTTAAATCTAATATAATTTTCACATATGGTAATTTACAATACAACTGCTGAGAATACCCCTTTTATCCTCTCGTGGACCCACTATTATAAGTGACCCAGCTATAACATTTTACCACATATGTAATTATTGTGAAATTTTGTTTAAAACTATCAAAACACACAGATCCTTGACAGACTTACAATACTGCTCAAAGGTTTGGGGTCAGTATGATTTTTTAAAAGAAAAAAAAAAATTTATTCAGCAAGTCTGCACTAAATTGATCAAAAGTGACAGTTAAAACATTTATAATGTTACAAAAAAATCTTTCTTAATTTTACAATGAATGTTCTTTTAAACTTTCTATTCATCAAAGAATCCAGAACAACTGTTTTCAACATTGATAATACGAAATGTTTCTTGAGCAGCAAATCAGCATATTAGAATGATTTCTTAAGGATCACGTGACACTGAAGACTGGAGTAATGATGCTGAAAATTCAGCTTTGACATCACAAGAATAAATTGAATTAAATAAATAGAAAACAGTTATTTTAAATTGTAGTAATATTTCACAATATTACTGTTTCCACTGTATTTTTAATCAATAACCATATAGCCTTGGTGAGCATAACAGACGTCTTTCAAAATTATTTTAAAAATGTTACTCACTCCAAACTTTTGAACTGAAGTGAACATTACCAAAGTTTGCCTGATAAAAATGCAGACTGCAAAAGTTGCTAAGGGAAGATTAACAATTTTAAGGTGTGGCTTAGTGAGGAACCAATTAACAGGCTTTTACTCTAGCAGTTTTACATTGTTTTTCTATTAGAATTATGGAAAGTACAGTGTAATATTAGAAATGAAGTTAGAAAGTATTTGTTGTGAAGTGAAAGTGAAGACTTGTTACAGTATCTGAAAACTTTAGGAGGAACTACAGTTTTAGTTCTAGCAGGAACTAGTTCAACTTAAAAGTACTGGGGAATTATGGATTGTCATTTTTCCCCAGCAATGAAAATAGCTCTGCCTTGATATTGGGTCATATTTGGGCACAAAATCTGTGTGATCCCTAATCTGTGTGTTTGGAAACAAAGAGATGAGTGTGCAGTTAGGAAAACCTTTGTTTGAAATTGTGCAATCATGCAGACAACCAAACAAGCCCACAGTCGAATCTTCCTCCCTCCCACAGAGCATCACAGGACTGAATTGTAACAGCCTGACTGTATCCCCAATATATTCGATGATCACTTTTTCTTTGATGCCACATAAAACAAAAAGCATCTAAGAACAATTCAATTATGTGAATGAACTATAAACCTAGTATTAAATACTATAAATTCTACACTATAATAATACAAAATATAATATAAAATAATAATATTCAAATATAAAATAATATAAGTATTAAACTTTGCGCTAATTTTTCCATCCTCAATCCTCCTCATTTTTGCTAGAATTCATATTGTAATCCCTTTTTTAACTCTGGCCAACACCCAAGAGGCTGGAGAGATGATTGAAACCACATGTTGCTCAACTCAGCCTTACATGACCCCTCTCCACAGTACCTGAGAAAGAGAATGGGCCTGGGCCGTCCTGCACAAAGCGCAACATTCTGCCTAATCTGAACTGAGGTCAGAAGGGAGTATGGCACTGCGGCCAAGAACTGTTTGTTTATCAATCTACCTACATGTTATCCCACATTCCCGCTAACGATTCAGCCTCTTTCTGGAATGTGTGGAATCCTTATCCGCTTACTGTGTCATGCCAGTTTCGAAATGGGACTCTTATGACTGATTCAAAGTGAGAGAAATAAGAGCATTTGCAACATCTGTTTGGCCTGCTGTAGTCAAACAGCTTTATTCGAGGCACAGAAAAGCACATATACCTAAATGCCAGTAGCATTTCAGAAAATCATCTAAAACCCTTTAGCCATAAATCACAAAGCTCACCACTATGAAACATAAATATGAATATTTAAGTGAATGACACTTTCTGTAATACCAGGGACATTATAATAAAAGGTAAATGCCCTCAACCAACTCCAAATGCCTTTTAACTAAAGAAAAAATAACAATTTACACACTACCGTTCAAAAGTTTGGGGACTTTTTTAAAGTAAATTAATAATTGTATTCAGCAAGGATGCTTTGAACTGTTCAAAAATGACAGCAAAGACTTTATATACAAAACATTTCAATAAATGCTGTTCATCAAATTGTGTTTTATCACAGTTTCCAAAAAAAAAAAAAAAAATTAAGCAGCACAACTGTTTATAACGGTGATAATAAGAAGAAATCCTTCTTGAGCTGCAAATCAGCATATTAGAATGATTTCTGAAGGATCATGTGACACTGAAGACTGGAGTAATGGCTATAAAATTTACCCTATAACTATAAAATGTTGTAATTTTCTATGCCAACTCTTTATAGAATGACCAACACAGCATAACAATATTACATTTACTACATAACAAGCATATGCCCAACAGCATATGAGAAAACCCATGAGTTAAGATCAGGGGAAACCTGTCCCTCTCCTCACTACAGTCCCATGGCAACATGGTTACGGCCCCTGTGGTCCTACTCTTCTGCATCACAGCAACGGCAGCAGGCAAGCCTCATTAAAGCCTCGGCCTGGTAATTAAAATAACCACTCAACCATTTCATAATGGGACTAATTTGTTTCCTTTGCAGCACAAAAACTAAAAATAAGTTAGGAAATCTCTTATTTTAGTTAGATGCATCTCGCATTACAGTGATATCTTTTATTACTTATATGTTTTCTTATTCTGGCTGTTGTGAAACATCATTAAAATATGATAAAACAAACCCACAGCATTAATAAATTTGTTGGGGTTGTGAAAGTCTGCCTCGTTGTGAAACATAAGAACAGTTGTACAAACGTTGGTAAACATTTTGAAATTTACTGTATAAGCCGAGTTCTTAAATCCATGCAAAAGACCAAGCCATTGAAGACAACAGCATTGGCTCATTTAATAAGATATAAACAGACAACCTTTTGTTTTTATACTGAAAGAAGCTATTTATGTGACTTAATCTAACAAATCAAAACTTGGTTAATGTCACATGTACATGAGTGTAAAAGATGAGAAAGTTCCAATGGATCTGCTTTACAAAACGAAATAACTTGTAAAAGTCACAGAAAGATGCAAGTTCATTTGTAAGGTAGTGTCAATAATGTGTTAGTTTACTGGGTAAAACTATTAATCCTAAAGCCATTGTTAATGTAAAGGAGGACATTAACGCAATTGGTCCACGGACAAAAAGCACCATTTAGATAAACATCAGCAGTGTTTAGTAAAGCTGAACGCACTGTAACACGGCTTCTTGGAACGATTTTGCTCAGCATGGAATGTGCTGGAATCAAGTGGTACGGCCCTAAATAATGACAGTTAATCATTATTTTTTTTAGATCCATTACAGTGTACACAGAAACAAACCTCACCCAGCAGAGCCTGAAAAAGATGACTGCCAAAGATGGTGGAGACCTTTTCCACACTGGTCTTCAGGGCCTGCTCCTCTGGGCTAGTCAAACTTGCCTGGTACTGTTTCAGTAGCCCGACTGCTCTTTTAGTATCTGAAATAAAATTGAGTATTTAAGTACAACTCCTACTCATTGTAATGCCTCTCCTCCATTACCTACATTCTCCTTGTGACAGTCTGAAGACATTTTTATATGTTCAAACTGTGTGTCTAATTCTTCGCACAATGCTAGACAATTGAAATCTGACATTACTTGCCTATAATTATAAGAAGCTCTCGAAGGGGTGTGTAGCCAGATGTTCGACTCAACCAGGGCTGTCTAACAACAATTTTTCAACTAACAGCTAAAAATAAATTAATGATTTAGCCTTGTGTAGTAGCTTATATGTTGTATAGTAGGTAATGCTTGTGGACATACAAAAATATTTGGACACTTAAGTTACACTTAAAATGCATTAGATAACAAATAACGCTTGAATTTAGTTAGCCATTTTCACAGCTAAATAGTTTGATTTCCCCTCAAGTTCACACAGGTAGTTCATCACATTAACATTGGACACGAAAGCGCATCTATAGTGAAATGTCTACTATTGTATACAATGAACAATGCAATAACAGTATGTGTGAGTTTTATTTAAAAGCTAACAAACTTGTTAAAAGCATTGAAAAGGGTGCTTGTGAGTTTTTGGCATGTAATGCATTAATATTGATAGATTTTTAAGTATAAAATACTTTTTGGGGGTGTCACTTTTTGGAAAGCTTCAGGTGCAGGTTCAAGGGAAGAGGAGGTTAGTAGAGGTAGGAGGTTCCACATTAACATCACAGTTTGTGATGGATGGGTTAAACAGGGTCATGGTGTCGACTATACACTTGACATTCGTTGAGCTTCTGTAAAGAATAGCGGGTTTTTATTAAAAGTTACATAATCCCACTTCAGACTATTGCTTCCTGTTTCCCATGAGGGTTTAAAAGAAATTCCTACTTGAAAATAAACATATCGACACCAAGAAAAAGTTTAAAAGAATTAAAGTCACTGTCATATCGTCATAATAAGGTATCGGTGTCTAATAATGACTAAAGTTGACTGTTTTTACAGAACTTACCATATTTATGGACCATGATGTGAAGAAAACTTGTCCTGTAAATCCTCTTAAAACGCTTCGACTAGCTAGTTTTCCAAACAAATTTGCTAATAGCGCTTTAGAATCCTTCTCGGGACCAGCTGTCCCTTTCTAGTTGTCTCCGAACAGTCTTTTAAAAGTTTTGCCGTAATTTTTCCACAGTGACGATATTGTTTCTTTGGGAAGTTCTAGTAATGAAGACGGGAATAAGTTACTGCAGTTGGCAGGAGATGCCTGTTGTGGTAGTAGTGAGAGTGTGAAGCGCCGTTGCTTCCCGTTATCTGCCTTTAGCTCCTGCATTGGGAAGTTTTGAGGGGAACTGGAGGGCGGTCTGCAGTAACAGGGTCTTACTCATCCTTCATCCAAATGTAAACTGAATAAATAATAATGGAGTTTATTAACGAGCGTGTCTTTATGGTGGAAAAACATGCAGCTTTATTGTATAACGGCGAACGCCAATCATATGTGTGAACTAGCAAATAAGAAAGGAAGAGAAAAAAATGGGTTATAAATGATCACATTAAATATACCTGAAATCTATTTCGTCAGTCTTTCGGAAAACACCCTGTTTGCCATGAAGCGGTCATGCAAGGATGGCCATGGACATTATTATTACGAAGTGTCGCATGCCACCTACTGGAGAAAGAGTGAACCTGCTTCATGTGGGTCTGTGCTTGCAAAACAATTGGCCCTTTTTTTTAGCAACAAGGACTTTTTTGGAAAGGGGAAAACATGATATCAATTAACAGCGAGATCAGGCACGAGTTTTTCCACCAAAAAAATAAAAGCTTTTTTAAGCCGGTGTTTTCTCTTGTCTCTATGAATGCTTTAGGCAAATGAAAATCCCGGAGTGGAGTTCATCTGTTCCGTCGCTTTCGCTCCACACACACATATGCAGATCCAGACGTTTGGTCTGTGCGTTGCTTGGTGACACGAAGCTTGACGTTTGCTTTGAGACTGTATAATGAGATTGTATTTGTTCTATAATATAATGTAGGTCGACTTAATTGAAACATTTCCTTTATTACATTTCATCATATAAATAGAACGATTCAATTACGAAACAGCAACAACTCATTTTTATACAAGAAATTCACATTAAAAGCAAGTATTAAAGTATGGCATACACTGGAAACTAGGGTTAGTTGGCCAACTTTTTATCATTTGATGAAGATATCATATTCAATGTTAAAATATTTCACGACTGAAGTTATGTTGTGCACTTGTGCCAATAAGGACTTGGTTGGCACAGTATTAAAAGACTACATTTTTAGAAGGACGCAACAAATGGATATGTAAACATTTATTTTAAACCAAACACCACTTATCACAAATTTGCTGGATATTATTTTATTATTAATATAATTTATGATATATTATTAATTTTTGCAATCTTTGAAATAACCAGGAAGATGGTAATTTAAAATGTAGATGTTGTAAATATCTCTTTCCCTTTTTCTTTTTTTTTTTTTTTTTTTTTTTTTTTTGCTTTGACATAGATATCTTGGTAGAATCAATGAATGTGTGACAGGAGGGCAAACATTCATTTTAATGACCACAGAATGAAATCTGTAGTCAATACACACACAATACAGATAAACTTAAACAAAGTATTTCTGAATTTGGCTTAAATGCCCGTATTTACCAAAATAATCAATAAAAAAACCCTGCTTCATGTGGGTCTGTGGTTGCAAAATATTGGCCCTTTTTTTAGCAATAAGGACTTTTTTGAAAAGGGGAAAACATGATATCAATTAACAGCGTGATTAGGCACGAGTTTTTCCACACACACACAAAAAAAAATAAAAATAAAAAAATAAAAGCTTTTTTAAGCCGGTGTTTTCTCTCGTCTTTATGAACGCCTTAGGCAAATGAAAATCCCGGAGTGGAGTTCATCTGTTCCGTCGCTCCGCTCCGCACACATATATAGTGCTTAACGTAAATGAGTACACCCCCTTTGAAAAGTAACATTTTAAACAATATCTCAATGAACACAAAAATAATTTCCAAAATGTTGACAAGACTTTTTTTTATATAACATCTGTTTAACTTATAACATGAAAGTAAGGTTAATAATATAACTTAGAGAACAAAATTTTCAGTTTTACTCAAATTAGGGTGATGCAAAAATGAGTACACCCCACTGAAGGTCTCTGGAGCAAAGCTAAATTTTAGACTACAAATGTCTAATTTAACAAGAATTCAACCACAGGTGAGTCTAATTATTCATTACACAGGTGTCCAGCAGACAGTTGACTATAAAAGGGAGTTAAAACCCCTTCCCATTTCATGCTGTCAGCAATGGCACCACATGGAAGAAAAATGTCAGAAGACCTGAGAAATAAAATAATTTCTTCACACCATAAGGTGAAGGCTACAAGAAGATCAGCAAAGCTTTACTTATCAGTCAGAATACTGTAGCAAAAGTGGTACAAAAATTTAAAAAAAGAACTGCAACCATCTCACAGAGACTTCCAGGTCATCCACGGAAGTTAACACCTCGACAGGAGCGTCTTCTGATGAGAAGGGTTGAAGAAAATCGGCATGCAAGTTCACTGCAGTTATCTAAAGAAGTAGAAAGCCAAACTGGGGTGACTATTTCCCGTGACACAATATGGCGTACACTGCAGAGGAATGGCATGCATGGGTGCCGTCCACGAAAGAAGCCTCTACTAAAGCCCAGGCACAAAAAAGCCCGCCTAGAGTTTGCCAGGGCCCATGCTGACAAAGATGAAGACTACTGGGACTCTATACTCTGGAGCGATGAGACCAAGATAAGTGTTTTTGGAACTAATGTCTTCAAAACTGTATGGTGTCGCAAAGGTGAGGAATACAAAGAAAAATGCATGGTGCCTACAGTGAAACATGGTGGTGGCAGTGTCCTTATGTGGGGCTGCATGAGTGCTGCTGGTGTCGGGGAGCTGCATTTCATTGATGGCATCATGAATTCACAGATGTACTGCTCTATACTGAAAGAGAAGATGCTACCATCACTCCGTGCCCTTGGTCGTCGTGCACTTTTCCAATATGACAATGATCCTAAACACACATCTATGGCCACTGTTGGATTTCTGAAGAAGAACAGAGTGAAAGTGATTCAGTGGCTCCTGATCTGAACCCAATCGAACACTTGTGGGGAATTCTGAAGAGACAAGTTGAGCATCACTCTCCATCCTCTCTAAAAGAGGTCATTCTTGAAGAATGGAAAAAAATAGATATTGCAAAATGTCGCCAACTTGTTCATTCCATGCCTAGAAGACTTGGTGCTGTCATTAAAAATCATGGAGGCCATACAAAGTACTAGATGTAATAGTTTTTGTTGTGGGGTGTATTCATTTTTGCATCACCCTAATTTGAGTAAAACTGAAAAATGTGTAATCTAAGTTATATTATTAACCTTACTTTCATGTTATAAGTTAAACAGATGTTATATTAAACTTAGTCTTGTCAACATTTTGGAAATTGTTTTTGTGTTCACTGAGATATTGTTTAAAATGTTACTTTTCAAAGGGGGTGTACTCATTTACACTGAGCAATGCAGATCCAGACGTTTAGTCTGTGCGTTGCTTGGTGACACGAAGCTTGACGTTTGCTTTGAGACTGTATAATGAGATTGTATTTGTTCTATAATATAATGTAGGTCGACTTAATTGAAACATTTCCTTTATTACATTTCATCATACAAATAGAACAATTCAGTTACAAAACAGCAACAACTTTTCTCATTTTTATACAAGAAATTCACATTAAAAGTAAGTATTAAAGTATGGCATACACTGGAAACTAGGGTTGGTTGGCCAACTTTTTATCATTTGATGAAGATATCATATTCAATGTTAAAATATTTCATGACTGAAGTTATGTTGTGCACTTGTGCCACTAAGGACTTGGTTGGCACAGTATTAAAAGACTACATTTTTAGAAGGACGCAACAAATGGATATGTAAACATTTATTTTAAACCAAGCTAATACCACTTATCACAAATTTGCTGGATATTATTTTATTATTAATATAATTTATATATTATTAATTTTTGCAATCTTTTAAATAACCAGGAAGATGGTTATTTAAAATGTAGATGTTGTAAATATCTCTTTCTCTTTATTTTTTTTATAATTTTTTATTTTTTTTTATTTTTTTGCTTTGACATCGATATCTTGGTAGAATCAATGAATGTGTGACAGGAGGGCAAACATTCATTTTAATGACCACAAAATCAAATCTGTAGTCAATACACACACAATACAGATAAATTTACACAAATTATTTCTGAATTTGGCTTAAATGCCCGTATTTACCAAAATATCAATAAAAAGTGCAAAAATCTTTTTAAAAAAAAATATATATATATATATAAATTTCTATATAAACATTTTGGTCCCACTTTATTATTAGGTGTCTAACTGTTATGCACTTTAACTTTAACTTGTGTGGTATAGCCTACAGTTAAAGTTAGGGATAGGTTTAGAGGTATTGTTAGGTTTAAAAGTGGGTAGGGTTAAGTAAACAATAAGTGCATGGTATCAAATAATTATTTTAAATGAAGTACATAGTAGTTAAAGACATTAAATATAAAGTGGGTTCAACATTTTAAAAACTTTCTTTAAAAATGCCTCACAAAGTATCACATAAACAAACAACATCTATAAAAAATATTGTAATTTAAATGAAAAGTAAAAGTTCTGGTGTTGCAAAACAAAGGGCTGAAATGACATACTTTTGTCAATGGGTGGCAGCATTGCACAATTTGCTGCCCTAATGAGGAAATTATATCAAATATATCAATTCTCATACCAACTAAGTACAAATATTATGTGAATTTACTGAATTACACATTTAATATGACATGATTTTATTTTTGATAACCACATACAATCCTTCAAAAAGTGAAAAAAAAAGGAAATGCTCTTTCATGACAAGGATGGCATCTTTCCGCGATCAAGCAGGGGGACACCCCTCTCTTCTTTTTGACGAGAAACATGGTTCTTTCTCCTGTTCACAAACAAAGAGAAAAATGTCCATTATAATCTGTTGTTGAGCAGACCGGTGGACTTACATGGCGCTGCACCATCAACATAATTTGAGTGACTCTTCAATAAGGGGCAAATTTGATGATTTGGGGAAAAAAATGTACATTTATTCAGAATAGATTTCATCATTCTTAAAACATTTGTTAAATGCCCTGGAATAAAGAATAATAAAGAAAGAATAAATAAATAATCAATAGCCTTCAAGTAGGTTTGTGTTTTTTAGTGGTATGAATTTTGTGTATGATGGACATTTTCAGCTACTGGAAAAAAGTTGGATAAGCCTTAGAGTTGGTAACAAGTTAGCTTGCCTTGCAGGCAATTTTATTTACCATTTATAATAAACAATACATTTATATTTCTAAAATAACTGATGGCTTCTTTTTCATAATTTTAATACATTTTATACATTTATTATAGAGCAAAAATTAAAAATAGAAATTCTGTTAAATACACTATTAATATTAGAAAGAAATTAATATAAAAAAAAAAACACAATTACAAGGTTTAAAGCTATTATAATCTATCCGTTAAAGTCACCATGAAATTAAATATGACAATTCTTATTTTTTCATGGAATATTGCAGTATTTATTATACAGGTGCTGGTCATATAATTAGAATATCGTCAAAAAGTTGATTTCACTAATTCCATTCAAAAAGTGAAACTTGTATATTATATTCATTCATTACACACAGACTGATATATTTCATATATTTCAAATGTTTATTTCTTTTAATTTTGATGATTATAACTGACAACTAAGGAAAATCCCAAATTCAGTATCTCAGAAAATTAGAATATTGTGAAAAGGTTCAATATTGAAGACACCTGGTGCCACACTCTAATCAGCTAATTAACTCAAAACACCTGCAAAGGCCTTTAAATGGTCTCTCAGTCTAGTTCTGTAGGCTACACAATCATGGGGAAGACTGCTGACTTGACAGTTGTCCAAAAGACGACCATTGACACCTTGCACAAGGAGGGCAAGACACAAAAGGTCATTGCAAAAGAGGCTGGCTGTTCACAGAGCTCTGTGTCCAAGCACATTAATAGAGAGGCGAAGTAAAGGAAAAGATGTGGTAGAAAAAAGTGTACAAGCAATAGGGATAACCGCACCCTGGAGAGGATTGTGAAACAAAACCCATTCAAAAATGTGGGGGAGATTCACAAAGAGTGGACTGCAGCTGGAGTCAGTGCTTCAAGAACCACTACGCACAGACGTATGCAAGACATGGGTTTCAGCTGTCACATTCCTTGTGTCAAGCCACTCTTGAACAACAGACAGCGTCAGAAGCGTCTCGCCTGGGCTAAAGACAAAAAGGACTGGACTGCTGCTGAGTGGTCCAAAGTTATGTTCTCTGATGAAAGTAAATTTTGCATTTCCTTTGGAAATCAGGGTCCCAGAGTCTGGAGGAAGAGAGGAGAGGCACACAATCCACGTTGCTTGAGGTCCAGTGTAAAGTTTCCACAGTCAGTGATGGTTTGGGGTGCCATGTCATCTGCTGGTGTTGGTCCACTGTGTTTTCTGAGGTCCAAGGTCAACGCAGCCGTATACCAGGAAGTTTTAGAGCACTTCATGCTTCCTGCTGCTGACCAACTTTATGGAGATGCAGATTTCATTTTCCAACAGAACTTGGCACCTGCACACAGTGCCAAAGCTACCAGTATCTGGTTTAAGGACCATGGTATCCCTGTTCTTAATTGGCCAGCAAACTCGCCTGACCTTAACCCCATAGAAAATCTATGGGGTATTGTGAAGAGGAAGATGCGATATACCAGACCCAACAATGCAGAAGAGCTGAAGGCCACTATCAGAGCAACCTGGGCTCTTATAACACCTGAGCAGTGCCACAGACTGATCGACTCCATGCCACGCCGCATTGCTGCAGTAATTCAGGCAAAAGGAGCCCCAACTAAGTATTGAGTGCTGTACATGCTCATACTTTTCATGTTCATACTTTTCAGTTGGCCAAGATTTCTAAAAATCCTTTCTTTGTATTGGTCTTCAGTAATATTCTAATTTTCTGAGATACTGAATTTGGGATTTTCCTTATAATCATCAAAATTAAAAGAAATAAACATTTGAAATATATCAGTCTGTGTGTAATGAATGAATATAATATACAAGTTTTACTTTTTGAATGGAATTAGTGAAATAAATCAACTTTTTGATGATATTCTAATTATATGACCAGCACCTGTATGTGCTCATCATTGGTTTTGTTTTTGTTTTGTTATTATTCATGCCATCATAATCTTTAAATAAAATAACTTCCTCTCCCTCTTGCAATGACATCTCTTCTCTGGCGATGTGTTTATTGGCGTGAGGGAAGGACAACCTGTAATTATAATTAATGTAATTATAAAGCGCAACATCTTTAAAGGTTTAAAGCTTTTATAATCTATCTGTTAAAACCTGAATTATCCCCACAAAAATGTAATTTAATCAACTGTCCAGTATATGTGCTGAGTTTCTTACCTTTGCCAAAGAAACAGCCCAAACATCAACAGCAATGATATCACGTCAGCCGAGATCCATATTCCCATGTACTTTTTAGGCTCCTTTCATTATTACATGCATACACAAACACACAAAAGGATTCCAGAGGTATTACATATTCAGACAAGTCCATGTGAATTATAAAAGAAAAGAAAAAAAAACAGCTTCTCTTTTATGGCACATTAGA
This sequence comes from Mylopharyngodon piceus, assembly GCA_039654765.1. NCBI lineage: Eukaryota > Metazoa > Chordata > Actinopteri > Cypriniformes > Xenocyprididae > Mylopharyngodon > Mylopharyngodon piceus. The sequence goes on from CM077439.1 coordinate 7,735,411, forward strand.
CAGCGATAGGTGAAAAGATAGGCTGAGATTTACCAGATGCCAGTCAGGCTTAGACATGTATTTGAAGATATGGCAGGCATTGGTGGTCACTGAACTGGCCCCAGAGCACCACAGTAATGAGAAGAGCCAACGTTCATTCACAACCCACAGATTCACAGACACGTTTTTTTCCCGCAGCTCACTGTTCAGTGAAATAAACAAAAAATGTCAAAATAAAAACAAACAAAAATCTTCTTTCTATTCATCTGCCTTTGGCTCCATATCAGCGACCTTTTCGACAGGTTGCAACAAGCCAGTTTCTGCATAATAGACAGGAGTGGCAGGGCCGTTTTAACGTGCAGTCTTATTCATCGTTCAAGCTTTTCTTGTTCATTCAATTTTATTATATCTTCATTAAATTATGAAATGACAGGTGCACCCAACCGGACAAAACAGTGTCTGGAAAATGCCTCATCAATCTTTAGTATAGTTTGTGCCAAACTATAATCATTATTAGATACATTTATGAGTTGAAGCTACAGATCAGCACATAATTTCTCAGCCTTTCTGTCATCTTTGTAAGAAAGTAAAACCCTGTGAGAATGATCCCCAAGGCTGTAAGATCATACCAACATTAACGGCGGCAGTATCATGTCTCTGCATGTCAGATAAGGTGCACCAATCCTCCTACACTTACCTTATTTTATGAGTGCTCAGTGAACTGTATTTCATATTCAGGAAGCTTCCACCATCCGCATTCATTTCGTCAACCACATTATACACCTGCTTGAACCCTGGTGAAATATTTTTCACGTTGTGTCTATATTCTCGAGGAAGCCACCATATCTGAAAGTGATACAAATTATTAGAATTGTATTTAAGGGTGCAAAAGAAAAAAAAAAACACACATAAAAGAATAGCATGAATAATTTTGGACTTAGATATTTATAAAGACATGTAGAATTAATGAAAGCCATGTTTTTTAATAGGGCCTCTAACATTGTAAGATTAAACTAAAAAAAACTTAAAATAGAAATGTTGCCTATTTATCTAAAATAATATTGAAGTACTAAAATTACTAAAACTAAATTGAAATAAATATTAAGCTGAATAGAAATATTTAAAATAAACTAATAAAAATGGAAACAGACAGAAAGGGATGCTAATAAATTATGACATCTCTGAAAGCTTAATGGAAAATATATTAAATTAGAATTAAATTTTCACTAATGGTTTCATATGTTCGGACCCCACTGTATACAGTATTACAATATTACCTTGTCTGGTGAGATGCCTGACTTTATGATAGTGTCAGTGGTGTAGTAGGAGTTGCTGTTGTGGAATCCTGTTGAGTTGTTCTCATTTTTTAGGTCAAATATGAGGGACACATTGTGCTTTTTGGCCATGACCAAGAGCTCAGAAAGAGATGGTACTGTCTGGTTGTTAGCCTCCCTCTTCTCTTCCTCTGAGAGCGATGACACTGAATGAAATGGATTTGTCTGTATTTGAAAATCAAAAGATCTCACTTTAAACAAATTTGTCATTTTGTCATCACACTAAAACAGACCATCTGAACATCAAATGCGAAGTGGAAGACTTTTTTTGTATCTGTTCAAACTGGATAAAGCTGCAACCCTCAGTTCAGTTCAAGGTTGTTTTGCTAGAAATCTTTAACCAAAACATACTCCTTTTTCTTCTCATGGTGCCTGTGAGAGATATAAAGTACTTGTGCTGCTTGATGTATTTTTTGTTCAATTGCAACTGCACATGAGCTGCCTTTACAACAAATCGTTCATTATAATTTCAATATATTATAATATAATATAATATAATATAATATAACACTTTACAATAAGGTTAATTTATTAACATTAGTTAATGTATTAACTACCATGAACTAACAATGAGCAATACATTTGTTACAGTAGGCTATTCATTAAACTTTGTTAATGTTAGTTAATAAAAGTACAGTCGTTCATTGTTTGTTCATGTTAGCTCACAGTACATTAACTAATGTTAAAGGAACACTCCACATTTTTTGAAAATAGGCTCATTTTCCAACTCCCCTAGAGTTAAACAGTTGAGTTTTACCGTTTTCGAATCCATTCAGCCGATCTCCGGGTCTGGACGTACCACTTTTAGCATAGCTTAGCATAGTTCATTGAATCTGATTAGACCGTTAGCATCTTGCTCAAAAATGACCAAAGAGTTTCGATATTTTTCCTATTTAAAACTTGACTCTTCTGTATTTACATCGTGTACTAAGACCGACGGAAAATGAAAAGTTGCGATTTTCTAGGCCGATATGGCTAGGAACTATACTCTCATTCCGGCGTAATAATCAAGGAACTTTGCTGCCATACCATGGGTGCAGCAGGCGCAATGTATTACGGTATGTATTAGACACACTAGTGTTAAGAGTGGTGAGTGGTTTTGTTTTGTTTGGTTAGTATAGTTTAGTTATAGCGTCCTGCACACTTAAGATGTTTCTTTCTACATTTTCTGTTGTTAGTTAGTTTAGTTCCTTAACTTTAGTTTTTTGGGGTTTTTTTTTGTTATATTTACTTTTTTGATTTAAGCTCCACTCTCTCGCTCCTTCCTCTCCACCAGATTGTTTGTTGATTGTTTATTCTTGTTACGTTGTATATATTGTAAATATCCAATTTATTACTTTGATACTTTATTACTTCACTTTCTTATATTTAATGCAATTAAAACTTTGCAACGTTGTCAGTCCTTTTTCATTTGCCTTCCCGTAACTGCCATTACACACATGTGCGACTATTTTGTTATGTCTAATAATATTCCTAGACAAATAACATCTAACTACTGAGGGACATAACATATTTGGGGGCTCGTCCGGGATATCTCTCTCTTTTTGGGTAAGGGATCTCAAGTTTTTATATTGTTTACAATATTATCTCGGATGATAGTTGTATGTGTGTGTTTTTGTATGGTGCGGGAAACTGCATAGTGTATAGTGAGTATAGTGGTAATAGGACACAATGAGTACTTTTGACTTGCAATCATTTATCGCTAATCCAACTTTGCAAACTTTTGAGCGATGTAGAAAAGACGAGTTGTTGCAGATAGCTGACCACTATCGCATTCCTGTGGTGAGGCAGTCTCTAAAAAGCGCATTATTAAGAATGCGATTTTAAAACATTTGGTCGAATTAAAGGTGTTTTTATTTCCAGATGCGGAGAGTGAGCGGGCTGACACGTCGGCTGTGGAAAAGCGTCTGACTAGCGTGGGGAATTCAGAGGAGGCAACAGGTGAGTATGCTGAGGCGGAGGCCGAGCCCAAGGCTGTCTTACCGCCCTTCTACCCACTGTCTCTGTCTTCCGTGGAGTCTGGGGGTGACGCGCGACTAAAGGTTCGCATAGCCCGACTCCAGATGGAAGTGCAGGACTGAGCTGAGGCGCGCCAAGCTGAAATGAAGTTACGCTTAGAGATCCGTAAATTGGAAAAACTGGTAAAACTGCGACAGCTCGATTTAGAGTCAGCGAAGGTTGTCTCTGACCGAACTGCGCAGCTTAATCCTGTTAGCCCTGTTATTGCTTCAGTAAATTCGGCAAATTTTGTGAGTGATATTTTGACCGCTACATTTGATATTCGTAAGCATATCGCTTTAGTGCCTCACTTTAGAGAATGCGAAGTGGATACGTATTTCGCTGCTTTTGAGTGAGTGGCTGCTGCACTTCATTGGCCAAAAGAGGTTTGGTGTCTTTTACTACCATGTCGACTAGTTGGAAAAGCACAGGAAGTTTGCTCTACGCTATCTTTAGAGGAAAGCTTGCAATATGATGTGAATTGGTACCTGAAGCGTATCGGCAACGTTTTAGGAACCATAAGAAGGTAGCTCAGCAAACATTTGTGGAATTCGCCCGGGAGAAGGGAGTTCTTTTTGATAAATGTTTGTCTACTAACAATGTGCAAGAGTTAAGTTCATTGAAAGAGCTAATGCTTTTACAAGATTTTAAGTATTGTTTGTCAGAACGAGTAGTCACGTACCTGAATGAGCAAAAGGTTATGTCATTGTCACAAGCCGCGATTCTTGCGGATGAGTACGTGTTAACGCATAAAGCCGGGTGCACACTGTGCGATTTATAATAGTCCTTTAGGATTGTTGCTTGTCAGACTGTACGAACATGATCCTCATGTCACACTGTGGGATCTCAGCCGTCATTTATGTCAGACTGTAAGACAGTCAAGACGCGTTAAAAACGGACGCGCACATGAAAACTTGTCTGGAGTTTTACATCAACCCAGCCACGTTCGGTGACAGTGAGCTGCATTACACGCGGGACTGAAATGGTGGCTAACAAAGACATCTATATCGTTAATTTTGATCACGGCTTGTCTTGAAAAACTAAGACAATTTGACGTTCGTCGTAGGAGAAGTCACACTGCAGGACTGTGCGCCAAATTTTCTGACACTGCCAGAATTTCGTTTGAGGTAAAAAACATTAATCGGCTGTCTGTGGACATGTCAAACTAGCGATCAAAGACTACAGATTTTAGCCTAGGATTACAGGAATCTTTTAGGATTCTCAAAATTTGTCTCAGACGACCAAATCGTGGCCAAAATCGCACAGTGTGAACCCGGCTTAAGAGTGTGTTTGTTTCAGGCCGACCAGAGAAAGCACTGAATTCGTCTTCAACTCAAAATTCGAATACCCGTACTAAAAGTAGTTCACCGCAGAATAAAGAAACACGGGAATGTTTCTATTGTCACAAGGTGGGACACGTTATTTCTGATTGCCTGATGCTTAAACGCAAGAATCAGCAAGGACAGGTAAAACCTGTTAATTTTGTGAAGGCTGTGTCTGAAACTGTTCTAGAGAAGGATGAGATTGATGCAGGGTTTAAGCCATTCTTGATGAAGGGGTTAATCTCTAAATGGTAAACCTGAAGAGCAGAAAGAGGTACAGATCCTGAGGGATACGGGAGCGATCCAATCGTTTGTAATAGCTGATGCACTTCCATTGTCTGAGCAGACATCTTGTGGGTCAAGTGTATTAGTGCAAGGGATTGAAAACCTGATAAATCTGACTGTTTTATTCATGCGGATGACATCTCTGATAATTTTCCAGACGTATTTGCTGCTAGCGTAGTCATTCTGCTGCTGAAAGTACAAAATCTGATAAAACCAGTTTAGTAGAATACGTGATTGAAAATGGGCTGTTGTTAAGGAAATGGCGTCCTAATTCAGATGTGGAGAATGAGTGGGAGGTTGTGTGCCAGATCGTTTTGCCTACTGCCTACCGCAAACAAGTGTTGAGTTTGGCACATGATCATGAGTTAGCAGGTCATTTGGGTGTGACAAAAACTTGACAAAAACCACATTCTCAAACATTTCTTCTGGCCTGGTTTGAAGAGAGATGTATCTCAGTATTGCCGTACTTGTCATGAATGTCAGGTCATGGGTAAGCCAAATCAAAAGATTCCACCAGCTCCGTTAGTTCCGATTCCTGTCATTTGCGAACCGTTCGAACACACAATTTTGGATCGCGTTGGTCCCTTGCCGAATCAAAGGCAGGTAATCAATTTTTGTTAACAATTGTGTTCTGCGACACGTTTTCTGGAAGCTGTTCCATTGAGAAAAATAACTGCACCTGTCGTTATTAAAGCTTTGCTCAAATTTTTCTCTACATTCGGGTTGCCAAAAATCATGCAGACAGATCAGGGGACGAATTTTCTTTCTAATGTTTTTAGACAAGTGTTGAAAACCTTGGGTATCATACATCGAATCTCGAGCGCATATCATCCTGAAAGTCAGGGTGCTATTGAACGTTTTCATCAGACGTTAAAGTCAATGTTGAGAAAGTATTGTCTAAGCTGTGGGAAAGAATGGGACGAGGGAGTACCATTTGTACTGTTTGCAGTTTGTGAAGCGACTCAAGAATCTCTGGGATTTAGTCCTGCAGGCTTAGTTTTTGGTCACACAGTACGAGGTCCGCTGAAAGTAGTGAACGACAGGATGTTAAATGACAAAAAGTCAACTGAACAAAATGTGCTGGATTATGTCAGCCGGTTCCGAGAACGACTGCATAATGCGTGTTCATTTGCACGAAAATCGTTGTCAATTGCTCAGGAGGGCATGAAGAAACGGTACGATAAGAAAGCTGTTGTGCATGAGATTCAACCTTGTGACGAAGTTTTAGTACTGTTACCAGTACCTGGTTCAGTTTTGACCGCTCGTTTTTCTGGTCCGTACAAGGTATCTAAGAGATTGAGTGAACATGCCATATTAACATGTTGAAATCATATTGTTCTCGAAAGGTATCCGAGAAATTTTCGGAGGGAAAAGAAAAGCCTGTTGCTGCTCCTACTGAGGTTTTAGTCGCTGCTGTTATTGCTGTGCCTGACTCCACTGCAGTGAATGATGTGTTGCTTCCATCTCCTGGTGAGTGTTATACTGATGATGGTGTTACACTTCGTAATGATTTGTCAATGTGTGGTAGACTTTCGAATTCTGAAGTTCTAAAAAACTTGCCAGAAAACCCTGATAATTTGCTTGAGTCACAGAAACAGGATATTATGAAATTAATTCAAGAATTTCCCATGTTGTTTAGTGATGTGCCGACTCGAACTCACGTGTTACAGCATGATATCCAAGTGACGTGTAGTTCTTCTATTAAACAACACGCTTATAGAGTGAATAATATCAAGCGTTCTGTGATGAAGACTGAGGTGGATTACTTGTTAAAAAACAACTTGGCTGAACCTAGCTATAGTCCATGGAGTTCACCTTGCCTTCTTGTTCCGAAATCCGACGGTACATTTCGGTTTTGCACAGATTACCGAAAAGTAAATTCTGTGACTGTACCAGATAGTTATCCTCTTCCTAGAATGGAAGACTGTATAGATAATTTGGGTTCTGCTAAGTTCGTGACGAAATTAGATTTGCTGAAAGGGTATTGGCAAGTGCCATTGACCGCTCGAGCTGCGGAAAATTTCAGCTTTCGTTACTCCGGATAACTTCCTACAGTACCGGGTTATGGTGTTCGGGCTGTGAAATGCCCCCGCCACTTTTCAGCGCCTCGTAAACATTGTACTGTCAAGAGTTCAAAATTGTAATGCATACCTAGATGATTTAGTGATCTATTCGTCTGATTGGTCTGAGCATTTGACTGTTCTTCGGACAGTTTTTGAAAGGTTAGCTGACGCTTCCTTGACAATTAATCTAGCTAAGTGTGAATTTGGTAAAGCAACGATCACCTACTTGGGCAAAGAAGTAGGTCAAGGTCAAGTCCGTACCATTAGTGCCAAAGTATCTGCTATTGCTGACTTTCCAGTTCCAACGACAAGACGAGAGTTGCGTCGGTTTTTAGGAATGGCTGGTTACTACAGAAGTTTCTGCCAAAATTTATCTACTGTAGTACATCCTTTGACCAGTTTGTTAGGTCCAGCAAATGCTTTTGATAGTGCACAGTTGTTGCTGATTAGTGCACCTGTTCTCGCTGCCCCAGATTTTACACGTTCTTTTAAATTGGAAGTGGACACTAGTGCTTTAGGCATTCTTGTCCAAGAAGATGATGTTGGTTTTGAGCATCCAATTTCTTACTTCTCTCGAAAATTCAATCAACATCAACGAAATTATTCTACCATCGAGAAGGAAGCTCTAGGTTTGATTCTGGCCTTACAGTTTTTCGAGGTTTATGTTGGTTCATCTGTTCTGCCTGTTACTGTGTACACTGACCACAGTCCTTTAGTGTTCTTGTTCAGAATGTACAATCACAATCAACGGCTTATGCGTTGGTTGTTGATTGTGCAGAATTATAACTTAATCATAAGGCATAAAAAAGGTTCAGAAAATATCATCGCTGACACTTTATCTAGAGCTTGAAAAGCTGCTTTATGTTAAGTTTTTAAGGGGGAGAGTGTTACGTACGCTGTGCTATGTAATTTTGTTTTTTTTTCATATGTTGCTGCATATGTGTGCGTGTCTGTGTGTACTTTGTTTCAGGTGTGAATTTCGATTTGACAATCCGCCTGTCAATCTGCTGGCATTAGGTTCCTACGTCAGGGATCGCGCCACCAATCGCTGGTCACGGAGCGGCTTATGAACGGCTCAAACTTCAATGGCGTCAGGTCGAAAACAGACTCTGGGTTGGGGAGAGAACGCACACTCTATGAGGACAGTTTTCTCGTTTGAGAGACTGATCAGTGTCTGGGGGTTCACTGCTTTTATTATCTTGCAGTCGGATCAGTTCTCTCTTGTTTCGTTGGTCGTGCTTGTGTTTGTTTGCGCTCGTGTGCTTGATACATGCTTGATTCGAAATGCTGAATGTTTACGACCGTTGTACCCGTGAAACCTTCATCTCATGTCCCGGTTCAAAGCTATTTAGCCTGGCGGGAGAGGTTGTGAGTCAGGTAAGCAGGTCGTGACCTACATTTACACACGTAGCATAACGGTATGTATTAGACTCACTAGTGTTAAGAGTGGTGCTAATTATGTATGTTTTGTTTTGTTAGGTAGTATAGTTTAGTTATAGCGTCCTGCACGCTGAAGATGTTTCTTTCTACATTTTCTGTTGTTAGTTAGTTTAGTTCCTTAACTTTAGTTAGTTTTTTTTTTGTTGTTGTTATATTTAGTTTTTTGATTTAAGCTCCACTCTCTCGCTCCTTCCTCTCCACCAGATTGTTTGTTGATTGTTTATTCTTGTTACGTTGTATATATTGTAAATATCCAATTTATTACTTTAATACTTTATTACTTCACTTTCTTATATTTAATGCAATTAAAACTTTGCAACGAGATTGCTGGCTTGTTGTCTGTCCTTTTTCTTTTGCCTTCCCGTTACTGCCATTACACACATGTGCGACTATTTTATGTCTAATAATATTCCTAGACAAATAACATCTAACTAACAAGGGACGTAACAAATGTAATTAACATTAACTAAGATAAATAATAAATGCTATAGAAGTATTGTTCATTGTATGTGTGTGTGTGTGTGTGTGTGTGTGTATATATTATATATATATATATATATATATACACATACACATACATACATATATATATATATATATATATATATATATGTGTGTGTGTGTGTGTGTATATACACTACCAGTCAAAAGTTTGGAAACATTACTATTTTTAATGTTTTTGAACGAAGTTTCTTATGCTCATTAAGGCTGCATTTATTTCATAATAAATACAGAAAAAACAATAATATTGTGAAATATTATTACAATTTTAAATTATGGTTTTCTATTTTAATATACTTTAAAATATAATTTATTTCTGTGATGCAAAGCTGAATTTTCAGCATCATTACTCCAGTCTTCAGTGTCACATGATCCTTCAGAAATCATTCTTATATGCTGATTTGATACTCAGTTATTATCAATGTTGAAAACAGTTGTGTTGCTTAATATTTTTTTTGGAACCTGTGATACTTTTTTCAGGTTTCATTGATGAATAAAAGGTTAAAAAGAACAGCATTTATTCAAAATATAAATCTTTTCTAACAATATAAATCTTTACTATCACTTTTTATCAATTTAACACATCCGTGCTGAATAAAAGTATTAATTTCTTTCAAAAAAAAGAAAGAAAAAAATTACTGACCCCAAACTTTTGAACGGTTGTGTATATTGTTACAAAAGATTTCTATTTTAAATAAATGCTGATATTTTTTTAAACTTTTTATTCATCAAAGAATCCTGAAAAAGTATCACAGGTTATAAAATAATATTAAGCAGCACAACTGTTTCCAACATTGATAATAAATCAGCATATTACAATGATTTCTGAAGGATCATGTGACACTGAAGACTAGAGTAATGATGCTGACAATTCAGCTTTGCATCACAGAAATAAATTATATTTATTTGACTCTGTGTGTGTGTGTGTTTGTGTGTGTTTATATATATATATATATAAACACACACAGAGTCAAAAAAAAAAAAAATATATATATATATATATATATATATATATAGTGTCTTGGGTCATGGGTTCGAGTCTCAGGTCTGGCAGGGATTGTCGGTGAGGGAAGTGAATGTCCAGCGCTCTCTCCACCCTCAATACCACGACTGAGGTGAGACCCTTGAGCAAGGCACCGTACCCCCCAACTGCTCCCCGGGCGCCGCAGCAATGGCTGCCCAGCACAAATTCCTAGTATGGGTCACCATACTTGGCCACATGTCACTTCACTTCACATATATATGTGTATATATATATATAATGTGTGTGTATAAATGTGTGTGTATTGTGATGGAATTTTTTAACTAATTAATAATGAACTAACATTTCTTTCCTTATACAGGCCTAATAAGCTAACTTTGAAATAGAGAAATAGTCACTAGGACTGAGTGTTGTAACAAGTGGAAAAATTCTGCTGTGCTGGCTAGACAGCATCCTTCTAAGGATAAAAAAATAGTCTTTGAAAAATTGTTTTAACCTATTGAGTAATCTGAACTACTATTTTTTGATGATCTTGTGATTCAGTTGTACTAATCTAAATTTAATTCTGCCAGTAAGCGGGGCAGAGGAACTGAGATGTTTTTCTTAAATATGAACCAATCATATTAAGACTGATGATAATGAGTAATAGATCATGCTATACTGACTGTGAGATGTACCTGAAATCCTATAAAACCTGCTGTATTCTTTTGTTCGGAGAGAGATTCCCTGGGATTGATGGGAACTCTCCCGGCCGTGATTAAAGCTTTGAAGGAAAAAATTGGAGTCTCTGGTTATTGCTGCGCAGCAAGTCAGGTTAGGGAACACTAGGTTTAAGAGGGTCAAGACGTTGACCAAGATATTATTGAGTGTCGATTAGGAGACGCTCCGAAAGATCATATATTATTGAGTGTCGATTAGGAGACGCTCCGAGAGATCAAGTGTACTATTGAGTGTCAATTTGGAGACGCTCCGAAAGATCAGGAAATTTATTGAGTGTCGATTAGGAGACGCTCGGGTGTCGATTAGGAGACGCCCCAGGAACAGGTAAACTTAAGTCAGGTGCGTCTTGGAAAATCTACCACAGTATATATGTGTGTGTGTGTGTGTGTGTGTATATATGTGTGTGTGTGTATACTTTATATATATACACACACACACACACACACACACGTGTATATATATATATATAATATTTATATATATATGTATATATATGTATATATATATATATATATATATATATATATATATATATATATATACACACATACATATATATATGAAAACATAAATTAAATAAAATACAGATGTTATAAATATAAAATAAAAAATAATTATTTGCCCTCACCTTTAAAAACCATTCGCCTGTATTTAACATCTGTAGCTCTTGCAATGTGAAGTTAGTGTGTGTGTTGCCATATCGACCTGGAAATTTCTTCTTCACATCAGTTGTTCTTAGCAGAAATTTTTCACCATAGTCATGCATAAGAAAAGGCTTCATGTCCTTGCTGAAAAGACAAGCATATTAATTAACACACACAGACACAGACACAGACACACACACACACACAGACACACACACACAGACACAGACAGTAGTAGCAAGTGTCTGTGCTTCTGAACCGAATCTGTTACCTGATTTGCACATCTGTTTCAAATGCCACCACGCCACACTCCATACTTTTCCTGAATGACATCATGGTATTCTCTGGAGCCAGCTAAGTACATAATTAACAACATATAACATTAAAGGGTTAGTTCACCCAAAAATGAAATTTCTGTGATTAATTACTCACTCTCATGTCGTTCCAAACCCGTAAGAACTTCATTCATCTTCAGAACACAAACTAATATTTTTGATGAAATCCAAGAAGTTTTCTATCTCCCATAGAAAGCAACGAAATTACCACATTCAAGGTCCTTAAATGTGGTAATTTCGTTGCTTTCTATGGGAGATAGAAAAGCAACTCTTAAATCTTAATTAAATTTCTAATTCTGAAGATGAACAAAGGTCTTATGGGTTTGGAACGACATGAGGGTGAGTAATTAATGACAGAAATTTCATTTTTGGGTGATCTAACCCTTTAATATAACATTAATATAATATTTAAAAAATACACATATATATAAAACCTTTTAAAAAAATGTTTTAAAAGGACAAAAGAAAACACTTTTTGCCAGAAAGAACTACTATTTTACTACATAAATATGTTTAGGTTTCCATGTCCTGTATAAACAAAAATGAACTCAAGCATCTGTGTTCTTCGCACAACTCTGTTTTTATTCACAGATAACCTCCAGTCTCGTGTTGAGCACAGGAAGATCAAACCTACAGAGCTTTAGATGTCAAAACACCCCCTCCACCTTCCATGCCAGTGGAATTCAATAGGCTGTGTTTGAATTGTAGACTGTCCGCCATTCAAATGATATTTCTGGATTAGGACTACGTTTTGTAATAACTCTATATGTTTTCACTGTAATTATTGCATCTATAAATTGCTAATGCTTGATAAATGTTCCAACATTTATGAGCAGACTGACATGCTAATGACATACATTCCCCCACGTTGGTAGCTTACAACCTGGGAACGATGCCATAATCATCATAATCCTAAACGGATTCAGAAAATACAGCAGATGATTCATCCTGTGGCATGTCAAATTTATTCTAATAAAATAATGTTAAAATCATCCTGCAGTTCAGCACTGACATGAAAGAACAGCAAAAACAAGATTTTGATGGGCACACCAGTGTAAACATGAGCTATTACACGTTCTAACAAAAGGAAGGAATGTCTCAAAATGAAAGTTACACTTACCATTGGAGCGCCACGATGTCCGACGAGGGAGGGTTTTGGGGGAAGGTTACTGGTAATGCACGGAGAACAGATTGCAAGAGGACAAAGGAACACTGCAGTAGACACTACCAGGAAGGTAGTCATTATAAAAACCTTGCAAGCTACACAGGCAAAAACACACACAAAAATACTCAGTACAAAATTTTGAAAATAAAGCATAATTAAATGTATGAAACATTAGTGTTAACTTTCACATTTACACCAAATACTTGATAATAACTTTCATTAATATGTCATCAACGAATATATAATGCTTTATTGCATGGCTGTCTGTTTAATTCTGATTGGTCAATCAAAGCATTCAGAGGTCTGATATTTTTCTAATATCTGCTGTCGTCTAAGCAGGGCCTTCGCTAGCGGGGCGAAAGGTGGTGACGATTCTTGATTTCACCCGAGGGGGAACCACAACACCCCCTTGCCCTCCCGGAACATGATTTCAACCGAGGAAGATGCCTTCCCCACCCTGGAATGCGATTTCAAGGGGGCCCACAAGCAACAACCGGAGCCCTGGATACCCCAGCTACAGCCCTGATTATAAGCTGTTTTGGAGCCTCTACTGACCAGATGTATGATAACTCTTGAACACGAGCCAGCTGATCAAGGTCAAAGCCACCACAGCACCCAGATGCAGGAAAGGAGCCGTGGCCTATGGGAAACCAAAGAGGGGTTTTTCATACTCTTTACAGTACAACAATAGTGGTGAAACTGGAGATACAGACACCTGAGTGTCAGTTCTACGATAAATACAGTATAATGTAACATGTTGAGAGATACACTTGCGCTCTTATTTCACACTGCCATTTTAATATAAAAGCTAACATGGAATACAATGAAAACCAGCTGCAAAGACGTTAAAGACAGACAAAGCACCAGTACTAAAATGCTGAATGGCTGAAGGCTGGTTTTGACTTCATACCTGAAATGACAAATAGACAGTTTGCCACTCCTCTATCCATTCTTTACTAAATCCAGCTATACCAATAGTATCAGTGAGGAGACCCAAAAACAGAAACACCTGAAGAGAGAACAGAAAAATATTAACATATTTTGAGATCATTCATTAACATGCTGTGAACTTCCTTTATGTACTTATAGCTGACTAACAGTGATAGTGTTACCAAAGTTTTAAAGGTAACCAATATGAGACTGTTTCCTCAACTATGGGCACTTTTGGCCCCAAGTACTTTTAATGCTAATTTCATAGTTAGCTTTTTATGTATCTTAATACTCATATTTAGCCTACATAATACATTCACACTTTCCAAATCAGCGGTTCGGAGCGCCAAAGTCACGTGATTTCAGCAGTTTGACACGTGATCCGAATCATGATTCGACACAAAAGATTCATAACGCTCCGAAGGTTAATAAAGCAGTGTTTTGAAATCGGCCATCACTATATAAGTTGTTATTTTGTTTTTTTGGCGCACCAAAAATATTCTCGTTGCTTTATAATATTAATATTGAACCACTGTACTCACATGAACTGATTTAAATATGTTTTTAGTACATTAATGGATCTTGAGAGAGAAAATGTCATTGCTGGCTATGCAGGCCTCACTGAGCCATCGGATTTCAACAAAAATATCTTAATTTGTGTTCTGAAGATGAACGAAGGTCTTACAGGTGTGGAACGGCATGAGGGTGAGTAATAAATGACATTATATTTATTTTTGGGTGAACTTTGGGTGATTCTTTTATTGAGTGATAAGCAGTAGGTTTAATCAGTGCCATTATTAAAAGATTTGCCATCCGGCGTCTTCTCGTCATCTCCTCGACCTGATTCCCTTAGAGTTTTTACACGTAGAAAATGCGAAAAAATGTTTTTCATTGTCCAGTTTTCTCTCAGAACGATGATCTGAGTTTACTATCGCCATTATCAATATAGCATTAATGACATACAATGGTGACATTTTTCACAATCATGACAGAAAACAAATTACTGCACTAAACTCAATGATGGAAAGGCTGCGCGATCCTTCCAGCATGGCGCATAAACAAAGAAGTTACCCAGAACTCAATGCGGCATGACGTCAGATTCACATCCTCTATAGGAGATTCTCTACAGAAACATTTAATTGAAAGTCTCCTTATATCATGATAGCAATCACTATATTAAACGGTCTAAATGTATTTTTATAAATATTTATCGTCTGTGGAAGGTGTAGGACCATAAAATGTACATCCAATCCTTATATTTGGTCCGAACAAAATAATACGATGTTTTACCCTCCTGTCAGCATCTCATGCATCCTGTTCGCGCAGATATCATACGTCATCTGCGTGTTTCATGCTATGCAGTTTATACAGATTACAGACAGACCTCAGTCACGAACACCGCAAACAAACAGCACCCAGCACCCACCCTTTTACAGTTCCTACAGAATCAAAACAACGAGCTTATGCTGCGTTCACGCCATAACTACCGTGATGTCAACCCGTTCTAACCGGAGCTGTTCACGTCCTCAGACTCGAACTATGCGTTTCCATGTCAATAGTACAAACACCGAAATGAATCTGCAGCAGTCAGGTATAAAAGTCCCTTTAAGACGAGTCATTTCACTCGGCGGCCATCTTTGAAACGCCTCTCGGGCATTCAAGTGCAGCTCCTATCTCTTTGAATGGGGAAACATCAAATTCTCCAAAGCTGTTTGCCAAGCTTTCGATTAAATTTCATATTTGAAATCACCAATGAAGTCTGACAACAACTGTCTCATAAAATTTGTTTTTAAATGCTCGAATCATGACAAAAAAAAAAAAAAAAAAAAATTTCAGGCTAGATCAAGCTAATGCGCATGCGCAGTTCTAAATGCGCGTCTGACTGTTTCTATAGGAACCGGAGCTTCTAACGGCCGCTGCAGTGACGCGATGACTTTACCAATCGGTGATTGGCTCTTATTTAGAAGGCGGGACTTATTCCGCCATATTGCGCGTTGCACTTTCTCCCATTCAAAACAATAAGAGTGACGCGTCTTGTGTTATTCTATAGTCTTTGGGTATAAGCTCTCTAAGTTGTTTACGTTTATTATTATTGTAATGTTATGTGCTTTGGTGAGACATGAGGTAGTTTAACGCCGTCTCTTGTGACCCTTGTGTGCATTCATGAGTTTTGGAGGAGGCGTGGCTTCGGACGGCGATTTGCAGGGAGGGTTTGATCTAATGCTTTCGATGCTAGCAGGCTAACGTTAGCATTTCCTAGATCTTCCCAGAAGTTGAACAGCCTAGCTATACATAATACATAATCTGTACATAAAAGGGATTTTAGAAGTAGCAAAAATTAGGACATGGCTAAAAGTAAAAATACCTTATGCAGCCAGTGCAAATTCAAGGGCTCTCTTATTGCGAAATGTAGCAATCCAAATACCTGAAATAAATGAAGAATGATCTTATTGGAACAACAAATGCTACCCTCTGAGCAATCTGGTTCACACATTATTCCCTTCTTCTTACCAGTAGAAGGAAACAGTAAGTGGCTAGCATAGCAGAAATCACCATCACTATCATGTACCAGTCCACCCATTTTTCCAATTTTTTGAAGGCAAGCCTGCAGGAGGAAAATGAAGCAATATATGGCTCAATGACACAATCAGTTATTACTGTACATTTAAACTAGGAAGCAACATGCCAATGGATATACAATGTAGTCATATAATTAGCATATTGTGGAATTGTACTCACTCATTTACATCAGTGTGGTCGTTGAAGGCAATAAAGCAAACGTACATCCAACTCAGGGCAAGTATGGACACAAAAGACAGAAAAGAGAACCAGCAGCATGACCTCTACAAACAAAAACAAAACTGCACATTTCAAACATTTTTTTCTCTTTATGTAAGTCATTAAGCTCTTCTCTTTGTCCTGTTTAATACAGAAAAGAGTTTAATAATAGTTTTCCCTGATCATTTTCTCACATTGGGTTTCGCTTACGTTACTGATTTGAATATTCAAAAGTAGGGCCAACCTCTAAACCGAGTGGTTATTGTTGTAGCTGATTATTACTATAGTCCTTCCCACACAGGATTTTAGAAATCTTTGAATGCAGCGGTAATTGTTTCTGACACAAATCAAAAGAACTGAGAGCCTTGCTTTTCTATTCAGGTTTCCAATTAACATACTTTTCTGCCTGTCATGATGATCATCAGTCTCCACAGCTTTGTACTCACTTAAAAGGGAAGAGCATTTACATGATAATTGTTCATTAAAGAGGCATTTAATGATAACAGTTTTCTTTGATTCTGTTCATTTATTTGACATGGTAAACTATTCCGCCTCTCTTAACTGATTGTGAGAACAAAGTAAAAAAATTTGAAAAGATGTCTGCAAATGATACTAAGAGAATGGGTGCGTCCATGATGAAAAAATGTGATTGGAAAATGCAAAATGTCAAGGAAAATGATCGTTTATGTGAATAAAATCTCACTTTTTGTCTTGTATTATCACTGTTCCAATGACAACTGTAGATCCCTTTGAAGCAGGTTTTAGTGATTGAGATCATTGTGTTTTTTCAACATAAGATCATTCCAGTTGAAAGTACAAAGATGAATGGGGGTCTTGTCAGGTAGATACTGAGATTAACCCTCATGTATACTGGTGCAGGTGTTTGATATGAATGACTCACTGCTTCACACCTGATCCTGAGTAGGAGAGAAGAGAATACAAGATGGTAGTTATGCAAGGAAACCTGTTCTTTAGCTCAAAACAGAATAGAGCTCATAATGCCCCGCTTAGTTAGTCAGGAACGGTAAAATCCTTTCTCTAATTATGATATTTTTGAGAGAGAGCGTGAGTGTATGGGTGATGTGACTCCAGTCACACATGACAGAGCATGTATGAAAAGGTTAAATTTAATTTTAAAGGAGTGGCAATGCTTTCAAAAGCCCTGAAGCAGAAAACTACAAGACAACCTGTGAGAAAGACTCATTTCAATCACTCATTTCTAATAAAAGGATGGAATGTTCTACCCCAGCTTAAGTTCACTGCTGCAGCTGTGCAAATGACACATATGTATTAAATATAACAAATTTTAACTAAGTCCTATAATCAAACAGGATGTGATGTCTAATGCTGGAACACAGTAATCTGAGTGTCCTGTAAATTATATGAACAACTGACATGAGATACTAAAGATTAAGCAAGTAAAAGGGACTTGCTCCTGTTTTGACAGGGCGTGTTTAAAATGAAATATAATCCACAATATTATAAAGACTTTTTTTTTTTTTTCCTACAGCGGTGTTTTTGTTTTTAGGTTCAATGGATGTGAAATCCACGATCAGATAAACATGTCTAAGCAATAAGGGCCTGAAGTGCTAAAGGCAACTGTAAAGAGATGGTTGGCACAGCAGGAAGGGGAAATCATATTGTAAAATAAATAAATAAACAAAATACTTCTGTGTGCTACTGTACAAGTATTTCTGCACTTGTAATTTACAGTGACAGTCAAGACTTCGGATACACCTCGCAGAATATATGTTTCTCTTGACCTTACAGAACTTCCTTTAATCTAAAAGCTTTAACATCGAATTAACAAAACTACAATTATATATATATATACACACTATCATTAAAAAGTTTGGGTATTTATTTTAAATAAATGAATACTTTTATTAAGCAAGTATACATTAAATTGATCAAAAGTGACAGTCAAGACATTTATGAGGTTACAAAAGATTTCTAATTCAAATAAATCCTGTTCTTTTGAACTTTCTATTCAAAGAATGCTGAAAGAAAACATGGTTTTCACAAAAATATTAACAGCGCAACTGTTCAACATTGATAACAATAATAAATGTTTTCATGTGACACTGAAGACTGGAGTAATGGCTACTGAAAATTCAGCGTTGGCATTACAGGAATTAATGACATTTTAAAATATATTAAAATAGAAAACAGTTATTTTAAAACGTAATAATATTTCACAATATTGTTTTTTTTACTGTATTTTTGATCAAATAAGTGCAGCTTTGGTGAGCATAAGAAACACAATATGACCATTAGTGCTTTTCAAATGTCCAAAAAGCTCTATTAATAGCAAGATTTGTACTTTTTTGTACTGATAACCTGCAATAACACTGACAATGACACAATAAGATTAATCGTCACAGCAAACTTCTCAACATACTCACTCTTCCATCAGGTATATTGCCTGTCAGCCAGGTTCACAAATGCGTAAATATTACATTATCAAAAAGCATAGTGGTGGAGGGTGATGTTGTGGTCCATAAGGCATGACCAAACATTCCCAATACAATCACTCTGTCAGATCTGACTCACTGATTTACATGGAAATGTATCAATGTATCTGGGTTAGCGCAATTCCTGCTAATAGCTCTACATTAGAGAATAAACCATGTATTCCAGTATTAAGGATACAAATCTACCCTAGTAAAATCATTACAGAAAGTCAGTGTGAAATTTGAAAGTACATCACACACTGTAACTGCTGTGTACAGCAGTTTCTTGTATAAGTAGCCGTTTTGCCAAAGGTGACAAGCTTCACAAAAACCTCAGGCAATAAGTGTTCCTCTGGCTTGACAAAGAAGTAGGAAGCTTGTTAAGTGTTTAGTTGATGTTCTGGTTCTGCTCTATTGATGTTCACTTTTAATAAGTCAGTTAACACCATTTAATATGAAACATCAAGTACTTCGTCAACTGCAGCCGTTTATTATTAAATTACCTGTTGCCAAATTCAGCAGTTTGTACAACACTAAAATTGGGCTGATTCATGAATGCCACTTTCTCAAAATCACACCACATTTATCTCAGAATGGTAAAAACTCCTTTGTCATGTTTATGGCCTGAGTTTGGATCGGTTTCAAATGATTGTTTGTTGCGATATGAAATGTTATTTATAGGGGTCTTGCAAAAACATTTCTTACTTCTTAAAATGTATTAAAAAACTCTGACTTTAAGCCAGTGGAGCAATGTCTATATAACTTTATACAAACTTAGTTTTGATATTCTTTTCATTCTAAGTACCCAAGTGATTTTCTGATTTTTTTTTTTTTTTGGGTGCATATTAATTTATCAGGGACTAATGAAATACAGCATGCCCAAATGAATTGGCAGTGACAAATTTGTGTTTCAAGTGTGTTTCATAAGTATTAAATGCTTTCATTGGCAAAAAACATTCAATATGCAAAGAGTCAATATTTACAGTGTTGACTCTTCTTCATAGCCTCTGCAATTCACTCTGGCATGCTGGATATCAGCTTCTGGGCCAAATCCTGACTGAAGGCGATCCATTCTTGTCTTATTAGTGCTGAGTTGATCACAATTTGTGGGCTTCTGCTTGTCCACTGGCCTTTTGAGGATTGACCGCAGGTTCTCTGTGGGATTAAAATCCAGGGAATTGTCTGACCAAGGATCCAAAATTTCAATGTAACGATCTTCAAGCCACTTCATTACCACTCTTGCCTTGTGACATGGTGCTCCATCATGCTGGAAAATGCACGGATCATCACCAAATTGCTCCTGGGTCATTGGGAGAAGTTGCACTAGCAGGACATTTTGATACCATTCTTTATTCATGGCAGTGTTTTGGGTCAGAATTGTGAGAGAGCCTCCCTTAGATGAAAAGCAACCCCACATGTTAGTCTTTACAGATGGTCTTGGGATGCTTCACTGTTGGCACGACACAGGACTCATGGTAACGTTTAACTTTTCTTCTCTGGACAATTGATTTTCCAAATGTCCCAAACAGTCGGAAGGGGGGTTCATCAGAAAACAACTTTGCACTAGTCTTCTGCTGTTCAATCCCTGTACTTCCTACAGAATTTCAGTCTGTCCTTCAGTTGTTGTTTTTTTTTCTTGGACAGATGTGGCTTCTTTTTGCTGGCATTGTCCAAATGGCCTCATTGTGCATTCAGATGATCTCACGCCCACCTACTGTAAATACTGAGCAAGCTCTGTGCTGGTGGTGACATGATTCTGTAGAAGACTCCTCAGGAGGAGTCTTTCTTCACTTAAGTTGAACTTCTCTACTTGATGTTGTTGATGATTTGGTAAATGGTCCTTTAAGGTGGAATATTGTCCGCAGCAATTTCCTTCCATGTGACGCCATTTTGATGCAGAGAGATGATGGCTTCCCTACTTTTATAGCAATCAGTCTGCTCTTATAATGTGAGGGATTTCACCTCACCTGATTAGAACCATGTGCTGATGATATGATTAGTGAAATGATGTTAGCTCGTCATGGCTGTTTATACTACACCGTTTTCAAATAAAAACGGAAAACTTTTTATGCGTTTTGGCCGTTCATTTACACGACAACAGCGTTTTGGTGGCCTGAAAACACAAACTTTTGAAAACGGGTTTTTAAAGTGCAAGTATTTGAAAACGACACCGATATCACCTCCGTGTAAACTGCAAAAACGCGAATCTGTGAAAACGGTGACGTCATGCACATGCGTATTACGTGTTTAATCTATCCACCTTATTTTTTAACGTGTTTTCTGTGAATGTGCGAGACTTTCGATTTTGGTGTAGTATTAGCCGCTATAGGGAAATAACGAGAAGAATATAAAAGTGCAGTAAACTGTAAAAATAAGGTGGATAGGCATACATGAGGTGAGTGCTCTGTAAAAGAATGCTAATGCGCAGGCGCGTAGTCTTTCTTTACAAAGTGCCAACTACTTGTCTGGCATGCGTAATACAGCGTCTTTAGTCAGTTTCGCGGATCCGTGTGAACGGGGATAGTTTTGATAACGTCATCTGTATAAAGAAAAAAAAAAACTTTTCCATTTTTAGTACATCGTTGTCGTGTAAACATACCCCCCAAAAGTGACATTTTTTATTTTTGTTTTTTGGCCAATTAAGCTTTTTGCAATTATTTAAAATAGACCTGATCACTCTGCACAATGATCTATAGAAACAATGTGAATCAACACCACAGCAACTGAAGCAGCAAACTTTGTGAAACAATTTATGTCACTGCCAATATTTTTGGCCACGGCTGTTGATTAAATTGCATTTGAAATGTACGAGTGCTGAACCAAACAAAGAGTGTTACAGAGGATTTGGCATCTCTTTTATCATCCATCATTTTGTGAAAAAGCTATTTTTGTGATCTCAAAAACTTATAATTTATTATCAATAATAAATCACAGAAAATTAATTGGTGTTCAACTTTAACAGAGTCAATAGACATGAATGATACACATAATACTTAAGCCCCCAGTTTCACAGACGAGGCTTAAGCTAGTCCCATTAAAGAAATGTTTATATTAAGAGTGGATTTTTTATTAAAAAGATTTTAAATTAAATATGGTTGCAAGAAAGAAAATGAAAGGAAAGCAGCCTATGCAAAGCTTTATGTAAAACCTTCACATGAATCAAACAACCAAGGCAAATGTTGTTGAACACAGTGCATATGTTGTCTATGTTGTGAAATAAAAAAATAACCAGTTAAAGATAATTGTCATGAGACCACTAAATTTCACTTTCTTCATTAAACTTGAACTACAGACTGCTGTGTTACAAAGACATCTGCCCATTTTGCCGCAACAAAATATTACAAACTAGATACACAAGCTCTAGTTTTTGTTGTGCAGCTTCATTTCTTAAAGTATCATCATGTTGACTGTGAGAGCTTTCAACCCATTCTAAAATTTATTCACAACCACAGATCTTGATCTGCAGTTCAGTGACACTCAAGGGGCATTTTTGTGTCATTTTTTACCCAAGGCTATTAAAATATTGTTAAGGTTAAATGTAGTTTAACACAACCTCACAGGCAGACATTTCTCAGTGCAACAGCCTGCAACTTCCAAGTGTTTGTTAAAAAAAAAAAATTACAAATCCAATTAATCATTTAACAGAATCAAACATTTCCCCTTAAACATGGTTTAACCTCTTGATAATCTGTGATTTGCAGAAAAATCAAAACTTTTGTTTTTGTAAATGTTTATTGTTATAGTAGCATTGTTCGCTCAAATCATTCGTATTAGGATGCTGTAATGACTACTGACGATATTCAGCTCACGCGTTTTTCAATAACATTGGATCAGAACAGATAGTCCGAGAGAATAAACTGCATTTAAATATACACGTTAGTACCTTACCTTGCTGAAAAAGTAACAAAAAGTTGATAGTGAAATCCAAATCAGTCTCTCAGACTTCAGCACTTTTCAACAGTCCCTGCACTCGAAGTCATGCTGAGACTTAAATCCCGCGGACTGAATATTAATGAGATACAATGAATGAGCTTCACGTTCCCAAGCTGTGAAAGTAGTGAAGTGACTGCTCCACTCACCTCCAACAGAGGGCACTCAAAGAGCGACATTCAAAGTGTTTGTGTGACCACTTAAATCTGTTAAAAGATTAATTTTACACACAAATAAATATTGTATCGTATGTATTATATGTATCTCTACATAATATAAGAATGTAGGCATTTACAACAACATGTAGGTATATAAAGAGCAAATACAAAATCAGTAATAAGGAATACAAAAATGACAACAAAAAAAAAATAATAAAAAAAAATAAAAGAGAATTTCTATAAATTGAAATGAAACAAGAAATTTAAATGTAAGTTTCTATTAATTTATGGTTTCTTTTAGGCTATGCTTTATTTAAAGAGTTTCAATATAGCCATTTTAAGGTCTGAAATGTAAACAAAATGTAATGTAATGCAATTTTTTTATGCTGTTCAAATTTTGTGGATGTACACATATTTATAGAATTTAAATAATTAATAGAGCATTTATAAAACTTTTTTCTTTTTCTAATAAGCGTTCAAAGTATAACAAGTGATGTGGTGGTGACAATGTGACATTCAGCTTCAAATCTTGCCAAGAAGAGGTAGATGATGGGCCGTACGCTGAAAAAGAAAAGGTGTATTTTCAGTTGAAATATTTCAGAACATGCATTTACCACCTGCTCGGCTTTACAGCACTGAGGGTGATTGCCAATGTCACATAGTTAATTTTTACTCGTTTCTTACATGCATAAGCTGATGAACTGAAGCCACAGCTTCTGTTTCTACAAAAGCATTCCAGAGAAGGAGACATTAGGAGAGACTGGAGTTTATTGACACACTCCATTGATTTTTTTGCCTTCTCCATTTTTAGAAGGCAATTTCTGATTAGGCACATACCTGAAAGTCTTACCAAAAGCTGCTGAACATATCCTTGAAGTCCTTTTTAAAAAAAACAAACAAACAAAAAAAAATCTAAAGAAGCATAGCTGACCCTCAGAAGCAAAGTACCCATTCATGATCTTAGGATGCTCTTGAAATTAAGCAATGGGACAGGAAGGGCAGTTGTCAGAGACAACCCAGAGGCCACACTAAGATGAAAACTGTCCCAATATCAATATTTTTCTTTAGCTCAATATCAATGTTTCTTTAGGAAAGGAAAAGAATGATGAATGGAGGAAGTGGAAGTTAAAACAAGCATTTATATAACTATAAAAGCTACTATAATTATCTCAAAATTTATACAGAGGGATCCAAGCGCAAACAGGAATGTGTGGGAGTTGGAATACATACCCCAGAATTCAAAATGAATATATCTAAAAGATTATCTAACCAGTTATCTGTATATATAGCAGAAATCGTGGCAGCCATCATTGCGTTACAGTGGGTTGAAGAGGTCAGACCTGACAGGGTGGTATTATGCACAGACTCCTTGTCATAAAAAGCATACAGTCAATGGCATCTGTCAGAGAAGACCTACTTATAGAACTTCATCACTGTTAAGACTACATCGGGGTGGCATAGATATTCATTTTTGTTGGGTGCCAGCACATGAGGGAGTGAAAGGAAACTAGAATGCAGACAAACTAGCAAAAGAGGCATTACAAAAGGAAATAACAGTTTCAATTCCACTCGGAAAAGGAGAAGGAAAAGCAGTAGTTAAGAAGAAAGGTATTGAAATATGGCAGAAATGGTGGGAGGAAGACAGGAAAGGAAGGGGATATGATAAAATACAAAAGTCTGTCAGTATTAAAAATTATAGGGAAAGGACCAGGCGGGAGGAAATTATAATGACAAGACTGAGAGTGGATCACACAGGACTGAATGGCACCTTGTTTTAAATAGGGAAAAGGAATAGTGAAAACTGTGGGATTAAAGAAAATGCTGAACGTCATATTGCACTGTATATTATATGAGGTGTATATTATATTATTTTTCAAGATAGGGTTCAGGAGGCAGGAATGGAGTGGAATCTGATGGGGATACTGGGAACAGAAGGAGAGGGAGAGGGCATAAGAATTACCAGGAAGGCACTATTTGAATTTCTTAAAGACACAGGGTTGATGAGCAGAATATGAGAACACTTTAAAGGGTTAGTTCACCCAAAAATGAAATTTCTGTCATTAATTACTCACCCTCATGTCATTCCACACCCTTAAGACCTTTGTTCATCTTCGGAACACAGATTAAGATATTTTTGATGAAATCTGAGAAGTAAACAGTCGACGTGACTGCAGTAGTTCAACCTTAATTTTATGAAATGACGAGAATATTTTTTGTGTGCAAAAACAAAGCACACAAATTTCTACGATTTTATTCAACAATATTTCTCTTCTGTGTCATTCTCATACGTTGTTTATGTCCAGTGCTTCCAGGTTCTACATCAGAGCGGCAACTCAAGCTGGCCAATAATGAGTCGGCGCTCGGACGTAAACACCGAAGCCTTCACTGTGCTTACTGCATCAACTACGTAAGGATAATGACAGGGAAGAGAAGAGATTGTTGAATAAAGTCGTTATTTTTGTTTTGTTTTTGCGCACAAAAAGTATTGTCATCGTTTCATAAAATGAAGGTTGAACCACTGCAGTCACGTCGACTGTTTTAACGATGTCTTTGGTAACCTTTCTGGACCTTGAAAGTGGTGATTATATTGTTGTCTATGGCCGAGTCATATACCTCTCGGATTTCATCAAAAATATCTTAATTTGTGTTCCGAAGATGAACTTACGGGTGTGGAACGACATGAGGGTGAGTAATTAATGACAGAATGTTCATTTTTGGGTGAACTAAGCCTTTAAATGACATGATGTTACACACTCCTGTACAGTAGGTGGCGGTATGCACCTAAAAGTTGTTTGCAAAATTCGCCATTAATCAAGAGAAGAAGAAAAAGGAAAGGAAAAAAGTGCTGGTCACGTGATCTCTAAGAGGGTGGGGCTAATGTTTTTTCGAGGAGTTCTTGGTGAGTTGACGGATAAAAACAAAAATATCGAGCAAAAGCAGCTGTATATATTACTTGTCTTTCATTTTAGTACGAGCATATCTGCAACGTCAGTTTATTTGCGCAACGTTTTGATCATTTTTCATGACTATGGCTCATTGTGCAGCGCATCTTGTGTTATTGTTGAGTGTTAGCAAGCTAACCTGCTGTACTCACTGTACAATGAGAACCGTAGAGAGTGTATTTACATCTCTTTAATTACAAATCATTGGTTATTTCATGCTTTAGTCATCAGTATAGTCATAGTTTTGTAAAGAACTTCATTTAGTCTTTAAAAATAGAGCAGAGTCCTTACACTTAGTTAAAATACATCGAGGATAATCTGACGATGGACATAATCTTGTTGCATCTTCAATTTCTAGCTCGAAAAACATGGACCAAAAGATTCCATACGATGACTATCAACTGCCAGTAGTGTTTCTTCCATCCTATGAGAGCCCCCCTGCATGGATCCCTCCACAAGAGGTGCTTCAACACTACTAATGCATGTTTTCAACTTTTATTTTGTGATCATATTGACCTAATTTTTTTTTTTCTTCCTTATAATCAGAGGATACATCACCCTGACTATAACAATGAGCTCACTCATTTCCTACCTCGCACTATAGTCTTAAAAAAGCCCCCTGGAGCACAACTGGGCTTCAATATCCGTGGAGGAAAGGCCTCGCAACTTGGTATATTTATTTCAAAGGTGAGTTGTCAATTAAAACCTTATTTGTTTATCAGAAGAACTGCTTTCATCATCATGTTGGTCTTGTTCAAAATGTTTTGGCAGGTGGTCCCAGATTCAGATGCACATAGGGCAGGACTACAAGAGGGTGATCAGGTGCTTTCTGTCAATGATGTGGACTTTCAAGACATTGAGCATTCAAGGGTAAGACTTGATATGTCTGTCCAAGAGACAGGAACACACAGGATATCTCCTTCTCTAAACAGAATTAGTGTGTTCTTGATTTCTCCTAGGCTGTGGAGATTTTAAAGACCGCAAGAGAGATTTTGATGAAGGTCCGATACTTCCCTTATAGTGAGTTATATTCATCCTTCCCTTGAGATACAAACTTGATGTTTTCAATACGCCCCTGTTGTGAATTCCTTTCTTTCTATTCTAGGTATATATAGTTTAGCCTATTTTAATTTAGATACTGCAGTTAACTGATTCAATTGGAGTACCTGACATAAATTTATGTTCTGCATCTGTTTTTCTAGATTACCAGCGGCAGAAGGAGAGGACTGTACACTAGGTGGCAGAGCTGACCATCATGACTGAAGCAGCTGATGAGGCGTTGGTGTGTCAGCGAAACATTCATCTTCTCTGCATCATCTTCCTCCTACTAACGATTGTCTCTGACTAAAATACTGCTCAAAGAAATCATCTTCAATCACTTCAGAACATGCCTGATGATTCAAAGCTTCTTCACCCATATTGGAGGTTTTCAGGCATCTGTTTTTTGAGCTGTGCAAGTTTTGAATGCAGCTGGTAACATTTCCAGATTCTTTCCTCCCTGTCTTTTCTCTCATCCCATTCCTCTGGGAAAATAAGCATATTTTATGGGATATGTCATGCATATAAAAAGAAAACATGGCAGAAGTGTTATTTATTGAATAACTATATACTGTTATAGGGCAAAGGGTACATGAATAAATTATGATCTGCTATTATAATATCACTTAGAGGCATTAGTTGAATGACGCTAATATTAATGTCTAATATATCAAATTCTTTATTTTATCAACTTTGTCTTTTTTTGTGATTACATTTCAATTGTGCATTCTGAGGCAAAGCACTTTTTTGTTTAATAATTGAATCAACTGATGTCCTGCTGATAAACACATTGCTACTGACTAATTAATTGTCATTAAATCAGTATGCTCATGCAAAAAGTGCTGTTCATGTGCAAATACTTGAGCTCATTTTTTAAATAAACATGTATGGAGAAAAAGCTCAGAAAGTGTGGGTGGGGGTGGGATGTAAAGTGAATATATTCTCTGATCTGGTAACTAAATGTTAATAGCTAAATGTTAATATTTGTGACCCTGGACCACAAAACCAGTCATAAGGGTCATTTTATTTCTGAATAAATAAGCTTTCCATTAATGTATGGTTTGTTATGATAGGACAATATTTGGCCGAGATACAACTATTTGAATATCTGGAATCTGAGGGTGCAAAAAAATCAAAATATTGACAAAATCTCCTTTA
The DNA here is from genome assembly GCA_039654765.1 of Mylopharyngodon piceus. Lineage (NCBI taxonomy): Eukaryota > Metazoa > Chordata > Actinopteri > Cypriniformes > Xenocyprididae > Mylopharyngodon > Mylopharyngodon piceus. The sequence goes on from CM077439.1 coordinate 7,763,566, forward strand.
AAGATGTCCAAATGAAGTCCTTAGCAATGCAGATCCACCACAGAAATACATTTTTGATATATTTATGGTAGGAAATTTACAAAATATCTTCATGGAACATGATCTTTACTTAATATCCTAATGATTTTTGGCATAAAAGAAAAATTGATAATTTTGACCCATACAATGTATTGTTGGCTATTGCTACAAATATACTTGTGCGACTTATGACTAGTCCAGGGTCACATATTGTATCAACTAGTGGTACTATGAATATTAAGTAATATATAAAAATATAAAATAAGTCCTATTAAAATTCAACCAATTTATTGAATTACATTATTTTATTACACAAAATTCAAGTGTACCTTGTCACTGGAACTCAATGGAACAGAAGGATGTTTATAAGCAAATATAACTACTGGTAATATGAACTACTATTGTGCAGTGCTAATAATAAACCTACCATATTGTAACATTCTTATTAGACGGGAAAAAAAAAAAAAAAAAATCTTCAAAAGACATTTTTGAACATAATTTATTTAAAAACTTAAAAGTATAAAACAATATTACCCTTTAGTGAGTTAGGACTTCATATATATGAAATTCAAGTTCTTAAATGTACATATCCATCCATCCATCATCAGAAAGAAAAATATGTCATAAATCTGGGTATCTTTGCAACCTATAGTGCAAATGTCTGCATGGATCCACTGGTATCACATTGTTGTTAACATGCCATTTTCTTTCACGTTCAAGGGCCAAATACATACATATTTGAGAAGTACAGAACAGCTCTATCATTGCATTTCTCTGCCTTCTGTTTACCTCTGCCTGTTACAGGCAGATGAACTAATACCACTTCAAGTAATAAATCTTGAGGTAATACCACATTGTGTCTTGGACTGCTTTGGTCATATTATAAGGCCATTACACACAGGTTTTCTTTCATGGTTGCTTGGTGTCAGTCATTTAAATACACACATGCCAATACAGACACAGCTCTCTGAAAAGGCACAGACACAAATACACAAACATAAAAAGGATGACATTGCAAGGAACCTTTCCCCTACCATGGAGATTTAAAATAAGGATTAAACATGTTTGACTATATTCAAAAAGAAACAATCTATTCCCCTGCATGTCAATAACAATTTAGGTGTCACTTCATCAAAACCATTTAGTAATAAATTACAGAAGCAAAAAAAACAACAAAGAATAAACCACCTTCAAAAGGCTTTCAAATTAAATTAAGAAGCAGAACTGCATAGTATTTTCCCTTGTTCAAGTAAGCACCATTATGTCACATGTGATGCCCTTAAGAAACCCAGACATCAATAAAGGAATGTTTAGCACAGTGATTGTAAACCCTTACTCTGTGAGCGGGAGGGAGAAATGCTTAAATCAATAAGTGGGGTGAGAGTTAAGAGACTGACCCTGTGACATGGACCAGAGTTAAAAACTATCCGTTTAGATGTCGCCTTTTCTTTGGGCCGTTTTAGCTGCTGTCCTCGTTCTCTTGAACATCCCTGGATGAGCTCTCATCCACGTTCTCGAGCGAGTCTCCACGCTGGATGGACAGCTTTGCTGGATCCATCATGGGCAGTTCACTCTGTATGGGGTACAGCCACGGCTTATGATCGGGAGAATTTGCTGCTTTCCATGCAGGGTAGCTCTGACCGGCTTTATGAACGCTTCTTAAGACCTGTGGAATGACAGAAGTGGGTGAGGGAGTGGCACGAGTATCAACGGAAGTGACACTGAACTTTGCTCGTTTTTCAGTCTTGTGTAACCCAAACAATGAAGTGGAATCCAGTTGAACCTCATTTTCAGGCTGAGCAATGACTCAAATTGCAGTAGGTCTTTTTGCTCAAGCATAGTTATAAATAAACAGTGTTTCTGGGTCTTCAGAATGTTTGGCAGGGTAACTAAAAGGTAATGAGGTGTTATTTTGTTAAACAACATTACTAAACAGGAAACAACCCACTTAAAGGGTTAGTTCACCCAAAAATGAAAATTCCGTCATTAATTACTCACCCTCATGTCGTTCCACACCCTTAAGACCTTCGTTCATCTTCGGAACACAAATTAAGATATTTTTGATAAAATCCGATGGCTCAGTGAGGCCTTCACTGACAGCAAGATAATTAACACTTTCAGATGCCCAGAAAGCTACTAAAGATATATTTAAAACAGATCATGTGACTACAGTTGTTCAACCTTCATGTTATGAAGTGACGAGAATACTTTTTGTGCGCCAAAAAAACTAAATGACGACTTTATTTAACAATATCTAGTGATGGGTGATTTCAAAACACTGCTTCATGAAGCTTTACGAATCTTTTGTTTCGAATCGGTAGTTCGGAGCGCGTATCAAACTGCCAAAGTCACGTGATTTCAGTAAACAAGGCTTCGTTACATCATAAGTGTTTCGAAATTTTAATGGTTCACTTGACTTTGGCAGTTTGATACACACTCTGAACCACTGATTCGAAACAAAAGATTCATAAAGCTTCGAAGCTTCATGAAGCAGTGTTTTGAAATCGCCCATCACTAGATATTGTTGAATAAAGTCGTCATTTTGTTTTTTTTTTTTGGCGCACAAAAAGTATTCTCGTCGCTTCATAACATTAAGGTTGAACCACTGTAGTCACATGAACTGTTTTAAATGTCTTTAGTAGCTTTCTGGGCATCTGAAAGTGTTAATTATCTTGCTGTCAATGGAGGCCTCACTGAGCCATCGGATTTTATCAAAAATATCTTAATTTGTGTTCCGAAGATGAACAAAGGTCTTAAGGGTGTGGAACGACATGAGGGTGAGTAATTAATGACAGAATTTTCATTTTTGGGTGAACTAACCCTTTTAGTGTCCACAAATAATCAAAAAAATCCTCCTCCTCCTCCTCCTTTTAGACAAGTAACATGGTTGTACCATGTTCCTTCTACATGGTTACAAATATAAATGCTTTTCTATTGAACTTCCCATTCATTATTTCAATATTCATCAAAGAATCCTGGAAAAAAACTATCACAGTTTCCACAAAAATATGAAGCAGCACAACTGTTTTCAATATTGATAAGAAATGTTTCTTGAGCAGCAAATTATCATATTAGAATGATTTCTGAAGGATCATGTGACACTGAAGACTGGAGTAATGATGCTGAAAATTCAGCTTTGCCATCACAAGAATACATTACATTTTAAAAATAATATTAAAACAGTTTCACAATAGTACTGTATTATCAAATAAATGGAGCCTTGGTGAGCATTAGAGACTTATTTCACAAACATTTGAGTATATGCGTGATGTTAATAAAATCAATGGTCAGTGGAAAGACAAACACCTCAGTTTTCAATAATAGAGTATAACACACCAAGTGTGATGTATAGACCATGTTATCAGTGTGCCCTTTGGACAGAGATACTGTCTGGTAACACTGCAAACAGCCCAACCATATGCTGTAATTCCACACAAGACTATGAAACGAACAGCAAAAAAGCCACAATTCAAAGCAAGACTGACTTCTTGTTCTTAATCAGAAGAACATTTTCACCCTAGTTATCTTTAGATATCAATCTGAACACTTGATGAGGGCTGAAGCATTATTAAAGGCGTTTCTAAAAAGTGTAAAGTCTAATTGTGGCAGTCATAATCACAAATGATTAATAAAGAAAAGAGATTTGCATTTAATAGGAGCCTAAGCAGCGCACACTTCTGTAAATAAAAAAAAAAAAAAAAAAATGACTGTAGTCATGCAGCCTACAGACAGAACAAGATAAACAAGTTTCAATTTGGCACAGCAAGTGCTGCGTGAGCGTCTTCAGTACAAGATCTTCCAGTAGGTTACCATGGTAACAATTATGATTTCACAAACCTTAAACACAGACCCACATACAAAGATACTCGCATCCAGAAACAGTAGTAAGTGACTAAACATGTTTGCTTACTTTTGGAGCCAGGACCTGAGATGCTTTGTTGACAACCCACTTTGGAAGAGACCCTAAAAGATTTAAAAAAAAAAAAACAGGTAATAAAATTAAAGTCTTACAATGTAAATGAATGACAGGTAACATTTCGAAAGGAGCAGCGAATCATACCTCTGGGATCAGCTTGTGAGAGGTATGTGAAAGTACAGCTGTTGGGCCCCGTTGGTTTGATCAAGTAACCCGTCAGAAGGGAAACGGCCCTTACCAGATCCTTTCGTGGGGGATATTTCTAAAATGAAAGCCAAGTTTTATTAAAGTATTCATATTTTTTTTAAAATGTACATATTAATACATTATATTATTTATTATAATAAAATAATGAGTATAATATTTAATGTTACAATATTTTCTCCTACATTGATGTGAATTTGGATTGGTGAAAACAGTCATTATTTTTGCAATTCCATTTGGTACCACTAGTGGTGCAGACTACACATTTAACCTTTAAAGGGATAGTTCACCCAAAAATGAAAACTCAAGTCATCATTTTCTCGCCCTCAAGTAGTTCCAAACCTGTATGAATTTCTTTGTTCTGCTGTACGCAAAGGAAGATATTTGGAAGAACGACTGTAACCAAGCAGATCTCGCCCACCATTTACTTTCATAGTATGTTTTTTTTCCTACTATTGTAGTCAATGGGGGGTGAGATTTGCTTGGTTACAGTCGTTCTTCCAAATATCTTCCTTTGTGTTCAGCAGAAAAAAGAAATTTATACAGATTTGGAACAACTTGAGGGCGAGTAAATGACAGAATTTTCATTTTAGGGTGAACTATCCCTTTAAGTAAATCTGATATTTCCAGCCCTCTAGCTTTATATAGACATTCATTAATAGAAGGTGTAAGTAAATAAAAGACATACCGGATGTTTCACTGAGAAGTTAATGATCACATACTCATTTTCAGACGCCTGCCATGAGCGCAGAGTCACAACATCTCTGTTCTTCAAGGGTTTCGGACAAAGCCCTGTGAATAAAAGAAAAAATTTATATGACATGTAGGCCCATAAACAGACACAACTTCACTGTCTGTGACAGAAAAAGAGGAACAAAATAATCTTGGTGTTGACTATAAATACACACAAAAACATGGTCACAGGAGGCTTATCTTTAGCCCTGCCATGTGATAAGCCACTGCACTGAAGCAGTCACATTGTTAGGTGAACTACCACTGAGACTAACAAAAGCCCAAAATAACTACTATAATAACCATAAGACTTGAATAACTCTCAAAAATGTCTTAAAAGATTACATGACTCACATGAATAGTAGCCCACATCAGCATTGGGAGCCAGACGAGCGATGTCAAAACTCTCAAGCATCGTAGGGTCCCAAGACTTCCGGTACTGACTGTCATGAAGCACATCATACATGGTGGCAGCCGATACATCCTTTATGTTCATTCTACACTGTATTGGAAACAAACACATTTGCATTAGTGTTGTTATGGCAGCAGTACACACAGGACTAGACATGTAAATTAAACTGAAATAATAGAAAGAAAAAAAAAAAAAAAAAAGATTGTGATCTACTGGGGGTTCATACAGATTTCATAACTACTATTAAATCACGCCTAACCGTTAAGCATTTCATGATGTAGTAAAATTAATGTTCCTGATAAAATGTTCTGGTGTAAAGTTTGAAACCACTGGTTTAAATGATTTTAAAATGTAACATTGACACCATAACTTTTCAAGATAAATCAAAACAATATATTGTCATACACACATATCATAATAGTTAAATGTAGGCAAACATCTTACCTTGATTTTGTGCACTTTTGCTAAGTTCCCTTTGTTGCTTGTAGAAGTAGATAAAGGGGCCACTTCGACCGAGACCTCCATGTCATTCTTATCATACTTGTTGAGCCAATTCTCGGTAGACAAGCATTGTCTTTTGAACTCATTAAACATGGATTCATCTGGAATGATTCCCGAACCGCGAGACATACCTGAAACAATAATTTCACCAATACTTTTCACCGCGAGAAATACAGATCTTCCACCAAGGCTCAATACTTTGTTCTGTTCGCTAAAGATGATGCGCAGTTATTGTAGTCACAGATTAACATTTCAAGCTCGACAAGATTTTTCTCTCAAATTCCTTACCTGGCGTCAACGCTTGTGCGTGGAAAAATCTCGTCACCACTTCCGGGAGTAGAACAGGTGTATTACAAAACTGCAAAGTGCGCAGCTAGTCAGTCAGCTCTGAACGACAGTGATTTAACACACTGACATGAGCTTGTTTTATAACCAATGGCTTTTATGTACTCAAGTGAGAACTGTTGACAAACTGGTACAAACTGGGTGTATCGGACCGCCCATTTTGATTGGTCATTCATTCAGGTGCGGGTCCTGTGGTCTCTGCTCCTGCACTGATTTGCATGATTAATTCATAACGGAATCCCTAAAACGAGCTGTGAACTCCGCCTTGTGTTCACGACCGAAACCCTTCAAATCACCGGCACATCATTCAACAGGCTTGCGCAGTGTGTCATCAATAATAAACGGAATTTCATGGCTGTTTCTGTTCTTTGTGTTGTATATAGATTATGTGGTACCAACAACTGGGCCAAAGAGGACTTAAGAGTTTAAAAATATGACAGCGTTTCATAAGATTATTTAACATTTTGCTTACTACGCAGTATAAATAAATATTCTTATAGGCCTATATATGGGTTAAAACACAATACTGGTCTTCTAATGAAGAATTATATTAATTCTTCACAAATAAAAAGGTTAAACTTGCAGATAGTACTGGTGTTTTGTTTGATAATGATTATAGGCTATATATAGGCCTAGGCTATATACACACACACAAAGAGGAACATATTGTTTGAACTAAACATTTACTAACAACAGTTTCTGTATGCATGTTTTGATGAAAATAAAATAAAATAAAAAACAATTGGAAATGTATATAAAACTATAGTAAACTTTTTAAAGTTTACTATTTAGCTTGTAAATTAGGTTTGTTTTTTTTTGTTTTTTTGGTCTATTATTAATGTTAATATTCAGTGTTGGGGTAATACATTACAAGTAACTTGAGTTACATAATCAGATTACTTTTTTCAAGGAACTAGTAAAGTAACACATTACTTTTACATTTACAACAAAATATCTGAGTTACTTTTTCAAATAAGTAACGCAAGTAAGTTTTCCATTGTATTGACTGACAGCTTTTCTGTCTCCATGTTGAAAGAAATTATATACGGAGCCCCGCACATGACATACAAGAAAAAAAATTAAATCGTGCACACGATTTACTAAAATGTGTGCACAATTTACTAATTTGTTCCCTCGATTTACTAAATCGTGCGCAGGACTTACTAATTCGTTCCGTCAATTTACTAAATCGTGCACACGATTTATAAATTGAGGGAACGAAATAGTAAATCGTGCACACGTTTTAGTAAATCGAGGGAACGAATTAATAAATCGTGCGTATGATTTAGCCTACTAGCTATTTTTTTCCTGCATGTCATGTCTGGGGCTCCGTAATTATAGGCTTGTTCGAGATGCATCGGCGCTGCGCAGACCGATCGGCGCAAAGTACCGCGAGAGTGTTTAGAGAGCATACGAATCCTTATGCTTTCGAATCGCTCTCGCGGTACTTTGATGTCATACGCCGATCGGCCTGCGCAGCGCCGATGCATCTCGGACAAGCCTCATGACTAATGCTGCCTTCACGTGCTCTCGGAATTATTGTAAATACGAGTTTCCTAGGTAAAAAATTGCACATGAACGCCCTCTCATGTCGAAACTTGAATGTGATGAGCTCGTAATCACGACTTCAGAAGTGGGAATTATCAAATTTCCTATAGCACGTGAAGGCAGCTTAAGTGCAGAGGCATTGTGTATAAACATGACTGTTATCGTAGTTCTAGACTAAATGTGAGCATTTACTCATCTCATTTGCATGCAAACTGATTAAGTATTCATCAAAATTAATAAAAACAAACAAGCAAGCCCAGTAAATGTAAAAGTTTGTACGTCATAAACTAAAAGTAACGCAAAAGTAATGTAACGCATTACTTTCCACAAAAAGTAACTAACGCAATTAGTTACTTTTTAGGGAGTAACGCAATATTGTAATGCATTACTTTTAAAAGTAACTTTCTCCAACACTGTTAATATTAATTGATGTACATCAATATTTAGAAGGCAAGGTGTCTCCTTGATGTATTGTAAAATTTAGAGGGGCTCAGTGAGTAAATTAGCCTGCAAATTAATTTGTTGCCATTGCATATAGGTGCGATCAACAAGTAATCCATGAAAGTTACTGTATATAATGATTGTGTAATTATATTATGTATCAAGTCAGTTTCTAATATCCCACACTATGTGTAAGCAGGACAAACAGCAAATCTGGTGAAATATCTTTTATTCATGTGATACATTTTGGTGTCTCTTTAACCTTCCATTTTTTTACAGCATATAATAATAGTACTTTGTCACACAAACTTTGCTAAACACTAGTAGACAGCGTATTTCAAACAGACCAACACACTTCAGAATAGCACACAACTGAGTATTCAGTCAGTGACACGTGATAGAGCTGTTCAGGAGGGTTTTCACTCTTATTTATTTTGATTTCTACATATCAAACCATATTAAATGTTAATGTTTAAAACACACTTGATGCCCTTTTTAAGTCTTAGTGATGAAAGGATTTGTCGGTTTACAGTTGAATGAGAGGAAAAGCGACAGTGCTGGGGGGGGTTCGGTGATACCTCTCCAGCAAATAAAAGCCCATTCAAGCTATACTGTTGAAACCCAGCATTACAGATGGGGCGTGAAAGTCTTTAATAGTGGCACGATAGTGACACGACTAGGTCTTTGTGATACAGTAGCCAGGCAGAAATGCAAATTATACATCAAACTTTGATTCCCACACATTGCTAACTGCCATTCCCTTCAAGCATACAACACATTGTATCACTAACTAGTGAGATAATAAATAAACACATGAAACCAACAGTCTTACGACGAGCAATACCAAGACGTGTCTGTACACTAAGCAATAGCCGTGTTGAAGGAAGAAATCTAAATGTCCTGTTTAACAAAACCTCATTAGCTCTATGCAGTTAATAGGCTCGAGCAAACCACAGCGTTGTGGCCTGATTTGGTGCACCATGACAACAAAACAAGCAAGGCATTTTGTGTTAAACGGTCTCTAAACTGCATGCTGTTCCTACACTTGCGCAGCAAAAACAAGGCAGAAAATGAGCAGAATTAGTGTGAATTGCTGATGCTTTCCATATCCAAGCTCAGAGCGACGTGTTACGATAGTTGCGTTAGTACATACACGTTTTTACAATTAACGTTAGCTTTTGTGACTACAGTCGTGGATAAGTCATTAAATATCTAAGGTTTTGAATTTTAACAAAATTAAATAGGAATTTTCCCTTTTCTAAGAATGTTACATTCTACTTCCATGCAACCCTCCAAAGATTCCAGTATAAAATTAGCCTGGCCAGAATGAGGCTTGTCGCAAACAAAACTGCTAATTTATTTTGGCCATACTTGTATATTTCCTGAAACAAAACAACCTTTAAATGATATCTGGTCCCTAATACCATATTTAAACATGAAAACGTCCAATTATACAGAATATTGTGTTCATGGTGATATTTCACGACAATAATTTCGAAATTGAAGAGACCTTCTGTATCTTTCTTTTAAATAACTTCTGCCAAAAACACAAAACAAAATAGTGTAATGTTCATGTAAAAAAAAAAAATTAAAAATCATATGAATCAGTAACAGCCTCTCAGTTCAATAATGTCAAGTTCTTCCTCCAGTGAAATTAAAAAAGAAGGCAAAAAAGGCTTAAAATCATGACATCAGCCAGCTCTGAAACTTCACAACGACTATGATGGCACTGATGTGTGAAAACTTAAGAGCATATGAGCTTTTGTCAGTCTGCAATCTCATATAATGCCATGCAGCCAGAACAGATGAGAATCTGAATGGTTTTAGCATTTAATCTATGCTGTGATTTTACTTTTTTCATTATTAATATAATGTATTTTTGGAATCCATTTTAATACAGAGTAATAGCACATCCACAAGGTTACTCTGAAAAGTCACTGAGTCGAAGAGAAAGAAAAGGTTCTCCGCTCATGACACCGGGCCGTGAGAGGAGCGAGTGACCACTGAGAGGCAAGCTGTTTGTGTGTGAGGGGGTCGAGTGAGGGGGACGCAGGGCCTGGTGGGGGACGAGGGTGGTTACTAGCACGAGCAGCTGCTCTCAGTAACGGGCAGCTCTGGAGGCTTCTCCAGTTTGATGTCGATCACTGAAAGTTTAGGTTAAGGATCAGTTACTGAGAGACTGGATCATTTGAATAAGCATGTTTTTACCCTTGGATTACTTTTCTTTCATTTCCGTAAGACAAAAACCCTGGCAGACAAGCAGAGTGCTTCTGATCTCTTGCTATCACACTGTTGTGAACAAACTGACTCTGACATTTTATTGGCATATTTACGGTGCATGTGAAGGATACTGTCCTCTTTGCTTTTCTCTGGTGTACTATCCATTCCAGGCAAAGCTGCAGCAACACGACGAAACAGCTAGAAAAAAAAAAAAAAGAAAGTTCATTACTTAAAAACTGCCAAATGTACATAAATCAATGCAGGTTTAATATAATACTAATATATATATATATATATATTTTATTAGGGGAGGCTGGGGCTAGTTTTAACACATTTTACTCCAGTCAACAACACATGTTGACCTTTTGTGAGAATGATTTGTAGCATATTGTCAATATATAGAACAAGCTGTCACAATGCAAGCTGCTATTAAAACTATTATAGGCTTTTCAAGTACATTTAAACAGTAAAACACCTATGCAACAAAACAACTCATGAAACAGCAAAAATAAAGAATAAAAATATCAAACTCTTGTTTTGGCCAAAAGATATTGTAATTAAAGGGTTAGTTCACCCAAAAATGAAAATTGTGTCATTTATTACTCACCCTCATGTTGTTCCACACCCGTTAGACCTTCGTTCATCTTCGGAACAAATAATTAAGATATTTTTGATGAAATCCGAGAGCTCTCTGACCCCTACATAGACAGCAATTTAATTACCACTTTCAAGGCCCAGAAAGTTAGTAAAGAAATCATTAAAATAGTCCATGTGACTGCAGTGGTTCAACCTTAATTTTTTTAAATGACGAGAATACTTTTTGTGTGCAAAAACAAAAGCAAACTTAAACAGCATAGGAAAATGACAGGGAAGACAAGAAATTGTTGAATAAAGTAGTTATTTTTGTTTTGTTTTTGCACACAAAAAGTATTCTCGTCGCTTCATAACATTAAGGTTGAACCACGTAGTCACATGGACTATTTTAACGATGTCTTTACTACCTTTCTGGGCCTTGACAGTGGTAATTAAATTGCTGTCTACAGGGAGGTCATAAACACCTCAGATTTCATCAAAAATATATTCATTTGAGTTCCGAAGATGAACGAAGGTCTTACGGATTTGGAACGACATGAGAGTGAGTAATTAAAGACAGAATTTTCATTTTTGGGTGAACTAACCTTTTAAGTGGTAAAAAATTACAATATATGAAATATAAGAGAAACTTAATAAAATACTCAAAATATAACTCACCCAACCAGTATTACAAAAATATTACACTGAAATGCAGGTTTTGACAACAAAATTATCAAAAGTAAAAAAAAAAAAAAAAAAAAAAAAAAAAAAAAAAAATGAAAGTTACTGAAAAAATGTAATGTAACTGAAAAGTAAGTCCATCAAAATATGCTTCAGCGATAAAGGACTCTGGAAAGAGGGGCATAAAGGAGGATCTTCAGCCATTTACAAAAACTTAGTCTGGAGTGGCCAGTGTAGATAACGGTCCAAGCGATTTTTAAAATGGACACGTTTTCCACCGACCACAGGATTGATTTTGTAAAGTTTGTTTCTATTACACTGATCCCATTCAGCTTGCCATTTCTTGAGGATATAAGTGTTTCTAATAGTTTTGAGGTATGAAGGTGGAATTGGGCATTTTTTGAGCTCTGAAGATGAAGCCTCCTTTGCCGCAGCATCTGCTTTCTCATTCCCTGGAATTCCACAATGCTCTGGTACTCAACAAAAAGGGATTTTAAAATTCTGTATGATCAATGTAGATAACAGTTGTGCTGCTTAATATTTTCGTTGTATCAGGATTCTTTGATGAATAGCAGGTTCAAAAGAACAGCAATTATTTGAAATCTTTTGTAAAACTGCAAACGTTCAAATCACTTTTGATCAATTTAATGCATTCTTGCTGAATTAAAGTATTAATTTCTTTCAAAACCCCAAACTTTTGAACAGTAGTGTGGCTCTTAAGACAACTTCCTCATGTGCAACTAGCCCCAGTCTCTCCTATTTAAAACAAATTATAACTCCCAGTGGGTAGAGAGGTAAAAAAAAAGAGTTCATTTCTGATGACACTAGCATTAAAAATGTTACAACATGATCCACTAATTCTGACAATAAAAAGCAATACCATATGCTATTAAAAAGCACAATGCACAAATGAAATGTCTACATCAAGTCTGTGAATTGCTAAAACACAGCACATAGAGAAAAATCATTCTAGCGATGCTTGGCCAACATGCAAAAGACATCTGTGACAGTACATGAGGAGCACTTCAAGCAAACAAAACAAAAACACAAAAGAGCAGCCCAATAGCACAGGACACCTGTGAATGTGAGGCGGGGGCAGAATGGCTAATGATGGGCGAGGCAGAGAAAGATAGAAACCAAAGGAAGCAGAAGATAGAGTGGTGGAGGGAAGGTGGGGCTGGGCGGTCCTCATTTCTCAGTGATTCTACCTGTTTGACATTGTAGCCAGTCTTTGCGCTGGTTTCAATGAACATGACATTCAGTTCCTTAGCCCTCTGCTCTCCCTCCTCTGTGGTAATCTGTCTGCTCGGCCGGAGCAGGGAGGGGAAAGGAAAGAAATACAGACAGACAAAAGAAATGCATCAAGAAGAAGAGAGAGACAGAGACTGGCTAAAGTTCACATTAGTAATAGGGGAAAAAAGAGGAATTAGTGTTTTGATAGGACCCCAACATAGGTTGAAGAGTTGAGAAATGGCTGAAATCGTAATGTTGAAAAGAGATCACTGCACTGCAGTTCAACAAAAGGCCATTCACAGGGAACACATTTGTTACTCGAGGACAATCTACAACAAAAATAAACACCCTGTCAAGGGAAGTGATGACAATGTCACTGGCACTTTGGTCACTGAAATATCCCTTGTTTATTTTCAGCTTAAAGAGTTCATCCATAAATGAAGATTTTGTCATCATTTACTCACCCTCATGTCATTTAAAGGGTTAGCTCACCAAATATGAAATTTCTGTCATTAATTACTCACCCTCATGTCATTCTACATCCGTAAGGCCATAATTACCACATTCAAGGTCCAGAAAAGTAGTAAAGACATTGTTAAAATAAGTATTCTCGTCACTTCATAACATTAAGGTTGAACCACTGTAGTCACATGGACTATGAATGGGGTAATTATGTTGCTCTATGGGGGATAAAAAAAACCTCTCGGATTTCATCAAAAATATCTTAATTTGTGTTCCGAAGATGAACGAAGGTCTTACGGGTGTGGAACGACATGAGGGTGAGTAATTAATGGCAGAAATTTCATTTATGGGTCAACTAACCCTTTAAATCCTGTTTGACAATCTTCTTCTGCAGAACACAAAAAGAGTTACATAGAAGAATGTCCAAGCTGCTCCTTTCCATCCACTTATATAGTATAGTAAAAATTCATTTTGCTAAACATCTCCTTTTCCAAGGAAGAAAAAAATAGTCATACATATTTGGAATGAAACAAGGGTGATAAATGACAGAAATTTCAGTTTTTTGAGTGAACTATCCCTTTGTCTCTAGACCGCATCGGTGGCATTCTTTCAAATTGATCAACTTCCCACAGACAATAATTTTGACTTTGTAAGAATTACAGAACAGCTCCATGTATACAGTGCTTTACAAATAGTTATGCCCAGACCAAGACAGAGTCTGTGGACTTTTGACATTTTTTTAACTGATTTGAGGGACATCGAATGGTACAATGAAAATCTGCAGAGCTTTTTGCTGAATTCTGTGGTGACAGAAACCATGTGGGTGTTATGTCACAATCCTTCCATGTTACTTTGTGGTATCCTTGGGCAATTAACAACTGACAGGCTTGGTATGTGATTCTATTACAAAAAAAAAAAAAAAATGCGCATTTGAAATTCAGTAATTCCTGCACAAGTTTCGACTGAAGGTTCAAGATTGTCACGCAAATTCATGGCGTTGACCAAGAGAAAGCTGCTTGGTTTAAAAGTGACCTCTGTGTAAGCGGTACTCCATGCTGGACCTTTTTTTGCTCACAAAATTTTGCACATTTGTTTGCTAGGATTCTACTGTAATTGTGTATTTAGCTCATTTTTACAATGTGAGGATAGTCTCAAAATCATTTTCTGTGGAAATCGACAATATGTCACAGATTCTGTTATATAAGTTAAAACCCTTAGGTCTACGCTACAGCTGTTTCATGTCACCCACCTGTTTGACGTTATAACCAGCTTTGGCGCTGGTCTCTATGTACATCACACCCAGTTCCCGGGCTTTTTTCTCTGCTGCCTCTACTGACACTTGCCTGCCATAGTCCATAGTTGAGGTGTGGACACAGTTCAAATTAGAATGGATATGAAAAACAAAAGTAGTAATGGGAAATCAAAAATAAAACCAACACAAGAGAAAATATGACCGAACAGAAAAGCAACAATGGCACAAATTATTCAACATAACACTCAAATTAATAAGGAGAAAACTGAACACAAAAATAACACATAGTGAAGGGCTTAAAACGTGATGTCTGAGGGATGAACAAAAGATGTGTTTATCAAACTCCTCAAAATTACTTTACCTTTTATCAGCCAAGTCTGTCTTGTTGCCAACCAACATGATGATGACATCACTTCCTCTCTCTGTTCTGACATCATCTATCCACTTTGAGGTTTGCTGGAAGGAGTTGAGATCTGAAGAACAGATGGGAAAATGTTAGACATGAACTTATTAAAGAGGAAAAATGTCTCTTGTGATCGGTTGGAACTGATTTCGTTGATTAATTGAAAATCCAAAATTGGCAGTGGTCAAACCACACTTAATTCACTTCAAAGCTGAGCTTTCTTAGAAGAAAGTGTGCAAGCAGACTGTTAGTATGAAGTTCAACAAAACAGAGGACGGTTAAGTTAAAGCACAAGTAATTTTGATGCTCAGCTTGCTCAGTAACAGCAGATCAATGTTAAAAGAAAAGCATGTTCGATCTACTTTTCATTTAATCTGAATTAATAAAAATAACTGTTCCCAAGCAACCATACTAAGATGAACTGCCATGACCTAGAAGCAGCTGCTGAATCGTGATAACTGTGCCCTGAGGGCTTAAATCCCTGCTGACCCAAAGAGTGAGGCTCGGACTCACTGGTGATGTCATATACCACCACAGCAATAGTGGAGTCTCGGATGTAGCTGGGAATGAGGCTGCGGAAGCGCTCCTGCCCTGCAGTGTCCCATAGCTGGAGCCGAACCTGAGGGACCAGCAAACCGTGGTGTGCAAAGAAAACAGGGGAAAGAGAAAGGTAGAACAGAGAAAAGAAAAGGTATAAGGAGAGGATAGGGCAAGGGAGCAGGGTTAGAAGAAAAGGACAACATCAAAGAAGAACAACATGAAGGAAAAGGAGAAATGCACCTACAGAAGTGACCAATTTTTGCTTCTGTGCTTATAGTTCATAACCTTTTAGGAAATAGTAACATAAGAATGATTTTAGAGACCATCTGAAGGCATTTCTCCATTCCTGCTCTCTGAATGACGCTGCTTTCTGCAAGATGCTTTGCAAATGGCACTCCGTATGCACAAGTATTGCTGGACATGTTTTCAGTCTAAACCACATACTTTATGGTTTTGATATATTTGTAAAAGCCCAAATTGTACTCATAAAGACCCAAAAATTTAAATTTTGTTACTATTTACTCACCCTTATGTTGTTCAATACATGTATTCCAAAACAACACTGGACCCACATTGACTTACATTGTATTTAAAAAAAACAAAACACACACAAAAAGACATTTTTTTCAAAATATCTTCTTTTGTGTTTAATACAATAACACACAATACAAATTAATTTTATCTAAAATTGCTTTCCTGCAGACAAGTTATAATACAAACTAACTCTAAATTATCTCTGCTCAGGTGTAAAAACTATACTAAAAAGATATCCCTTCAAACATCAGATTTCAGGGAAAATTTAATATGCAGTGGAGGAGAACTCCATAATCGGGGAGCAACTACAGAAAAAGCCCAATCAGTCTTTTATTTTAATCATGGTTTAGGAACAAAAGGGCTTTTCATATTTGAAATAGTTAACCCTGGGTCATTCCAAACCCCGGGTAAACGAAATCCTGGGTTATCTTGCTTCACGTTTCACACTGCTCATAATTTACCCAGGGTTACAATTAATTCTGGACATTCATTAGCGGACGTTTCACACTGTACATTCCTAAACCGTGGGTTACCGTTCTTATTTGCATATTTGCGGCGCCAGTGTTATTGATTGGATAAACGCAGCACGCAACCTGTTTACATAGGCTAGCTCTAGCATTAAGCATCCTCGTATCCCCGACTGTACTATCAAGTTTAATATACTATAAAAGGTAAGAATGAAACGGCCTCTTCTTCAGTCATTTTGTTGCGTTTTCTGTCAGCATTTGACTTTTTCCTCTCAAACGCTGAATATACTGTTTATATACAATGCGCAGCATTTCCATGACTGAATACGAATACGCGATTGGTTGTCTGTTGCTAAGCGTCCGCATCGTTTCACACTGTACAAGTTTGGCACCGCAATGCGGAGTTAACACCTCAAAAGTGGTGCTAACCCTGCTCTGGAGCAGAGTTTCATAACCCTGGGTAAAAAGCGGTGCGAACCCCGCTTCTAAATGTGTGTGAAACGTTCCTTTACCTGGGGTTAAAAGCGGTGTTTAGAACGACGATAACCCGGGGATAAGCGCAGTGTGAAAAGCCCTTAGAATACCATCTTGTTAAATGATCTCAACTGCATTCTGATGACAATTCAAAAGGTCAGCAAAAATAAAAGTCAGAATAAATAAAGTTGTACAAGTTTGGAACAACATGAGGGTGATAAAATTATGACAGAATTTACATTTTTGGTTGAACTATCTCTTCACATTGTTAAAGCGTTTTTTTTTCCCCCCCATCTTACTTTAACTTTACCAGGAATGCTCAAATAAGCCAGCACACTTATAAAGCTACATGAGTGCCATTTACTCAAGCAGTACCCAACTTTGACCCCACCATGTGGTGAAGCAGGAGCACTAGCTACCTACTTGCTATATCATAGACCACCACTGCGGCTGCTGAGTCTCTGATGTAACTGGGAATGAGGCTACGGAAGCGTTCCTGCCCAGCAGTGTCCCACAGCTGTAGCCGAATCTATGACCGTCCATGCAGCACAACAGGCATGGAAGAGAGTGGGGTGAGGTGGACAAAGACACAACCAAACTTAAAAAGGTGAAATCAAAATGAATGACAAACTAATGACATAAGTGTGATGAGCTACAAGCATGCGCGAGGAATTACGCAAATGATAACTGTGATGAATCTGTGACACAGACAGTGAAATCACCTGGGGGACTTCAAATAAATAAAGATGTCATAAGCCCTATTTGGACGTTAGAGAAATTCGTGTTTCACAGGCGTACTTTGTGATTTTATTCCTGTCCGAATCTGCCATGTCTGTGTTTTTCTCACACAACCTCAGTAAAAATTCCAGGGCAAATTACCTACTGTTTTCGGCAAACTCATCTAATCCCATCCGAATGCAAATGTCTGTGATTGCTGATATTGTATTATAGCCTACCAATGCTTCTCCTCATACGTTTTTTGATGTAGCCGAGTTACCGTTTGCGCACCAATCTTTCGCATGCTTCCATTTCATTTTAATATGGATGCATAGACTGTTCATTTTAATATCAATGTCAGGTAAGACACTTGTCTAGATGTCTCTGCTTACTTATGTGGGTTTATTGTAAACAGTCACTTCTATAAACTCATAAGAAGTTTATTTAAATAGTGTTTTAATAATATATTGAAATTATATCAATAGGTAATCCACGTAACGCCCATGTCTAGAAAACACACACTCCCACCTCTGTAATAAACACGGAGATGTTAGTTCCATCCCAATCGGTGAATGAAATCACAGACGTCAGGTGATAAGAATTATCACTCAAACACTGTTTGGAAAACTAGTCCCATCCGAATAGGGCTTTATAGACCTTACAGGTGATAGCAGAAAACGTCAAGGTGAATGACTTGAGCCAGTGTGTGTCAAAACCATCTATTACACTAGTACTAACATTGATAGTCAATGTTTAAACTAAATCATGCTTTATATGAACATGCTATCATTTCATTTAGTCAAAAGGCTTGGACACACAGAGACTCCTTGGAAATTATTCTAGAAATGTGGATCTCCGTCCTACCGTGCGGTCTTCCAAGTACATGGTTTTTGACAGAAAGTCTATACCAATAGTTGCCTATGGAGAGAAACAATGAGTTAACTTGGTGCACATTGTAAAGTACAAGCCATTAAAGGAATATTTCTTGTTTTTTTGTTCTTATCTTCTGTGGAACACAAAATTAGATATTTTGCAGAATACTGCTCTTTTCCTTACAATAAATGCATAGTGACTAGAGGCTGTCAAAAAATAAAACTGGTCCTTATTCACTGAAAATCTAATTTGCTCTCATGCATATTCAAACGTTCTGCAACAAGACAATATCAAATTTGATATCAATGAGACCAAAAGCCATCGATTCTCATGCGTGTCACATGCACACATGTGAACGAGCTGAACACTTGCCGAGCACCAAATGCAAGTACAAATGGGCACTGCAAAGTAAAATAAACATTATTTGCCAGTTGGACGTGTATTAATAAAATAATTTATGGTCTGAGTAGATTTGTAAGAATGATAATCTGATCCTCGCTGACAAGCATGATCAAATCAAACAGAATTTTATGATATACAAAATATTTCTATTTCAAATAAATGCTGTTCTTTTGAACTTCAAATCCTGAAAAAAAGCATCACAGTTTCCACAAAAATATTAAGCAGCACAACATTAATATTAAGAAGAAATGTTTCTTGAGCACCAAATCTGAATACCAGAATGATTTCTGAAGGATCATGTGACACTGAAGACTGGAGTAATGATGCTGAAAATTCAGCTTTGCCATCACAGGAATACATTACATTTTAAAATATATATTAAAATACAAAACAGCTATTTAAATTGTAATAATATTTCATGATGTTACTGTTTTTATTGCATTTTTATTAAATAAATGCTGCCTTGGTGCCATCTTTTAAAAATATTAATACATCTTTTTAATAGTATATTTTTTTGTTTATAAAAATAAATGTAAAACAGTTTCATGGCCAATAAAAACTTTCATTTCAACTGACAAAAATTAATTTTGTACTGTAACTACAGAGTTAGACAGCTGTTAGTCATCATATGCTGTTGTTGTAAGCAAAATGGCAGTGTGACTATTCTACAGAGTATCTCCTTTTGTGTTCCAATGAAAAAAAAAAAAAAAGGTTTGGAACAACATGACAACACAATTTTCATTAATGACTATTTCTTTGAGGAAGTAACCAAACCGACTTGATAACAGCTTTCACAAAGTCAATAATACATTGATATTAAGTTGTATTAGGTAACATGGTGGTAAGCATCGAACATAACATGGTGTTACCTGATAGGTATTATCGAAGCTGTCATACATAAACCTGGTGATAAGTGAAGTTTTGCCCACTGTGGAGAAAAAGAAAAACAACGCATTAGAAATAAGGGCCTCACAGTGAATGCGTCTCAAAACCTAGTGGGATCCCTACATAGACAGCATGTTTGGTGTTCGCATCGAACGCATCAAGTCAAAGATGCTGTCAAGGGAACGGATGCATTGGTCTGCAGGATAATTGTGAACTCTGATCGCTGTGTTGGCAACATGGGTGTCGCCGTCCTGCCTTCCACAGCAACATACCGCATCAATACAGGCTAAGACATGCAGAAACTCTAGTTTACGACAGCTGGCTGATGCTTTTTGCGTCAAATCCACCCATTATGAAACGTAAATCGTGGATGTGACGTGGATGATGTGGCAATTAAACATCCCTGATGTGGTTTATGATCTCATGATCTTGATTGTCACAGCCGGTTAGCTAAAAACAGGCTAACTGCTAACAGCTAGCAACCATCTTCACAGCAGACAGCATTGTTTTATAGATTAAAACATTAATATCCAGTACTAGCACAATATAATTAGCATTTTATGCGTTAAACAACAATGGTGGATGCGATCACATATAAAAGGCCTTGAAAATGGGAGAACTCTATTGTGGCTAAGACCAGACAACACAAACATGCTAATACAAGAATTTGATGGCTTCCCTCGAAGTCTGCATTCAAGAATACATAAACACTAAGAGAAAAGAAACAAAAATACATTTAATTTATCAATTTAAGCATAATCGAGTTGATATTCGGATCGCACATCTTTTTTATATATATAGTTCGTGTACTGCAAGGATGTTCAACGCTACATGCTACACGTTTTCTGTAAATTTTAGTGTATTTTAAGTGCGTGTCGACAAACATATCGGCTCAAACTGTCAAATCATTATTTGCATGTTTATTTGGTAACATCTATCCTTCTGGAGCATCCTTTCACCTGGCCTGTCTATTTCTCTGTCCACGTCTCGCATATCTGAACACTTACCGCTTTGTTCGCCCAAGAAAACCAGCTTAAATTTCCGCAGAGGGTTGCCAAACTCTCCACCACCGGTCGTAGTAGACATATTTATCGAGTATAATAAACAGCAGCTATCTAAATATTACTATTTTCTGTGCGCGGACGAAGGACACTGTACAGTCCAGTGACGGAGTACTGATAGCTGATGATTCCTGAGTGTGACAGCGCCTGTTAGTGGCCAGAGATGGAAACGCAGGACACGCTGTGGCTGTGTTTCAGAACACAGTGCTAAAAAACTGCCTACCTATGCTGTCTAGGTTTGAAAGCGACTATGATGGCCAAAATGCTGTCTTCGTAGGCAGCTGACTAGGTTTTGAGACACAGTCTGTCTACTGTCACACCTAACCATTGTGTAGCATCTAAATCCTTAATGTTTCATCTCATCTTATCTTAATATCAGTGTTGTATGCGAAATGAGTTTATATAAGCTATATTTTCTTAATATAATTCATACAAGAAGTGTATTTTTAATATAATTTTACGTATGTTTCACACAAGAGAACACATATTTGTTTGTTTATACACACACACATATATCGTTCTGAGAGAATATATGAAAAATATTTGATATACACACATATATCATTTTGTTAAAATATATTAAAAATATATTTAAAAAATATGATACATACACATATACACATAATAAATATAAAATATATATATATATATATATATACATAAATACATATACTATATTGGCAAAAGTTTTGGGACGCCTGCCTTTACGTGCATGAACTTTAATGACATCCCATTCTTAATCCGTAGGGTTTAATATGGAGTTGGCCCACCCTTTGCAGCTATAACAGCTTCAACTTTTCTGGGAAGGCTTTCCACAAGGTTTAGGAGAGTGTTTATGGGAATTTTTTATCATTCTTCTAGAAGCGCATTTGTGAGGTCAGGCAGTGATGTTGGCGAGAAGGCCTGGCTCGCAGTCGCCACTCTAATTCATCCCAAAGGTGTTCTGTCGGGTTGAGGTCAGGACTCTGTGCAGGCCAGTCAAGTTCCTCCACACCAAACTCGCTCATCCATGTCTTTATGGACCTTGCTTTGTGCACTGGTGCACAATCATGTTGGAACAGGAAGGGGCCATCCCCAAACTGTTCCCACAAAGTTGGCAGCATGAAATTGTCCAAAATGTCTTGGTATGCTGAAGCATTAAGAGTTCCTTTCACTGGAACTAAGGGGCCAAGCCCAACCCCTGAAAAACAACCCCACACCATAATCCCCCCTCCACCAAACTGTACACTTGGCACAATGCAGTCAGGCAAGTACCGTTCTCCTGGCAACCGCCAAACCCAGACTCGTCCATCGGATTGCCAGACAGAGAAGCGTGATTCGTCACTCCAGAGAACACGTCTCCACTGCTCTAGAGTCCAGTGGCGGCGTGCTTTACACCACTGCATCCGATGCTTTGCATTGCACTTGGTGATGTAAGGCTTGGATGCAGCTGCTCGGCCATGGAAACCCATTCCATGAAGCTCTCTACGCACTGTTCTTGAGCTAATCTGAAGGCCACACGAAGTTTGGAGGTCTGTAGCTACTGACTCTGTAGAAAGTTGGCGACTTCTGCACACTGTACGCCTCAGCATGCGCTGACCCCGCTCTGTGATTTTACGTGGCCTACCACTTCGTGGCTGAGTTGCTGTTGTTCCCAATTGCTTCCACTTTGTTATGATACCACTAACAGTTGACCGTGGAATATTTAGTAGTGAAGAAATTTCACAAATGGACTTATCGCACGGGTGGCAACCCATCACAGTACCACGCTTGAATTCATTGAGCTCCTGAGAGCGACCCATTCTTTCACAAATGTTTGTAGAAGCAGTCTGCATGCCTAGGTGCTTGATTTTATACAACTGAATTCAATGATTTGGAGGGGTGTCCCAATACTTTTGGCAATATAGTGTATATATACATACACACACATTATATATATATATATATATATATATATGTGTGTGTGTGTGTGTGTGTGTGTGTCTGTGTGTTTTGATATATTTTTAATATATTCTATATTTTAATATATATTTAAAAAAAATATTTGGAGGCCAAATTATGAAATAGCATATCAAAGTTGTTTTCATGAAGTTTTATTGAAAATGTACACCATGGAATCTTACTACAGTTAAATATTTCACAAATTTCTGGTATTACAGGGGTGGGGGTAATTGACATGAAGGGGAAAATATGGAAGATGACTAGAAAAATGTAGGCCAGTCTTGACACCCAAAATGTTTCACACAGAAAACAGTCACTTGTCAATGTCATTAATCATTAAAACATGTTTCAACGTAGTAATAGGTCCTTAAAAATTAAATGTACTGCACACATATGCACGAACGTCTGTACCTCGTAACTGACTTACTTGAAATGAAATGACCCTTGATGTACGTCTCAATGCAATATTTGGCAAAATGGGAAATGACATTTATAAATTGAATGTAACTGCACATATTGTACCTGGAATAAATACATGTAATAAAAGGGTCCAAAGTAAGAAGCGTTTGAAGTGTAAATATGTCTAAGCAAAGATTAACTCCATATATAAACAAAAATATGTTCAGGGCATGCAAAAGAACAGAAGATAAAGAATATAAAAAAGTGGCACTGAATGTGACCTACATGGTATTTCAATAGGTTCTCCATTACTCTCTAAGTTTATATTTTAAATAAAATAATTATAACTATATTGCTGTGAGTATTTAAGACTTGAAATGTGTCCTGTAAAATGTATAGGGCATTACAAAACATACAATACAAACCTCTCAGATTTTGTTCATGCTTTCAGATAAAGATTCTCATTAAATTACAGTTAAACATCTCTCACTTAACACATTTGCTGCATTATCAACCAGGAACTTTCGGGCCCATTTTCTTTGGATTTTCTCAATATTCACAGCCAGCGTGTCAAAATGTTTAAGTCTTATTAAAGATATTCTTACTCAACTTATAGTTCACACCCTAAATCAAACGTAGTGTTTGCAAATAAGTTAGTATCCATTCGCTCCTCACAGTTAACACTGTGTTAATGCTGATGAGGACATGCAGGTTCATTCACAAACACATATCCTTAAGAGAAAGTAAACTGTTTAAATGAACAAGGCAATATCATAGATGTAAAATGCTAAACTAAAACTCAAAAGCATTGCGTTAGTTCACAGCCTTTCTATCAGAGCTCACGGCTCTGGTGTCGCCAGCAAATGATGTCTATAAAAATACTAATGAGGGACTGCTTAGCATGCCCTAATTAGGAAACAGCTAATATTTGTTGAAAAATACCATGTTAAGCCCACATAAGGCCATGTTCAACAGGGCACACAGCATGAAAGTTTAAAAATTAAAAGAAAAAACAAAACAAAAAAAAAAACAATTAAATAAAACATTCAAACAAGGCTGACGGAGTGAAAAAGACAGGAAGAAGAGTGGACGCTTAGTTCTCGTGGAAGCTGCAATCCCCTCTTCCAACGGGTGGCCAAGACAGAGTTAAAAGAAGCTAGAGGAAAACAGGAGACACAAATGCAGATTAGAGAAAGTATCAAGAGGGCATTGAACTCATCAGTGCCAGTGGGAAGAAAAGTTTACATCAGTCAATTGGAAATGGGCACTCAGATTTTTCTTTTTCCAGCCAAAAGCATGAAGCATTCTGAATGTGGGCGGATAGGAACACACCGTCCTTCTGCTCTGATTCAAATGCATTGTGCATCCTCTACACAATTTGCTTTTAAACATGCATGGATTCGTTCAATGCAACACTGCTTTCAGCTTGCATTCTTAAAGTAATACATTTACAGTCAAGAGTAACCTAATCTAAAACTTTTTAAATAAAACAGCTTGACAGGGACAGTGATTATAATGATTGCATTTTCCCTCCCCACATCTCTGAAGAGGCAAAAATCTTAAGCATATTAGTAACACAAAACATACACTGCAAATAAGCACAGCATACAGCAAAGGTTTTGGTAACAATAAATATAATGTTAGTAAAAGCTGCAGAAAAAGCCCACAATGAAAACACAAGAGGTGATCTATAAGAAACACAGAGGGCCGGGTCCACACTGCCTCGGGGTACCGCTTAACCAAAGAGTCTGGGCCTGGTCCCTTATCAAAGCCATACTACTCAGTGCAGAGCCAGGGATTACTGCAAAGGAAAGTAAAATACACACACGGCAGTGAGCAGGGAGACTGGAGGGAGCAAGAGAGTTAATAAAGTGCTAAATACCAATCACAACAATACCACCTTTTGAAAGACCAGCATCCAGATACCATCCAAAACAATGACGTCCAGCACAGAACCAATAAAATCACTTTGATTTTGCTGAACAGTCTGCTATCTTTAATTGTAGCCTTGTAAAATATCATTTACAACTTGTTTAAGAGACTGAAAATAAAACCATTTTTTGCAGTGACGGATATAAATGGATTAAAAACAAAATGGTCGCCTAGACTAAATTTCCCTATTTTTTGGTCATATAAGGATTGTATAATAACGTTCAGTTAAATTTGACTTGTGGCAGTGGTCAAGCAGCTCTTCATTTGAAAATACAGACCACAAACCTTTAGATAGAGTACATTCAGAGGTAGGATTAAGCGAGTCTTATTATATTTGCCTAGTTAAGCATAACAATATAGTGAATTCCTTCAAAGGTGACAGTCCAGCTCTTCTCTAGTGCCATATTGAATGTAACGCAGATGAAAACAGGCTGTGAGGGATAGACGTACAGTCTTTTACAATGGCACGTACTGTAAAAATGTACTGTTGTCTACTAAATTTTTTTTTTCCTTTTCAGAAAGATGTTTTGTCAGCTGAACAAATGGATTGTGTCTATTTCTCACAGCCTAGTTTTCATTCCTGTCAAAAATGAAATATGGCCCCACCCTGACTAAGGTCGATAAATTGAGGAATCAAGATTTTCCAATACATAGTAAGTAAATCAAACACTGGCCATGTCCCCCTCAGTACATAAACAGTCACAGTTGTATGAATAATGCAAAATTAACTGTTTGAAATTCATACACAATGATTTTCCACAGTTTTAAGCTTTATGAAAGAATGCCCTTTATTACGGATACAAATACTGGTCCCCTTGCAATTGATATTTAATGATTTTTTATTTTTATTTTGTGAAAAATAAAATATCACAAAAATAAAGAACTATAAAAGGTGCTTACATTTGGATGAAATGTGCCAATATGAAGTTTTTCTAAACTAGTACAAGCATAGCAATGACAGGTTTATAAAAAAAACCAACAACAACATTGAGGTATGGCTGCAGATGACCAGACAGCATCTGCATAACATGCATGAGCTAAAATGAGACAAAACACCACTTTACTACTACATTACTATTCATGTTCCAAATTCTAACCATTAGAAAACTGTAAAAATCCTTAAAAACCCAATGACTGAACTGAAAGCAGCTCATATATCTTCCTATTATAGTACCAATGGCAAATTATGGTACTAACAGTAAAATTAAATTTGTCTCATTTTAACCCGTGTATTCACTACTGCAAGAGTAGCCACTCATGTTAAAGTTGATTCATACACTAGTCATGCAGAACAAAGCAATATCATTATGACATCATAACACAGCAAGTAAAACAAAGAAGAAGAAAAAAAATGGAATTTTAAAAATTTGAAAAAAGGTTAAAGATTCTAAAGAAGGATTCCATTCACAGTTATTATCCCTCCTCAGCTGTGTTATGCGTGAAACTGGGGGGTGGGGGGCTGGAGAGAGGGGGGAGGGAACGGGAACAGCATGGCTCAGGAACACTGAGGGGAGAGAGCTCATTCACAGCGGGCAGGGCGAGCACTTTCTACAGGAATCCTGAACTGGAAATGAGAGAGAAGGAAGATTATTGTTCCCTACAGGTTACATACTGTTGTATTCACACAATAAAAAAAAAAAGAAAGAAAGAAAAAAAAAAAAAAAAAAAAAAGATCCAAAATGTTAGTCGTGCATCTGTTAAAACACTTGAAAGCATTTGCAGGGGGTGTATGTGGTAAGGCTTAGAATTGTTCTCTTTTTGTGCTGGATAAAATTGTTTACATTGTCTCTTCTGCTGTGTTATTTACATAAACCCAGATATATCAACTTTAACAACTGTGTTATTTAAATATTACTAATAGGTCTGTGGCAAGGGATTACGGAAGCTTGTTTCCGCCACTAAATAAAAAAAATAAAAAAAATAAAAAAAAGGTAATTGCGACTATCTCAAAATTCTGACTTTTTTCCTCACAATTGCGAGTTTGCATCTCACAATTCTGACTTGCGAATTGCGAGATATAAACTCACAATTGCGAGTTATAAAGTCAGAATTGCGTGATATAGTCAGAATTGCGAGATATAAACTCACAATTGCGAGTTATAAAGTCAGAATTGCGTGATATAGTCAGAATTGCGAGATATAAACTCACAATTGCGAGTTATAAAGTCAGAATTGCGTGATTTAGTCAGAATTGCGAGATATAAACTCAAAACTGAGAAAAAAAGTCAGAATTGCGAGTTTATATCTTGCAATTCTAACTTTATAAGATGCAATTGCGAGTTTATATCATGCAATTTTGACTATAACTCGCAACTTTATTTCTCAGAATTGCAAGATATAAACTCACATTTAAGGGTTATAAAGTCAGAATTGTGTGATATAAAAGCATAATTGCGACTATATACTGTAAAGTCACAATTCTGACTTTTTTTTCTCATAATTGTGTTTTTAAATCACAATTCTGACTTTGTATCTCACAATTATGACTTTTCTCTAATAAAGTTAGAATTGCGAGATATAAACTCGCATTTCTGACTTTGTATTACGCAATTCTGACTTTTTTTTCCTCAGAATTTTGAGTTTATATCTCGCAATTCTGACTTTATATCACATAATTCTGACTTTATAACTTGGAATTCTGAGAAAAAAAAAGTCAGAATTGTGAGATAAAAAGTCGCAATTGCATTTTCATTTTTTATTTCATGGCGGAAACAAGCTTCCATAAGGGATAAATCACTCAACAACAGCATTATTTTAGGCCAAGTGGAGGACTAGTGTGACCCAGCTGTAGGAGCCATTAAAGACTCTATTGTGTGAGATCATGGAAGAGCAGTGGAGTGCAAACAACAGCAGATTGTTATGGATTCAGATGGCAGATGGCTGCACATCACATAGGGAGAGCAATAAACTCTCGCCTGGCACTGGTGACATAATATCCCCTGCTGCTACCACAGACATTCTTCACATTGCCAGTGTTTAGGACTTAAGCATGAATAGGAAATGCTGTAATTACTACTGCAGTGCTTTAACACCGCAATTACAGGATCAGTGTATCTGACCATCATCATTACATGTGTTTTTGTAATTTAGTCCCCTCGTACGAACGAGGGTTGTGCCTTAAGAGATACTTTGAAAGCCTTACCAGCATAAGGTGACTCATGCAGGACTGGGAGCAGGTGAGGAGGAGTTAACTGGAAAACAGCATGGATGAGACGTACATGACACGTGTACAAACTAGACAAGACACCTTACAAGCAACATCACAATGAATATTGTACATGCCCTGCCCTGCATGAGCACTGAGGAAAACTAACATTTTCTCTCGCCATCTTCTATACGCAGGAATAAATATCACTCACTAGATAATGGAAAAGAAAGTGGTAAGAAACTGTTGGATTTGGACAAAGGGGTCTGTTCTTGCACTTTATGTATTGCAAAAATACTTCCTCAGTATCTCATTGCTGTGAAAAGTAACTTGAATGGTTTTAAAGCAGTGGGCTGCTGCTCCGTGAGGACATACAAGAAGCTTAAGGGGAAAACAGTTAATGAAACAGGACAGATTGATATGAAAAAAAAAAAAAACAACAACAAAAAAAAAAAAGGGTAAACCTTGTCAGTGCAAGTGTCTTCTTCCCATATAATACTCAGGTGAATGCAGCAAATCAGCTTGAATACACAACCATGATTGATTAGCAGCATTATTTAAGCAATTTATTTGAGCTCTAATTACTAGTACCCTTTTCAGATAGAATGAGCATGACCCTTTAAAGGTGAATGAAATATTGTCCTGTTAATAAATGTAATAATTTTACAAACCATGAAAATTACAGTTATAATTACATAGAATTATATAGCATATTTAATTCTAACTATATAAAATTGTCTATTCATACAAGACTTATAGCATACATCAGACTTTCCATAATGGAAATGTAGCTGAACAATACTACAAATGTACAATAACACGAGTAGCTTCACTACTGTTCAAATGTTTGGGGTCGGTAAGATTTTTTAACGTTTTTTTAAAGAAGTCTCTAATGCCCACAAAGGCTGCATTTATTTGATCAAAATACAGTAAAAACAGTAATATTCTGAAATATTACAATTTAAAATAACTTTTCTATTTGACTATATTTAAAATGCAATTTATTCCTGTGATGGCAAAGCTGAATTTTCAGCATCATTACTCCAGTCTTCAGTGTCACATGATCCTTCAGAAATCATTCTAATATGCAGATTTACTGTGCTGCTTAATATTTTAGTGGAAACAGATACATTCTATTCATCAAAAAATTCTGAAAAAAAAAAGTTCAAAAGAAGAGCATTTATTTCAAATATAAATCTACTACAACGTTATAAATGTCTTTACTGTCATTTTTGATCAATTTAATGCATCCTTGCTAAATAAAAGTATTAATTTCTTTTAAGAACAACAACTTTTGAACAGTAGTGTATATGCTAAAACTAGACCTTTCGTTTTCATATCACTGCACTGCAGACACACTCATCCATCTGAATTCAATGATCTTACGTGAGCTGTCAGTGAAATGCACGCACACTTGCACACATGTTCTCCTGCATCGTGATCGTCTGGTGTCTCGGGGAGGGGAAGGTTGTGAGGGTTAGCAACCACGTTGGAGGTCAATACTTACTTTTTCCTCTCTTTATCCTTCTTGAGTGTGGCGGAGCTCCCTGCCTGCTGGGCCTGTGACTGCAGCAGCTCAGCGGCCGTCTTCTTCTGCTTGAAGCTGTTCAGCTCATCATCGAGAGACTTCTTCTTGTCCTCTAGTTTCTTCTTCTCATCCTGGTGAAGCTTCTTGAGACGGTCAAACTTTTCATGAAGCTGTGATGTGAACACCGAAGAGTCAGTATGTGAGCTGTTACTGAACAAAAAGCTTTGCATCTACTGTAAATGGTCACATTTCTAGGAGTAAACACTTTTTCCCCCCTCAATACCGTTTAGTTGTACTTGATAGTAATCATCCCAGCTATACAGCTACATACCATGTAGCATCAGCTTTCGGTAACACTTTGGAGAGCTTTGAATCAAAATTGCTACAAAATTACAGACTATAACTACAAACAAACAAACCTCCTTTTCCGCCTCTTTCAGTTCTGCCTCCTTCTCTTTCACTCTTTGGACAAACATCTGCCTCATCTCTTCCTCTTTCTTCTGCAGCTCACCCATGAACTCATTCCTCTTGGCCTCGTATGTTTCCTGGAGGCTGAACACAACAAACCAGATGCAAAAGATATTCAACCATTAATTTATGCCTGTAAATGCAGACTATAAATCTTTATGTCATAGGTTGTGATGGAGAACTTTTTCCAGATCCTCTTCACCTGAAGGGTTTGCTGTCGGGGTCGGTGTCTTTGAATCCCATCTCCTCCAGCTTGCAGCGGCGGTATAGCTCATAGTGGCGAGTGTGAGTCTGCTCTCGCAGGTCCTCCATGTTGACCCTGATCAGCATCTCTCGCAGCTTCACAAAATCACAGTGATTCTCATTCTCCACTGGAAAACACAAAACATGATATTCAAATGAAAATGAGCACTAAGCCACAGTCTTATTGGGACATGAAAAGAGAAGGGAATAACTTCCTCCTCTGCAGGCCACACACACACACATTAATTATACATTCCCTTCAAGGGTGGAGTTAGTACAAAAGTTAAAGATCTGGGTGGTTTATGGAAAAGTAACAGATGGGTAGTTGACATGGCATACTGTACCAAGTAACAGTGGAACACCTAAAACTACTTTAAGCATTTTTTTAATTATTGTAGGTGTTATACAGAGGGTTATGACCTCAAGACTGATTTTTTTTTTTTGTATTAAATCACATATATTTAAATCACATTGCAAGACTGTAAAAAAATTATCAAAAATGCTGCTGCTTAGAAATGGTGACCAATTACAGATCTTAAAGTCCCCCTGTGGTGAAAATCAAGTTTTTAATGTTGTATATATATCTATGTGGTGTTTTTAATATGCTTTTCGACAAACCATGTGAAACACTATAGACTGAACATGTAATGTGCATGTGCATGACATCATCGTTTTCACAGATTTGCGTTTCTGTTGTTTACACGGAGACCGTTTTCAAAAACTTGCACTTTGAAACCTATTTTCAAAAGTTTGCGTTTTCAGGCCACCAGAACACCGTTATCGTGTAATCGACGGTGTTTGTGACATCACAAACTACCTTGTAATCAATTACGTCAACGTGCTTTAGCATATCATTAACCATGACTGCTCTGAAGCAAGGGAGTCTTGAGAAGCCAGGTTATCCCGGTATATTTTTCTGTTGATATGAAACATTGGGTAGATTTAGCAATATAGCGGGTGTATGATGTATATTACGATGTTATGATGAACCATATGCCTTTCTCCACCGACATACTAAGTTGTTCAAAGCGTTTCTAAGCATACTGATTTTTAGAAGACAGCTGTCTGAATCGCAAACAGGAACATGGTTTGTGTAGCATTAGCAACACATTATTAGCTGTTTGATAACGTAGTCAAGCAAAAGGCTAATCATATTAATTACCGTCATTTGTCCGACGTTGTAAAAAGGGATACCACTGTGCACCGTTTACCTCAATAAGTTGACCGAGTGGATCTCTGAGCTTGTGCGAGTGAGTGGAGGCGGGGCTAATTAGCATATTTATAGATCCTCGTATACTAAATGAAGCAAGCGTGTAGAGTTACATTCAAGCTATTTTAAAACATGAAATTTTTTTTTTTTTTTTTTCCCCCCACAGGAAAAAAATGTTTAAATGTCATTTTGATGATTTCAAAGATGAGTTTTAAGGGATAAGATTTTTGACTATGGGGGATTTTAAAATACAATTTCCTAAAATACATGAATGTAACTTTTCATAGCATTCTTTCTTTTTATATCACTGATACAAGGAAGCCTTTCAGAAGAACAGACATGACTTTTTGACAGTCAGTTTGTATAACTATAATCAGCTGTGATCTAGTATTGACACTACAACATTCTCTGCAGCTGTTATTGTAACCGTATTAACAAACGATTTCTTCAGCAAATGTACAAGAATCTATGAGTGGTGCTTGTCTGTGCCAGGCTGTGCCAGGCTGTTGTTATGCGGTTGCTAAGATGTTCTGAGTAGTTGCTATGTGGATGCTTACTGGCTAGTTAAAAGAGCTCATCCCGAAGTCTCTTTGATATTCTAGTCTCTAGTTATGGCTTGGGCCCTTCTTTCAACTTAAGTCTACACATTTTTTTTTTTTTTACCTGCTCGCTAGCTGAAATATTTTTCATAGAAATGTATCCCTTTCTACATGGTTTTAATCCAAGTAATTTTTCTTTTAATCGACTCAAGTAAACTATGTGCCCAAAACTATTGAGTAAACGAATGACACGCAGCAGCAGCGGTGCATGAAAATACACACATCACATATATCCATCCATATTCTTCCTCAGTGAGGTCAGCCTTGCAGCAAGCTAAATTAAGTAAGACCACGTGTGCTGCCCCGCAGCCTCATGTGCCGACAGAGAGAAAGAGAGAGAAAGATTCAGAGTGATGACACAGACAGCCTGAGGACAGTCACAGCACTGCTGCTCTAATGTTACGCATCAAAATCACTGCATGCATACAACACACATTAATAAAGACTGACAGGACAAATTGTGAATGAAGTGAGCTGGATTTGCACAGCTTATTGAACATGACTAATGAACATCATTGTACTGTAAATCCTCTTTTTTTTTTTTCATACAAGGCAAAAGGTCAATGCAATATGTATGTATATGTACTTGTGTAACAAGAAATGTTTCTTGAGCAGCAAATCAGCATATCAGAATGACGCTGAAAATTATGCTTTGCCATCACTGGAATAAATTACATTTTAAAATATATTCAATAATTATTTTTAAATTGTAATATTTAATAATATTACCATTTTTACTGTATTTCTGATCAAATAAATGCAGATAAAATTTTACTGACCCCAAAATTTTGAATTGTAGTGTTTAGCAGATGTTTAATCATTGCACTATTTTTCGAAACTCTTGAAATGGACATTTCTTCCCTGCTGCCTTTCAGGTCACTGTTTAGGATAGTCATCAGTGAAGGGTTTGGGATTGTGTGCATTATTTTCGTGCCATCAACAAATCTGCACTGTACTAATGTAATTTTCCTGTGGCTCCACAGTGGTTAGTCACATGGAAATAATGGCTCAGTTCTTTTTGACAGCCCTAATACATTAGCATTCTGCCCTACTGTGAAAAATATGCAAGAAAGAAAGAGGATGGTGTGTTGAGAGGGAGTGTCCAGACACAACGCTACAGAAAGGGAAGGACGTGATGGGTTTGGATGTCCTGAACAAAGAGGCCATGGCCAAACAGGGGGAAGAGCTGAGTGTCATTTCCTCTAGAAGACGTGACCAAAACTTACCCTGGACAGTTCCCCAGGGGTACTGACGTGCTCGCACCATCTTGTTCCCAATCTTCACTTCCTCAGTGCTTCCCACCACTGCAAAAGGCAAATGACCCTGCAGAGCACAAAAAAAAAGAAAAAAAATCCCACAAACAAATAATTTAGCAGAAATACTGCAGTCTATTTCAAATTCTTACAGTAACAGACAAGATTACATAGCATTTAAATCCATATTAATGCATGTAAGCTCATATAAACAATTCCTTTACATACACTACCGTTCAAAAGTTTGGGGTCCATACAAGTGTTAAAAAAAGTAATTAATACTTTTATTCAGCAATGATTAATTAAATTGATCGAAAGTGACAGTAAAGACAATGCTACAAAAGATTTCTATTTCAAATTAATGCTGTTCTTTTGAACGTAATATTCAAAGAGTCAAAAAAAAATATCACAGTTTTCACAAAATATTAAGCAGCACAGTTGTTTTTACACAACATGGATAATAATAAATGTTTCTTGAGCATCAAATCAGCATATTAGAATGATTGAAGGATCATGTGACACTGAAAACTGTAGAAGTAGAGTCTGTTGAAAATTCAGCTTTGCCATCACAGAAATAAATTACATTTTTAAATATAAAACAGGTATTTTAAAATGTAATAATATTTCAAGATATTACTGTTTTTACTGTATTTTTGATCAAATAAATGCAGCCTTGGTGGGAATAAGAGCCTTCTTTCGAAAACATTAAAACAAATCTTATCAACCCCAAGCTTTTGAACAGTAATGTAAATAAATGCACTCGTCTGTCAATCAGTCTTGGTCTAAAATACTATGAACACAATGAGGAACAATATAGTATCCTC
Source organism: Mylopharyngodon piceus (assembly GCA_039654765.1). Classification (NCBI taxonomy): domain Eukaryota; kingdom Metazoa; phylum Chordata; class Actinopteri; order Cypriniformes; family Xenocyprididae; genus Mylopharyngodon; species Mylopharyngodon piceus. Next base: position 7,797,981 of record CM077439.1, read on the forward strand.
ATTTGTACTGAAGCACTACGTCTCACAGTAGCAAAGACCTCATAAAGAAATCACCTTGTTAAGATGATATTTACAAGACAAGAACAGCCTTTAAAACCACTAAGAAAGATATGAGGGCACATCCCACTTGAAACAAGTGGGATTTCTCCTGAGGTCAGCTCTCTTTGTTTTCAATGGCTAATCAGTACTGGAAGACCCCCACAGTAACAGGCTGTGTGGTGAAAGTGACATTCATTCATTGGATGTCATGCAGCCTGTTCTATGCTCCATGTTGTTGGGAGAGTACATTGATAAAGAATGCCTCGCCTTTTTTGGTGTCATTTCCTGTGTGCAAACACAGGCAAGAAAGCTGGACACCATATGGACTCTCTCTCACTTAAGTGCTTGTCCAGTTCGCATTTCACATCACAGTTCAGCAGTTTAAGTATAAAATATGTTGTCTCCACGCAAAACAGGACATGTGTGACTGACTATGTAAAAGAATTTCAAGTGGAAGAGGAACACATTCTTAGGCTACATTCACACGAAGCCAGAGCTTTCCCCATCCGATCTTTTTTTTCCACCCTCGTCTCAAGAAATATCTGCGTACACATGAAACCACTGAAACCGACTCAAAACGATGTAGTATACATGCCAGATCAGTATGTGGCGCTGTAATTCTGCCACAGGGATACACTAAAAATGGAGAATAAGACTTGGAGCACGCGCATTAAACTTGCGCGCTGTATACAAACTTCAGTAAAGCTTAGAAATAAAGCTTTATTTTAGTAAAGCTAATAGGCCCAGTAGCTTCTGCAGCACGAACACAAGCATGTAGTCCGCTATTGTTGTTTTGTGCTGTTAGCGCTGTCCGACTAGGGTTGACACGTGGGGTGATGACATCATCGTTTCACAAAATATACGGATTGGCTGTACACACGAAAACGCAAGAACGTCGTTTTCAGATTTATCCACTCTGAGACCCGTTTTTGCGTATACACCTAAACGCGTCTTGTTTATCTTGTCTAATTACATGATACCAACATACTGTAGATTAGTATATTTTGTTCTCTTATATATAGCACATAGCAACTAGACAGAAACATAGCAGCAAACCATTTCTCAACTATCAGCATGATTTTAGGTATCACTCATATCCAAAACACATACAGCGTTAAAAGTAATGGGTCTGTTTTTTTTTGTTTTTTTTGTTTTTTTAGAATAAGTAATATTAACTTATTACACCATACACTTTAAAAGCACATCTTGTTTAGTGCATGTAACAGCAGGAATGGATACAAATGAAAGACGTTCAGCATTAAGCTCCTTACGTTCATGGTTGAGTTGATCTCTGCCACAGTCTCATCGTCGGTGGGAAACTGGTAGATCTGGACACCATTGCTCACCAACTCACTCGTGATCTTGATTTTGAACTTTGCCAGTTCACTCTTTGAGATGGCATCTGATTTGGCAATGATGGGGATGATATTCACCTGTACAAAAGATGCAAAAGATTATTTGTAAGCATTTAGGAATACACAGTAATCAGAAATTAATACAATTTATATTAACATGAATTAAGATGACGATGACAACCAGACACAGCAGTGGTCAGAAGATTTGTGCAATAAAAAACCTCACACGGCTATGATTGAGTAAATATTTCCCTTTCAGAAAGCTAGCTTTCAACCACTCAGGCTGTAAATTACTAAATCTGGATGCAAGCAACTCAAAGCAACCTCAGAACATCTGGCTGAGTCCAGATAAATATAGACACACATCATGTCTTTTATGCCTGAGCAAACTGAATAAATAGTAGACATAACAGAAAAAAGGCTGAATTTACTTTATTCTATACATGGATGCTGCTGCAGACACATGAAATGACACAAATAGATATCCTCTTTTTACATTTTTAATAAGGACAAGCTAATGAAAGTAAAATGAACTCTATAGAACCCTGTTAAAGCTTACATAACCTCAGCCTGCTCATCTGAATGTGCCCTCAAATTAGGGCTGTAAATAGGACGGTTCATCACAAAACGATCTGATATCAATTCTCAGCCAGCAATTTGTAGACACCTCAAAAAATTCTGCGATATGATTCGATTAATAATTTTGTCTGTATTTGTCCATTCAAGCACAAAAGAAGTGAAAAAGAACTCGCTCTCTATGTGCTACAGATGTGTGCGAACAGAAAACTTCACACAGCACTGAAGTACCAAAATAATTTCTCTTTTGCATCTTTTTGAGCTGGAATGCTTAAAGTGGCAAGGCTTAAACACATGCAACTGATGAAGTTTCGTAACAATGCAGCACTGCCCCGATCGGGACAGTGACGTCTTTCCGGCAGTCTTATTGTCGAGCACTGACAGATGAGTTTAGATGAGAAAGCACATGTTGGCACCGGTAACAGAGGGACAGTGCGTGAAGATGTGGAGAGTGTCTCTTAAAAGAAAAAAACGTTGCATCGACAGATTGTATTGTTAGTCATTTGATCGATGCATCAATCTATATCAATGTATTGTTACACCCCTACCTCAAACTGGAAGAGAATTCAGCATATGCAGCTATTTGAGGGTATTTATTTAAAGGGATAGTTCACCTAAAAATGAACATTTGCATCTTTGTAGCTTGAAAGCCCCAGTCCCCATTCACTTTCATTATATAGAAAAGAATGGCCTGGAGTATGTTCTTCAAGCATTTATCTTTTGTGTTCCACAAAAGAAAGACATACAGTTTGGGAACAGCATGAGGGTGAATAAATGGTTTTTATTTTTGGATGAATTATTCCTTTAATCTCAGGTCTCATGAGGGTTAAAAACTCACTATGCAGGATAAATGGAAACCATGCTAGTGGGGTGGGGGGAGGATAATCAAACACCCCTCTTCACTCATGACTCGCTCTCTCTTACACACACACACAAACACAAAAGTGCACATATGGAGTGCTCTGATCCCACTCACTCAATTTTTACACTCACACCACCATCTAAGTACTATTCTCAGTAGCCTGGCAACTAGCTTTACGCTTTGTGTGTTTCCTTCCTGTAATTTACTACTGTACTGATGAATTGTGAAGTTAACACAGACACTTCATATAAAGGTTTAGTCACAATGTGAGTACACAGGAATCTCTTCTCAATCATGCAAGGCTACTGTTAGTTTCAGCTTTAGATCTAGTAGGGCATCTTTGTTCAGGGAGTTTGTGCAGTACAGAGAGAGATGAAAGAGAATGCAGTATTACACAGCTGACCTTCACTGACTCCATCTACACAGCTCCAATGGCATTAAACATGGCATAGCCATCAGCTGAATGCTTAATAACCTACATCTTAAAACAACGGCTCTGCACAGTGAAACAGTAAATAATGCTAAGCCACATATATAGCAGACACTGATTTTATTAAATGAAAGCTTATTTTTATAATCCTTAATTTTGTAAACATTATTATTATTATTATTATTAGTTAAAATATATATAATATTTAGTTTTTCTAGAATGTTTTGTAAATCGTAAATTTTTGATAGTCCACGGTATTAAATACTGTACCGGCTGAGATTTTTCTACCATTGGCCATATAATCATACTGGTCAGCCCAGAGTGTGATCAAACATTTTGTTAAAAATAAAATGCATCACCAACCTTACTGTCCAGTTTCTTCATAGTAACCAGGTCAAGGGACTTCAACGAGTGTCCAGTGGGAGCGATGAAATACAGACAGGCATGGATCCGTGTATCATGATAACTGTGTAGGGTGCGTTTAATCTTCAATTCCTCCTGAAGGTACGCTTCAAACTGAGCATCGATGAACTCCACAATAGACTTGTAACTGCAAGTTGAACAATGAAAGAGGTGGAAATATTTAAAAGGAACTTCCAGCCAGAACAAAAACACAAATGTTAACACTAACCCTTAAATAAAGATGAGTGTTAATGTAGTATAAGCTTCAGGCTTATTACAGAACTGTAAAATAAAGCTTTGAGGGGAAAAAGTACTGGTTGAGGCATCTATTAATAGTTGGATAGCCAGGGCTGGATTTACCTCATATTGTGACATAGGCCAAATATATTTTTGTATTTTGTCTTACCGAATTTTAGCATGAGTGAAATAATAATATACTAATAATACGAATACTAATACTACTACTAATAATATATTATTTCTCCTCATTGTAATTGGGCCCCCCTGGATGTGTTAGAATAGGCACGTGCCTAGAATGCCTATGCAGAAATCCGGCCCTATGAATAGCTTAAGACCCATGAAAGCACATCTTCAGGCAATATAAAGCTTGTCATAACCATTCAGCTTAATAACATGCTGTTTCAGCCGAATCTGAAAACAATCTTCCATAACTGGCACATTCTTATCCTACGGCATCAGAAACCTGAAAGTGGGGTTATATTTCGTTTCATGATAACCAATATTTTATAATGACCTCTGCACACAACAGTGTCATATGACAGCAATTGAGAAAAGCAGGAACAACAGAATTCCCCTATGTTTTATTTATTTATTAATAAAAATTACATCAAAGGCATCAAAGTCCAAAAGAAAACAGGGGCATTAAATGGTAGCATGAGCCCTATATATAACCATATTTTAAAGTAACAGGAAAAAAATTAGTTTAATCATTTATTGTTGTACAATAAAAAAAACAAAAACAAGTAATCTAGCACAATATCTATGTTTTCATACACCTATTTTTATGCAAATTTTGGGATATCGCATTAAAAACGCTGGATGGAAATGTCAAGATGTGCATAAATTCTAACTTATGCACTTAATTGAGGCGGATACATTTTTTGGGATGCCATAACTGGACTAACCAGTGGACCAATCCTGTTGTACAGCATCTGAAATGTTGTTTTGGTCATTCTGAAATGCCTTAGCCAGTCTGTCGTCAAAGTGGTTGGGAAAAATTAATTACCTCCCAGAACAGTCTTACACAACTGCGTTCCCAAACAGCATTTGGATGAGCTGGCCAATAATGAGTCGGCGTTCTGACGTAGAACACTATTCTCGTCGTTTCATAACATTAAACCACTGTAGTCACTTGGACTATTTTAACGATGTCTTTACTACCTTTCTGGAACTCAGAAAGTGCAATGACGTTGCTGCCTTTGTGTGCTTCAGAAATCCTCAGAATTCATCAAAAATATCTAAATTTGTGTTCCGAAGATGAACGAAGGTCTTACTGGTGTGGAACGACATGAGGGTGAGTAATTAATGACAGATTTTTCATTTTTGGGTGAACTAACCCTTTAAGGTTCATCTATTATGAAACACACCAGGCTAATTTTGGCCAAAAGTTTGTTCATTTCATTAATCAGACAGCTTGGAAAACACTAATCCAAAAATATGCATAAACATGTTCTTAACTTTCGGGTCATCAAAGGGCCTGTTTACACCTGGTCACTTCATGCTTTTTTGTCTGATCTGATAGCTATCCTTGCAAGACTAAATTATCTTACCAGTGCTGATGCTGCTCTCTTATTGCAGTCTTTGTTGCTTACGTTGACATGAACTTCGTTAAATTTGCATATAGTGTGGGAATTGAAGATTGGATTTATATTTGTTTTGTGGAGACATTTATGTGGCCAAACATGGAACAGTTTTAACAAATCAGAAAGCTATTTGATCAGTAAAAATGCATGAAGCGACCAGGTGTAAACAGGCCCATAGACCTGATTTTGTCTCTGGTTAAACAACTAAAGAATCATTTCACACACATTTGATCACAAGCAGATCTCACCTATCCTCTTTGTTGATCTGATCTCCAAAACCTACAGTGTTGACCACAGTGAGCTTGAGGCGAACGTTGCTTTCCTGAAGCTCGTAAGTGTTGGACTTGAGCTGCACTCCAGGCTGATTGTGCTGTGTAGGTTCACCCTCAAATTTGGTGTTGAACAGGGTGTCCATGAGGGTGGACTTTCCCAAACCCGTCTCCCCTGTAACAAACACACAACAATAAGCTACCATGCTCTTAATTTAAGATAAAATGACACCATACATATTCCTCAAAAAAAATTTGGTTTGGCATGTAATAGTTATAGGAAATTAATTTTTTACATCAAAATTACACACATAAGCTTTAACAGAGAATCACACATAATCTGTGTGTAAAAGTCTAAAAGCCATGCAGCAATCCTGGCTATTCTTGCTCTCCTGACAACCACAAGCACAGTAGAAATGGACATCATGCAACACCACCAGAATGTTAATTATATGGATGGCTCACATTTGCCATTTCTTCATAAACTCAGCCTGCAGATCCCATTCCCAAGAGCCCCTATAAAGCTTTCACTAAAGGCATGAGCCAAAACCTTGCCTGATGCCTAAAAATAAAGCAGCAATTTATTTCCCACTCAGATCAAATGCTAATGAGCAGTGGCTATCACAAGGTATGGAATTCCCATGACTGAATTAAAGGCAACACATGCATCACACAATGCATCATACAGTGATCATATCTCCCACATAACTCAATCAAAGCTGACTGTTATATGAATCACAAGCATCTCCTTTCTTCTCCAGATAACATTTACAGCATGCCAAGGCACTTAGCATTCACTAAACCTGAAGCATTGAAGCTGAACCTTAAAATGAATGAGCAGGAATGAATAGAGGAAAGGCTTAACAACAGTCCTGTACCATTTGCCAAATTCTCTTTACACTAGTTTCTAGAGACTTCTGTGGTCACATCCTTAGAGCTTTAGCAGAAATGGGATAAAAGCCCTGGCTGGCAGATGCCCTGAACATTAGGGCATGCTAACAAAGAAACAATACATTCGTATAAATATTTCAAAAGGCGAAGTGAATAACAAAAGCATGAAGACTTCATAGCACCATAAGCACAAGGATTTAGCTAGAACTTCACTTGGGTTATTGACATAGAATATGCCTTCTTCACGGTTTGCTGTAAACATTTCCTCACACCATACTGTTGATTTTACAGAAACATTTCAATATTATTTTTAAATATTGACCAACTCCTGCAACACATTTTTTTTTGTTTTCATGCCATGTAAGTGAAAATGCATAACCAGGCAGTCATCACCACAAAATAAACTAAGACAGGATGATTAAGAACTCAATGTGAAGCAGATAAATAACCATGCAAGTTCTTTCTCATCCAGCTTTTTTATCTCTTAATGGTTTGTTGTTTTTTGAGTTTTGTTGCAGTCAGACGGGCTGGTCTAAGTATTTCAGAAATTGCTGATCTGCTGGGATTTACAGAGAATGGTCCGAAAAAGATAAAATATCCAGTGAGCGGCAGTTCTGTGGGCAAAAATGCCTTGTTGATGCCAGAGAAGAATAGCCAGACTAGTTCAAGCTGATAGAAAGGCAACAATAACTCAAATAACCACTTGTTACAACCAAGGTATGCAGAAGAGCATCTTCTTGAGCATCGTTTTAACCACAGCCTACTGGAGTATTGTTTCTGACCATGTCCATCTTTTTATGACCACAGTGTAACCATCTTCTGATGGCTTCTTCCAGCAGGATAAAGCACCATGTCACAAATCACCTCAAACTAGTTTCTTGAACATGACAATGAGTTCACTATACTCAAATGGCCTCCACAGTCACCAGATTTCCATCAGCAGCTTTGGGATGTGGTGGAACGGGAGATTTGCATCATGGACATGCAGCCGACAAATCTGCAGCAACTGCGTGATGCTATCATGTCAATATAGACCAAAATCTCTGAGGAACATTTTCTAGCACCTTGTTGAATCTATGCCAGAAAGAATTAAGGCAGTTCTGAAGGTAAAAGGGGGCCAACTAGCAATCTGTACCTAATAAACTGGCTGGTAAGTATAAATAACTTTATATAAATGTAAATTCACTAAAAAGCAACCGTTTAAATATAATATACACTACAGTGTTGGTTTTTAATATTGTATATTTATTTGACATACTAGTTACATATCTGCGTTTTATGTACTTACCAGGTACACAAATCAATGCACTCCATTTTAAGGCCAATTCACACTGCACCGAGTCTAACAGACGCAGACCAACGGCGACAGTCACCAGATTACAGCACGTCACTGCTCCGACATTCTAAATCAGATTCAGCACGTTCAATCGGCGAAAACAAGCTCTGACAGACGGCAACAGACTCCAACAGGGGTAACACACTGATCCAACAAAACCGACGAAGTGTCTTTTGCTGTCTGTTTATCAATTCATCCCTAGGAATCAAACACATGACCCTAGTGTTTAGCCCAGATGACATCACTCACCTGTTACTAAAAAGAAGGGTGCATCTGCACACTGCATCAAAGACATTACACACTGCCTTGTGGTGTTTAAGCATGCATCTGACTTCCTCTCTCTACTTTTAATTACCCAGAATGCATTATTGTTGCTTTGTGTGAATATCACCATTTTTGTCATAAATTTTACCACAACTTTATGCCCCAACGTTAAACAGCTTTGAACTGAAATACACAGACACCAGTGCTGGTCGATCTAAACAACAGTAAAAACACCACCTGAATTCAGCTGGCACAGCCTGTCTGCCATACTAACACACATACATGCACATACCTTGTTATACCACAACTTTTTCATCATTACAACATACTGGGACAGATTTGAAATGGCACAGGCTAGTCTATTTCTCCTAGAAGGTGTGTTTGTATTAGGTTTTAGTGATGGGGTCAGTAAAATATAATACTGCCATAACAAACAACATGCATAAATGCATAATTTAAAGATTATTTCCACTATTTTTTAAACTGTTTTTAGAGGTATAGTTAGTGAAGATTCCTAATCTCCAATCAGCACGTGAAATCAGGATATGAATAAAATCAAATCTTGAGTTCCTGCAACTGCTCTCCATCAGTGCATCAGTATTTAGTAAGTGGGTCACAGGACAGAATCAGTATGCGTTCACAGTGAAGGGGTGTGACATACACTGAAGCAAATGGTTAGTTTCGCCCCAAGGAAAAAAGGATCTCTGACATGACACACTCACCCACACAGAGGATATTGAAGCAGAAGCCATGGTTGACGGACTTGTTGACCAGCTGGTCCGGCATGCTGTCGAAGCCAACATGACCAGAGAGTGGGACGGCACGTGCACCCTCTCCCTAATACAAGATAAAATAAAAACATATAAATGAAACAAGCAAGACGACTTTCACCAAAAAAAGACCCTTTGTGGGGTTTCTCACTCTCAGCAATGGAAAGTCTTTGTAAGCACCCAGATTCATGAGAATACAAAAAAATGTCAATTTAGTACGTAAAGGCACCTCATTTTAAACATAGAACCTAGGTAAGATCTTTGACATTAATTGTAATACTATAGTGCAACTCTCGAAGGTTCAGGTCTGTGCACTTCCTCTTTCCTGTCTGATCTCAACTGTTGAAACCACATTCAGGCAAACAAGACACGTAAACCATTTGCAGTCGCAAGCAAATGTTACCGTTGTCAAGTAATACAGATATCTATGAAACAAAACGGTTGTAAATAACGTAACACAAATGTCAAATCTGGGCCATGTTATACTTCAGCATTTCCTCTACCATTGTTCACACAGGTCTGCCACCTGGCCTGCAAAAACTCTGGCAGGAAAGGCTGTCTGCCCACATTTTACAGCATATCCTTTAGTGTGTGGGTGTTTGCATATGTGAGACCTATGCGATGAGCATATTGAACGTACCAAATCATTTGATTTCTGCTAAAATAACAACAAAAAGGAAGGGTGAGCATTCAGTCAGCACAGATCTAATGTGATAAAGTTCCATTATCCAAATGGAAACATTTCATTAAGTTAAATTGCAATAAAGGCAATCAAAAGCACATCATTTTCAGTGAGAACCAATGAAAGTAGATGATCAGTTTTGTTATGAGGATTACTATGGAATCATTAACATTAGTAAGGAAATGCACATTTTATTAAAAACAAAACAGGCAACGAAGAGAAGCCAGACAATGAGAGCATCTTATTGACTGAACAAACAGTCACAATCTGACCCACATGTGCCACATTCCAAAACCAGACAACTGTAAGGAGTCCAAAGGGGGGTCATCATGACTGAAACACCCCACTGCCAGATCTGTAACCAGAAAATACTGGTTCAAACCCCTGGTTTGAATAGTAAAGACTGATTTAAACGTCATTTGTTATAACTAACAGCTTTTAAGCTCAGTCTCGAGCCTGCTGCCTCGCGTTAAGTATGTATTCACATTAGAGACGTCAGAATGCACGGACCATAAGCTGCTATAACATAAAATGATATCGTTTTGTGTCAGTTTCTGACATGAATGTACGAAATACTTCATAATAGACAACGCCCAGCGAGCACAAGGATGCTAATGCAATTAAACATAACGGCATTAGACGCGCTCGAATTAAGTGGATTTTACAACGCAGTGACGCTTGAGAATGCGACGGGTTTTTTTTTTTAAATCGTTGTTTATGATAATTCATCAGTCGTGGTCACTTCAAACCGTGATGTTCGTCCGTTACTGTTGGCCCTCAACATTAAGCCATTTCCCCAAACACAGCTTCATGGAGATAGAAGTATAATTTAAAATATGCAGCAAAAAACGTGTTTATATATTCTAATCGCTTACATAAATAACAACAGCTGTTTTAAATACTGTATAATTGATTGCTGATAATGGGCCATCACGTTCACGAATAAATGACTAACATTACCGAAAGCTATTTGGTTATACTATATCACACCTGTCAAAATAACTGGTACATATTCGTCAGCCTAGTTAGGTAAACAGAAAACACATCTTTGTAATAAAACAGTGCTCTTACCGCTTGTCGCGCTATCTCAGTGGCCGCCATGGTTCTCTCCTGCATCAACCCTTCACAGGAAACTGCAGCAAGCACGCAGAGTGAAGCTACAGCGACGAACTCAGATACGATGGACTGTACCATTTATGACTGATGCCATGGCGCCTTCTGTTATTTTTGTTATAGCGCAATTTTTAATTGTGATAAATTAGGAATTAGTTCATATGCAAAATACACGTAGTTCGATAATTACAGCACTCAGAAAACTCATGATATTAAAAACAAAGTGCCACAATATGACCCCCCCATTTAAATGGTACAGTCTTCTTCGTCTTCAGCTCAACAGCTATAACGCATATTTCCACAGGTCTAACTACAGTAAAGGATGCTGAATGGCACTTTTCACAGAATATATCTTAATTATTCAATTTTTAAAAGAAGTAATGATTTTAATGCAAATATGGAACATACGTTTAATAATAAGCTAATAGTCCAATTTTTCGAAGTTATAATATAATATCATCGCCTCGTGTTTTTATGCATTTTATAATTTGGAATCATTTAGCTACATAGCGTATAGCCTATTATTTTAAATGTTAAATGTTATATGAATATTATGAATGGTAATTGTGTTGCTTGAAGGTTATTTATTTGAAAATTGACGTAACATTTTATAAAGAAGTAGCCTATAGCCTATAAAATAATAATTTTTATATTATTTTTTATTTTATTTTATATTAAATCCGTATTGAATTAGCCAAACTTCCTGCTCTGTTCAATCAGCCAACTGAATAGTCAGAAGTGTCGTGGGTTTGAAGACAAGTGTTGATTTAGTCAGCGGTATTTGAACTTTAGACTTTATCAAGGGGAGGGTTTGTATGTCGGAAATGGACACTGAGGAAAAACACACTTGAATAGTTTCGGTTAGCATTTTCTGATTCGCGGAAAAGAAAATTTGTCGTTTAACTAAGTGTTCGAAGTTTGCAAAGCTCTATAAACCTATTTGGTTTAACTGTAGACAGCTTTATTCAGAGGGACGAGAGAAGACTAGCCTACTCGAAGAGCTGTTTGCGGACAACAGGTGACGGCATCTGATGAACACCTGAAATACAGGTTAGGTTCAATGACACTTATCAATGAAACTAATAATTCTCCTGAAACATTACGAGAAGGAGAAAACATAACGTCGATGTAATTTTATTTTTCAGACTTTAATCAGACGTAGCCTAAATCAACCACTGAATTTATGAAACGTAACTTAAGAATCTAAACTATGAGCTTATAGATTCAAAGATTAAATAATGTGATATATAATAGTATAATATATGTAAAATTGTCATTACTGTGAATGTTTCGTTTAAAAAACAAACGTAAAAAGAGGAACACAAATGAGGAAGAAGCGCTCGTTTCTTTCCCCAAGAGAAAACAAAATCATTCATGTTGCTTAAATAGGCCTATGTTGTTTTCCTTTAAATTATTAATCTTATTATTTGTTGATTTATCTTATTCAGTTGAAGCATATTATATTCCTTTCCCCCCATCCAGATTTGAACATTTACAGCCGAGAAGTGGATATAAGGAAGATGTTTTTTTCTGGTTATGTAAGCATCTTCATTTTGGATCTTATCTAAATAGCTTCCCGGGGATCCGCCAGTATGTATGAGGGGAGCAGCAGTGGGCCCATCAGGTCTGAGGAACATTTTAATACCCCTGTGGGAGAAGCAGCACTGCCTTCAGAAGAACCAAAAGATTCAGACTGTAAAGCCTCAGGCAATGATGGAAGTAATTCAGATTCCCCTAAAAATAGGACAACAAGCCAATTTCGCTCAAATCTTGAAGAGCGATACTCAAGACATGGAGCTCGCCCCGTGTCGCCTGCGTTCAGCGCCTCCTCGCGCAGATCCAGACTTCAAAAACAGCTGGAGGTCTCCGAACCGGGCAGCAGCGCCTCCCGCAGACTATCCGTTGATGCTTCGGAGAAGGGCTCCCTCACTCCTGCTATGCGTAAGAAGTATTTAAAAGAGTTGTTTCTGAATAACAAATCTGGATTGTCAAGTATTTTATCATCCAAACACAAATCGTCAAAAGAAGAAGAGGAGGAGGAGGCTGCGAATGGCGACACTGTGAACAGCGGCGCGCTTTGGGCGTTGGATCCCATGGAGCACGCGTGGATGCTCTCTGCTGTGGATGGGAATTATGACACTATGGTGGAATTTCTCGCTGAAGATCCCAGTTTATTGAGCAGAAAAGACTTTATTAGTGGTTTTACGGCTCTCCACTGGTTGGCCAAAAATGGAAAGGACGAGACACTGATTAAGGTTCTCAGGCATGCTGAACAAGAGGGGCTGTCAGTGAACGTGAATTTGAGAGGCAGTGGAGGTCTGACGCCTCTTCATTTGGCTGCTATGCATAACCAGTACATGGTTGTTAAGATTTTGGTTGGTGCATTCAGTGCTGATGTAGACGTCATGGACTACAGTGGGAAAAGAGCATGGCAGTATCTTAAAGATAACGCACCAACAGAAATTAAGGAGCTTCTGGGAGCCTGGGATGATGAATCTTTTATATGGGTTTTGAATGTGAACAACAGTGCAAGTCAAGCACAAACTCGACTTGAACATACTCGACTTGAAGAACATACTCAAGAAAACAGAGTTGAGGTGGACAACTCAGGAGGATTTGCACGCCAGCGATTTGCATCATTTAAGAGGCTGTTGTACAACGTTGGTCTGCTTGAAAAGGTCTGACTTTAAAACCAAAAGCTATGTTTGTCAGGTCATTACTGTTATATACTTAATGTTTATCAGTAACAAGATTTGTATGGTAATAATATGGCAACTGCTTAACCTGATAACAGTGCTGTGTATTATATGATGAACTTTAATGTTTATTAAACCAAATTGCAAGGAACCTCTCACCAATACTGGAGTCATTTGTTTTTATACATAAAAATCTGTTTTTCCTTAGTAAGAATGAGACTAAAAGCTGAAAGACAATGAAAGTGCATGACAACAATCTTTTGCAGAACCACCCACTGGAAAATTTCAACTTTGGCATTTTACATTTTCACAAAACAAAAGGATCCAAATAATTCTGGTTTGATGACAAATCTTTTATTTAGCAAGGACATAACCAGAATATCTGTACAAAAGAGACTGCTGTTCCAGATAGCATGGCTTCTCTCCAGCTCTGGATGAGTTGGTGGTCCTGGCAAGGAACAGCTGGAGGGGGATGCTGAAGTAAATCTTGTTTACAAGCCCAGCTTGGTCCTTCTCCAGTGTCTCCTCTTGGAGTTGTATCTGCAAAGAGATTAGCAAATTTAAAGCATCACACAGGAAAACACCCATTAAAATCAAGTACACTGGAATCTTTATTTTTCTTGTAAACTACTCTGCTCTAAAACTAAAGACAATGTGGCTAAGAAAATCATAAATAAGAGGGTTTAAAGTATAAAGAATAGCAAATTAACCAAGCAAATGTAAGGTTAAATTGTCACCAAATTAAGTCTAATAAACACTACTTGTATCACTTTCATGCATTGTTAAAGGGTTAGTTCACCCAAATTTCTGTCATTAATTACTCACCCTCATGTCGTTCCACACCCACAAGAACTTTGTTCATCTTCGGAACACAAGTTAAGATATTTTTGATGAAATCTGACAAGTATATGACTCGCCCATAGAGAGCAATATAAATCAACACTTTCAAGGTCCAGAAAGGTACTAAAGACATCATTAAAACAGTCGACGTGACTGCAGTGGTTCATCCTTAATTTTATGAAGTGATGAGAATACTTTTTGTCCGCAAAAACAAAACAAAAATAACGACTTTATTCAACAATCTCTCCCCTGTCATTATTCTTACGCAGGTGACGCAGTAAGCACAGTGAAGGCTTCAGTGTTTACGTCCGAATGCCGCTGTTGTGCCTAATTTCGACTCCCTGCCAAATTATTACCCCCCCTCATTGAAGTCGCTACCTGATTGCCTAATCCTAAACCTATAATGGGGGGTAATAATTTGGCGGGGGTCAGAATTCAGCACGACACCGGCTCAGTATTGGCCAAAGCTGCACACGTGAGCAGCACAACGCATGCGTGTAATGCTGACGCAGGAGTCGGCAAATACTGAGTCGGCATTCTGACATAGGACCTGGAAGCGATTTTCAACAACATATGAGAATGACACAGAAGAGAAGATATTGTTGAATAAAGTCATTATTTTTGCACACAAAAAGTACTCGTCGCTTCATAAAATTAAGGTTGAACCACTGCAGTCATGTTGACTTTTAACGATGTCTTTAGTACCTTTCTGGACCTTGAAAGTGGTGGTTATATTGCTGTCTATGGACAAGTCATACCTCTCAGATTTAATCAAAAGTATCTTAATTTGTGTTCTGAAGATTAATGAAGATCTTGCGGGTTTGGAACAACATGATAGTGAGTAATTAATAACAGAAATTTCATTTTTGGGTGAATTAACCCTTTAACATCATAGAAGCAACAATGTACTGATAAGCAAGCAAAAGTTGCTTAATGAGATACATTTCTAATTTATTCTCAACGTTAAAAATAAATAAATACACAATTATAATCATATGGAAATGTGTCTCCACAACAGAGCATTCACACGTCATATGGGAGATGACAGTAATCATGACTCTACAGCAGATGATGCTCTCAGCAGGATAATGACAGTACTCCCACAAAATTTAGCACTGTAATTGCGTCCTGCTTTCGTTTGGATACTATAAACTACAGTACAAGAAAACTACTAGCACTTTAAGACTGCAGTTGCGGGTGTAGTTTAGTAGTGTTCAGTATAGCGGCAAAAAACCACTACTGCACAACCATGTCAACATACCTGATCTTGTTGCCAGTTTTCATCCTAATCCACTGTGGGATCGGCCTGTTCTGCTTCTGCTTCTTGGCGAGAAAGCGTTTGATTCTGAAGGTCTTGTGCGACGCCTGAAATACAAATGTGAAGCAGTCAGGTAATCTGCAATGGCTGAAGTTAGTCATCCCGTCACACATCTTCGGGGAGATGTTTCATTATGTATCGAACTATAATCGGTTCAATATTACATACCACCAACTAAGAACTTCAACTTATATATAAAAATGAAGCGATGTGCAGGAATACAATAACATGTTGGACGATGTTTTATGATTCTCACTTACCATTTCGGAGATCGCAATCCGCTCACCACTATGGCGGTAGTCGAAGAGAAGGAACCATGGGAAACGCAAACACTGTATATCCGAGTCACGAATAGACCTACTGCTTTACGTCACAGCGACGGCCAGTGGCTCCACGGAGCTACTGCGTAATGCTGATATTTCGTATTTTGAAAAATAGTAGCTGTATGCTATTCTCCATCCAGTCACTGCATATATTTTTAAAACCGTAAAACCTCAGGGCCATTCCACGAAAAAGATTAATTTTTATGTCACTCCCTCCTAAATATGTGCAAACAAAGACATTAACAATGGAACAACTGACACCAACGTTTGATATTTGTTAATAGCGCCATTTTTCTTTTATACTTAACCCTTGTGCGATCTTATGGACATTTTTTTTTTTTTTTTTTTTTTTATCATTTTGCCTGTGTTAATGCCAACTGCATACATTTTGGCACAGGTGTGTATTTTTATTGGAATTCTACTATTTCACCCTCATTTCCCTTAAATCTATTTTGGTACGCAAAATAGTTCCTCTCAGGACCTTTTGGACAAAAACGTCCCCATTGAAACCCAATAAAACTGCAATTTTTAATCTTTAGGCAATCTATAGGCTTTCATTTTGTTGGCAAGTCTTCAAAATTTACATTTTTACTTTTTTTTTTTTTTACAAGATGGTGCCAAAAACTCTACTGCAAATCACAAATCCAACCATTGTGTGTTCCAGTGGAGTTTTGCTGGCATCTAATGGGAAAAATTTGGTACTGCGCCTAAACAAAATCTTACTGAATGCTCATTTTTTTGAGATCAACCTCAAATTTGGAACACAACTTGTTTAGATTTATGGCTTTGATTTTCTAGCAGTTTTAGAGTTCAACATGTGTCATAAAATATATATTTTATATAAAATAATGTTCATAAATCATTTTCATAAACTTAAACCTCTAACTTTTTTTGATTTCACTTTTTAAACTCTTTTTACTTCAACAAGATTCTGCCAAGGGTCTTCTTTAAAATGAGACCAAACTTAAGTGCTCCCAAGCTTAAAATTTTTGATTTTTTTTTTTTTTGACAGACATTTTTGTCCACTATAGACCTATGTGTAACTTTTTTTAATTGACGCACAAGGGTTAAACAAATTTAGATTGCCACATATCTCTGTAAAAGTTTCCTTGTTTCTATGATTGTGTACAGTAAACAAATAGTTTAAACTTAATTTATAATATAATCAGCATTAAATTATTTCTAAAAAAAAATGACATTAAGCAGGTTTTTTAACTTTAAAGTATTAGCTATATTCCAAGCTAAACATTAAATGTAATTGCAATCAACACTTGAAGACATCTTTGTCTGATAGAAAGTTTAAAATGTTAATGAAATAAAAAACTTTAAAAAATAACTTTTCAAAATGAAAAAGCACCTATTTTGTGAAATGAAACATTTTTTTACCAAAGAAATGTAATGAACACATAAAACGAAACACTTGAAGTAACACATAGGTTGCTCATTTATTGTGTTTTTGGATTTCTCTTTACATTTTGACAAAGCTGCAACTATAAAAGGAAAACAAGCTGTGA
Organism: Mylopharyngodon piceus; assembly: GCA_039654765.1. NCBI lineage: Eukaryota > Metazoa > Chordata > Actinopteri > Cypriniformes > Xenocyprididae > Mylopharyngodon > Mylopharyngodon piceus. Next base: position 7,815,484 of record CM077439.1, read on the forward strand.
GTTAAGGATTAGTTACAATGGAACATACAATTGGATGACAGCACATGTGACAGTTTCCAAACCAAGCTAACCAGAGGATGCTTTTTTTTCTGAGTGGTAGGATATGCTTCAATTCCAAAACTATAAAAGGCCACGTCTGTTTTTGCATATAATTTAGTCAACTTGCAGAAAAGAATTAACAGTGATCAAGGCATCAGCATCATAAAGCATGGCTCTTTTCCACCTGACCAATCCCTAACCAGAACAGAAATGGCTACAGGCTACATCCATGCTCAAAGAACACAAATTCATTACTGATTGTCTGAAGTGAAATGCACTGTATGATACCAGAGAAGGGTTCAGGTAAGGCGCGGAGGATCTTTCTAAAGCGGAACAGTGAGAAATGTTGAGCAAGCTAGATCAGACCTTTTATAAACTACAAAACAGAAAAGCAAGGGAAGTAAAACAAGTTTGGCTGTGTACCAAAAGTAAGGCCACTTTGAGTTAACATGGTCCAATCACTTTGGCTTCTCTCGTGGTTATGTCCCGTTTCTCAAATCTAACCGTCGGTTAGGACTTGCCTTGCTCATGAACAGGAACTTTAGGGGCTCATTCAGGCACTGGAGGGCAACAGGTATGTGCTCTCGTGTCAGTGACGAGAGTTTTTTTTTTTTTTTGAATGTGTGGGGATTTCTTTTGCTGGCAGCACCATGTTTTTGAGGTGTTTGTCCTGATTAGAACAGAGCCCCTCCTCTCTTGAGACATCATTTCATGCTAGCAAAGCTGCTTCCTCACTCGGCCGCTTTCTCTTGAGAATTCTTAGACTCCCGTTCAGCCCTCCTGTCCGCTGCCTGTCCATCTCCTCCTGCTCCTCCTCCTCCCCGGTTACGGCTCCTCGCCCCGGGCTGGTACAGCTGAATTGCAGGCCGATCCTAAGGCAGAAATGTAAAATGAATTATTATTAGCCATATGTAAAATAAATCAGTGATAAAGTATCAAAAAAGAGCAAGTACCTTATTTCTCAGACGGTCCCTTTTGGCACTGTCTTCCTTTTTGTTGTCCTTTGATGGCTTTTCAGGATGAGCATTAACTGAGGACTCTCCAGTGTTTTCATTCTTTCTTTTCTCCCAAACACGCTCCTTGTCCTTCTTCCCTTCCTCCTCTCTCTTTTTGTAGGTGTTTTCTCCATCCTGACGTTCCCTTCTCCTCCTCCGTTCTTCATCCTGCCTTCTGATGCGTTCCTTTTCTTTCTGTCTTCGCTCTTTGTCTCTGTCCCGGTCTCTCTCTCGGTCTCCGTCACGATCTCTGTAATCTTTATGCCCACTATCCTCTGATCTACATGACAATGCATATTGACAACGTGATATAAAAATGAAAGGAGAAGACTTGGAAAGTCAAAGATGGGTTGAGTAAGGCTGGGAATGTTATTCATCTAGTACTAATGTCGAGTGTAACCAAACTTACTTGGCCCCCTTCTCCTCTCTGTGTTCACCATTCTGTCGCTTCTTCATCTCTCCTCCTCCAGGAGGTCGATCTTCCTTCTGTTTCTCTCTGTCTTGTTTCTTAGGCTTGTCTTTTGGCTTCTCAGTATCACCATTGTCTGCTTTCTCTGGTTTTCTTAAGAGCTGAAAGACAAAACAACAGGTGTTTACTTCAGCAAGGATGGATTAAACTGATCAAAAGACAGTAAACACATTTATGTTACAAAAGATTTGAAATAAATGCTGGTTTTTTGTTTTTTTTACTTTTAATTCATCACGGTTTCCACAAAAATATTAAGCAGCACAACTGTTTTTATTATTGATAAAAATAAGAAATTTTTCTTGAGCAGCAAATAATCATATTAGAATGATTTCTGAAGGATCATGTGACACTGAAGACTGGAGTAATGATGCTGAAAATTCAGCTTTGCATCACAGAAATACATTACATTTTATTCTATATGCTCAAATAGAAAACAGCTATTTTAAATTGTAATAATATTTCACAATATTACTCCATTTACTGTTTTTTTTTTTTCCTTACTGACCCCAAACTTTTTGTTCTTTTAGTAATGAAACTATAATAATGAATCTAGGTAGTCAATTATATTTGCATAATTACGTACCTTGATTTTTGGCTGTTCATCTTTAGGTTGGTCCTTATCCTTATCAGATGCCTTTTCTCCTTTTTTCAATTTCTCAGCCTCTTTTCTTTTTCTTCTGTCCTCCTCTCTCCACTTACGCCGTTCTTCATCTCGTAAGCGTTTGCGTTCTAGCTCTCTCCGTCTCCTCTCTTCTTTCTTCTCTTCTCGAATCCTCTGGGAAAGACAGGATGAGAGTGCATAAACACACTACACATACAGTATGGCATATTATATGTATGGAAACCAGATTAACTGGTGACAGGCTAATGAAGTATGCAATTACATCAGTACATATTACACCTTCACTTTACCTGTTTATTTTTAAGGAAGTCCAAGAGAGGTGTTGTTTTTTTAGCTGGGGAAAGAACATTTTAAAAGATTTTTAAAAAGAACATTTTTTTTAAAAAAAACTATATCAAGTTGTTTTGTTAAGAATGGAAGCTTGTTTCTGCCACAAACTAAAAAAATAAAAAAGATAATTGCCACTTTTATCTCACAATTCTGACTTTTTTTCCTTGCAATTGTGAGTTTACATCTCACTTCTTTTCTTCAGAATTGTGAGATATAAACTCACAATTGTGAGTTAAATAAGTTAAATGCAAGTTATATGACATTAAAAAACTCGCAATTGCGAGTTATATCTTGCAACTCTGAGAAAAAAGTCAGAATTGTGAAATAAAAAGTCGCAATTACCTTTTGTATTTTTTTATTCTGTGGTGGAAACAAGCTTCCATACTTTTGTGCCAAAACTCACCACTGAGTTCTTTTGTCTTGGCCTCTATTTCCTCAAGTAAAGTCTCCGGATTGGAAGGAAATTTTTCCTCATCGCCATTGTAGAACTCCAAAAACTTTTTGTAATCAGCATCTAATAAGAAACAGGTAAACAAACAATTAAAGTCAGCATGAAATGGAAATTCCGATCATATTTTCTCCCCTATTGTGATGTATATCCGAATAAAGCAGCTTCTCGAATGAGGAAAAATGTAGTGCAGGAATTGATTATGTCTATTGGGATATTGATTGGACTGTTGTTGTGAATTGTTGCAATCTTATGTGATTGACAGGTTGCTAGAGGGGAGGAATTATTGTCCAGCCCTCGCGCTTGTGCCCACGTCATCAGAGAAGAAAAGAGGAGTCATTGTGAGGGGAGGGGACTTAATGTGTTAGATCAAATATTATGAGGGCACATAAATAAAAAAATGATACTGTAGACAGACAGATCCCTTATAATAAGCACTGCAATATACCATAAAAAATAAGAATTGTCAAATTTGATTTCATGGTGACTAACATTTTCCCCATGTTAACTATTGTTTGCAGTGATTACAAACAAAGAGAAAAATATATTTTACCATCTTCAATTGTTCCACTTTTGGCATCCTTCTTCTTGCTCCTTTTCTTAGCAACTTTCTGGAATGGCGCAAACTCAACAATGGCTGGATATTCTTGTCCTATAATATCCCCCCCCCAAAAAAAAAACAAACAAAAAAAAAAACACACAAAACAGTTTACACTGTAAGAGAAGTTCACCAGCACAGAAATCTCTACAATATTTAAGGAGTATTAGCAACTTCACAAAAGTTTGATTCCTAAAACGTCTAATTTGTGAGTAAACAATGAATGCTGGAAATAATAATGTCATGTAAAAGCCATACCTCGATTATCAATAAACACATAGCCGTCAAAACGGTCTCTGAAGAGAACTATGTCATCTTGATTTTTGAAATTCAGATATGCTCTTGCAAACAGATGAGGGAAAAGACTGCAAATAAACAAACACATTGATCAGCCATAAAATACTTTTTATTTGTTTCACTTTTCTGATTTATTTTATGAAATACAGCATCTACAAACCTAGTATCACTAGAGAAAAACTCCAGGTAATCCAGCTCTGGAAGAGGCTGCAGTTGCTCCTCTAAGTCTTCTTTAGTTAGACTTGGAGGCAGACGTCGAATCACAATCTAAAAATATGGTAAAAGAACAAAAATCAATATTGGAATTACTTGCATACATACACTATGTATTTTTATACACTGTAATACCCATACGACACATAAGTCTACATGGTTAAGGTGTTAGATTGTAAGAGTTAGAGTTGTTAACCTAACATGTTGGAATACTTTACATGCCACTGTACATACTGATATATGATTCTTCTGTTAGAGTGCTAACAAAGTGCCAAATGCTCGCAGTGATTGGAAACTTTGACAGGAGGATTTGCTAACAAGACTGCAAGTATGTTCAGGCATGTTCATCTGCAACGTTTAAATCAAACACCGACTAATATGTAAACATAATACTACAAATACAGCCACAAACAATATTTTTTAGTATTTCTAATGAAAGCGCCAAGCTGCTTTGTTCGTAGACTATTTGTGGCAAGGAATGTAGCCAGCTAGCCTGCCTGCTAACTAACTAACGTTACCTTAGTCATAGCCTCCTTCTTCTCTTTATTTGGCTTCTCTGCTTTTTCGTTTTCGTCACATTTTATTTCCACTTTCTTTTCTCTGGGACGCGTGTTTTCCTTGTCCTCCTTCATGGTCCCTTGCCAACTTTTGCAACGACGTCTGACTTCGTATGTTTCTTGTTGTTATGAGTCGTGTCTGCTATCTCTCCAATGCCTATAACTTTCCGCAGTTGTTTCTCCGTAAGACCAGTGGGCGTCTCTGATTGGCTACGGTTCATGACGCAAAGAGTCGCTTAATAAGACGAGGAGCGTCCACTTTTCCACTCTGCGTCTGTCAGATTGTATGGACTCTTACTGGGGAGAAATCGCTACTTCAATGATAATTAGCGACTGTTGATGGCAATAGCAGCATATCTGTCACAATTATTACATAAAAAAGCACACACTGCTTGTAAAACTAATACTTTTTCGAACTTAAGTTGCTCTTACATGAAGAGTGGACAGGCTAGACTTTTTCTGTGCTCCTCCCAACTCTTTTGTTATGTTTTATAGTTTAAATTAAATTAAATTAAATTATCAAAAACGTCATTCTGAGCTACGCATGTCCTGATTAACGAAGTGGCCATTAATCTGTTAATACTGTAGTAGTGGTACCCAGAGCCACAATGCGGCGCTACAGTATTTCACGCGAGGTTTTCACATGCGGAAGTGAATTATACACTTCTCGGAAGTTGTTTATGTGACCGTCATAAGGGCAGACATTTTGGCCCGTGTAAATGACAATTTTGCAAGAATTTGTTGGAAATTAGTAAATAACCCGTGTCCGCTGCAACAGTTTCTTTGTGTTTTTACACTCAAATTTAACCACAACCATGTGGTATGAGATATTGCCCGGGTTTGCTATTATGACAGTTTGTCTGATCATTCCTGGTGTTGCAACTGCTCAAATCCAGAAGTTCACAAACGGTGGAAAGGTGAGTGATGATGATGAACAATGTTTTGTCAGTCTCTAGACCTTGAATATATGCTTTAGTGAATATTTCAATAGTTAGAAACGTTTGTTTCACCCTGACATTTGCCAGATATTTCTGTATGCCCTTGTATAGGAAAAGCGGATTGCACGGGTTCCCTATCACTGGTATTTGATGGAGAGAGACAGGAGAGTGTCTGGAAGTGGTGAACATTACCGAGCCAAGGTTAAAAGCTTGTGTAAATATGTATCAGTACTGACAATATACTCACCAAAGCAGGTGTTGTAATATTTTTCTTTGTCGTTTTTTTTTTCACAGGGACTTGAAAACATCAAGTGAAAAGCCACCCAGATGAAACTGAAATGTACATTTTGTCCAGCTGTCCATTAAAATTTTGTCTCTAAATTATTAATTTGCTTGCTGGTGTCATCTTTTTTCATATTTGAAATATTTTCATAAGAGTTGTTACATGGTTATGTTTTGTTACTGGTCCACTGTGGTGTGAATATACATTTGGAAATTGTTTTGCATGGTTTACTGTATTAGATTTATGGAACGGGATCAGATTTGATTCCTTTCCCAATTAACTTAGGTTTCAGTTATTAGTAATTGTCTAATTTTGATGCCAGAATTCAAGTAGCACATTAAAAACATTTAATTAAATAACTTATCACTTCACCATGTACTTTAATGTAGTTTAATGATGGGTTAATATATAGAGTGCATGGTCCAATCCCTGCAGTTTTTACAGACAGATAAATACATTGTACATAATATATACTCCAGTCTACAAAATTTGCAAAGTGCTTAAAATGATTATAATTGATCAATTTAAATGGATCTACAGAATACTTGAAAATATACAAAGTACACATAATGTGCATAAACGGGTTGTAATATGTTTATGTAATATCCAGGCTGCACAGAATCCTTGGTAGCACTTTATTTTATAGTCCTATTTTGCATATACATACTATATACTACTTATTGTAGTAATTACAATAACTGGGTAATAACTAGGTAGTAGTCCTGAACCTACCCCTAAACCTATGTAGTTACCTTATATTATTCAGTACGCTCTTGGTAAGTACACTCAAAGTGCACATACTGTAAAATTAAGTGAAACCGAATCCTTTGACAGCTTCAAATGGAGTGTCGGTAGACATAATATAGTATGTTATACAATAAGCAGACAAATTGTACTTTAGTAATAACACTTACTTTGTAAAGAGAATCTTGTGCGCTTTTTACATCCATTTAGTCCAGTGACGACAATTGAGATGACGATCAAGAAGTAAGAAAGTACACATTACATACTCTTTACCAAACCATAATGCTTACAGCACTCTTTGTGGCTCTTACAGTCAGATAATTGTGATTTCCAGGCCGGAAAAGTCATGGAAATGGATATTTTCAAAATCATGAAAATTACTATTGTGAATGCATTTTTTGTTAAGCTCAGCTCTAAACCATCTCATCGTGTAGATATTGCTATTTGTAAGTGCAATCTCAGATAAAAAACAATTTTTAAAAATCCTTATCCAGTAACTCACATGACTGGAAAAGTTATCGAAATTCATTGGTCATAATAATGGGAACCTTGACTTTTGTTACAGGGATATTTCCCATAGAGCACGAGTTTGTGACTTGTACATTAACTGATCTCGGAATGTAAAAATCCAGTATTTTATAGGGTTACTTACTATGTTGCCATCTAAACTGCATATTCTCAAATTAAATGAAGTAATTCTTAAAAAAAAAAGAATATTGTTGAAAGTTCCAGCAATTAGAGATTCAAAGTACAGATCTTAAAAACAAAGTCTACAGTTTATCTAATCTCACAAGGTTAACACTGGATTGTAACTAAAGAAGGGGTAAATTCTCATAGTTAATGAAAGTTCCAGCATGACAGTGGATCACATGACTATTGTTTATTTAGATGCAAAAACACATCACATGAAGGGTATTGCATTAGGTAATGATTTGAGTTCTACTAATTAAAAAAAAATGTACACAACAATTTGTTCACAAGCCTCTCACTGTGTATTGTACAGGAGGATGTCCAAGCAGAGAAAAATGTATACAAACACATATTTCAGTAAAATCTGTCTTAATCGTGTTTTAAGTTGTCTTCTTCCTTTTAAAAAAAGAAAAAAGGACAAAGGAAAACTGAAAATATAATTCTGCAGGACAGTCTACTTCTCGTCTTTGCCTTTAGTTTTTCTGTACACCATTTCCCTGAAGCTGGAAAGGATTTTGCTCTCTCTCTTTCTCCTTTCCTCTTGGTTAAAGGATGCAAGCGCTCTCTTCTCATCAGCACTGTAGATCTGGTTTTCCTTTCTCAGACGCACAGCCTCCATACGCCGATGTCTGAGGGCATAATAGCATATAGCATATAAAGATGTGCATGATACACCTACAATGCCTATTATAACAGTTTCATCTTTTTTGAGTTATAAACTACCATTCAAAAGTTTACTACTATAACATATTTTAAAAAAAAAATTCAGCATCATTACTCTAGTCTTCAGTGTCACATGATCCTTCAGAAATCATTCTAATATGCTGATTTTCTGCTCAAGAAACATTTCTTATTATTATCAATGTTGATGAATGTTACACAAGTACATATATGCCTTGTATGAAAAAAGAATGCTCAAAAGAACAGAATTCATTTGAAATAGAAATATTTTGTAACATTATAAATGTATGTACACTTTTGATCAAGTGAATGAGTCCTTGCTTAATAAAAGCATTAAATTTCTTTCAAAAAACTGACCCCAAACTATTGAACAATAGTGTATGTGCATAAATGTATAAAAGCTTTATACCTGCTTCCACTCATGACAAAGCCAGATTTCTCAAACTCTGCAATCTCATCACTAGTCAAGCCGATTTCACCTCTTCTCGGAATACGTTTTCCTGCTTTGACAAACTCTGCCATAGCCGCACCTTCACCTGGTAGCAAAGCGTGGCCAAAACTATAGAAAAAAATGATAGGGCAGAAATATTCGGTTCAAGAGACAAGATCAAAAATTATTTAAAAACAGTGACTGTTATAAATAAGCAACAGAGTGGAGGAGGAATCAAATGCTTACTCTAAAGGTTTATCATCTTGGGACAGGTGAGTGAGAGGAGCTTCAGGTCCAACAACATGTTCTCCAACACCAGTCTTCTCCACCCATGAGATTTCATTGACATCCTCTTCTTCCTCCTCTGAATGTTCACTGCTAGAGCTACTGGACTCCTTGTGATTCTTCTTCGCCTTCTTCTTCTTTGACTTCTTCCTGCGAGGACAAAATCAGGCTACTTTATAAAATGATTCAAGCCTTGCTGATTCAATATACACTTACTATAGATGAAAACAAGATTCTCACTTTTTATTTTTCTTCTTTTTTTTCTTCTTTTTCACCTCTTCTGCAAAACAAGCAAGTAAACATTTCATATAATCTTACATATCATAAGAATAACACATTTAAGAACAAACATTAGTGCCACAAACCTTCAGAATCACTTTCTGACTCGCTGTCCTCTGAGTGCTTCCTGTTTTTTCTCTTCTTTGATTTCTTCTTCTTCTTCTTTTTCTTTTTCTTCTTTTCCTCTGTGGGCATGAAATCAGTTATTTACATTATTTATTCAACAACTTCCAGGTCATGTTCAGTAACCACGCAAAAATGCATTGTGTGGAACTGAGATGTTAAAGAATCATTTACCCTCTGAACTTGAATCAGAGCTGCTGTTCTTCACGTCCTCTTCTACAGGAGTGTGTTCGTCTGAGCTATTACAAGAAATCAGATGAAAATGTTTAAGCACATGGTGTATATGACGACTATATTAGGGGTGGGGGAAAAAAAAAAAAATCGATTCACATACAGTATGAATTGCGATTCTATCTTCTACCGATTCGCATCAATTCACAAATTTCAAATATCGATTTTCTAAAGTGTTACACTTCTTTAACTTCACAGTACTACTTAAAGTTATTGACATGTTAGAGTGTTATTAATCACAATAAGCCGTGAAAAAGGACTCACAGCCGAAGAGTGAGCACAGATGCCGCCTCTCAGGCCCTGTTTACGGGCTATTGTACCTGAAAAAGTTTGTACCGGTTTGTAATTTGCTTCTTTGTTTCTATTTTTAATATAAAAAAAATAAAATTGCCTGCCTTGTTTTATTACATAAGACTGCCAGTCATGTGTGTAATGATTGCAGTCAACTTAAATGGCATTTGTTTTATAATATTGGGTTAAATAAAATGGCAAGAAAAACAAAATAAATTTCAAGGTTCACATTTAATTCAGTGGGATTTTTTTCTTCAAGACCTATTAAACTGTCTACCGCAGTCACACAAAACAGTAAACTAGAATCAAATCTATGCATATATTGAATCGAAATTTGATTCAAAACCGAGAATCGATTTTTATTCGAATTTGACCTCAAGAATCGAATCGTATTGTGAGGTACCAAAAGATTCCCACCCCTAGAATATATTACTGTAAATACACTGTTTTAGGGTTTTAGGAAATTCTTGCTATTGTCACTGCACAAGTACAGTTAAAGGGATAGTTCACCCAAAAATAAAAATTCTGTCATCATTTACTCACCCTCAAGTTGTTCCAAATCTCAACACAAAGGAAGATATTTTGAAGAATGTTTGTAACCAGGCTGCTTTGGGGCACCACTGACTTCCATAGTAGGAAAAAAAAATACTATGGAAGTCAATGGTGCCCCAAAACTGTTCAGTTTCCCACATTCTTCAAAATATCTTCCTTTGTGTTCAACAGAACAAATAAATTTATACAAGTTTGCAACAACTTGAGGGTGAGTAAATGATGACAGAATTTTCATTTTTGGGTGAACTATCCCTTTAAAATTTCTTTTATGGCTAAGGGTCACATGGAAAGACACTTTATGGACACTTTATAGGCAATGTGATTTGATTTGATTAGGGGCTTTCAATCGATACATCGATATTGCAATATTATGTGCCTATTATTTTATCTAACCAGTTACATTTTTATCAACTCAGCAATGCAACCAAAATATAACAAAAATAACTGAACTCTTTGAAAACTGCAAGTCCCAATCGGGACATCCCCCCAAAAAAGAGTTTTTAAATCATATATAAATAAATAAATAAATAACAAGATGAGTTAGTCTAGTAGTGGAAAAAAAATACATTTATATAGAGAAAAATACATCTAAAATAAAGAAACCTCACAAATAAAGTTGGTAAAATGTATTAAATATTTGATGACATCTTAGTGACAATGCAGAAGTGCAGATGTGGCTTAACATGAGTGTAAAAAAAAAATAAAGGTGCATCTAAAAAATATCTAAATTGTGTTGCATTGATACATAGTATCGTCATTTGATTGAATCGACCCCTATTATGCTTCATAACAGAGATATTTAACAGTATAGACGGTAAGGATATATGTGGTATTTAATTTGTACTCACTCAGGTTCTCTGACTCTTGGAGAATATCCCCAGACCTCGGGACATCCTACTTCACCAATTCTCTCACGTTCCTGCAGACGCCTTGACAGAGAAAACAGAAAGAGAATAAATGCCACAGACTTTGTATATTACTACAAACAATCACTTGCTCGAGTGTAGAGAACATGTGTCTAACCTCGCGATGAAGGCGTCTTGTCTCTGTCGTTGGGCATCATCTCTCGTCTCATAGTAATCAGATCTTGATCCAGCACCGTGTTCTCTGTCTCTCTGATCTGACCAATTTATCCGATCTCTTTCCCTTGACCTCGAGCGACTGCGAGAATTGCCAAATCGGAACCGGTTTTTGTTCCTCTCTTTATCGGTGTATCGCGATTTGTGGTCGTCTTCATGCTCGTATCTGTGGTTCTTCAGTCCTCGGTCGGGTGAGCGGCTACTGGAGCGGCTGTGTCGGCGTCTTTTCGGGCTCACAGGGCCTGAATATTTGACGTCCAGCTCGGGCATTACAATAATCTTATTAATTTGTTAATTTAATGACTTTCTTTTATATTGTTAGGTCAAAAACGTCGTGTTAATTACATTTTGTTGTCATGTCGCAGTTCACCAAGAACTAGCAAAGCTAATCTAGCTAGATTAGCGCACTGCGATTTCGAGTTCTTTAACTACTGAGACAAAAATGATCATTTATATAAATTACGGTTGTGTTGAGACTCACCACGAAAGCTGTAACAACTTAAACGCGGGTCATGGGACCAAAATGTTTACTAGTAATGTTGAACTACTACTTGTGTCTGCTCTGCTTGTGTTTACGCTTCCGTTACGTTAAATTCTTCTATTCTGAAGAATAACTCAATGTGACAAGACACACGCAATATCGCCCCCTGGAGACCTGGAAGGTGCGTATTTGGACAAAATGGCACTCAAATCTGTTTTGGGTTTGAGTGCTGAAAAATGCATGTTGTTTAATAATTTGTCCTTGCAAGTGTGAAGACTATGACAGATATGTCTGGGTTACGTAATAGTCCATTTGACAGGATGGAAGTTTTGCTACATGTGATAAAAGATTTATTTATTTTCTTTTGACAGCTTTTTAAGTACCTGACAGCATAGATATACGTGTCTGAACGTATGTTGTTTTTATTGTGTTCACTGGTAATTTATGTTTGCATAAATTTATTTTAATATAATAACAATGTTTTTGAAATCAACACAAAATCGCTGCTAGATAGAATAAGCATTTTTGTAATTTGGACTTTTGACTCAAAAGCTGATATTTACTGAGATATAACCCTGGTGCAAACTTTCCCATCTGACAACCCGCGTTATGACTGTTAATAATGCTGTAATAAAACGTTTACACATATGTAAGCCTATTGTATACCATGTCTTGTCTTGTCAGTAAAGATCTTTATAATTTTCAGATATAATAATAGGCTAATAATAATGTGATTATTTTATAAAGCACTTTTTTTCTACAGACTCAGAACTGGAAATATAAACCTCCTTGGTTATTTTATTTACAAAATGAGACTAGTAACTTGAAAAATTATGTAAACCGTTTCAAATATGAAAACAAATAAACTGAAACAACAATGTAAAACTCCTAAATCTTTTCAAATGTATGTAATTTGCTCTAATTTGCATATATTTTTAATCTATCTTCTCCATATTACTGCATCATGTATTTGTTCTCTCAGTGCATTTGTTTATTTGTACTTGTGCAATTACATGTAAAGTTTAAGAATAAAATCTTCTTGCCTGGTCTCATTAATATTCATCACACGTATGTTGTGACAGACATTTGTGCGCGACTCCTGTGTCGGCTGGTGGAGGCGCAAGCGCGAGAGACTCGTTCATCTCACACACAAGGAAGGAACTCGAGCTCCGTTGTGTTGTCCACGGCAACCGACTCACGTTATCGCTGTCATTATTGTTTCTCAGCAAAGGGAATCGTGGATTTTAACGGGTCGCTTTGCAGGTATAGGATTTTGAGAATTCAATCCCGAGATTGTAGGAGATTAAAACTTTAATTCATCTTATTTACCCTGCATACGCGTTGTTCTGCATCATATAGTCAGATAGGCCGCGCGCTGCCGCCAAACCAGGAAGGAGGGTTGAATCGAGCCATTTGTTTTTGTTTTCACACTGACCGCTGCCCACCGGTGCCATACCAGTTCTGAGTGCTATCATCAAAAAGCTGTGGGCTCACAGAAACAATATTTTATTTAATCACGTAAAACTAATCAAAAGCATTAGTTTTATGTTACTTTTCAAGCGGCACGTCTTTATGCCTGTCTTTGTTGCTGTACAATTAGCCAGCTAGCGTGCCTTTGGTTCTCGTGCTTATGCAGCTTCCACATTCTGTTGCCGTGAATTTCGAAACAAATAAAGTTGTATTGAACTTTTCAAGTATGTGTAGAACGACATAACAATCTGAGAAAAAAAAAAATATGATATGAAAATATGATTTATTTGTCATTGCTAGACAGCTGAATGTGTCTGAGAGTATCTCTTGCATATTTGACAGCATTTGCATTGTTAATTACATTTTAACATGTTTTATAATAGATTTAATTTGTTATTCATACTAATCTTATTAAACTGTTTAATTAAAGTATTTTATTATACCCTTTTCCTCACAGGCATGTCGAAACTAAAGCTAATATCTGCAGCAGACACTCAGTACCCAGCATCACTGTTGAAGTCCATCAATGATGAGCGACACAGCGGTAAATTCTGTGACATCACCATAGTCGTGCAAGACCGCAAGTTCAAGGCACACAAATGTGTGCTGTCTGCCTCGAGTACCTATTTCCGCCAACTTCTCTCAGTTGCTGGAAAAGTTGTAGAGCTGAACTTCATCAAGGCAGACATATTCGATGTGATCTTGAACTACATATACACTTCAAGAATCTACAGGGTTCGATCTGACAGACTTGAGGATCTCATCAGCGCTGGTCAGGTTTTGGGCGTGACGTTCATAGCCAATTTAGGAACGCCACTCGCACAAGTCAAGGGATTACCCGGCCTGTCCAAAGAAAGTGACAACAACAGTGTCAATTCCTCCGAGAAAAATGAGACCATATCCGAGGATATGCCGATCATTACTGAGACGTTCTCGCTGTCTGCTGAAGAGTTCAACATGGCAGGTGGTAATGCAGAAAAGGAAGTGGACTCGGATGATGATATTCTTTTTGTCTCAAAAACAGAGGCCCCGCAAGCTCAAAAGACCAAGATATCAGATGTTAACGACACCGAAGGAGGACCAGAGGCTAAAAAACAAAAAGTCACAGACGAGGAAGGAATTGCCTCTGAAGATTCAATAGCCCAAGTAGGTAACGACAAGCTTCCTTCTGAAATCAATACATCTCTTCAAAATAACCTTGAGCCCCAAGCAGACGTCGTGCTCCTCTCAAACCCAGAAACCAGTAACAGTATTCTTACTTCACCAGTAAAAACGAGCTCACACAGTGAGCCCACAACCCCAGCTTGTGTGAACAGCACCCCCTCAGATCCTCACAGCACCTCGCTGCCTCTAGACAACAACGAAATACTTGGCGTCCAAAAGAAAAAGGTCCTTCTTGAGCACTCCCCCGATCATCCTGGAAAAATCAGACTCTCGGATGTAAGGCCAACGTATAGCACCAATAATGGACCAATACCTGAAATAAACATGGTCCCAGCTGTGACTGCGAAAAAGACGATAACGTTAGACAAAGCCTCGGAAATCGATTCGCTATCGCCGGGTTGTAAAGTATATGCCAATATTGGTGAAAACACCTACGACATCGTTCCAGTAAAAGACGATGCCGGGGAGGGAGTGGCTCCTGGTAGGAAATCGCAAATGCCACACGGTTCTCCCAACATGACCAATAATAACTCGCCTCAAAGAAAGAAAAAATCAAAGCTGGATCAGGAGGATCACTATGAACTCATCATGGATGGAAAGACCTTTTACGTGTGCATTGTGTGCAAGCGTCCCTATGTGTGCCTGACGAGCCTCAGGCGGCACTTTAACACTCACTCGTGGGAACGAAAGTATCCGTGCCATTACTGCAACAAGGTTTTTGCCCTGGCCGAGTACAGAACCAAACACGAAATCACGCACACAGGCGAAAGACGGTACCAGTGTTTACTGTGCAATGAAATGTTTCTCAATTATCAGATATTGTCCACCCACTGCAAGCAAATGCACAACCAAGATCCTTCGGGAAGGAAAGAGAAAGATGACTCTTGCAACAACTTGTATCGTCTGCTGCCTTGTAAAACGTTGCAGTTCAAACCATATTCCTTTGTGTCCGAGGAGTCGGGGGGGATTCCGGTGATCAATGAAGATGGCATTGTCCAACATGTAAACCCTGACAAAGAGCACTTTACCAACCAGCCACTTCCATCTAGCCAAAACAAAGCACTGAGCTGGGATGACATCTTTGTAGAATCCGAAGCACAAAACAGGCCGATGGCTCACGTTCGATCAGGACAACGGCCTGTCGACCAAATAAATGCCGAAACCACGAACGAATTTGAGTTTGTTATACCAGAGACGTACTGAGCATGCTTGTTCACTCCTCTGGCTCAGGTGCCTTGCTCATTTGTTCGTGTTTAAATTTGAGGCGCAGGTTCTGTGGACCATTTGATTGAAGACTCAACTCCAGTATCCATAAACTGAAAATGGAAAATTGTTTCAAGGTGCTTTAATGTATATTTAGAATCATTTGTTACTTAGCGCTGGATTACAGTTCAGTTTCACAGTCCATTATTGAATCTTAATAATGCTTCATCAGATAATATGACAAATTAGATGATACATATTTTATGTACAGCTACATTAGATCTGTGTAGAGCTGACCTTTTATAATTTTTTTGTTCTCTTTTATGTTGACAGTACAACCATGTTGGATGTAATTTGTAGGGATCAAGTACAAACTGTTGCAGTTTATTTTTTACAAATATGTAACTTTATTGTGTAAATGCTTTTTGGAAGGGTTACATAAATCCTAACTCCAAAATCAAATATAACAGTGAAATCTGTTTTAAGGCTAAAAACAGTGAAAAAGACGCTAACATTGTTTTAATTTTCTTGTCGGCATATTGTAGTTTTTAATAATTGTTTGGCACTAGTTAGATCAGTGTTAATGGCAGGTTCTGGTCATGCGATAAGAAATGGTTTGAATGTTTGTATTTATAGTTTTTGATGATTGTCAGCAGTTTTTAAGAAGGATGGAGTAAATATATGAAATGTTTATGTCATCTGTCCATTAATTATGTTTTGAGGTTGTTTATTTATATTACATTATGAACATTTGGACCTGAAGATTAAATATTCATCCCTCGTCCAGGCATGTCTAGAGAAACAAGATACTGAAATGTCCAGGGTAATCAAAGGGTAATGTTGGTAATACAAAGGACCTCTCTTTTTATTTTGTATATACATGTATATCATTTTTACAATTATTTTTTCAGCATAGTTTTATAATTAGTTTTGTGGGCTGCGAGAAGAATCTGTGAATACAATGAGATTCCTTCAGTCAGAACTAGTGCTCTAACACCATAATCATGTACATAATAGTATTAAAGACCTTCATTTTAACAGTTTCTTTCCTTTTGGAAACTATTTATTATTAGGTCTTAGTGTGATATTGAATGAAATAAAACTTTGAAGAACATACACATGTATTTCTTTTATTTCCAAGAGCATCATGAAAGTGATTAGTATTTTCCAGTATGATAACCACCAGTCAATGATATGAGCATTCCTGCCTCTCTATTATATCAGAGTGGATATTGTCGACGAACATATAATGACGCATCAGTTCATGATTAGAATCTGTAATGTGCAGGTTCCACATGATGCGGGAGAAAATGGATTCAATGGTCAAATGCCGGTGGACATATTTGGAAATGCATGTGTGTTAATGAAGCAAAAAAAGTCTATTCCAGATATACATTTTATATTTAATACTGAGCTGAACTATCAGTCTTTCATTTTAAGATTTTAACATCAAAGGTAAACAATGCTTTCATGTAACATGAATGTGATCAAAAATGAAGGATTGAGGCAAAGATCTTACTTTATAGCATGTGGCTGTAGTATATTCACCAGTTGCACTTTAACATCAACCAGTAAGTCATAAAATTTTTGAGTTTGTTGTAATATCTCTACTCACTTCAGTAAAGGACAATATTTTTGTATGTAAAGTACAGTGTATAGACTTGACACTCACAGTGAACACACAACTGGATAAAAAGGAGATCACTACAAGTCTTAAGACTCAATTCTGTTGTTACGAGAAGATTGTTCGGTTTATGTACAACATGTACAGCATTGCACACACACACTGATATCATATTTGCAATATGGAGAGACTTTCTGTTATTACGTAGTGAACAATTAAGTGTTTAAATTCATGTAAGTTTATATAATGGTTACTCCTTTTTTACATTCGGTAAGTCCTGTCATGTCTAGACAGAAACACAACGGCAACACAAAATGGCAGATGAATGTGAGATGTACAGGTTTTGAAAGTCCTCACATTCTTGTAAGAGCTTATTACTGTGCATAAATCAAGCAAAATATATTTTTGTCACAAAAGATTATTTGAATTTGTGACGATTGTGTGCTTGACTGTGCAAAAGAAACACCACACATTACAGGTTAGATCTTTGATCCTAATGAAGCACTCAGGACAAAAAGTAAGATTCAGCCTAAATATATGTACAGTTTTTGCAATCTAGCTGCCCGAAACAGTTACAAATAACTCAAGTAATTACGTAGAACTGTGTGAATACAGTAAATTCTGAAGACAATAAAGTGCAAATCAATTGCAAGATAAGATAAGAGACTCATCCTCGTGCTGAGGGAGCAGAGGCGACGCAAAACACTTTGTGCCACTTTGGAAGGGAGAAGTTCACATTATGGATTTACGCAGAGGAATCACAAGTAGGAGACCCACAGAGGTTACCTATAACAGGAAGAGGTGGCAAACCAGGTGAAGCTGTACTGGAAACGGACACACATTTTAAGGCTTATCTGTGAACAGTCTTGATCTCATAGTCAGGCCAGTTGTTATAGTCCTCTTGGAGTGAGGCTTTATAACATGAATATTTTCCACATCAGGTTTGTTGACTTGAGCGAATCTTGTCATGGTTTAATGTTGCATATTACATTTGCTGTATGGTGATGAATGCCTGTGGTTAATGCTGTAGTCTCTCTATACTTAACCTGTTGCACAGGTGACCCTCTTCTGCAAAGGTTGTTCATTCAGAACAATGATTGTTCAATGATGTGGTAAACTAATATCCAGAAATGCCCAAAACCAGTTCTCTCTTGGCAGGAAAATGTCTTCCTCAGACTGGTCCCTTAGGGGCTGTATGGCGGGGGCTTCTCATCAGGTTGGTAATAAGGTGGAGAATAACGAGGTGGGATCATATTTGGCCACATGTGACTAGCTCCAGACTGGGAATCATCAGACATACCTGAAGAGTCAGGAAACAAGCTGGCACCCTGTAAAGACACAATAGCAGACATGTTCATAGCATACACACTCAAAACATATAAAGAATAATCTCTAAGGCTCTCAGTCAGGGTATTATCGTCAACTAAAACCATTAAAAATGCCAATATTTAAATAAATGTTAGCTGAAAAAAAAAAAAAATTACATTTTTTTTTCAGTTATTTGGCAAGGCACCATTTCTCATTTTCGTTTAGTTAAAGCTGAAGTACTAAAATAACTAAATAAACTAAAACTAATAAATAAAAATTAAAGGGTTAGTTCACCCCAAAATGAAAATTATGTCATTAATTACTCACCCTCATGTCGTTCCAAACCCGTAAGACCTTCGTTCATCTTTGAAACACACATGAAGATATTTTAAAAGAAATCTGAGAGATTTCTGTCCCTCGACTGACAGTCCACACAACTACTTTAATGCTTCAAAAAGTTCATAAAGAGATCGTAAAACTAATCCATATGAATTGAACGGTTTAGTCCAAATTTTCTGAAGAGACTCGATTGCTTTATATGAAGAACATAAAAGCCTAAATTCAATCTGTTCATCATATAAAGCCATTGAGTCTCTTCAAAAAAATTTGGACTAAACCGCTCAATTCATTTGGATTAGTTTTACGATCTCTTTATGAACTTTTTGAAGCGTCAAAGTGGTAGTTGTGTGGGCTGTCAGTGGAGGGACAGAAATCATTTAATATATCTTCACTTGTGTTTCAAAGATGAACAAAAGTCTTAGGGGTTTGGAACAACATGAGGGTGAGTAAATGATGACAATTTTTTTCATTTTTGGGTGAACTAACCCTTAAAAAATATTATATACATTAAAAAAAACTAATAAAAATGCCAAAAAACACACAACAGAACTACTAAAACATTTTTTTTTTCAAAATATCAACAAAAACTATAGTATATTAATAATAGTAAAATAACACTGCTCTCAGTAAATTGTCTTTTTTGCTTATTGTTTATTTGCATACATTTTTAAAAATAATTAATTGCATTAGGTTCAAGTAAACTTGTTAAATGACAGGCATATATATACATACATATATATATATATATATATATATACACTAAAGCATGCAACACAACGTGGGCGATTACCTGAAAGTCATAGGCAGTGTATGGAGGTAAGCAGGGGGCAGTGTTGTAAAAAGAGTTGTTAGAGGTGGTGGGGCCAGGAGGCTCAGGGGGTGGAGGAACAGGGAGAGGTTCTGGCTCACAGGAATCTGGTGCTGCTGTAGGCATCTTCAAAAAAGAAAAAATCCAATGAATGTCACGGTTCTCAGAAATCATACAAAATGCACCTATATTATATGGACAAAAGTATTACAACAACAGGGATTTTAATGACATCGCATTCTATATACATAGACATTAATATGGAGTTGGTCCCCCCTTTGCAGCTATAACGGCTTCCACTCTTGTGGGAAGGCTTTCCACAAGATTTTTGAGTGTTTCTGTGGGAATGTTTGCCCATTCAGTAGAGCATTTGTGAGGACAGGTACTTATGTTGGACGAGAAGGCCTGGCTCGCAATCTCCATTCCGGTTCATCCCAAAAGTGTTGGATGGGGCTGAAGTCAGGGCTCTGTTTGGGCCAGTCAAGTTCTTCCACACCAAACTCATCCAATCATGTCTTTATGGACCTTGCTTTGTACACTGGGGCACAGTCATGCTAAGGCAGACAAGAGCCTTCCCCCAACTGTTCTCACAAAGTTGGAAGCATAGCATTGTCCAAAATGTCTTGGCATCCGCCAAACCCAGACTCATCCATCAGATTGCCAAACAGAGAAGCGTGATTCATCACTCCACAGAACATGTTTCCACTGCTTCAGAGTCCAGTGACGGCATGCTTTACACCACTCCAGTCCATCTGATGTTTGGGATTGTACTAAGTGATGTGAGGCTTGCTTGCAGTGCTCTGCCATGAAAACCCATTCCATGAAGCTCCCACCGCACAGTTTTTGTGCTGATATTAATGCTAATATTTGGAACTCTTCAGCTATAGAATCAGCAGAGCGTTGGCGACTTTTATGCGCCTCAGCATTTGGTAACCCCGCTCTGTGACATTGTGGTCTTCCTCTGAGTTGCTGCTGTTCCTAAATGCTTCCACTTTCCATTGACCACTTACAGTTGGAATTTCTAGTGAAATTTTACAAACTGACTTATTGCAAAGGTTGCATCCTATCACAGTACCATGCTTTAATTCACTGAACTCTTCAGAACAACCCGCTTTTTTCACAATTGTTTGTAAATGCATGGCTAGACTGGATGGTTAGGTGCTTGATTTTATCCACCTGTGGCAATGGTTCTGATTGAAAAATTAGAATACAATAATTAAGAGTTGTGTCCCAATACTTCCATATAATGTATATAAGTTGTTTGCACTGCATTTCAATCTCACCATGTCCTTGAATCCCCCCAGCACTGCGGCGGTGATGATGCCCAGAAACAGAGCTACAATGTTGAGGATAGTAGCAGACCACAGCAGGTGGTACAGGTGCACAACATCCTGGCAGCTCCGCACCTCTGTGTACTCATGGTACCCTCCTCGCAGTTCCACTCGACTGTGATGGTGAGGAGAAGAAATGTATTATAGCAAAAGAGATTCATAAAAGAAATAAGACACATATTGGTGACAGGCAGAGCAACAAAAGAGGTAAAGCATGACAGCGATTCATGCAAAACAATAGAAAAAAACCATCTGCATACCAGTGCACATCACTCTTAAGAAGAGCATGAAATGGATAAATATATCCAATCTCCTTATTTAAGCTCACTGTCATCAAAGACCCTTTACACGTAACCTAAATTATTGCTGTCTCTCCTCACCTGTGAAACAGGAACCAAAGAACGCTAAATCTTAGTTCCTTTCATTTCATCAGTAAAGTAACTGTACATAAAGTACAGCGACCGTATGCAGCCACACTTAGTAGTTTAACAACAACAAAGAATGGGCTGTCAATGTCATTGAGGGGCTGAAAGTGGAAAGACCTACTTCCAAATCATGGAGGATTTCCTAAATTTTTTCAAAACATCTTTATTCTGAAGTCCCATAAGAGGATGCTCTCTGAAACATAAATAAACACAAACGTTCTTTCGAACAGAGCTGAATTTCAGGGATAGAAGCACACACCATACAAGCAAATATAAACCAGAACTTAAGCAAGGTAAAACAAAGCATAGTTGTTGTTTTTCAGATCCGCCTGTTTGCAGAAAATATTCTAGGAGGGATGTATCCAAATGGGACTCGCTCACACACACATACTTGCCACAGTTGTAAAGGTCACAGCAGTAGCAGGTGTTGCTCTTCACACGCAGGTTACAGGAGACCCGAGATGCAGTTTGACAGTGGACCTGTAAGACAGACATGTTTTCAAAATGGGATCCCACTATACTAGCACATAACCCTCAAATTCAGAGGCCTGTAAGCTGGTGAAAGCACTTCTCTCAGGTTGGCGACTCACATCTACATCAAACGCAGTCCCACTGGAGTAATATTCACATCGGCCAGCATATAGAGGTTTGAGGTCCTTTAAAACAACAACAGCAGTATGCCATGACAGAGCTTTATCTGAAGAAATACATTTTACAATAACATGGTGTGGAAGCACTTACTATATGTCTTGCAGCAAAAACGCCATCCACTATAGCACAACAGAAGGCTGCCACCACACCGAAGCTGATGAAGACAATGGAGGCCACCAGCTGTAAGCAGAACAGCAATGTCAACATATTCACCTGTTGCAATAGCTCAATGCACGTGCATTCACACCTGGGCACTACTACTACTACATACAATTTCCTTATAGATACAGATTGAAGTGGTTTGTGTAAGATCTTAGGAAGATGTGTCTGTTATGGGACATGGAGATAGTGTGGTCTGATTGGATTATTTCGTAGTGCCACTTAACTTCACTGATATCACTGCCTTTTCACAACCAGCCATTTAGATACCAGTCACTCCATTTTGTCTGTAATCTAAAGCACTTTGCAGAGGCATCTTTCTTGTGGCTTTGTATAATACAGGACAAATAAACACATTTAACTGCCCATAACTGATCAAAAAATAATAGTGTTATTCTTGATATAATATAATCTAAATCAATCCATCTTAAAATAATGAATTCTCTCCTAGAACAAATTTTTTCCAAAATAAAAATTTTATATAGATTTTTAAAGAAATTAAAACTTTTATTCAGCAAGGAATTGATCAAAAGTGACAGTAAAGATATTTATAATGTTACAAAAGATTTCAAATAAATGCTATTCTTTTAAACTTTCTTTTTATCAAATAATCCTGAGAAAAAATGTATCAGTTTCCACAAGAACATGAACATTGACAAGAAATGTTTCTTGAGCATCAAATCAGCATATTAGAATGATTTCTGAAGGATCATGTGACACTGAAGACTGGAGTATTGATGCTGAAAATTTAGTTTTGCCATCACAGGAATAAATTACATTTTAAAATGTAATGAAATAGAAAAGTTATTTTCAATTGTAATAATAATATATTTTTTATCAAATAAATTCAGTTTTGGTGAGCATGAGACTTGGTGACAAAAGATTATTTATATTTGAATTATACAATTTATGTTATCATTGTAACAATATGAGTGAAAAGTTGAATAAAAAATGAATATACATTTCAGAATGTCTTAGTATTTGGTTTGTCTCCCTTTTGCTTTAATGACTTCAGCACTCAGGCAGCTGGGTAAAACCTGATGATCATGTTCTCCAGCATGATTTGATAATGATCCAAAGATCATCTTGTGCTTTAACAGAAACAAGAACATCTGACCGTCTGTAGAAAAGGATTTGACATGCTCAATTCAACAAATTTGTTTATTTGATTAGTGACCTAGAAATAGTGCAGAAATGTCATAACGCTTCTTTATTGTTTTACATTGTTCAAAAACTAACCATTGTTTATTTCCAGTTTTTTGCAGATTTTCAAATTCTCAGAATTCTGGACCTCACTATATTTGCTCTAACCACTTCCACTATAAGGCTGGGTGGAATGTGTATCCTGCATTCATCCAGCAGTAAGTGTTCCTGTGCGTCTGTGATCTGGCCAGCCATGCCATCCTCATGCATTCTTTATTTGGATTGTGGCACCTCCTATTCCCTCTGCAATGCAATGGCTGCTGAACATTCCTGCCTGGACATCCACCCCGCTCCCCTTACACTGAGCTATTTCTGGGTGCATCTCACCACAAGGCCTGCAACATGCCCTGCTATTCGAGCTCAAACCTGTGAGCCTTTTCTGCCATTATGATGACTAAAAACAAGCAGTTGATTCTTTGTTTCTGCAGGCATTTGGTTAAAAATGTCAATTGAATGATGGAATGCACAAGCACAGAATCCATTATGAGCAGTGTAATGAAAGACTCCTTACCATCTGCCTCTTATTCTCTATCAAATGGGCGCCAATGATTCCCAGAAAGGACCCGAAGCCGAGCTGAAAATATCACAGGGTGAAATTCTGTCACGATGCAAGTCTATGTATAATATGAACCCATTTCAAAGTCTTAAAAGTAGATGACTTCACTCAATTACGATCCCACATACAATCTCCCGTTCCCACAAAGCCTTTAGTCTTTCTCCAAGCAGTATAGTTTATTTTATGCTGTGGTCAATGGCCAAGTTAAGAGCTATATATGCAATCTGGCCATGCCACTAGCATATAGTATTTCAAAACAGTCAGTCCCTGCAGAATACCAGGAAAACACCTGTTACTTGTACAAAACATTATGGAGTATTATTTAAGCTTGCATGTTTCTCCTAGAGTGTTGAACATAATGATACTAGCTGTTGAATAATAAATGGATGAGTTCACTCAGTTCAACCTTACAGTAATGAGGTAATGGCCACCGGTCACCATAATGGTGGGCCAAGCGGAAAATAATTAAACATGAGGCCTTTTCCTCCCCACAGTGCTTTACATCACAAAGCCATTTTTAGACCACAAGAAGGGTTTGCAGTCTGTTTAGCGCACGACTATGAACATTAGCAACATACTTACAATCACTCCTGGATAGTAGCCACCAACAGTGATGTTTTGTGTCCTGGTGGTAGCGGCCAGACCAAAGACCAGGATGAGTATGGAGACGATTAGGAGCATCACTGTTACTATGATGGACTTTCTTTTCCTCCTCTTAAATGATCCTGTAAAAGACAACGGAGTAGGAAGATGCAACAGCACAACACGCCCTTCCCTTGGGCAACATTTTGTTACTCATTGTCTTATTTTAGGCACGTTCGTTTTGGGGTAAAACAAAACAAAACAAAACAAAACAAAACAAAACAATCAGTGTATTTGGCCTCTTGGATGTCTATAGTATCTGCAAAGACACTACCACAACCCAGAAACCCAGATAAATGTAGGTACTAGGTGATGTAATACGAGGATTTTCTATCACTAAACAAAAGACATTTTAACCTTAGGTAGCACTCGAAAAATAATATTCCACATATGGTTGTGTATTTTCATGAACATTATCAATAAATGTTCCATCGACATTCGTTGGGGACATCCGAGACACGTAGGAATATAGGTTACGGGACGCTTATTTCTCTGTGGTGCACTGCAAGCCTGTTCTAATAATCACGATGAATAAATGTAGCTAATCGCATTTGAACGTAAATACAAGCGTAAATTGTCCTCCGTGAGACTATAATGGTCTGTAGTCGCAGTGAATGCCATTGACCTTGTACTTACCCATCGCATCAGAGATAGGTATACCGCTGCCTTGCGCATTCAGCCCCGCTGGCATTGTAACGTCAGGATATGCAGCATTAGCTGCAGTTATGACTTCAAGTCAAAAACAAAGAACGTAGTCAATGAGACAATGATGCCTTCCCTCAGAGTTAATGACTGGAAACTCTTTTTTTGCCGTGGCATTCTCTGACACCATTCGCCCCCCTTCTAACCACTCTTCTCTCATCAGCATCTGGGTCTGTTGTTCATGAATCCGCTGCCCTCATCCCTTCAGCAGAACGCCGCACGGAGCACTGCACTGCGCATGCGCAAGGCTGAACCCCTCTCTGAGTGGGTCACGAGCAGTAGTGATTAGAAGTGCGACTCATTTCGATTCGGTTCTTTCGAACAATCCGTTTCAGACTGGTTAAAAAATAGATTCAGAGGTTCTATACGTCATGGCGTTGTCACTGGCATCCCTGAATAACACGCTTTAAACTTTCGTGTGAAGTCAGACATTAATTTTTGTTAGTAATTTAATGTTTCCTGGCGATTTGTTGCAGCCATGATTCAGCTTATAAAAGCTCACAGTCATTTAGAACCTAAAGATTATTTTCACTCACAATAAAGAATACTACCATCAATTTACATCGTTCTTATGGGAATGTTTTAATAAAATGCTATTTATTTATACTTTCTTTCGTTTGTGTAGTGATAAAACTGTCATAAAAAAGAAACGATATTCTTTCAATCCATCAGTAAATCCAATGGTTCACTCAGCTCACTCATCAACATTTCCAAAACACTTGATTCAATGATTCGGTACCTCGAGATTCAGTCCTATTCGTGAACGTTATTCATTAAAATCATCAAACTCCAAAAGAACAACAAAATGTATACAAGAACTTGTATGTAGTTGCTGCAGTGTAGAAGGAATCGCTACATAATTCTGCATATATTATGTTCTTTAAAGAGAAATTCGCTTTAGAATAATTATCTCACACACGCCTACAAACAATTAGGCTACTCATAGCTATCTAAAACGTAGGCTAACAGACTGGATTACATGAAAATACTTTAAGAACGTTCAATATAATCTAGAGAATAATAATTTTGTGTAGCTAGCTTTCTCGACTATTTTGAATGTCTCCACCGTTGAAAAAAACAGCATATGCTGGTAAGGTAGGTTTTGAAGCTGGTATGCTGATTTGAGCTGGTTTATGCTGGTCCTGGACCAGCATAGGACCAGCACTTGACCAGCATAAACCAGCTCAAACCAGCATACCAGCTTCAAAACCTACCTTAACCAGCATATGCTGGTTTTTTCAACAGGGCAGAACTTGAAAACATCAAAGTAATGAAATTGCGCCATCAACTGGTCTTGTGAACAAACACAAATACGTTTTAAAAATAAAAATGAAAGTTTCTGAGGGGTTTTGCAACAAGTTCTGATTAAGTTCTGACCAATATTTTTTAATTTGATTAACCCGAATTCTTTACATGTCTGCATTTTTGTTTATTTTATTGTTCACTCGTGCAGTTTGACATACAACAGGCTCCTTATTTTGGAAAAAGTAGCTAAACCATTGTTTATATTGATAGTTGTATCTCACACACTCAAATATGAATAAAATGATTCATTCAAAACGTGTGAAATTAGGCTAAACACTGTGAGCCATATATGTGATTTCAGTTTTATGTTGCGTTTTTGCTTATGCTTACTATTGCTATCTACAGAGTTAGGCTACATAAAATACTTCATATAAGCTCGTTGTAGGCTATTTAGGTAAAAGGAATTGAATTGAAGTTAATAGATGCTTCAACCACCCTCAATTTTTACGCAAGCAATCAAAACCTCTTGAATACTGCTTAGACTAGACCTTTCTTGTTTCTGTAAGGAAATAAAACCAAACGTAACATTAATATATTAACCTCTGTTCTTCCAGCCTAGGTTTGTCACAAAGTAAATGATTGCATTTACTCGTTTCAGTCCTTGATGGTCTTTCTTTGAATGACCTGCTCTCCACCAAAGAAAGCAGAAAGAACCAGACAAGACCGAATTTTCCATGACGCGAGTTCTTTTCAGGTTTAAAAAAATCAGCGGGTTTAGGGAGCTCAACGTGATCTGTGTACAAATATTAAGCTTGATGACAACTTTATGAATTTATTACGCTTTTGACGCCAACACAAACCAAAGCGGGCCCATATTTCACAATTTTGCGTTCTCCTTAAAGCATTATAATGCGCGTGAATAGCCTGCTCCCTCCAGTTTAACAGCCCAGAGAGTCAATGGGGATTGTTTAGTGAGGTGTCCTGCATACTAAACCTCAGTTTTAATGTAGTTGCTGATGCAGTACTTAGTGATTGACAACGGCAAATGTAGATCAGAACAGAAACTTATAAAGCTGTGGGTCTTTGCATAGAGCTTGTTTCAGCAGACAATGAGACTATGTGGTGTGCGTGTGCAGAATTCCACACAACACCAAACGAAGCTGCTGCCAAAAAAACTCCACTTTGTATCCCACCCCCACTTTCCCTCTCCAGCTCAACTCCATTCACTATGATGCTCGACTCCTAGCAAGAAGCTCCTCCGCACCCGACATCCGTTGTAAGAGGAAAACTCAATGAAATTCACGAACACTTCTTGACCAGAATTAACGTTTGTTCAGCCAGCGTGAAGTGAACCTGAAGACATCACCTCAGTGCCTTCATCAAGACATTATTTTGGGGGGGCACTTTGAGCATTAAGGTTTTCCTTCCCTCCCCCTTTTCTTTCCTGAAGACATCGAAATATTCTCTTATCATCTTCATTTTTTAAAAAAAGAAAAAATATCGAACAATTATTTGACACAGTATTTGACTTCCTTGGACTGCTGCAGACTTGATTCGTGGATTGAAATCTCTCAGTAAATCGCTTGGACCGCTCGTATATGTGATTGGTTTAACAAGTACCTTTATTCTTCAGTGAGAGATCATGGAGCGCGACTCTACCACGGGAGGGGCGGAGGACCTGCTCCTGGAGGACAAAGTTTCAAAACTGGCAAGTGACCATAACCACAATGCACCAGAGTAATGTGGTTACTTTTGATTAGGGATGAGGGCATTGTAATGACCATATCTTGCTGGATTTAGTGCTCTATAGCCTTCAATATAAAGTAGTAAACATTATAGTACCTAGATAAACGTGGTTTACCTCAATTGTAGGTCAAATGTTTTGTATCATTTTTTAAACTCATTACTGGTATAGAAGGAGTATCACCAAAAGCGTTTTACCTGCTCATCATTGTTTAGGTAAATGAACATTGGCAATTATTCATCATTAGTATAATTACACTTTGTTATATTGTAGTAGAGGCATTTGAAATAACTCTGGTACCTTAAGGAGCTGTTAAAAATGACTATTACTGATGTAACTGGATGTAGGCAGGTATATATTTATTTCGTTCACAATGCATTAATGTTTTTGTATATAACTTGAAATGTAGAAATGAACATTAACCTAGATTAATAAATGCCTCAAAAGAATATTCCACCAGTTTTTAAAGTGTATTTTATGTTCGCCTGATATTGAGAATGAGTGTGTAACATCTGGCTGAAGAGTGACCCTGCAGATCTTCTGCAGCTGTGAGAGGTTAGATCTCCCAACATGGGTCAGCGAGTGTGTGGGTCCTCTTCTGCCTCTCATAGATCAATGGGATTCTGAAACTTCTTTCATTCACACTGAATGAGATCCTACACTTGCTTTTCACTGTTTTGAAGATAAATATTTGTCTCCTGACCTTTTTTTTAAGAGCGTCAGACAATATTATCCACATTAAAGTGAGTTTTTAAGTGTTTAATGCTTGTTGTGTTGGACTTTTTTTACACTACTTGCACGATGTGATTCAGAAACGTATTTGCGAATACTATTTTTCAACTTTCCATGTTGTCTTTAGCGTGCAGGATCACTTCATAAACACGAACTAGCTGAGGCCATGGAAGTGGAACAGGAAGGACTGGTAGAACATCAGCCTCTGGAGCAGGATGACCTTAACTTTGAGAAATGGAAGCCCAAGCCAAAGCCCAAGAGGACGCTGCATGAGAAAATCGACGACCTAAAGACTTACCTGTGGAACGCAGAAACTAAGGAGTTTATGGGCCGCTCAGGGAAGAGCTGGAGTGAGTAACAAGACTAAATTCTATTTGAATGTACAAAATGAGATAGCAGTTTTAATGGCAAAACAAAGGCTATTTGTCTGTGGGTGAGGGAGTGCATCTAAATTGTACTTGGACTGTAAACAAAGTCTTTAATTAGTGAGGTCTTGCTGTAGAAGCAAAGGCAAGTGAGACCATTGCTTATTGTTTTTGCTCATTATCTTCCATTTTAGTGGAGTTATTTGTAGTGGGAATGAGTTGCGGGGATGAATTGTGCTTCTGCAGTGTGTGTGTGCGTGTACACGCTGTCACCGTGGGTGCATGTGTGTCCAAGCTTACTGTTTACTTAGGTGCACAGATAGCTTAGAGACATCTTGACAAAAACAGACTGCCTGGGGAATGGTCCTCAGTGGGAGAGCGATGTCACAGTCCCTTTGCTGGCCCGGGATCACATTCCATTTACCCCTACCGTGCTTTCCTCTCCCTCTTTCCCAAAGCCCCCTTGACCTCCAGATCTCCTCCAACACACTCTCAGATCTACGGTGCAACTTAACATGTATTTTTTTATTTTTTTTTGTCCGAGCTCAGAACTTTTTTGGCAGCGAGCATTTCCTGAAGAAGTCCGATGATGACAGAGCAGCCAATCGCTGCCGCTAAACGTCCGGTTGCTAAGCAACACAGCAAATTCCCATTGGGATGAGCACTCTAAACAGCAATATGAAAGTATCCTGGGGATAGCAGAGGGAAATGTCATTGCACCAATGTCCTCTTATTGAGTGCGGACGCTGTGTTTGTCATAATGCAACATCTCCATGCTTTACATGGGCATGATATGATGGGGAATGTGCTTGAGGTGGATTAAATAAACAGCCATAGTCTTCCTTAGAGCAGGGGAGGGGCTGCTGGAGTGCTGTGATGCGTGTCCCATGAAAGGAGAGTGCAGAGGCCTCACAATGCCAGAATGGGGTGATCGGGCTCCTTGGAGCTGGCCGTGGCTCTGTATGGCTGCAAAAGACCGTCACTATGATGGCAACCGGAGGTTCACTGTGTTCCTGAGTGAAAGGACAGCTGGGAGAATTTTCACTAGGCTCAAACAGAAAGGCCTTTGTGGCTGGGGGCTGCAGCTAGTCCCTGCAAAATTGTCTGCGCAGCAAAAGCCGCTTAGTTTGACGCCACGTCCCATTTGATCAGCTGTTAATGGAGTCTTAATTAAAAATTAAAGAACAATAGCGGTGTCTGGTTTTTTTTGTTAGCTCTCAAAGTTTCATTGACTTTAGTGTCTTGAACACTTACATAATGGAAAGGTTATGGAAAAATGATTACAAACAAATGAAAAAGTTGAGTGTATTTGATTGGTCAATTGATTGAAAGATGCATACATATAGAAGAAAGGATTTCTTTTAGGACAAAATGTGTTGACCTGATCTCACATTCTATTTAAATACGTACAATAATGACATCTTGCTTTTTCATTTTCTTTCAGGCCTTATTCTTCTCTTCTACTCAGCATTATACATTTTCCTCGCCGCCATGTTTGCTGGTTGTATGTGCTGCCTGATGTGGTCAATTAGTCCATATGCTCCCACCTACAATGACAGGGTGATGCCACCAGGTAGGAAAAATCAGCATTTTACTTTTTGAACTTTTAAAAAGTATATAAAAAAGACTAATTATTGTGTAAATCTTTTATTTAATTATTTTTTATTTTATTTATTTTTAATAGAAATTATTTAATATGTATGTAATTTAAATCCTGTGACCCTACAACAGATTTGTATTAATAATTAATAATCAAATTAATAATGATTAGAAATTGAGAATATATATATATATATATATATATTAATTATATATATTTATATATTTTATTTTTTAATATATAAATATAATTTCAATTAAAAATCATTTAAATTATTTCAATCATTATTTTATTATACTAAATTGTGTATACAAACAAAATTCTAATACAGAAGCTCAAAACATCATTCTTGAGGTTCACAATCTTCTCTGTCTCTTGGCAGGTATGACAATGTCACCTCATGTAGATGTAGCTCATGGGTTTGACATTGCTTTCAACGCCTCTGACCAAAAATCGTGGAAGAAGTATGCGAAAGCACTGGAAGCCCATTTGAAACGTAAGTCCTGCATGAGAGAACAAGTTGAGTTTGGTTTTACACTCTTTAATAGGGAAGATACGTTTTCTGTTCAGCGGGCACAGATTGAAATCGCTCCAGCACGCTGTTTAACAAGTCCTGCTGTCTATAGAAATACTGACAAGGAGGGAAACCCTTTTGTGCACTCAGTGTAACTGCTCAGTGCTGCCAGGGCCCCACTTTTTGTGCTGGCCTGTAAGTTGTAGAGGCCAGGCTGGGCGACAGCCATTGTTTGGTTAATATATGTTCTCTCTCTCTCTCTTTTTTCTCTTCCATCTCTTTTATTACGGTTTCCCGCCATGGCCGTATCCAGCCTATGATGATAGAGTGCAGGATAGGCGGAACATTCCATGCGAAGGAAATACGTATTTCATGCAGGATGACTTAGAGGAGAGTGCTGAGCGCAAGGCATGTCAGTTTAAGAGGTCCTGGCTAAAAGAATGCTCCGGCCTGCAGGACAGAGATTTCGGCTACTCGAATGGAAAACCCTGCATCATCGTCAAAATGAATCGGGTGAGATTATAATAGTGTGGAACATACTATACAAAAATTATTTTGTTTGCAGAACAAAGCTCCCCCAGAATAAATAAAGCTCTAGTGCCATCTTG
Source organism: Mylopharyngodon piceus (assembly GCA_039654765.1). Classification (NCBI taxonomy): domain Eukaryota; kingdom Metazoa; phylum Chordata; class Actinopteri; order Cypriniformes; family Xenocyprididae; genus Mylopharyngodon; species Mylopharyngodon piceus. Next base: position 7,847,532 of record CM077439.1, read on the forward strand.
TGGTTAAGCCTTGACTAAATGAACACATCCTTCAGTTTATAATGTAATCAGTCCAGTCTCAATTGCTAGTTAAGTGCTATGTAAAATGCTTAACTGTTTTCTGACAGATTCTCGGGTATCTGCCTGGTCAAGGCACTCCAATAAATGTTACATGTGGAGTAAAGGTAATAACTAATGACTAGAATAATCTGTTTATACTTTATTATAAGTTATAAAATAACGATACAATACATATATCCCAATTTCTTTGCCGTATTTGTCATTAAACTAACAATTTTGGATCTTCTCCAATGTTTTTTCCAGAAAGGGTCAACTGAAGGCCTAGGAGAAGTCAAGTTCTTTCCAGATAATTTCTTCAACTTGCGGTACTATCCCTATTATGGGAAACTGAGACATGTAAGTGATCCTATTTCATATCTCAGAATTCCTCCTAATTTAATAGCATTTCATAGCATTTTTCACCATTTCTACAAACAGGTAAACTACTCTTCCCCATTGGTGGCTGTGCAATTTTCTGGAGTCCAGTATGACACCCAACTACACGTTCAATGCAAACTAAACGGGAAGGGCATCATTAATGATTCACCAACCGACCGTTTCCTGGGTAGCGTGTCTTTCACTTTAGAAGTGGGTGCGTAGGATCACAGTAGACCTAGAGAAATTGAAATTAAAATTCTCAGAGTATGTTATAATGAATGAAATAGCACACTGGGTGCTGTCTTTACCTATTAGCCCTCTGATTATGCCTCCGGCAGCCACTGTGCTATTCGTGTCAGAGCTGTGTTACTACACTACTTTTTCAAACAAGGGATTTCACAATAAGCAAAGACTGAGATTTATAGATCACATTCAGTAACGTAACATTCAGTACCCAGCCACTAGAGACTGACAACTGCCTGGATTTCATTATTGGATAAAATGAAAATATGAAAAGATGTCCAAATACGTAGGTCGCAATTATAGCTATTGAGGCATAATCACTCAAACGAACAGTCTACAGTGAGACATAGGCGAAACAATTCTCTAGATCTGTGTAGATTGTAGAATTAACATGTATTAAACTTTTTCGATCAGTTATTTTGGTAATTCAGATGTGTATATAACACATTAAAACAACATTTTTTAAAAATGTTTTCTCTGTTAGGTCACTGTCTCCATTAAATTCCCCCCTCTGGATGAAAAAAAAAAAAGGCAGAAAATGACTTAACATTATACTTCTACTTGCTCATTTAATGGAATAACAATCAGATGTGGTTTAGAATTAATTGATTGTACATTTTGAACTAAATTTTTTTCTTTTGCTTTTATTTTTCGGATACTAAATTTCGATTCCAGAGGCAGATGCAAGTGTGAAATGTGGGACAGAAATCCCATTTCATCATTTTGAGAGCTTCATAATGAAATACAAGTTTCTTTTTCAAAATTCATCTTTCTATTGTCAAGCATGCAACCAACACTTCTTAAAAAAAAGAAAGTATTTCACATAATTCATCTCTGAGTGAAAATATCTGCTCAGTTACCTGTAAGAAGGATTTCAACAGTATTATTTATTAATTGTATTTGAATATATTGACATGGTAAAGGCAATGTAATAGTGAGATGGAAATTGGTAACTGCACATCTTTGTTATTCAGTAAATACAATGAAATATCCACTGATGACAAAGATTTTCCAGCTCATGTTTTTAAACACACTCATGTTCTAGCATAAACAATAAAGATGGATGAGAATTAACGGAATCAAACCTTTCTGCTCAGTTTTCCATTCTCTTTAAAAGCAACATCGGTGGTGATGTGTATTGCAAATAATGTCTCTTATGATAAATTGTATGTGATGATCCTTTTTGTTGGTTAAATGACAAAATGAACTCATAAATCATATCAACAAAAACATCAGCACTGCACGCAATCTTTCATGCGGTCATGTGCATCTAGTGAGAAGCAGTTTACTGTAATATGCAGGTCAAAGATTGACGCTTCTAGTATTCCAGTAAGAGAAGCGTAATTTATGACATCGGTAATCTTTATAGCAACATGCTGATCGAAGTCCATCAGGGGAAGCTAGGAGATTTATGACTGTAAAAGTCATGTGAACCATGTAAAACTACAGTTGCTTAACATGTCTAACATATTTTGAGAAATGTTGATTTCATAAAGTCAAAGAAAGAACAAAGAGAGGAAGTACAAAAACAAAAGAGCTATTTTATTGAATTTTTTTCCCATTCTGAAACTTGAATCAACATTCTTAACCTGACAGATATAGGTCCTATAGAGAAGGAACAGAGAAATGGCAATGCAACTAAAAGGCACGCTATAGTACAACAATGATATTCTGTGTTTAATTGTGTTTGTTTTAACAGCTAAATCCTTTGGGCAGGAAAGAATGATGAAAAATGTATATACACATGAAATGATTTAGACACATTAGTATTTTCACTATGCTGAGCAGGAAACCAGACTGAAAATGCACTGGAAACTGTAGCTTTGGTCTTAGAAATGGTGTATTTTGTACATTGTATGCATGTGTCCAGAGAAATGACAACTAAATTCACAAACCCATGTACTAACAGGCCTATTGTAACACTTCCAACATTCCCTGAGAGGGACCTAATGAATCAACAAAAGCATAAATCAACAAAATACTCGTATTCAAATGCTGGTAAGTGTCCAAAAAAAAAAAAAAAAAAAAAAATATATGTGTCCCTTTTTAACACTATGTGCTAAGTGCAAGAGAGTGACTTATTAGTTCTGCTAATTAAAAAAAAACGTGCCAGGATACTTTTCACTCCTAATTTCGGCAACAAACAAATTTCCACAAGAGTACAATTACAGAATTGAGCATTTACATTCAATGGTTAATAAACAAAGGATTCCTAATTCTAAAATTGCATCATTCATTCATAATAGTTCACATGAATATAAGTCACAGCAACCAGAACTGAGCATCCTTAGAGCAAGAAACTGCATCAAAACTCCCATAAAAAGGGGATTTTTTTTTCTTTTTCATGCATTTAACATACAGCACAATGCCAGGTTATTTAGACAGCCTGTGCTTACACTGAACAACTGAATCATGCCTGTTGACATTGCTTTGAGTGTGATTAAGCAGAAATATACCACATCATTCATAAAATGATTAAATCGTACACAGGAAGTGATTTAGAGCAATCAAACGTGTTAGAAACTGGGGTATTGTCAGCGTTTAGCTCCAGCAAGTGAGGAGGGTCAAGCAGTTTGCAGGGCAAAAGAGGAAGCCAACAGGACCAGAAGAGAGGGAAGGAGCAAATATAAATGGTAAAGAACTAGCCAGGGTTAGAGGTAAGATGGCAGCAGATTGGGCTGTTATACAGACTGGTAACCAGTGCGACTCTTCCGCCGGCCAATCAGATAAGAGATAAGCACTAGGATGATTAGGAAGCTGAGAGCCACACCCACAGCAATGGGAACGAGAAAACTCAAATCAGAATCCAGAAAGCATTCCTCAGCTGGGAGAAAAGGGAGAAAGAAAGGGGTGGTGAGTGACTTTGGAAATAACAGTACCGTTAGGCACTCAAATGATTTTGTTATTCACAACAGAATGGACAATTCAATCAGATCGATGTAGAACAGGTGCCATACAGGCCTCACATTACAAAATGTATTGGCAAGAGAATACAAATTTATATAAAATATTGGACTCATTTCAAAATAATTTTCATGTGCACATAAACTGAAATTACTTGATTTCTGAAGTTCTGCAAGATTTGCCAGCACTTGCACGGACACTTTACATATTCTGATTATTATTATGAATCAAATTGCTCATAGCCAGAGGTTTGACTTCTCTTTCTTCCAATCACATAGGCCAGTAAGACAATAATAATGAGGACAGCCAGGGCAACTCCCACCGCTATAGGGACAATGAAGTTATCAGGCTCATCTGCTTTGCAATCCTCAGCTGAAAATAAAGAGAATGAGTGAGGGGAAAAAACAAAACAAAAAGAAAAAGCCATTATGTTTTAAACTGCAATAAAAACACATCTGAACACATTCTTTAACATTTGCATGAAAGTTTTTGTTAAAGGGTGAAAAGATGGCCCACACCAGTTTTAATGTATACACAATTGTCTTTCTCCGTTTATTGCAGCTAAAAGCCAATTAAAACAGCCATTTTCATTGCAAAACAAAACCAAAATCTCATGAAACATCAAATATTAGGGCAGTCAGATAAAGAATCCCTTTTTACAAGTCTGCTGTCAGAAAATGGTCACAAAAGTATGCTCAGAGGGGAAAAACAAAAAACAAAAAAAACAAAAACAAATATAGATTTATTTAAAGTTATAAGTGATTGGATGTCAAGCAAAAGTAATTTCATCAAGCAAGGCACAAAATTACCAGTAACCAGTTTAGAATATTTAATTTATCCTGGCTATAGTGAAAAACATTTACACAAGATTCTGTGCAGGTGGTGCATAGACTAAATTAGAATAGTGCATAAACAGCGTGAATGGAAGAAAAAGAAAAAAAAAAAAAAAAGACAAAAAAAAAAAAAAAAAAGGTGAGCCATTATATGTGATAAAAGCAGAAAGACATGAGAGAAAGCAAAGAGAACTTATTCTTAAAACTAAATTATTCTGCAAAAGAAAAATCAAACAAACACAAGTCATGTAAAATTTACATGAGGGGGGCGGGGGTAATTCAAAAATAATCCACAGCCACTACCAAAGTGGGTTCAAGCAGGTGCAAAAATTTATCTTACAGCAAATACAATTCACAGTTGCATTAGCAAAGAGCAGCATGTATCTTTTAGGCTAAAGTAGCTGTAAGTTAAAAGTTATAGTAAAGGAGTAGCTGACAAGATATAATTCATTGTCCCTTTTTAAACCACAAAAAAAAAAAAAAAAAAAAAAAAAAAAAAATATATATGTTACTAAACACTACCAAAACTATTTAGTAACAGCATTTAAATGGCAGTTACCATTTCTTTGTTTTATGCTTTACTAAGAGTCACTCAAAAACAACAGGCCTACTTTTAACTTTTTTTTTTTTTTTTTTTTTTTTAAATGCTTGTCATGAAGTTTAAACCTTCAAGCATTTGTTTTTCTGTTCTAGAATTTCAATTGTTTGAAAGGGCCATCCAGCATGTTTACATGTTTTCTCAGTTTAGCAATCTCCCACACCGCTGCTCTGAATACAGGATGACCAACATATTACAAAAGCACATGATCTCAATAAATGTGAGCAGTCCAGTCACTATAGTGCACAGTAACAACCTGTTTCTTTAACTACTTTTAATATTTAACCAAAATGCCGCAAGACAGGTGAATAAAACGCTGTTTCAATCTAAAGCTGTGGATACAGTAATGATGGACTTGGGCACAAATTAAATGAGCTAAATCGATCAATTGCAAAAAGAAAATTAAAGGAATGTCTAAGAGAAGCAAGTGCAGGGTCTGCTATGGAGCAATGAAACTCTTTAAATATTTTGCATGGTACTATGACTGTAGCACTAATTTGCATTTCAAGAGAAAAATAATTGGGCTTTAAGCCAAAACACAAGACCATGCACTTACTTACCCCAAAAAAAAAAAAAAAAAAAAAAAAAAAAAAAAAAAAAAAAAAGGGGGGGGGGGGTTGATGGGCGCACAATTTCACAATAGGGAGCTCTGGTCCTGGAGTGCCACTGTATCTTCAGATTTTAATGTGTTGCAGTTTAAGGGCCAGGGGATTAATTGACCACATAAGGACAATACATTTTTTAACTCCCGTGGCCCCGAGTCAGTTGCCAATTGAGATTGCACAAAAACCCACAATATTTACAATGGTCCAGGAACAGGCTTGTGTGTCCCTTAAAACGCTCAGGATTTGATTCTTTGATTTTGTTGTATTACAATGTCTGATATCCAACATAGGTCCTTCGTCGACCAATCACGTATGCAATCACAACAATGACAATCAAACCAGCCAGAGCGGCACCAACAATGATTGGGATTAAGAGGCTGGTGTCATCCATTGAACATTCATGGGCTGCAGACAGAGAGAACATGAATGAACATAAGATGAAGCTGCCATCTTCTCATTAATACCACTGCAGATATTGTCATAACACTGCACACATAAAAATCACAGACACTTGATCTGGTAACACTGGGCCTCATAGATAGTTGTACAATTAAGCATTTGTTATTAGAAAATCATTCATTCATTCTATATTATTTATATTATATATTTTTTATATATATATATATATATATATATATATATACATATACACACACACACACACACACACACACACACGTGTATATATTATATATATATAAAAAAAATTTGAGCAGCATATTAGAATGATTTCTGAAAGATCATGCAGCACTGAAGATATGAGTAATGGCTGCTGAAAGTTCAGCTTTGTCACCACAGGATTTTTTTTTTTTTTTTTAAAATACATTAAAATAGAAAAGTTATTTTAAATTGTAATATTTAGTATTATCAAATAATTATTTGATCAAATAACTGCAGCCTTCTGTACAACAAAAAAAAAAAATCTTACTATATATACTGTCATCTTTGTGTGTTTGTCATGTTAATTTTTGCATATACATCCTTCTTACTATCAGTTATCTTGCTGTAGCTAGTCACATCCATTCTGATATGATCACAGGAAACCATGGGTTTATCAGATTTAGCTGTACTTGAGCTGTGCATGAGGGCAGAGCCTGCATTTCAAAATTCACACTAACTGCTTGTTTACATAGAACTGCTTTGGTTTTCCACTGGTCACAAACAACTCTGAAAAGCAATGCTCACTGAAACAGAGTGTGCCTCTGATGAGGTAATTAGCTCAGCTTTATTCTTTAGCATAACAAACGCACACAAATACATACCTGTGCTAAACATGTTCTTCTGGACTGCGAAGGGCTGCACTTGTAGCTCGAACGTATTGACGGTAAGCTTGTCAGTGATGTTGTAACTCAGCTCTTTTTTGCACATGTATGAGCTCCCAACAGATGCCTCCCACAGAGACAGATTATTATTGGATTCACTGAAAATGCTCCCTGTTGAGGTCAGACCAATCAGAGGACAGAATATGATTACATGAGAAGATGCAGCACCATTAGGGATGCACAATATATTGGTATCATAAAGGCTATGGCTGATATTAGAGAATTTCTGTATTGGTCTATATTGGATATTTCATTGTCAAGACAATGTAAATGAGCATACACATTTAAATGACCTTGGCAGTCATCCATCACTTCCTTAATGCTAATCTTTAGAAACACTAATTTAAATGTAATCTTTAGCTAATCTCAAAATGAATATCTATTTCTCATTCTGTACATTATAATGGTGATGCCTAAATTCACTTGTAGCATTTTAAATATTTTTAGTTTTTTTTTTTTTTTTTTTTTAAAAATAGACAATACTAAAATCTTACCATTTCCAAGATCAACAGAGAATGTCAAAGCATGTAGACGGAACTTGTCTGAAACCTGTAAAAACAGTATAGTAACCTGATATCAATGTAACTTGTATTGAATTGGCAATTTAGTATGAATCGGTATGAAAACATAAGATTTTGCATGAAGCATGCATGAAGGTCCACCCCAATCCCATAAACCTAACCCTCAGTGGGGCGTAAGCAGATCATGCAAAAATGAGATTCACAAGAAATCACCACAGCGTACAATAAAGACCCACTGTGGTGAAAATCAAGTTTTTAAATGTTTGTGGCGTTCTTAATATATTTTAAGACAAACCATGCACAAATTCATCAGTCAACACCATTGAGTACTTTCTCCTTAAAACTGCAGTGTACCAAAGCCGGTGGGGCTTTTCCTATTATTCTGACACTCTGCGGGCATTTTAACAGTGAGCACAAGAACACCTTTAAGAAAGGACAGGAAAAATGTGGTACATATAGCGGGTGAATTGCATTTATGATGTATATTAAAAGGCACAATATGTAAGACATCTAGATTAAAATATCCAAAAACCACTAGAACCATTTTATATATTTTGTTGACTTGTGTACTTCCATTTTAACCAGTCTAAAGGAATGGTGCCTGTCAATGACGTCATATCGCGACGCAAGTGCTTTTTGCTAGTTTCAGCCTGACGCAGTTATTTTCACATCCTGCGCCACATTGTTAAAATAGCAAATGCATTTGCGCCAATTTGTGCGCCCATGGGCATGCTGGTCTGAAAAAGATCATTGTAGGCGCATTGCTATTTTGAGGCAACTGAAATGGACTGAAATAGATTAGACCAGGTTTCAGTTGGTCAATGGTCCAAAGTCAGTGGCGCAATTATATATATATATATATATATATATATATATATATATATATATATATATATATATATATATATATATATATATATATATATATATATATATATATATCACATTTTTTGTTATTTAAAGAGCGCGTTAGTAACATGCACCCATAGGCGGGTGCACAACGCGCGTACACTCTGCCTATTACACACACAGGGACGCGCAGCAGCACACAAACATGCCAAATATTAAAAATAAAATGATTAGCCGACAATGTAAAAGATTATTATTGTGTGCATAAAGAAAAATGCTTTGGTGGAATACTGCTTGTCCCATAGACAGTCTGCTCGCGCGCTTTAACCTCACGTACAAGTAGATCCGTTTCTTCGCTAGAGAAGAGTTCAGTTTTTCCACTTGCAAATTCCACCATGTAAATAGCGAATCCGCCATAGCATGAGCGCAACTGGCTTTTAAAGGGAATGGAGATGAGACTGATTGGTTTATTGCACGTTACGCCCAAAACACACCCATTACTCATTAAAAGAATAGGGACAACCCTTTTAGACCATGCTCCGGGCACGCCGACCATTTTTCCCGTTGTTAAACTAGCAAAAGTGGATTCGGACACGCCCTAAGCGCGCCTGCGCCATGCACTTTAGATCATGCGCTTAGATCGTTAAAATAGGGCCCTTAGTCTTGTTTCAATCGTTGTTTACTTGATTTACCACAAGTACCATGTTTTTACCATGCCTCAGATTTTCTCAAGTGGCTAACAAAGCATAATCAGAGAAAGCTCTCTCATCATACAATATATTTTTAAGTTAATTGCATGTCATTTAGCAACACGTCATCCAGTTTTAATATGACACTAATATCAATCTAGATTACTGCAAAGTGCAACAAGTGTCTCATACCAGCCACAGAGCGAACGCACAGAGTAGTTATAACTTTCAACAAACTCAAATGTATTTAGTATGATTGCTGTGTTACCCCACATATGCAATGGGGGGGAAAAAAAAAAAAAAAAAAAAAAAAAGAAAAAAAAAAGTACTGCTTCATATCACAGTACTTTTTTATAAAACTTTAATACATTAGCTCATCCATGAATATGATTTCTGCCCAAGTTCGTTGGATTGCTTTCAATCGTCTGTGGAAGTGAAGAACTCCCATGATTCCACACTCATTCACGGCATCATCAAGCTATGCCTTTGTTTTTAATAAGCGACCTCTAGCGGCAAAAAATTACATATTGTGCCTTTAAGATGTTATGATGAATTATGACTTTCTACTGATTTTCTATGATGTTCAAAGCACTTCTAAGGATACTGATTTTTAGGAGGCAGCTGTCTAACTCTGAGATGGTGAATGGGAACATGGTTTTTAACAAACACATTAGATAACAGTCAAGCCAAAGGCTAATCATATCAATTACCATTATGTGTCGGACGTTGTAGAGAGCGATACATAAGACGCATTACCATTCTGATACATTGACTTGTAGACGAGCCTGTATAATTCGCTCTCCCTCTTTCTTCTGAATCAGTTTCTGGTTCAAACACATGGCTGAATAAACTAATATTTCCCTAAGTTTTAAGGGATAAAATTGACTGCAATGAGAGTGTTAGTCAGATGACAAAAACAACCCAACCCAGAATATTTACCTCCCTTTTGACTCAGTGGAACTCAGTCCACAATATATTTGACTCACTTTTTTAAAGACTTACGTTTGTGAAGACAAAATGAACTGTGATTTCCTTTGACTTCAGTACAAGGGAAGAGTCATTTCCACCACCTCCGCAGGTTCCATTCACTTCCATTACATTAGGACTCGGGTCAAGATTAAGAGTCTGAATGCTGGCATTCTAAACAGCAAAAATAAAATAAGACTTGCAGTGGTGTGACAGTTTATTACAACAAATTTGCAGAAAAATATCACAAAAAGCTGTATTCCTCTATACAGACTGTTTCATACATACCCCACTTATTTTGAAGCTGAACTGAAGGCCCATCTTTGCCAACAGACAGACTGTGACGTTGTCAGACTTGACGCTGTAGTTTCCAACAGTTGGTTTGGGGATAGGAGGAGTGGTCGGAGGAGGAGTCGGGGCTGTTGTAGCATTAGTGTGTGCGGTAGTTGGCGCTTCGGTGGTAGAATTAGTTGTGTTGTGATGTGTGGTAGTTGGAGGTTGTGTGGTAGAATTTGTTGTGTTGTGATGTGTGGTAGTTGGAGGTTGTGTGGTAGAATTTGTTGTGTTGTGATGTGTGGTAGTTGGAGGTTGTGTGGTAGAATTTGTTGTGCTGTGATGTGTGGTAGTTGCAGGTTTTGTGGTAGTCGAGGGTTTTGTGGTAGTCTCGTTGGCCTGCGTGATACCTGGAGCTTCTGAAGTCACACCAGCATGAGTGGTAGCTGAAGAGGTGGTTGGAGGAGCTGTAGTAGTCTGCATGACTGGGGGGAGTTTGCTTGTACTGGGGTCTGCTGTTTCAAGTAACGGTGATGTCACCTGATTATTAGCATGCACAATACCTGTGGAGGGTGAAAGTAGAATATTATAGATTAATGCACTTATTTCCTCACGCTCAGTATCGTTGTGGGGTCTACCCATGTGACACTGAGAATACACAAACCTGCCTTTTTATCTTTCCAAAATCAACTTATACAATCAGCTTATTGTATAATTATATATATATATATATATATAAAAAAAAATATGCCGTTAAATATATGAAGACAGGTACTTGGTTCATTAGTATACCAAAAGTGAAAAACAATTTAAGCACACCACAGCCTTTCAACCACCTCCATGCATAAGGAAATAAAAACAGCAATCCAAGCACATTCCAAAAGCTTCAACTTCCCGACTGACTGACAGGAAATGGAAGCAAACAAACACTCCAAAAGATTAAATTTTATCTGCTGGTCTACCAGCATTTACTTAGGGCTGAAATACACCAAACAGCTTTTTACCAGATTTTGGGCAAGTCAGAGTTTTATAGAGTCATGTCATGCAAGATGGGCTTTTTTTTTTTTTTTTTTTTTTTTTAAAAGCTTCAAACTATGATTCCATACAGTCAGACGATATCAGACATGTTTGATATTTTGAGCTGATTTTAAAACACATTGTCTTGATTTGTCAAGCATCTCTTAGCAACAAACGACCTGAAAGCCTGGTAGTGTGTAATCTTCAGTCATTGATGCCCAGTTTGTCTCTGTAACCATTTACAAAGTTGGCAAGTGCATGATGCCTAAAATCTGTTCAGATTTTAAAGGTTGTGTAACATATTCCAGCTTTATGATCACAGGCACTGGGTGACTGTCCCATCACATAGTTCGATGAAATCATTAACCTGGTGCTTTCAGCTAAGGGAGTCTCTGGTGCTTCACAAACAAACCCATCACATGATGATGAATGTGTGGCAGAGAAATACACTGAACAAGCACTTCAGGATCACATGCTTGTGAAGTTAAATATGTGGCAAGTGAGAGAAATCTATGGCGTTATTTCCTTATATTTTAGCTGAACACAGTTTAATGAACAAAGTAATTATTTAAAATCATTAAAATGAGGACTGTAAAATCATTGTTAAAGTTGGTCTATAAATACAACATGCCAGTCTGTCTCAACACTTACCTTAAATGAAATCCGTTATGACCGAGATCATATTTATCTTATCATCAACACACTTCAGTTAATATAACGGCACATGACTGGCTTTATTACAGCGCTACCTAGCTTGAATAAACCCGGCTGTGTCTAAAAACCTAGTGAATTTCCAACCTATATACAATTTCTGGACATTAAAAATTCAAGTGTTGCGTCCAGGATGCCCATTATTGCTGTCTATCTAGACAGCGACTAGGTTGAGACACAAACACAGGAGTTTTTTTTTACCACTCAGTGCTCACAATTCTACTAATTATACAACGTTACCTAAATATATTTAGCCGTTTGTTGTTTTAATCTAAATTCGCTAACAATATAGCAGGCAAACAACAGAAGTTGCATGATAACGCTCAGGGCATCTATTAAAAACGAATATATGTAATTTTACTAGTTACTCTGACTTGTTTTAAACACATTTATACAGTCAACTGTAAAATATGCATCCCACAAGCTGACAGCGATTCTGATTATCTAACGCGCTTCAACTGGCGTAGGTAAGAATTCATGCTAATGCTAATGCTAAAGGCTCTCGAGCTCCTGTGGGCCTGCGTAAACCTCCCAAAAATAAACTTCAATATCTGCTTTTGTAATGTGACACCGTCTGAAATAAAGCACTCAACAACACAGTCGTACGTACCACTCAGCAGAATAAAGAGCAGGGTCACACAACCGCGGACAGCCATTGCGACGGGTGGATGGTTCCTCAGAGCAGACAGACAGTAAACGACGCCCGGACCGAGTGTGACCCGGTTCAGCAGCGCTGTACTCTCAGCCTTAAACCTGCGCTCATATAAGTCATATGACAGGACTGCACTCTCCTCTTCCTGCACATGTGCCTTACGTCGAGATTACGAACACTGGTAATTTGCCAAACCTGTGTGTAATTAATAAATCAGACACAGAAACGTTTTATTCGTGTATCAGAGCGCAATTAATAAGACTGTGGGTCTAGTAAACAGTAACATACAAAAGTTTTTGTGCTGTGTGAAGATCGAAGGTTTTAATGTTATGAAAATATGTTCTATCACACAAAACTATTAATATAAATATTTTTATAGATATTATATTATTATAAATATAAATATTATGATAGTCATTTTGTTATTAATACCAAAAAATATCCATGCAAGTGTTGATTTCATCTTAACACCTCAGGTTTAAAGGTGCACATTTTAACATATTTTAGAGTTTGTTTTTTTCTCAAGTTGACATTTAGCCTATAAAATTAGCTTTCATATGTGTGAAAATTTTATTTTAGTAAAGTCCTCAAGCCACATGCCAAATGCAATAGGGTTAGTTGTCACATTTTTTTTTCTACTTCTTTTGCAGTGAATATTTTATGATTAGGGTTATTTTTGATCATCAGTTTCTGTATTGGCACATATCTTGAGGTCAAATTTACCTAACTGGATTCAATACAATTCACCAAAATTCACACTACAAACAAAACAAAACAAAAAACTCTGGTAAAAACAGCAAACCTTTAACACTGATACCTCTCACACATTACATAGCCTAAATAAAAATAAATAAACATGAGAACATATGATTAACAGTTTTCATAAACTGTGAATATTATAAACAGTTTTGTAACTATTTTTCTGTATTGTATTTTAATCATTTCAGACAACTCAAAAATCAAAGGTTAACTAAACAAATGTTGACCATTTGTGACACAATAGTGGGAAAATTATACAGTATATTGTACATAAAAATTAAAACAGTAAAACTAAATTAAAAACACTTTTGAATCACAAAGCGACTCATAAGGCAGCAAAAATGCAGTTTACATACATAATCAAACCATAACAGAAATTGTTATTAATGAATTGTATCAAATTACTTAAAACACATTTGACATCTTGCCCCCATGTGACAAACTGCCCTGACCTGACATTTCTGGACAATATTCATTAAACTTTTCAGTAAAAATAAACCTTCATTATACAGTTGACCACAAAAAAAATACAGTGATATTGAAATTTTAGCTTTAAGTATATAATTTACAAACATTATTGTAATCCAAGACAGTCTTGAATGAAATATTACAAGTGTTTTTGGGAGTTTTGGGACTAGACTGCGCATTGTGTTGGCGCCCCCTAATGGAGGATCGGAAACGTCAGGCCTCGCGCTTAACCAACGCGCCTCAACAGCAGCTGCGCACAGCAACGGTCGAAAGTACTTCCGGCGGGTCAGTGTAGCCTCTTAGAAAAGTTACTATTTACCCGCAGACTTTTCCTCAAACCGAAAATACCAGCCTATCTCCCGAGCGGAAAGACAGCGTTCAGCAGAATGCTTTAACGCAAACAGCCCTCGGCAAAAGCAGTTTGTATTCTAACGGACTTTGTGCAGCGCACCGAAGTGTGTGCTTGAGCGAGAGGAAGCAGTATTCAACCATCTTTCCTCTGTTGGCAATAACAAGAGCAGAGAAGGGTCCAAGTGGGGCTGCACTTCTCATTTTATCCTCTTTTTCTCCTTATTCACACACGGAGCCTCGAGGTTTTACTTTCCCCGACCGAGACCGAGGAATATAAAGCGTCCACACCCGGGATCGTAGCATTAGTAGATTAGCGATTTGATTTAGTATTTCTTTTTTCATGTTTCCAACAGGTTTACCTTCCCCTAATCCCCCACCGCCAGCCCAAGAGCCCAAACCGGCAGCTTCTGATGTTCACAACGACAGTAGCCTAACGTCTTCTAAGAAGAGGAAAATTAACAGTTCCGAGAAGGAAGACATTGATTCAATATCTTCGTCTCCTAAAGCCATTTGTAATTCCTCCTCCACAACGTCCTGCTCTTCCAGTTCACAGCAGCAGCAGCACATCCAGAAGAAGTTGAGGTTCGAGGACCCGCTGGATTTGATCGGACTGGATGTGAAGATGGCCGAGGAGTCGTGTAACCCTGCCGAGTCGTGTTCAAAGGCGAGAAATGTGTTCCTGGCTGGAGGCGTTGGGCATCATGCGAACGGACTAACGAAGTCTGTGGGCTCCGCCACCTTCTCCAACAGTAAACCCGGTGCTGCGAAGAAACTTGTTATCAAAAACTTTAAAGGTAGGCGAAGAATTGCTGGTCCCCCTCGTCTTCTTTGAAAACAGGCTGTGTTTGTTGCAGGCTGTCTCTCAAAACTTAACAAGCTTTGACCAAACACACCTGTGTTGTCGAGAAATGATGCCAAGTACAGCCACGACTAATACAATAGTAAACAACTTAAATAATTGCCTTATAAAAGAAAATGCTGTGCTACTGTTATGACTGAGGCCAGCTTTTACTACGCACTCATATAGACGTTCAGAATCTGACTGCTTGTTTCTTTTGCATCCTAACTGTTTGTACACATCCTTTTTTCTGTTATTATACTGTAATGTTAATTTTTCATATATATATATATGTTTGTGTGTGTATATGTATATGTATGTGTGTGTGTGTGGAAGTAACACCAACTTCATGTTTCTGCTTTTAAACCCTTAAATTAACAACTGTAACAACTTTTTTTTTCTTCAAACTGAGGGATGTCAAAAATATTTTCAGTAGTATTCAACATTGCCAATCAACATTCTTTACATTTAGTCTCCATAGCCTTAATTTTGAAACTCAGCAATGATCATGTTGTATATTTTAAATCATTTATGAAAGTTAATTATTGATGTAATATTCTTAAAGTAAACAATTGTCAACAGTATACAACTAATACAGTGGTAAACAACTTATTTTATTCAAGGAAATGTTACTGTCATGAATAAGACCAGATTTTTTATCTGTGCGCTCATAGCCTTTATGTAATTTGCATTTGTTTATAGAGGCACATCACTTGTGTAAACAAAATCAAAACCTACCCTTAATTGAAACGCTTACCAGATTTTTGTTTCTTTTGCAATCTAAGTGTTTGTACACATTCTTTTCTTTTATTATACTTTATTAGAAAAGCCCAAATTACCGGAGAATTACACAAATGAGACCTGGCAGAAGCTGAAGGAGGCAGTAGAGGCCATACAGAACAGCACTTCAATTAAGTACAATCTAGAGGAGCTCTATCAGGTAGGCTATGTGTTTTATGTATTTGTTTAATCATTTAGTAATATTATATATGGAATCTAATGTTATTTATTCCCTTTTATCTTTCCAGGCTGTTGAAAACCTGTGCTCCCATAAGATATCTGCCAAGCTCTATAAACAGCTCAGAGTGGTCTGTGAAGACCATATCAAGGCACAGATTGACCAGTTCAGAGAATATCCTTTTCCTTGCTACACATTTATATTCAGTTTCTTGCTGTATTGCTGTATAGGTTGAGAGACTGAAAGTAAAAAGCATGAACCAAGGCTTTTTTTTTTTTTTTTTTTTTTTTTTTTTTTTTTTAGCATAACAATGGCCCCACCACAAAAATGATACGTTTATTGTTAGAAACACATTATTGTACACTGCCCTTAAGTTGGGGTCAGTAATTTTTTTTTTTTTAAATGTTTTTGAAAGAAGTCTCTTATGTTTACCAAGACTGCATTTATTTGATCAAAAATACAGTATAAAGAGTAATTTTGTGAAATATTATTATAATTTAAAATATTATAAAATATAAAAACTTTTAAACAATAGCTGAAAGTTTGGCATAACCTTCATCAACACTTTTGCTAAAAAACTATGGCATATGCAAATGATGAATTAAAAATATGTGATGTGAAATTTATGAGATGAAGTCAGTCACTGGTAATTAATTAGGACTCTCTTGTTATAGACTGCTAATCATAATCATAATTGAGTTATAAAGCCATTTAACTTAACTCTTATCCTACGGATGCCCTAGATAGTGTTCTGTTCCTCAAGAAAATAGACAAATGCTGGCAAGATCACTGCAGACAAATGGTTAGTAAAGTATACTCTACTCACTACATTTATTTTGAATAAGTTTAAATTAAATGCTCCTATGTTTAGTTGTTTACCTGTTTGCAAAAATGCTTTTTATACAAAACATTGTCTGTCTTTTCTTGTAGATCATGATTAGGAGTATATTTTTGTTTTTGGATCGCACATATGTTTTACAAAATTCAATGCTGCCATCAATCTGGTAAGTGTCCACTCTTGCCGAAAGATATTAAATTTGTAACGCTGGCAGTGTCACCCTTGCTGTCTTTACTTACTACCAGTGCTTTGTTGCTCCTGCCTCTGGTGATTAAATATACACTTGTGTTTCATCTTCAGGGACATGGGCTTGGAGTTGTTTCGTTTCTATATCATCAGTGACCTGAAGGTGCAGAGTAAGACAATCGATGGGATTCTGCTTCTTATTGAGAGAGAGCGGAGTGGAGAGGCTGTAGACCGCAGTCTCCTGAGGAGTCTTCTGAGCATGCTCTCAGATCTGCAGGTTAGGTCACCTGCTTTCTCATTTGTGCTTGAATGAATTTTTCTGGGTTTATGTTGTATTTATGGCATAATGTTGAAAAATACAAATTTTTAATACTATGAATAGTAATTTTGACTTGCCCTTCAATTTTTTTAAAGTGCAAAAAACGGCCGTGTATCCATATGTATCCCGATACAGAGGCCACGATATGGGTCTGCACTAAATTTCACCTCATCAGAATTTAGTATAGCTGCTGTTTATTAAACACTGCATATTATAGGGCCATTGCTAACTATAGGCAGAGCAGGCAGTTGCCCTCTGCATTATGAAGGGCCTCTGTAGCACTGTATAACAATATAGGTAATGTGCTGGCGTAGATTTCTTGTTAACATTGGGCACTCCCCACCAGGTACAATATTCCAATTGTTTTCTTCTTGTTTTTTAAGCATATTAATAATAATGTACTCATTCTAATATATTAATAAAATCATCTTTACATTGCTGGTAGGTTATCATATTTCCATATTGCTCAAGTGTGAATCTCTGATTAAGGGGTTGCGTCTCTTGAAATCAGGCAACCCCAGTTACGTTCCTCTGCGGATCAGATTAAAACTTGTTCTAGTCTATGTGTTATATTCTATTAATTAATTTCAGCACATTTCCATTCCGTTTTAAACGCTGTTCTTTTATTCAAATTAAGCGCGGTTCACTACTGCGCATGTGCTGCGGAAGCAGCTGTATCGATATCGACAAGTAGTATGTGACGATACATAGTTGTATCGATGTATCGAACACAGCCCTATCAGCAAGGAATTTACTTATTGTATTTCTTGTTGCCTGCTCAATTTCAATGTCGTAACCAATATAAAGTCATTAAACCCAATAACTCTCACATGACAGGCAAGAACAAAATAAAAGTCTGGTTAGTTTAGCAATGTATTTTTATATTTGCTACAAATATTTGTATTTATATTTATATTAGATGTTAACATTTGCTTTCTTAATTTGAGAATTTTTTTTAAAACATTTGCTTAAACAGTAGTATATGATGCAAAACATGAATAATTATGAATATTAATACACATTTTTAGGGACATATTAATGTATGTGTTCGTAATTCACATTTTTGCTTTTAAACACTCAATATACATGGTTTCATGTCCTTACTGTAACAACTTTTATTTTCTTAAACTGAGGGATGGGTCAAAATATTATCAGTGTTAATCAATATTATGCCACATGCTGAATTTTTTTTTTTTTTTTTTTTTAACTCGGCATTAATCATGTAGCATCTTTTAAAGCATTAATAAAAGTTATTTTATTATATTAATTTACTTTAAAAAAAAAAATAGGATTGCTGTTTACTTTAATACTACAGGCCAGGGTTATTTTGATTTTCTGTAAGTGAATCAAAACCATGGCAAATCTTTTACAGCTCTTGTGAGATTTTGTCTTGATCCCTGATGTCATTCAGCCCTTAAATTGTGTGGCCAAACCTTTTAGTGTTAGTACTGCTGTAATCACACCTTTGCTCCTTTTATGACAGATTTATCAGGATTCATTTGAGCAACGCTTTCTGGAGGAGACAAATCGACTGTATGCTGCAGAGGGCCAGAGGCTCATGCAGGAAAGAGAGGTTTGTTTTTTCCTTTTTTTTTTTTTTTTTTTTTTTTTTTTCTCTCCATTGTTGTATCATGAATTCTGTGGAAGTATTTTTTTTGGCATGTCTCATTAACTGGAAGTTAGTTTAAACTGATACTTTGCTGCAGGCTGGATTTGTAATTATTATTTTTAAATGATGTACTTGCCCTTAATAGTTTCAAAATGACTTACACCCCTACTTCGTTAGGCTGTTATTTTTTTCTGTGGAACACAAACAAAAATGAAAGAATCTTTTCCATACAGTCACAGTTCATTGTGACCACAGGCTGTTAAGTTCCAAAAAAAGACAAAAAAAGTAAAGTATTCCATTAGATTTGTTCTAGTCTCCTGTGGCCATATGTCTTTGAGAAGATTACCAGTGAATAAGTCTGCTTTGGTCTCTAGGAACTGTGATTGTAAAAAGATCTAAATGAAGATGTTTCACAATATTGATAAAAAATTATTATTTATATTTTTGTGAACTATACTTTTAATTAGATTTATCCCCCTAATCCCCAAAATATTTTTGTTTCAGGTGCCAGAGTATCTCCATCATGTCAACAAACGTCTGGAAGAGGAGGCAGACAGAGTCATTACATACTTAGACCAGAGCACACAGTAAATATGCAGAGAATATAACTAATAAAAGTCCTTAAGCTGGCAAAACAATATGTGAATGTTTATTATCTTTATTTGTAGAAAACCCCTCATTGCCACAGTGGAAAAGCAACTGCTTGGAGAACACCTCACTGCAATACTTCAGAAAGGTATCACCCTCATAGAATGAAAATGATTGACATTGTATTTCTTGTTTAAAATTAGAAGTGATTTACATAAGTGATTGTTTTCTTGGCAAACTCTAGGTTTAAATAACCTGTTGGATGAGAACCGTATTCTGGATCTGTCTCTGCTGTATCAGCTCTTCAGTCGTGTGAGAGGCGGCGTCCAGGTTCTGCTGCAACATTGGATTGAGTACATCAAGGTGTGCAAGGGACACTTCTAGATGACATAACACATCTGGATATTATGTGCACATTCAGGTTCACAAGTCATGTTTTTTATGTCTCAGGCCTTTGGAAGCACAATTGTCATCAACCCAGAGAAAGACAAGACGATGGTTCAGGAGCTTCTGGATTTCAAGGATAAAGTCGATCACATCATCGATGTATGTTTCATGAAGAATGAGAAGTTTGTAAATGGCATGAAGGAGGCCTTCGAGACCTTTATCAACAAACGGCCGAACAAACCTGCAGAGCTCATAGGTCAGTTCACAAATGTTGTTTTCCCACCAATCATTAGCTATGTTTCCATCCAAAGTTGCAAATTTAACTTTTGCACAAAATTTGTAATACAAATGTAATACAAATGGAAGTTGGAGAAGCCACTATGGCTCTTTTTTTCCAACATCATAAATGACTTGTGCCTCAGAGCACACAGACGAAACGCAATAAACACTGTGATGTTATCTTGCGTTTGGATACCTGGTGTTTGGGAATGCAATCGTGCGAGACCCTCCTGGGAGGGAATTAAACCAAATCATTCTGATGACAGATTTTGGTTCAGGCATTTCAGAATGATCAAACCAACATTTGAGATGCTGTGCTGTGAAATTGAACTGCTGCTTAGTTTAGTTATCTAATAACATTTGTTGAGGCAAAGTAATTTAATCGATAAAACTCTTTGGTCGATTAAGCAAGGTCATCCATTAGAGTGCAGAGTTTTGAGGTGCGTGCAGATCATGCGCAAAACACATCCAGCAGACACGTGGAAAAAATGAAGCAAGCGTGCCGTAGTTACGCATTACGCCGTCTGCTCTCTAATCGCTCTTGCATATGTGCTGATGTCATAAACTGATTGGTCAGCGCAGCGCTGCTTCAAGTCAAACACACCTAATGACTTCAAGCCATGCAATGGATTAGGTAGGCTAGCCAAAACTTAATTAACCAAGGGTCAGAAAAGACAAAAGCAAGTGATTTTACTGAACATAAACTTGCTTGTATAAACGGCGCAATAAAAATACATAAATTTAAACGAATAATAAGATCCTAGTGGATGATTGATGATTTTCCAGTGCTTTTTCAGCTGTGCGCTCCTTTTCTATGGCGCATGGTAAATCAAGGTCTGTCAATCTGAGTGATCAAACCAATCCAAGCACACTCCAGTTGTAAAACCGTGTCCGATTGGTCTCTACACGTTGTCCCTACCCACTATACCCGAGATCCAGTTTCCATTGGTTGGACTTTCAAATGATGTTGGAAAACACGTGACCATGACGCAATCGGAATAAGGAAGTCCTATAGCTTTAGGCAAGCAGCATGTCATGTCACTCAGTGATCTGATTGCAATGTTGTGTTTGGGCTTGTTCGAGACCACCTGCCCTATATAAAGATGCGATCTACTATGATTTACTAATGTTTCCCGAAGTTACAAACAAAAAACTGGCGCAAAATCTGTATACGTGGCATGTATTGGCACCTCTTTTTCATACAAATACTTAGTGTAGTTTGGTCTCTAACTGAAACCAATATGCCTGTTGTATTCTGCTACCTTTTTAACATTATAAAACAAGTATATCTGTTATGTACGGTGATTTTACAGATCACATTTTCATGTAAAGCAGTTATTTTTTCAGGCGATGAAAATAGAGCACTTCTAATATGTCCACAAATTTAAAAGCACTTGTTTAGTGATGGTCATATTCCCTATATTCACTGTAAAGCCAAGCTTCTAAGCTTTAAAACGAAACCTATTTTGTGTTGGTTAAGTAACGTTATGACTTAGTAGTGCCCCCCCACTTCGGATTTAAGAGGCTGGTTAACGATTAATTGATCGTTAATTTAAACAACGATCGATTATGCGAATTTATGTAAATTGACATACCTACATAACTTATTGACATACCTTATGCACTCAACTGAGTGCATAAGTTTTTGTTTTTTTTAATGCACATTTTTAGAATTTGTGCATCTTGGTATTTCCATCCAGCATTTTTTTTTTATACGATATCCAAAAATGCACATACTAGTAGGTAGATGGAAACATAGCTATTGAGGGTTTTTATTTGAGAGCTTGCAAATTAATATTCACTAATGTTGAGATTTATGTTCTTTAGCAAAATATGTGGATTCAAAGCTTCGTGCTGGGAACAAAGAAGCAACTGATGAGGAACTCGAGAAAATGTTGGACAAGATAATGATCATATTCAGGTTCATTTACGGTAATACATTTAAACTTAATGCTCTATTCCAAAGGCCTAGAGAGTTTTCAATTATTAAACAACTGTCTAAGCTTCATAGACTTTCTCATTTCTCTCTTTTAGGGAAAGATGTTTTTGAGGCCTTCTACAAGAAAGACTTAGCGAAGAGGTTACTGGTGGGAAAGAGTGCCTCTGTAGATGCAGAGAAATCAATGCTGTCAAAACTGAAGCATGGTAAATTACATTTCTCTTTTCATGTTTGATTCTTAAACCATCCCATCATTATCACATGTGTTTCAACTGACTGAATTGTCAATTGTTTTTCTTGTAGAATGTGGAGCTGCATTTACTAGTAAACTGGAAGGAATGTTCAAAGACATGGAGCTGTCAAAAGATATTATGGTGCAGTTCAAACAAGTAATAATAATATCTTTTTTTTTTTTTTCTTTTATTTATGTTCTCTTTTTGTGCCTAGTCACATCTTACAAATATCTCTTTTTGATTTTGCACCTCAGCACATGCAATGCCAAAATATTCCCGGGAACATTGAGCTGACGGTTAACATCCTCACCATGGGTTATTGGCCAACATACGTCCCTATGGAAGTGCATCTGCCTCCAGAGGTCTGTTCTGATCAATACTGAGAAATGGGAGCTTTTGTCAGCTTCTAATCAATTACATTATAATTAATAAATGATCTTTTTTTAATACCCTTCACTCTCCAGATGGTGAAATTGCAGGAGATTTTCAAAACGTTTTACCTTGGCAAACACAGTGGACGGAAACTACAGTGGCAGTCGACGTTAGGACATTGTGTTTTAAAGGCAGAATTCAAAGAGGTAATGCACATTTTATTTTGAAAATAGCAACTGGGCATGATTACCAGACTATTGGTAGCTGATCGTAATGTATAAAACAAGTTTAATTAATTGAAAATGACCCTTTCTAAAGGCTTCTCAGAAAAATTACTGGCTATAAGAAAACCATTTTTTCTTTTTCACAGGGCAAAAAAGAGCTGCAGGTTTCTCTGTTTCAGACGTTAGTTCTGCTTATGTTTAATGAAGGGGAGGAGTTCTCTCTGGAGGACATTAAACTGGCTACAGGCATTGGTATGGATAATTGTGACAAACAAACTTTGTCTTGTGATTTGTCTTGTAAAATTTGTGTTGCAATTTATCCCATTCCATTTAATGCTAATCTTTAAGTTAAATCTCACAGCATTTTACAAACTTTCAAAGTGTTTAACAAATTTGACAAAAGATCCTCAGATAAATAAAAATACACAAACATTTGCAGAGGACAGTGAGCTGAGGCGGACTCTGCAGTCTTTGGCCTGTGGGAAGGCGCGTGTCCTTACCAAAATCCCAAAGAGTAAAGACGTAGAAGATGGAGACAAGTTTTCATGTAATGATGACTTCAAACACAAACTCTTCAGGATTAAAATCAACCAGATCCAGATGAAAGAAACGGTACTGTCCAGCACACCTGTCATTTTGATTGCTGTTGTGCTGTTGGCCTCTTGGTCTCATCCTTGTTTGCTGTCCCTCATAGGTGGAGGAGCAAGCCAGCACTACAGAGAGAGTATTCCAGGACCGTCAGTACCAAATCGATGCTGCCATTGTTCGAATCATGAAGATGAGGAAAACTCTCAGCCATAATCTTCTGGTATCTGAAGTGTATAACCAACTTAAATTCCCAGTCAAGGTGAGGTCACAGAAATGTTTTGCTTGCACAGTTAGTCAAGAAGTTTCACTTCTGTTTGTGATGACACTTGGTAATGGATAGGCTATAAATGGATACCGTGCAGCTAATATATAAACTGTGAGTTAGCAGCCAGGCAAAACAAGAATACTGCAGCAATCACCAAGTTGTATACACAATGCAAATAAGATTTATTGTGCAATGTAGACCGCTTCATGCATTATAATAAGGGTATTTACTATCACGTTGCACATTATCTGTCAAAGTTTTTTTTTTTTTTTTTTTTTTTCTCTTTCTTTCTGTTAAGAGGGGCAAGTATGTATTAAAGATTTATACAAGTATGTATAAAAGTTTGGGGTCAATAAGTTTTTTTTTTTTTTTTCTTTCCCCCCCAAAGAAATTAATATTCAGGAAGGATCCATTAATTTGATTGAAAGTGACAGTAAAGACTTAGGCCTGGTTTCACAGACAGGGTTTAGATTAAGCCAGGATTAGGCCTTAGTTCAATTAGGACATTTAAGTAGCTTTTATAAACATGCCTTAGAAAAAAAAAACATTTCTGATGTGCATCTTGAGACAAAACAATGACACTGACATATTTTAAGATATGTCAGTGCAAGTTGCTTTCAGTTAAAACAGCTCAAACATGCATTTTAGTCTGGGACTAGGTTTAATCCTTGTCTGTGAAACTGGGGGTTAGTGTTTGTAAAAGGTTTGTATTTCAAATAAATTAGGTTCTTTTAAACTGTCTATTTATCAAAGAATCCTGAAAAAGAAAAAAGAAAAAAAGGTTTCCACAAGCAGCAAAAACTGTTTTCAACATTGATAATACTAAAAAATAATTCTTGAGCAGCAAATCAGCATATTAGAATGATTTCTGAAGGATCATGTGACACTGAAGACTGGAGTAATGATGCTGAAAATTCAGCTTTGCCATCACAAAAAAATATTAAAATAGAAAAGTTTATTTTAAATGGTAATATTTCACAATATTCCTGTTTTTACTGTATTTTTGATCAAATAGTTGTGTATAAAAACGCAATCACAGGAACACAGCTTTATACAGGAACACAGCTTTTAGCTTGTTGTGGAATTTGTAGCCTACATAATGAATATGACATAATAATGACAGTTTAATGTGAATTCTATTTAGCACACGTAATCATGATTACAGTCAAGGGAAATAATCAACAGTTATGATTTGTTATAATCATTTAGATAGCACTTAAATTGTTGACATAAATCTTTTTTTTTTTTTATCTCAAGATTTTATGTAATATGAAAATATGAATAATGTTCTTCATGTCACTAAAACTGGAAATTAGCCCAAGTCTCACTGTACTCACAGTATAAATCATATGCCACTGCCACTAAATTTTGCTTCATCTTTTTGCAGCCTGCTGATCTGAAGAAGAGGATAGAGTCACTTATTGACAGGGACTACATGGAAAGGGATAAGGAGAATCCCAATCAATACAACTATGTGGCTTAGAGAGAGAGAGAATAAGAGGGGAAGATGAGGGATGGTAGAAATGACAGGAGGAAGATGTTCTCAGTGACGTTGTTTACTTCCCTTAGCACATGGAACCCCTTATTCCAGTTTTTGTTCACGTTACCATCTTCACCACAGTGACCAACAACTGAATCAGTTTTCTCTTTGTGGCTTTGACAGGGTAGGGTGTGTTTTATTTCCCTCAGAATGGAATGTCCAAACAAAACAAAAAATAATTTTGTTACAGTGCTTCAAAGAATTGGACTAACCTGAGCTTAAAAAGAAAAGTTATTTATTTTCAGACTCTGTTCCATGGCTGTTTGTCTTTTTTTTTCTTTTTTCTCCTCTTTCTTCTTTTTTTCATTGTTAACCCACGAAAATATTATAACATTACCTGTGCAAAGAAAACCAGAACCAGATTGACTGAATTTGACTCATTTGTTCAGTCAGTGTTGTATTGGGTAGCAGTGTATGAACATTGAAAACAGGTTTTCTCTTTGCCAATGTTTGATAAATTTGTACAATGAAAAGAAGGTTCAGCTGATTGGTCACAAGCGATTTATGTTCTGTGAATGTGATTTATTGATCAATAGAACAATTGAGGCTGATTGGAAATTTCACAGTATGTGCCAAGATTAGATAAATCAAGCACTTGTTTTGTTTGTAGGAATGTTAACGCTGCTAAACACTAACTTGTACATCTTTCTTTTTTCCCTGCTTACACCTCACATTTCCTCCTCTTGTTTATTTTGTATATACATTTTACACACAACTTTGATGTTTGACACTCTCAACTACATTGCAACTGCATTTTTTTTTTTCTTTGGAAACTCAGAACAAGCACAGCAGCATCATTTTATCATCCTAGTGTTTCCAAGTTTATATATCCCTTAAGTTCTGAATTAGGCCTATTTACTGAGAAGCTCCTCTGTGTGGCATCACTGGATCTGTCTGTGGAAATTTTGGCAGTGGTGTTTTGAGAAATCATACTAAAGTGGACAGTCGTCCAGTGTCTGGAAAAGTATGCTTGTTTTTATTGCCTCAGAATAAACAACTGTATGTGTTTCCATGATCTTGTCCTTCTGATCAGTGATTGTGATATTTCCTGGATGATGAGAAATGAATACTTCTAAATAACAGGGATAAATTGGCAGTCTTTTATTATTTTCATTAAAAATACATTGAACATAATGTTAGGTATTTTACCTATTAACCATACAAAACTTGATATGGTTGTTTTTTATTTATTTATTTTTTATTAATAAATATCGAATTTGGCTGAGATTATAATTCAAGGCAAGACACAAAAGGCAAAACCATTGTTTTGGTTTTTTTTTTTTTTTTTTTTTTTTTTCCTCCATGTTCTGATCAATTTTGAGATTTTGGACTATTTTGCTTCCATAACGCATCATATAAGACTACTGGGAAGAAAACATTCAAAATACACATTTAAATGTGCTAATTTTATTACACTTTATCTATTTGCACCTGTGGATTTCATATAACTTATCATTTATCTGACTTGTATAACATTTTCCCCCGGTTTCACAGACAAGGCTTAAGCTAGTCCCAGACTAAAATGCATGTTTGAGCTGTTTTAGCTGAAAGCAACTTGTACTGACATCTTAAAATATGTCAGAGCCATTGTTTTGTCTCAAGATGCACACCAGTAATGTTTTTTTTCTAGTGTATGTTTATAAAAGCTACTTAAATGTCCTAATTGAACTAAGGCCTAATCCTGGCTTAGGCTAAGCCCTGTCTGAAACCAGGGGCCTGTACCATGATAGTAGTTGAACAAACTCAGGCTTATAGAATTAGTTTCAAGTTGACAAATCCAAACCACTCCAATCTGGCTTTGTTGGTACCATGATGCTGATCGTCAACTTTCTCTGTCAACTCCGGCTTTGATCCTGAGTTTGTGGAAGGCGTGCACATGAATGTGTGACATCAGTGGTGAACAGCCAATCACATGCCTTGCAACAGAGAGAAACTGATTCACTTCTCGTGAAAGAGCCAGTGCAAGTGAAACTTGTGAAGTTAGTTTATACAGTATCTCACAGAAGTGAATACACCCCTCACATTTTTGTAAATATTTTATTATATCTTTTCATGTGACAACACTGAAGAAATGACACTTTGCTACAATGTAAAGTAGTGAGTGTACAGCTTGTATAACAGTGTAAATTTGCTGTCCCCTCAAAATAACTCAACACACAGCCATTAATGTCTAAACCACTGGCCACAAAAGTGAGTACACCCCTAAGTGAAAATGTCCAAATTGGGCCCAAAGTATCAATATTTTGTGTGGCCACCATTATTTTCCAGCACTGCCTTAACCCTCTTGGGCATGGAGTTCACCAGAGCTTCACAGGTTGCCACTGGAGTCCTCTTCCACTCCTCCATGACGACATCATGGAGCTGGTGGATGTTAGAGACCTTGCGCTCCTCCACCTTCCGTTTGAGGATGCCCCACAGATGCTCAATAGGGTTTAGGTCTGGAGACATGCTTGGCCAGTCCATCACCTTTACCCTCAGCTTCTTTAGTAAGGCAGTGGTCATCTTGGAGGAGTGTTTGCGGTCGTTATCATGTTGGAATACTGCCCTGCGGCCCAGTCTCCAAAGGGAGGGGATCATGCTCTGCTCATTCAAGGTTCCCTCAATGAACTGTAGCTCCCCAGTGCCGGCAGCACTCATGCAGCCCCAGACCATGACACTCCCACCACCATGCTTGACTGTAGGCAAGACACACTTGTCTTTGTACTCCTCACCTGGTTGCCACCACACACGCTTGACACCATCTGAACCAAATAAGTTTATCTTGGTCTCATCAGACCACAGGACATGGTTCCAGTAATCCATGTCCTTAGTCTGCTTGTCTTCAGCAAACTGTTTGCGGGCTTTCTTGTGCATCATCTTTAGAAGAGGCTTCCTTCTGGGACGACAGCCATGCAGACCAATTTGATGCAGTGTGCGGCGTATGGTCTGAGCACTGACAGGCTGACCCCCCACCCCTTCAACCTCTGCAGCAATGCTGGCAGCACTCATACGTCTATTTCCCAAACACAACCTCTGGATATGACGCTGAGCACGTGCACTCAACTTCTTTGGTCGACCATGGCGACCATGCCTGTTCTGAGTGGAGCCTGTCCTGTTAAACCGCTGTATGGTCTTGGCCACTGTGCTGCAGCTCAGTTTCAGGGTCTTGGCAATCTTCTTATAACCTGCGCCATCTTTATGTAGAGCAACAATTCTTTTTTTCAGATCCTCAGAGAGTTCTTTGCCATGAGGTGCCATGTTGAACTTCCAGTGACCAGTATGAGAGAGTGAGAGCGATAACACCAAATTTAACACACCTGCTCCCCATTCACACCTGAGACCTTGTAACACTAACGAGTCACATGACACCGGGGAGAGAAAATGGCTAATTGGGCCCAATTTGGATATTTTTACTCACTTGGTGTACTCACTTTTGTGGCCAGCGGTTTAGACATTAATGGCTGTGTGTTGAGTTATTTTGAGGGGACAGCAAATTTACACTGTTATACAAGCTGTACACTCACTACTTTACATTGTAGCAATTTCATCGTTAAATATTTGTTTTTACTATACAGTGACCTTTAATTTGGATAACGAGAAACCAGGGGTGACAACAACACTGACTGAACAAATGAGTCCAATTTCGGTTTGAGATCTCTTACCCAGAACATAACCTGCCCCGGATTAGGTTAGCTGTGGAGCGTAAGTTACTATGGTGATGAACACCGCTAAAAGCAAAGTCACTTTCATGGTACCTAAAACTCAGGATTGGTGCAAACTAATCTGAAACTTACCTGGCTAGCCAGCTAATCCGGCTTCATGGTACAGGCCCCAGGCCTTTATTCCTAAAAACATGGTGAACATTTATCTATTTTTTTTTTCTGGCTGTTGACATATTTTCTGATTTATGGATTGCTTAAAATAGATATCCAGAACCCCCTCTCTAAAAACTTTTAAATCTGTCAACAAAATGAAACATGAATTTTGAACCTGGCTTCATCCAATTTTCAGATTTCTGTTCTGAAAATGTATGCAAAATAGTGCATATTTAATTAGATAACATATTTTGCATGTTTCAACATAACATTTTAGAAAACAACGTATAATACAAAACAATTGTCTTAATGTGCTGTGATCAGTTACTTTTTTTTTTTTTTTTTTTTTGCTGATTTTAATTGATCGTTAACGATATCACTAACATGTATCAAGTGTAACATGTATTTCAAAGTACAAAGCAAATTACTGTATTTTGTCATGCTGCCTTGCCGTAAAATGTTTACCACTGTCGTAAATGAAACAGGAATCACCTGCGGTTAACGTGAAGCGTGCAGTTAGTTCATTAAACCATCTTATACTGAATATTTAGTTTATATTTTTTGGTTCTATAAGATCGCATAGACAAGAGGACAAGAGTGACCGATTACGACTCGCAAGGATGTTTAAAAAGTAAGCTTGAGCCGTTGTCAATCTTATAAATAGTAGCTAACGCAACTTAGCATTGTTACAGTAATGGAGTGTTTAATTAGCTCAGTAGCTTTGCCATCTCCGTAGAGGTAAAAAATATACATCGCATGTATACTCGTACAAGTTTAATATGATATTGTAACTTAATATGTGCCCTTAATTCTGTAACCGAGACAGTAACCTGTTTAGCTACACTGCTAACTTGCTCTGTCACAGCTCACTTGTATGGTCCATTAGTAATGATCCATCTGTATTCCTGTGTTTTCACACTAAGTTTTGATAAGATACTTCTAATATTTATAACTTGAAAAGATGGTAAGCAAAATGCAAAAAATTATGTTTACATTGTCATTAAACATTCATCATAAAACATTTGAGGGTAATTGTTATATCAGACCTCTATACTAGACTAATTTCTTTATTTTAACAAACAATACTTTAAAAAATAAGATTACAGAGGCCTGCACCTGTGTCACATACATTATTAGACATTTATATTTGCTGATTCTTTTCTTTCTCTTTGTCTTCATAGATTTGATGAAAAGGAAAATGTTTCAAACTGTATTCAGCTGAAGACCTCTGTAATTAAGGGTATAAAGAATCAACTGTTAGATCAGTTTCCCAACATCGATGATTGGCTCAACCAGATAATGCCCAAAAAGGACCCAGTCAAAATTGTGAGATGGTAAGAGTTTCACAATATATAGGGTCAGTGTTATTGATATGGACAACTGTAATGCAGTACTAAAGGATTAACTAATTTGACATCAGATGTGTGATATTTTGTTTATGTTTCCAGTCATGAGCATATTGAGATTCTTACGGTAAATGGAGAGCTGCTCTTCTTCAGACAAAGAGAGGGGCCTTTCTATCCCACCCTCAGACTTCTACACAAATGTAAGACGGCTTTAATTTTAGTAGTAAGATGCTTTCTCTGCAGAAAAGATTTTCTCGGATGACAGAAGATTTCTTATATTACGCAACTTACACTTACAATTCACTTGGTCAGACTAATGCTTGATAATCACGTGTCTGTTCTCCAGATCCCTTCATCCTGCCACACCAACAAGTAGATAAAGGAGCCATCAAATTTGTTCTGAGTGGAGCCAATATCATGTGCCCAGGCCTTACATCACCAGGAGCCAAACTCTACCCTGCTGACACAGACACAGTAGTTGTATCTTTCCAACTGTTGTATTCATTTTTTGGTCCTGAAATATTTTCTGCACTTGAAGAATAAATCCTATTGATTTATTCTAAAGGAATAGTTCACTTAAAAATAAAATAAAAAAAATCTGTCTTTTTTACTGACCCTTAGAATCTTCACACCGATTCCAAAAAGGACATAAAAAGCACCATACAACT
Source organism: Mylopharyngodon piceus (assembly GCA_039654765.1). Classification (NCBI taxonomy): domain Eukaryota; kingdom Metazoa; phylum Chordata; class Actinopteri; order Cypriniformes; family Xenocyprididae; genus Mylopharyngodon; species Mylopharyngodon piceus. The sequence goes on from CM077439.1 coordinate 7,878,681, forward strand.
CCTTAGATATAAAAAAAAAATAATAATAATAATAATTTTGGTCTGTTCATCACACAAAGGAATCGTATGACTTCAGAAGAATTCAAAAGTCTTATGGACTACTTTTATGGTATATTTGTCAATTTGAAATGTATTAGGTAAAATACAGAAACGGAATACCTATTTTCAATTTTAGTTTAAGTTTTAGTTTTTTTGTTATGTGTTTTGATTCATTTTTTATATTTCTATTTAGCTTTTTCATAATTTACTTTTAATTTCAGTATTAGCTTTAATAATTCTAGTACTTTAAATTGAATGTATTCATTTCAGGTAGTTTTCAAGGCAACATTTTGTTTTTCAACTAATATTTTTATTTCATTTTTACTTTCAGTTACTGAAAACAATAACACTGCTGTAAATATTCATTTTTGAGTGAACTATTCATGTAATAGATTTGATTGGTGTGTGCATAGCACAGGTTGTTGTCCTTAAGTATTTGTTTTCAGGCCATAATGGCAGAAGGGAAGCAGCATGCACTCTGTGTGGGAGTCATGAAGATGTCTGCAGATGACATGTAAGTGTAATTTGCATTCTGAATTCCCATTAAAGGGTAGGTTCACCCAAAAATGAAATTTCTGTCATTAATTATCCACAAGACCTTCGTTCATCTTCGGAACACAAATTAAGATATTTTTGATGAAATCCGAGAAATCCGTAGGACAATGACAGGGTAGAGAGGAAATTGTTGAATAAAGGCATTATTTTTGTTTTGTTTTTGCACACAAAAAATATTATCTTTGCTTCATAACATTAAGATTGAACCACTGTAGTCACATTGACTATTATGTCTTTACTACTTTTCTGGACCTTAAATGTGGTAATTTCGTTGCTTTCTATGGGAGATAAAAAAAACCTGATGAACGAAAGATGAACGAAGGTCTTGCGGGTTTGAAAGGACATGAGGGTGCTTAATGACAGAAATTTCATTTTTGAGTGAACTAACCCTTTAAATTTTAAAATGCAGAACCACACACGCATGTCTACAAAAACAAAATGCTATTTTTTTTTTTTTTTTTTTTGAAGATCTGCACAGACATTCTAAAATGTTGAAATCTTTAGTTCCTCTATCCTCTACATCAGTGTTTCTCAACTGGTGGGCCGCAACCCAAATGGGGGTCACAATACCGTTTTGAGTGGGTTGTGGAGTGTGTAGTCAAAGAAACAACAACAAACTTAATTCTAACCCCCGGTTTCACAAACAAGGCTTAAGCCTAGTCCTAGACTAAAATGCATGTTTTAACTGAAAGCAGCTTTCACTGACTTATCTTAAATATTAGGGCTGGGTATTGACACAATTTTCACGATTCAATTCGATTTCTATTCACATGCTTGCGATTCGATTAGATTTTGATTCGATTCAATATCGATTATTTTGGATGTAGTATATCAGATACAGTACATGGCAAATTTTCTAGAGGAAAAAAAATCTCTCAACTAATGCTGTAAACTACACATGGGAGTCAGTTGGTACTACATTACTATAATATTGAAGTTTAAAATTATTTAAACTTCTATTATTATTCTATATTATTTTAAACTTATTTATATACAAACACTCAAATTACACTCAATTATGTTTTTTATAATAAATAAAGTTTAGAATTACATAATCATATTTCTACTCCAATTCGTTTTTTTGAAATAAACATTTAAATTGTGGCTGTCATAACTGATTTATTCAAACATGCATTAAATATTGAAGAACATTAAAAATTATAATGAATATGTAACGGTGCATAGCTATATTTATCAGAATGCTGCTTTCTAGAGTTAATTTTTCTAGCTGACTAATGAGTTTATGGTCACTGAATATGTTTTTCTGAGGTAAATGTGACGTTACGTGACATTGTTTACAAGCTGTTTTATTGACGTCTTTCCGAGGTTGAAACACTGAATGAGGTATTACGCGAGATATGATACGGATTTCGGTAAGTTGTACTGTATATTTTAACATGCCTTCAGATGTTTAGTCATGTTTATTTCGCGCTGTAACTGGTATTAAAGCGGAGAGGATGTTCACACGCGCTCCGTGCTGCCGCTTCTCTTTAACTGAGGCGCTACAGCGATCTGTCACGTCACATTAAACAGCGCCAAAACGGTATTTATTTTTTGAATCTCATAATAAGATGGACGTCATTTGAAATCTGAGACTTTGCTTCATATCAAAAGTAACAAAGCACAAAGATTATTGCGATTTATTGGATGGGAGGCACGCTTAATGTTCTGTTCATTCATCAACGGAAAACAGACTAGACTAATCGATTCTTGGGATTTAAGAATCGAAATCGGTTTGTAAAAATGAGAATTGATTTTTTTTTTTTTTTTTTTTTTAACCCAGCCCTATTAAATATGTCATTGTTTCATCTCAAGATACACACCAGTAATGTTTTTTCCAAGGCATGTTAAAAAAAAGCTACTTAAATGTCCTAATTGAACTAAGGCCTAATCCTGGCTTAATCTAAGCCCTGTCTGAGAAACCAGGCCTAAATGTTTTTTTTCTGATACAAGACTTTTATTATGAAAGCTGTTAAATCTTCTGTATTAACAAAAACTAGCTTGGGACTGGTATTTACTAACCTTACCTTTATAAGAGAAAGTAAATTGACGTGTAGCCAAGTATGGTGTCCCATACTCGGAATTTGTGCTCTGCATTTCACCCATCCAAGTACACACACTCAGCAGGGAGTATTGAACACACACACACACACACACGCACACACACACCCAAAGCAGGGTTTGCTCAAGGGCACCTCAGTTGTGGAAGAGAGTGCTGTTCATTCAGTCCCCCCACCTACATTTCCTGCCGGTACTGAGACTCAAACCCGTGACCCTCGGGTTACAAGTGGGACTCTCTAACCACTAGGCCACAACTGCCCTATAATACTGTTTATTTATCAGTGTTAGTGACATTCTGAGAATTTATGTGGATGTTAAAGTGGGATGGTACTAATGGTGTGGCAATCATTTTTGAGAAACAAGTTTGCTTGGTTCAGATGACTGAAACTTTGGGTTGCGGCTTAATGACAATGGAAAAATGTTGGTCCCATGGCCAAACCAGTTGAGAACCGCTGCTCTAGATTGCTGTGTAAATACAGCATGTATAAAAGAAGAAAACAATACATGAAATTAATATAAATCTGTCAGCATCAGTTTAAACCTGACTCTACAGTTTATTGGTTATGGAAAACTAAATGATTAATTTGCATTTCATTTGAGATTATTTTCTTGTCTCACTTCACTAAACAGAGAGAAAGTAAACAAGGGAATTGGAATCGAGAACGTTCACTATCTGAATGATGGACTGTGGCACATGAAGACGTATAAGTAATGACAGACATGAGGATGTGGTGGAATCGTTTGGACCCCTTGTCACCAGGCTGCTACTGTTTACATGAATGGACTCAACTGTCTACCATACCGAAAGCTTTGAAAACGACCCCATTTTAATGCACGAATAAAACCCGCATTCAAGTCATTCCAAACTGAAATGGTCTGTTGCTACAGTGAGAGCTGAATTGTGTCATGGCAGCTTAAAACCTATTTAAAGAATATTTGTATGTATACTTCTCACTTGCCCAAGACAGAAAAGTGTTGGTATTTGATGGACCAAAAATGCGTTACACATCATCTAAATCAACATGACACTATATACTATGCATCATATACAGTTTGATTCAAGACCTATTTGTGGTTTTATAGTTTTGAACCCATGTCTTTTTGTACTAAAGGCAGGAAACATACATCTATGCCAATGAAACTCAAAATCCCATGAGGGGCTGATGTTTCTTATTAAATGCACAAATGCCTCTGTTGCATTACATCCACATCATATTTATGAAAATTTAAACCACTAAAGCTGACCGGATAAATTTACTCCAAAGTGGCAGGGGTTTGACTGCTGTTACAGAAAGTGTGAATACAAACAGCTTGTGGAAGACACCCCCATCTCCTCATGTAATGGAACTGAATTGAAAGCCTTTAAACCTGGATGGATCTAAAAGGAAAGTCAAATTCAGTTGAATGTATTTAGAGACAAAAATTGAAACAAAGTCTCACTTTTCTACTGAAAAAGAAGACAACTTCAAGTTCTCTTCAACTGAAGAACGGGGAAGATGAGTGAACGTAGCGTCATGCTGAAATATATGCTAAGCAATATGAAATGGTTTATAATGTAGTGGGAACATATATGAGAGAATTGCTGATGTACAATCATACCATACTCTAATTTCATTTTAAATTTAGTGTTTCTAACATTGAATCAACAGTTCTCACAGGGATAAAATAAGCCAAGACTGCAAAGATAGAAAAAATTAGAAAAACTTAATTTAACGCACTGTACCATAAACATTTGCCTTTTGGAAAAATTGCTGATCTTGGGGTATTTGGTATTGATGCGTTATAGCAGTGCTGTATAGTGCAGACACCTGCTTTGTTTTGACTGAAAAGTGTCATCGAATGAGGATATATCATATCAGTATATGCAATAATTGATCTGACAATGGATGACAATCAGAAAACCACTGAATTGAGGGTAAATCACTGTTGTTGATACTCCTGGTCTCTTTCACACCACACTGTCAAATGCAGATATACAGGAAGAAATTGTAAAATGTATTACACTGTCAGTTCCTGAATAATAATAATAATTTGTTACATTTATATAGTGCTTTTCTCAGCACTCAAAGCGCTTTAATATGCTGGATCAGGTGTATTTAATTAGGGCTGGAGCATACAGGACACTGGCCATCCAGGAGTTTAACACCCCTGATTAAAGGATGAAAAACAGGAAAATGCTGAATATCACGAAAAAACTAAAGAGGTGTTGGAGCCATAGCGGTGTGAACAAGGGCATATGGTGCACTTTGGGTGACAAACAAAAAAAAAAAAAGCCCAAAAATACAACTTTATTAAAGAACAACAACAAAAAAACTGGAGATAAATTATGAGATTGAATAATAAAAATCACAGTATGGAAAACAGCAAAAAAAAAAGAAAAAAAGAGGAGGATATAGAGAACAGAAAAACAAAAGACCGGAAAACGATCAAAAGTGAGCAAAATGTGCTGTGAAACGAGAAAACATTAAAAAGAGATTTTAATTTAATAAAGAAGATCGACCAAGAAGAAAAGAGAAAAATAAAAGGCTGAAAATGACAGCATAGGAAATTAAGAGATAATGGGAGGATGATGAAAAGAGATAAAAGAATGAGTGAAAGAGGAAAGAAAAACAAAACACTAGGAAAAATATATCACTGACTGCTGATCAGCCCATAGCTGTTTCTAATTTTCATTAAATCACTGTCACACATTTGATGCTTATTCAGGGGTTTAAAGTGGGAACAACTACCCTTAACATCAAACCTAACCAAGACACCATTTCTGTAACAGGACAGCTCTTTCACAGTGTCAAAAATGACTACAAAACATCATTTTCATCATTTTTTATTAAATAAAATAATCCCAACCTACCAATAGTGTTGTAATCTATTGTAAGATCAAATATTCATGTAATGATAATTTAATGTTTTATGGGTGTATTCATTTATACACTGCACTGCTGATAGCACTTTATTTGTAAACTGTACTATTCCTTAAAGCAGGTGAGAATCAGCATATCCTGATGTTTACTAAATAAAAAGTATCGAACAACACTTAAAAAAAACTCACAAACCAGTGTGTGATGAAGTACATCTGAATTATAGAAACAATATTTTGATATGTAAATAGACAATTTTCTATGCAAAAGTAATTTCACAAACTCAAGCGTATTTGGATTACACTTTTAAACCACATTTAACTGACTTCAGACATCTTGTTTTGCCATTTGCTATAGAAACGGCCTTTCCCTCTGATATTTTACATCCAAAATACTGTACTTCATTTTAAAAATTACCAAAAGGTACTTCATTTTCATTCCTACCAGTGCCCCATTGTTAGGTCCCAGAAAAGAAAGAAAAAATTAAAATAATTAAAACACAGCTGGATAAACATACAGTTATCATCAAATAGATCATATAACGTATACATTTTGCATTTTCTTTTATATAATTAACTGATTTTCTTTTGAATTGTTAGAAGTTGTAGAAGTCAATACCATTCATAAAACAGCAGGGACTTTCAATTTGCAAAGTGCATATCTGATCCATATATGTACCATTCATAAATCTAGCAAATTTTCATTTAAAATACTATCAAGTGCACAAAATTTTCCAATATTGGCCCTCATGTTTAAATCATGTTCAAACCATTAATCTTTTGCTTTTACCAGAAAACCCTTCAACTTACACACCAGCACCAACCTTTAGTGCACACGAACAGAAATAAAGTACACATTATTACACATCACAGATAATTCAGCCCTGCACCCAGTTATCAATATTTCAGTTCTGTGTCACAGTAACAGTTCAAATACAGAAACGTCGATCAGTCATTATCAGAGTCTTTAGGAGGCAGAAATGTCAAGGAATCATGAAAGTCGTGTCCATACGGCCGGAGTCTGTAGACACCATACATCAAGACCTGTATTTGGCTTGGAGACATGCCACCGAAAGTGATGGCCATGTCAGGGCAACAGGCCTCCACGACGTCGGCTGGGTTTTGGCCCATGCTGTCGGAAATCATGGAGCTGACGCTCTTCTTGTTAAAAAGCCCTTTGCCTTGCGCATCCTCTCCATTTTCAGCGAACACCCCGCTGTACTTCAGACAGGTGGCGAGCTGCTTTTCTTCAGGCATCTTCCACAAGGCATTTCCTCGCTCTGGGCATTTGTCCTCATCTTTGAAAATCTCTATCAGCCTTCTCACTGCTTCGTAGCTCAGCACAATCCCACTGTCGTACTCCACATAATCCAGCTCTCCGGACTTTTCCGTGTGGCCAATGTAAAACGGCTGGCTTGAATCTTTATCCAATACCAAATACTTGAGGTTCTCTATAATTGCAAATGTGGTGGGCCGAGCCATGAAGAACCAGCGCAGGTCCCCGGCATTCTCAAAGGCGTGTTTGATGGCTTTGCGCATCCTAGCCCACTCATCCTGCTCCTGTAGGTCAAACGCCTCTAGAGCTTTGGAAGATTCGGACGTGTAGAACACAGATTTGTCGCAGTGTTTGCTCCAAGTGTCGTTGGCTGTCGCCCAGTGGATCAGGAGCCTGGGAGTGACCATGATGAGACAGTACACTCGAACCTGCTGGGTGAGATCAGACATCTGACCCTCTGATAACTTTTGTAGTTGTTCTTTGCTGAGAGGTTTCAGATGATGGTGGAGATGCAGGTGACCTTCTGAGTGGATTCCTGGATTAAAGGTCTCAAAGTAAGTCATCACCAGGCAGAATATACCCCCTAGGACCATTCCTTTCATAAACGAACTGCCCTCAGACACCATGCTGGAATGTAACCCTGTAATAGATTAAAATATGAATAAAGATATAATGATTAGATAGGCAGTTTGTGCTATACATATGTTCAGCAATAACGATATTAACTCTCGAAAGAGTATATGATGATATACGTTGTATGTTGAGATAACTTCAGTTTTGTTCCTGGTGACAATACAAAGCTATTTTCACAAAGCAGCTAGTCAAGCAGTCAAGTTTACTGAATACTGTTTACTCAAGAAGCAAACTTTAAAAACAACCAACTACATCTGCAAGAACCCATTAAACGCTTAACCAAAACTACACATTCTAATAATTAATTAGTTATAGTCTGATACCTTTCACGAACGCAGAATAATGCTCACGTTAGACGCTACACCGTCACATTCAGTTCCGTACACACAACCGGAAAACAACAAAAAATGTAGTATCTGTTCTGGAGTCAGTTTTACCTGTCCTCCATCAAATTAATTTGCACGGAATAAGGTAAGAAAGCTGGTTGCAGTCCAGTGCTACTGCCTCAGTTAGAACACGGATGTTTAAGCGGATGTTTAAGCGGATGTTTATGCCGAACGCTAGGCACTGTGGGAAATGTTGTTCATTTGTGCTGTCTCACTGAGAAGAACACGGTGATAAAAACTACAAACGTCGTTTTCCTGTAAGTAGACAAGGGCGGAAATGATTTGTGTGCTTTAAAAGTTTTTACAGAATATATAGGCTAACCACTTTTATGTTAATACACGATCCCCCGGCATATCTTAAAATATTCAGGAAAAAAAAAGAGCAAGAATCAAGCAAATAACTAAACGCTTCACGTTTGTTTCAGGTAACTCACTTAAAATATGAATGGATAAATGATTATTATTAAATAAATTGACATGTCTTAAACTTATTTACTTAATGTTTACAGCTGTAGTTAGTGTAAATAATGCATTAATTGCTTACAATTGCTAACTGAATTACATACAATTACAAATACTTGTAATGTAGTGAGAACGATTTCTTCAAATAAAATTAAAATTGCTAATGCCTGTGGAGCCCCAAGAAAATGACAGCCATGACAGCGCGATATTTAACTAATATAAACATGTATTTCTTTATCAGTCTTTTAGCTCATTTTAAAAGATCATCAATGGAAAAAGACGCTTTGATGAAGCAGATGGTGCAGTTGCAGAATCCACCAGCAGAGGCCAGGCTGAGGGGTCAAGAAGATTTGGTTGGTTAGCATGGCTCTGTTAGCCCCTGATAGCAGATGTCATTAGTATCTACACCATCTGGTTACAAAAAGCATATTTCTCCACTGACAGTCATTGAAATGAGCCTTGTATGCTGACAAAATTTTTATTTATTTTTTACCTTGGTTTGAGGGCTTGCGTATTCCCTAAAGGAAGCACAAATCTGCCACTTACTTGTTAATGTTGGTAAGTTTTTGTATTTTCCTTGTGTTCTCTCTCTAAATCCGTCACCTCTTCTCACTTTTTATAAAGCCAGATAGAGAGTCTTTCTCTCTCACTTCATGCTGATTAATATCTTTCTTTTTTATTGAAATAATCTTTGCTATAGCTCTTATTTCCTGCCTACGCTCTCTAATAAACTGGCTGAACTCCATCTCTCATGAGCTGAGCATTTTACATATTTACGAGATTACACAAGCAAGACACAGGCTTTCCTTTCCGTGCAAGATCAGAGATAAATTACTCATGCGATCATCACTGGTGCATAAACAATTGAATAAAGCATCTTTTGTTTCTCACCTGCAATCTCATTTGCTGAATACTCCAAAAATGATTTAGGGTACAAGAAAGAAAGAAAGAAAGAAAGAAAAAGTCAAAATAGGTTTTATTTTTTTTTCTTTGCAGGGCACGGAGAAAAACTAATAGCTGTTTCCTAGGAAAGCATTTACATTAATATCAACAATTTTTCAGACAATAAATAGACACAAGAGGGACAATAAATACAGATATTAGACAAACAACAGTAACAACATGTATATCAACAATAGACAATGTAAAAATCAAACAGGTAGGCTATACAAGATTTATGACTGGAATAGGCCACAAAATAAAATAGACTTAAAAATGAATGTGCTTGAAATATCACATTCCTTTAATGGGCTCAGAAGTAACAATATTTCACTTACTTAGTCATTCTGAATGATTGCTTTAATGATAGGTTGGATATTAGTATTGGTTGACAAAATTCCTTTGTTCCCTGTACAGTGAGACACTGGCCCTTTAAGAAGAGACATTTCAATCTAGGCGTGTTTCCTGCTCCCGATGAGAATCCAGGCTTGCTTGCATCCTACGACGCGAAATTGGAGGAAAGATTATCTTACACATTACACGAATAATTTCGGTATAATCGGCATAGATCACAAAAGGCTTTACACAAATTTATTTTGCACCCTTTTAAGAGAAAAGGGACGGATAATCCTCTCGGGATAGACGCTTTTAACCAACCTAACCAATGACATAAATGTCAGTCGGTCAAGGTCCACTCTCACTCCAGATGTGCTTTTAGCATTTACACGTTTATTTCACGTCATCTTCGCTTTCTCATTCGAAATCTGTACAAATTGTGAACGGAAGCACTTTTAAATTGTGCCAGTATGGGAAATCTCCGCTTTTGGATGAGGATTTTGCTTTTTGGTATTTGATTGGGACTTTAACCATGGATTTAAGTACAGAAGAGCAGATATGTAGAGCGACAGACAGATGGTGACGATTCATGAGGAACAAATCCTACAAACAAATCTTACACGTGAAGGAAAAATTACATTCTTGCAAAGAAGCTCTTGTATTTTTTATTGCTGATAACTTTAAGCATTCGTTAATCTCAGGTTAATTATTTAGTTGACGCGGTTGTGGTTTATTTCAGGATAAATTGATAAAAGACAATCTGACTGTACATTCGCTACCATGTCGGCGGTGATGATATCACGGAAGGTTACTCGAAAATGGGAGAAATTACCTGGGAAAAATACCTTCTGCTGCGATGGACGGGTAATGATGGCTCGGCAGAAAGGAGTATTTTACCTGACCTTATTTCTCATCGTTGGAACCTGCTCTCTGTTCTTCGCCTTTGAGTAAGTACATGTTATTGGTGATTATTATTATAGACCTCGTCTATACTGCAAGCAACGCGACTAACCACTGGAGCTGTCGAGACTGCACGCGTGCGATATCAGTGTGGACAGCTTCGTTTTTCTTTCATCATAATAGGGGTTTTGATGTGTAGATTGCCTTTGTTTAATGCCATTGCAAGAATGAACAAAAGTAACAATAAAAAAAAATGTCTGTGTGAAATACTGAGGACCGAAGCGCTCCTGATGTTTTGTAGTCACAGCAAGCCATTTCTCAGTTGTGCCAACTGACACTGAGGTTACTGTACGCCATGCCTGTGTATTCATATGACAGTAGAAACGAATCGTTCTTTTGTGTCGAATCTTTTCAATGAATTGGTTGAAGAGGTTCAGAACGATTCGTTCAAGAAACTATCCGAATCGCTCTCAGCAGTTCTCGAGTTAACAACTCGTCGACTATTTCAACAGAAAACAGAGGATTTCCGTATATGTGTTCTGAAAACATTCTAAATGTTACAAAAATGTAGGCTACTGGAATTATGTTTACAACTTGATCTAGTTAATATAGTTTATTAACACGGATACAAACCACAGTTGGTTTTAATGAGTATCATTTTATTAAAACGTGCAAAACATTTTAGCCAAAAGATGCAATAGCCTAAATGATTATGCAAATAAAGACTAAATTTAGGTTCTAAATTACAAAATTCAGGTATCTATCAACCATCGGTTAATAATTATACTAAGTAAATATGAACGATGTTAATTTAAAAATATGTATAGGTTACTATATATGCAGCATAAAACAAATTGAATGTTTCTTTTACTTGTTAAACTAATTAATTAATAATAGCCTATTAAATTAATAAATTAACATTTTAGCAAGTGCAAATGCGTGTATAAAAGCTATCAGGCTAATCGGGTATCTGTATGCTATGCTAGTACATAAGCTAACTAATACAGACATTAATGCTCATAATAACGTAGTTCAAACAGCATTTATCATAACATGATTTTGTAGGAATTGTAATCAGTCACTAAAGAGAGTGCCTATTAAAATTAATTTGATCCAATGGGATCGCTTGGGGTCCTAACAGAGACCCAATTTCGAGGAGGACCTGATTTGTCACCAGGGTTGCCAGGTTTTCACACCAAAACCCGCCCAATTGCTACTCAAAACTAGCCCAAAACCAGCCCAGTCGCATTCCAGGGGGTAAATATCATTTTATTTGGGGTCGCTTCAACCTGCGGACATGAAAAGCAACCCACGGCAACAGCGTAAAAGTAGCCCAATTCAGACTTGGCAACACTATTTGTCACCACACCTGCTCTTTTGAGCGAACTGATCGAATGAACCAATTGGCGGGAATTAGTCAGACTTACTATCACTGTATGTAATGTAGTCAACAGAGACCCAATTTTGAGGAGGACCTGATTTGTCACCAGGGTTGCCAGGTTTTCACAACAAAAACCGCCCAATTGCTACTCAAAACTAGCCCAAAACCAGTCCAATTGCGTTTCAGGGTGGGTCCCACAGTAAAAAAAATGCATTCCAGGGGGTAAATATCATGTTATTTGGGGTCACTTCAACCCGCGGACATGAAAAACAACCTGCGGCAACAGTGTAAAAGTAGCCCAATTCCGCGGGAAAACCGCGGACTTGGCAACACTGTTTGTCACCCCACCTGCTCTTTTGAGCGAACTTATCGAATGAACCAATTGGCTGGAATTAGTCAGACTTACTATCACTGTATGTAATGTAGTCAACTGCTATTCATTCATTCATTCAAAAATATATGATTTATCCCCTGTAAAAGACAATATAGTTTCATTAAGGGAATGAGATATATGAACCTTTTTGAACCTTGAGATCTCCAACTCTAATATGAGTTATAAAATAATTTAGAATATATAGATAATATAACTAAAAACAGAATATACAATTATTTTAAGTTGAATGTGATCCTTCGCCTGTTGATGGATGGGAAATTAAGAGCTGTGTCAATAGCAGGTTGCTGTTCATGTTGATAAAGCTGGATGTGAGCTCTGTTGGGTGGATATGGGCTCCCTTGTGTGGACTGTGACGTCTGTAGTCGGTGTTTCCTGAGACTCCAGTGCTGTGCTCCTCCATTAGGCCTGATCATCTGCATACAGGAAACAATTCCCTCCGCAAACTCGCAGTCATGTATGGAGCTGCTGGCTCCTGTAGGGTTTCACTGCACGCCATGTTCATATCGCTGTTACTGATAATTAGTCCTCATGGGGCAGACATATTAGCATAGAAACTGGTCTGAGAGCAAAAGTGTGATTCCAAATTGTTTATCACATGACAAGCTAATGGAGGAACTGGAATGTTTTTTTGGTTTTTTTTGGCACTTACCATTTCAGTTCATCCTTAGATTTTTCATATACAGTATCTCACAGAAGTGAGTACACCCCTCACATTTTTGTAAATATTTTATTATATCTTTTCATGTGACAACACTGAAGAAATGACACTTTGCTACAATGTAAAGTAGTTAGTGTACAGCTTGTATAACAGTGTAAATTTGCTGTCCCCTCAAAATAACTCAACACACAGCCATTAATGTCTAAACCGCTGGCCACAAAAGTGAGTACACCCCTAAGTGAAAATGTCCAAATTGGGCCCAATTAGCCATTTTCTTTCCCTGGTGTCATGTGACTCGTTAGTGTTACAAGGTCTCAGGTGTGAATGGGAAGCAGGTGTGTTAAATTTGGTGTTATCGCTCTCACTCTCTCATACTGGTCACTGGAAGTTCAACATGGCACCTCATGGCAAAGAACTCTCTGAGGATCTGAAAAAAAGAATTGTTGCTCTACATAAAGATGGCGCAGGTTATAAGAAGATTGCCAAGACCCTTAAACTGAGCTGCAGCACGGTGGCCAAGACCTTACAGCGGTTTAACAGGACAGGTTCCACTCAGAACAGGCCTCACCATGGTCGACCAAAGAAGTTGAGTGCACGTGCAGAGGTTGTGTTTGGGAAATAGACGTATGAGTGCTGCCAGCATTGCTGCAGAGGTTGAAGGGGTGGGGGGTCAGCCTGTCAGTGCTCAGACCATACGCCGCACACTGCATCAAATTGGTCTGCATGGCTGTCGTCCCAGAAGGAAGCCTCTTCTAAAGATGATGCACAAGAAAGCCCGCAAACAGTTTGCTGAAGACAAGCAGACTAAGGAACTATGTCCTGTGGTCTGATGAGACCAAGATAAACTTATTTGGTTCAGATGGTGCCAAGCGTGTGTGGCAGCAACCAGGTGAGGAGTACAAAGACAAGTGTGTCTTGCCTACAGTCATGGTGGTGGGAGTGTCATGGTCTGGGGCTGCATGAGTGCTGCCGGCACTGGGGAGCTGCAGTTCATTGAGGGAACCATGAATGCCAACAGAGCATGATCCCCTCCCTTCGGAGACTGGGCCGCAGGGCAGTATTCCAACATGATAATGACCCCAAACACACCTCCAAGACGACCACTGCCTTGCTAAAGAAGCTGAGGGTAAAGGTGATGGACTGGCCAAGCATGTCTCCAGACCTAAACCCTATTGAGCATCTGTGGGGCATCCTCAAACAGAAGGTGGAGGAGCCCAAGGTCTACATCCACCAGCTCCGTGATGTCGTCATGGAGGAGTGGAAGAGGACTCCAGTGGCAACCTGTGAAGCTCTGGTGAACTCCATGCCCAAGAGGGTTAAGGCAGTGCTGGAAAATAATGGTGGCCACACAAAATATTGACACTTTGGGCCCAATTTGGACATTTTCACTTAGGGGTGTACTCACTTTTGTGGCCAGCGGTTTAGACATTAATGGCTGTGTGTTGAGTTATTTTGAGGGGACAGCAAATTTACACTGTTATACAAGCTGTACACTCACTACTTTACATTGTAGCAAAGTGTCATTTCTTCAGTGTTGTCACATGAAAAGTTATAATAAAATATTTACAAAAATGTGAGGGGTGTACTCACTTCTGTGAGACACTGTACAGGCATTGTCTATAACCAACTCCAGAATTGAATATCTTCTCTATGGACTGGAATTGATATTAGGTTTGAAACCATGTGATAATGTGTTATGAATACTTTATATTTTATTATGAGTATTTTTTTGTCAAATATAGCTTTCTAAGATTGTAAGATTCTAAGATCAGCCCTAGATAAAAGTCTGGATATGAATATAACAAAAGAATCACAATTATTAAATATCATCTGAGGTTAATTTGGTCTACAGGGTCTTCAGTTTCAGTAGTGCACATTTATTTTATGTTCACTTTATCTTTTATTTAATACAGAGCATGAAATTCCAAAAGAGACAGACATTGTTTATGGGAACACATTGCTTCCAGCTATTCTGAATTTACAGGGAATTATTTATCGAGTATTGCTGAATGCTGACATTATTGTGTTCTGTGTCCTGTGTCTGGACCGTTTATTCCTCTGCAGGCTGAGTTTCAAGCACAAGACTGATTAGCAGGGCTGGACTTTGCACCGTTTTTCTAAAGTGGTTTGTCTTTTGCTCTGTCTTCTCGAAGAGAATGTATCCCACATCCCCTCCCATTCCTCTCCAAAAGTGTCCCTGTTTGCTGAAAGTCTCTGCACTTAGTTGGTTGTATGTGTAAACAAGACTGTGTAGGTTGCAATGCATTAATGCTTCTCCTCTGTTTGGATATCAGATTTAGAGCAGTGAGATGGGAGTTGATTGTGTAGGCTCGAAATTCTGTGTAAAATCTGCAACGTGTCTGTGTATGTGTGTGAAAGTAGACAAGACAGTGCTGATCCTGCACTCACTTTGTCGATTCATCATTGACTGAACGGAAGCTATTTGCCTGATATCTTCAACTTAAAGGTGAACTGTGTAATTAAATGTAAAAAAATTAAAAAATAATAATATTAATGAAAATATTAGATTGGTTTAGTAATGTTGTAATGTGCTTTGTCACTTTTTTAATTTTTTTTTTTTTTTTAAATATAGCTTTAAATTATTTTTATTTCAGTTATAGTTTTAATACTTCATAATCTTATTTTTTGTTATTTGATAGGCAACATTTCTAGTTTTAGTTTAAATTTGTAATAAAATATCTATATTTTATTTTAGCTTTATTTCAATTAACAACATTTTTTAAATAATTTAAGATTAGTCAACAATAACAACACTGAAAAAACCCAACAAGTAGAAACAACTTCAAGTAAGACATTTATAGACTGAATTCCTAAAGCGTGTAAATAATGTGACACCATCAAAACAGCAACACAACCTTTGGCATGAGTTTGGTGCAAAACTGTATGTTTGCGCATCAATGTCAGACAAAGAGTGTTCAGGAAACCTGTTTGAAAACATTATTTTTTGCAATTTGGTTCGGTAATGCTAGTGATGCAGACTTAGACACTTTATCTTTAACGTACTTCCATCTTCTTAATGAAATAGTTTTACACCAGTGAAACTGCTACATAGTAGCACTTAATATATTGACAGTCTTCAGATTCTGTTGATTGTGTTCGCCCACTCATTCTTTCACCTTAGAAGTACATGGTTCAGGTTTCACTCTGCCTTTGTCCTGTATGTTTGTTTTATGGCTTTGTTGCTCAGCAGCTAAAGGGTTAGTTCATCCAAAACTGAAAATTCTGTCATTAATTACTCACCCTCATGTCGTTCCATACCTGTAAGACCTTCGTTCATCTTTAGAACACAAATTAAGATTCTGAGAGGTTTTTTTATCCCCCATAGACAGCAGTTTAACCACCACTTTCAAGGTCCAGAAAGGTAGTAAAGACATTGTTAAAATAGTCAATGTGGCTACAGTGGTTCAACCTTAATGTTATGAAGTGACGAGAATACTTTTTGCGTGCAAAAACAAAGCAAAAATAACAACTTTATTCAACAATATCTTCTCTTCTATGCCATTCTCCTACGTTGTTTACTTTCAGCACTTCCAGGTTATACGTCAGAACACCGACTCAGTATTGGCCGGCTCCTGCGTCAGCATCACATGCATGCATCGTGCGGCTCACGTGAACAGCGTCGGCCAATAATGAGTCGCCGTTCTGACATAGAACCTGGAAGTGCTGAAAAATATCTTAATTTGTGTTCTGAAGATGAACGAAGGTCTTACAGGTGTGGAATGACATGAGGGTGAATACTTACAGAATTGTCATTTTTGGGTGAACTAACCCTTTAAATGTCTGTACATTTTATGTGTATCATTGAATGGTGGATAGTTACTCATGTTGTTGCTGCTGAATTAAGTGTATGACTTGGTGTTTGTGGTCAGTGCCATGGTCTGTGTGAGCTCTCGAGGGCTGCCGTCTGTTGCTGTCCCTCTGCAGGTGTCTTGAGGAGAGAAGACTGTTTATCCTTTTGGATTTTTGTGTCCCTGTGTTATGTGAATGCAAAACTGGAGCTGTGGCAAATTTGTCTCCATGAGGGATTAGGATACTGCTTATTTTTTGGCCAGTAACGTGTAATTCATTTGCTTCGTGAATCACTTGCTCTTAAATTGGCAATCACTTTATGAAGAATTAACAGAGGCTGTGCATGAAATTTTCAGGCATGGCAATGTCACGGTACATTACAGCATTTTATATCTGTGTGACACAGCTCAAATAACCTTTTGTACTTTATCAGATTATCCACACCTATTGTACTTTAAGCTTTCCTGAAAGTCGCTTAAGACAGAGAAAGCCACTGATGTCACATCAGGATGTAATATTGCAATTTATTTGCTCACTTGCAAATCTTTCCCCACTTTATTGTTAGCGCTATTATTACATACTACTTTAATATCATATCATCATGTTTTGCAATGCAAAATTCAAATGAATGAGGTGATTATTTGCATGTTGAATGTTTTTCCAGGACTTGCATGACCATTCATTCCTTAAGAGTTTTACCTACTTTTTGTTTTTATTTATTTATGGGTCATTGACGAATAAGGTTTTTTAAAATGTAAAAAAAAAAACCTAATGGAGATGGAGAGTTTTATTAAGTGTTAACAATGAGATTATGTGGTTTTTATAATCAATTAACACTGCTTTTGTCATTTTTTACAATATGGACAAAATTTGTCACCAAAAAAGTCATTCGGTTTAACCAAAATTTCGGCTTTACCGAATGACACTTTTGGTTATACCGAATGACGATATTTTCAAACAGTGCTAACAGGCTGATATCTAGCTAGCTAGCTAGTTAGCTTGCTAGCTAGCAAAAGGACAATCAAACATTTTATATTTAGTACAAGTTTTTAAAATATTACAACATTTTCCATGTTTTATAGTGGTTGTACCGAATGACCTGATGTTTCGGGACATGCGTATGAGCAAGTGAAAACATGAATTTCTCAAATAGTTTAAAGAGAGTTAGTAACTTTGCTTCATGGCCATGTGGTCCTTTGCAGGTGTCTGAATGATGTCACATCCTGTCACATGATATTGACTGCATGACTTGATCCAAAATGGTCCCTTTATATTGGTTACTCTGAATGACATCAATGAAATTCATTTTTCCAGACATTTTTTCTCATAACAAAGCAATGACTTTACACATAATTTTAATACCATGTTGCACTATGTTGATATATGATGTTATAATCATGCCAGAATAAAAAATATATACATTTATTACATTTTAAGATATTTTAATCACAAATGAAATGGCTGTATTGGCCTTTGGACGGTTAAACCAAATGACTTTTGATCCTTCAAAATCTTTAAAACACCTTTATATGTAGCAAAATATAATTAAAACCTTTTGGATTCAATAAAAGAGGTCTAGTTGGATATCATATCATACTTTGGATATCATATCTTTGTTTTTTATTATTATTAAGGCCTTTGGACAAAAAAATGACCCGTCATTGATATACATATACATCAATGCATGTTTCCATCCTTAGATGTAATAACAAATAGAAAATCTTTCTCTCAGTATTTGGTGTATCTGTTAAGGAAGCTTGTTTCTGCATCAGAGTCAAGAATAGAACATAAAATTGTGTGATAAAGTTTAAAATAAGGAATATAGTCACATATATCTTGAGCACCAAATCAGCATATTAGAATGATTTCTGAAGGATCATGTGACACTGAAAAATTCAGCATTGCGTTCACAGGGATATATTACCTATAGAAAAGTTATTTTAGTATATTTTATATGGGTAATATATTCCTGTGAATGCAATGCTGAATTTTTCAGTGTCACATGATCCTTCAGAAATCATTTTAATATGCTGATAATATATATATAAATATATATATTAAACTGTGTTGTAGAAATGTGAGAGCTCATTGGACATAAACTCCATATTATTATGTATAATATATAAAATATAAGGTATATAAAGACTTTTCAGATTTGAATGGACCAGGTTGTTACAATGAATCTACATGTTGTTTTTAGCTATCATCTGCCTTTTTTCTCCCCTCATTATGCTTTCTGGTGAAGTACCGGATGTTTGCGCTGAACGCTATCAGTAATGATAATTGTCAGGCCTCCCTGCCCCCACCGATCTCCACCTAGAGACCAGCCAGACCAATGAAGCAGCTCTATTGATTTTACCAACACACAGATAAGCCTTTCCCTATAGCCAGCCATAAAACTCTGCAGTTGTGCTTCATGTTGTATTAAGTGTGGAAAACAGTCCTTTTTACTGTTCTCTGTGGAACAGTGTGTGGATAATTGTCACAGGACAAGCTGTGAAGGCAAACAGAAGGGTGGAGATGCCGTAACACAGTGACAGGAGTGGCTTTGAATGTGCCTGATTTGAACTACAAGTGTTTAATTGTCTTGATACCATAATTCATGAAAAAGTATCTATGCAAAACATTTTAGTCTTCCACTAAATTTCCCCCATTTTGTTGCATACAAGTCCACATGAAATCAAAACCTTGTTTACTTTAGTGATGCATGTTTCCGGTCTTATTGTGAACTCTTCATTTGGTGTGTTATTTCAGACACAACAATGGTTTTTCTTTGTACCCTTGAATTAGAATGAAATAACTTGCACTGATACTGACTGATAATGCTAAACACTAGCCAAATGGCTATTTAGGGATTGTTTAGCAAACTCTCATTCAGTCTAGCTCCATTGTGGTATGTATAACACCCATTTTTTTGTGATCCAATTGATTACCACCCTACATTTTTTGCAGTTGAATATCCTGTTCCAGAACTGTCACATTATGGTAGTCAAATGTTTTGCGAATGGGAATTTGTGTTGATTTTCAACAATTAAGTGTTGATTATGCATATTGAGGCACAATACTTGCTGTGTTTTTTTTATTTTCTTTTATGGAAGAAGTTGAGTGCTAATTATGGTGGTTAAATAACCTTGTACGTCAGTAGTGACGATAACAAAATCTGTAATATTGGAGCTGCTTATCTCTGGTATTGATTATGGGGAGAGAAGTCACATCCAGCACTGCATGATGGGTAATGTCCGGGAAGCTCAGGGCTGTCATAGGAACTGATGATGGTGCAGGTTCAGGATGGTTAAAGTCATCAGCAGATGACACACACACCCACACACACGTTGTGTTTTCATGTTTTATGGGGACTTTCCATAGGCATAATGATTTTTATACTGTACAAACTGTATATTGTATCCCCTAACTCTAAACCTACCCATCACAGAAAACTTTCTGCATTTTAGATTTTCAAAAAACATCACTTAGTATGATTTATAAGCTGTTTTCCTCATGGGAACCAAAAAATGTCCCAACAAGGATTTTGGATATTGCCATCTTTGTGGGGACATTTTGTCCCCATAACATAGTGTTTACCTGAAACACACACACACACACACACACACACACACACACAGACAGACAGACAGACACAGACAGACAGACACAGAGACAGTTCTTCTCAGTTTTGCTCTGATCTGCCCCAGCATGGCTTTCACAATAATAAATGGTTTTCCCTGCTGCATTCTACTCAGGATCTGGGCAGTGGAAAGTTTTATCGACCAGCTCTGTTCTGGATTTTTCTTGCTCCTCTTTATGTTTTCCAGTCTCATAGTTTAAAATGGATCTAATCTGACACGTCCCACAGGTAGAATTCCAGTGTATTGATGGCTCTGGTATGCTGACACACAACTTGTACCATGTAGTCTGACTGGAAATAATCTTTCTGTTGCTAATTCTGTTGTACTGTGTGCTGTTCCTAAAACAGCAAGTATGACGTGTGAGGAGACAAACCCACAAGCTAGTATAGACTGGTTAAACCGGTGTTCTAGTATGCATTGTAGGAGGATTAGATTGCCACATTATAGTTTGTATAAAACACTGTATTCATCTTGTGTATTATAAGTTGTACTTGGAAAGTCTAACTCTCCAAAAGTATTTAACTGCAGTGTGTAAATCTGTTTGTATTAATGTATCAAAATATGTGGCTTGTTGAGGAGAAATGTGCTACTACTTTTCTAAGTGATTCAAATATGATTTTTGCCTTGTCGACTACAGGTAATAAATCTCTTAGACTTTTGACAAATAAAAACATTATAAAAATATAAATGTGTAAAATATACACTAAAGCTTGTTCTACCATCAGAATATTTTTACATTTCTATATACACATAGACTGAAAACAATTTGTAGAAACAATTCTCACTCAGAAACTGTTTGTAAACTTCACAATTAATTACAAAGAAATAGAAAGAAATTACAAAGCAAGTAACATATTGAAGTGATTCTAGTTTATAAAGTTATAATTATGGATATTTTTTTCTTAGAAAAACACTTCGCTTCAGAAGGCCTTTATTAACCCCCTGGAGCCGTAAAGATTACTTTTATGATGGATGGATGCGCTTTTTTGGGCTTCAAAATATCAGTTACCATTCACTCCCATTATAAAACTTGGAAGAGCCAGGATATTTTTTAATATAACTCCGATTGTGTTTGGCTGAAAGAAGAAAGTCATATACACCTAGGATGGCTTGAGGTTTAGTAAATTATGGGATAATTTTCATTTTTGCATGAAGTAACGCTTTAATACTGTTAAAAATTGTTTAATGAAATAAAGCTGAAATTAAAGAAAATATAAATATTACATTAAAAACTTATTAGAAAGGTTGCCTTGGCATCTCACTGAAACAAATATGTTCAAGTTACTTATTTAGTACTAAAATTACTAAAACTAAAACTGAATTAAAAATAAATTGAAGCTATAAATGTTAAAAAACTTAAAATTAGCAGATAACAAAATTACTAAAAACTTTACACTTATTGTGATGATAAACTGAAAATCTAAAAGTTTATTAATTATTAATAGTAATATAATAGTATATAACTAATACTAAAATAGTCCCTGTATTATACTAGTCTTAACCTGTACATAATCAACCTCCCACAACACTATCATAGTATGGGCAAACACAACTCACATTTTTATTACAAAAATCTAGTGCTTTGTATTGTCATTACTAGTCATATCTTCTGTCTCACTGTATTGTAGTTAGTGTTAGTGTAAAGATGTCCTTTTCACATGCAGAACACTAAGTGTAGCAAATTTCCCCCTGAGAGTGAATGTACTGTGCCTGTGATGAGATGTACCATTATAGTGATGTATTAGCCATACATTATATTAGTATAGCAGGTCTACATTGAAGGAGAGAGTGGCGTAGGAGAGCCAGGGTGACCCTATTAATAGCTCAATGCAGTGGCCTGTGGAGCCGACCAATCTGCTGCAGGCTGAGCAAAGGAGGCACTTTTACCGGACCCAAGTCATCCGCAATTTATGGGAGCAACCAAATTCATTGCTGTATGGCTGTCTGCCTGCGGGAAAGGAGAAAGCACAGTCAGTCATAGTAAACATCCGCCCTGACTGCTTCATTGTTGGCTTTAAAAAGACAGTCTTTAGGGAAGAACTGAGCTGGACAGATATTACAAAACCTCTTCATCAATGATCTCCCCTTTTATTTCAGGGAGAAACAGCCAACTAATTCTTCATCAGAAAGATAACAAAAATGTTTTTGTGTTAGATTTAGGAAAGTTATAGCCCAAAACATTGGCAATGCAATTGAAATGTTTGCTTTTTTATGCAAATCTTATGCAAATTCATTGCCATTTTGCTTTAGTGAAATTAATGTGTGAAACTAACTTTTTGGAAGAAAAAACTCTTAGCAGCATTTATGTGATAAATGTGGATTGTGCAATTTTTTTTTTATTGGCACTTGCATTAATATTATATATTAATGTTTTCCAAACACACCCTCATCTTCTGTTAAGTAAAGCCGGGTGCACACTGTACGATTTTGGCCACGATTTGGCCATCTGAGACTAATGTTGTAAATCCTAAACGATTCCTCTGATCCTCAGCTAAATTCTGTAGTCTTTGATAGTCTGTAGTCACCGACAACCAAACATGTCAAACTAGCGACCATTGCGATCAGATTTTACCTCTGCTGCAATTAGTGTGACAACAACAAACCACCACTTGCTCCACACACACACATCTTCGTTTTTTTTTTTCCAGTTTTCTTTTCAAGAAAAGCCATGATCAAAATGAACGCTAGAGATTGTTTTTGTTTGCTCCGGATGACTCTTCTTCTGCAGTGTTGGGGAAAGTTACTTTTAAAAATAATGCATTACAATATTACATTACTGCATAAAAAGTAACAAATTGCGTTACTTAGTTACTTTTTATGGAAAGTAATGCAATGCTTTATTTTTGCGTTACTTTTTCTTACCTGGGCTGGGCTTGCTTGTTTGTTTTTTAATGACAACAAAAAAAGTTCTATTTTTGGCAAATGTTAAGGCCCTTTCACACCAAAAGTGAAATGAATAAGCCTCAGGCTGAAGGAAAGGCATATTTACGCCTGTACAGTAGAGGGCACAGCTCAAGCAAACCTTGCAGCTGTGCTGCCATTCTGGATTAAAGAAGAACAGGATACAGGAGAAGGAAGTTCAACACTCTTATTTCTAAATCTAATCTAAAGTAATTTTTGCTTATTAGTATGGTTGAATTAGATCATTGAAGGTCAGCAGCAAAGACATTGGTTAATAAAGTGAGATTAAATACAAAAAGTATATTTGTGTAATTTAATATAGTTAATTATTACAGGTTTGCGTAAAATTCTGAGATTGCATTTCACTGTTTTTATTCATTTTGAGGAATACTGAATGTTTTTGTGCAAGTGAGAAGTAAATGCATGTTCACATTTAGTCTAGAACTACAATAACATCATGTTCACACAGCGAACACAACATCATGTTCACACAACGCACTTTATTTCTCTCATCATGGGGACAGGAGAGCTGTCAATAAATGTGAAAAAGTAACTTGCGTTACTTATTTGAAAAAGTAACTTAGATATTTTGTTGTAAATTGAAAAAGTAATGCGTTACTTTACTAGTTACTTGAAAAAGTAATCTGATTACGTAACTCAAGTTACTTGTAATGCATTACCCTGACACTGTTCTTGTGTGTGTCCATTTTTAACACATTTTGACTGCCGTACAGTCTGAAATTAATGGCAACTGATATCCTACAGTGTGACATGGCTTACAGCGGGGATCACGTTTGTACAAGCAGCAGTCGCAAAGAACTATTATAAATCGCACAGTGTGCACCCAGCTTTAGATAAACGGATAGTCCCATCCCCAAACTCACAGCATTGGCAATGTTGCTGTCGGGTTGCTCAAACAGTTTCCTAATTTGTTTTGTGGCATTAATAGCACAAAAATTCCATGCTTCACTTTTTGAAACTAGAGATATAGCTGTTTTGCTTTATATGCTCATTTAACCTCTGTGCTGTTAATTTCATGTTCTCCTTGTCATCTTTTGTAACCCTGCTTGTTCTCGTCCTGTACAGGTGCCCGTACCTGGCAGTGCACCTGTCTCCAGCCATCCCGGTGTTTGCAGTGTTGCTCTTCGTCTTCGTAATGGCCATGCTGCTCAGAACCAGCTTCAGTGACCCAGGGGTGCTGCCACGGGCATTGCCGGAGGAAGCCAACTTCATTGAGATGGAGATCGGTGAGTGTGAGTTCAGGATAGGGGATTTGAGGTTTAATGCCACAATTTGTACCATCAGTGCCATCTGTGGGTAGTGTTGTCAAAAGTAACGGTACTTCGGTACCAAGTCGGTACTGAAATTTTGAAAATGTGATGATACCAGCATCTCTGTAGTACCGGGAGTACCGAGTATCCGGGTATATTCGGTACCCACTGATAGGGCTGTGCCAGTATTTACGTGAATATGACACGAGTGAAGCACAAAGCTTTGTTTACAGAAGAAATAGGCTAATAGATTAGCAAGTAAATGTGACATCGCAGCCATGGAAACATTTTGGTTCATGTCGAATGAGAGAGGTACGTCAGTCCATAATTTAAGCTTTGTCAGCTTTGTATTCTGTTTTAAGAATCACGATCTGGTCACCCGATTATCAGAGAATTTAACAATATTCCATTAGTTATTCCACTGAACATGGAATCTCTGTTTCTTTTCCCAAATCTTCACTCACGCAGGGGATTATAAACGTTTCTTCCCGTTCGTTCGCTTTTAATTAGGCCTATTATATTCGCATTCTTTACTGTGGTAAAGTAGAAAAAACACTGTAGGACAGAAACCTTTTTGCTTGCACGTCAATTTCAATTTAACTCAGTTTGCGCTTGTTATTAGACTTGATAAGGTGCGTCAAGTTTATTTGTATAGCGCGTTTCACACACGCTGATGATTTTTAGTTTCGCTTTCTCTGGCAGCGCAAAATCAAACATAACCTGAATGTCTGAAGATAAAACTAGCTCTTCAGACCTTTTACAACAAGTGTCAGTTGCTTGTAACATCAGGAGATAACATGAAGATATTATTAAAGAGATGGTCTCTTTCCTGCTCGTGTCCCACATCCCTCTCAAAGCGCAGAGCGGCAGGCTATATGACGCATCTTTGTGTGGAAATAAAAAACGAATGTTTTTTAGAGTAATACTCAACTTTATTATTATTTAGGTTAGGCTACCATTATTTACTGATATTTATTTCATAGTTTTACAGGCTGTAGTGTGTCGTTTCACTGAAGGAATAGCTAAAATAAACACGCACGTCTGTTTCAAAATGGATGTTTGAGCATTTGTTTATTTATTTTTTTATATTTCAAAATTTATTTCATCGAGGTATATATAGCCTACACACACAAACATACACACACGCTCCAAATATTTATATGTATGATAACCATCATATTTAATATGTTTTTAAAAATAGGCTAGTTAAATAAAATAGTAAAATAGTTCCAACAGATTTTCCTGTGGTACCGAAATTGGTACCGAGAACCGTAAAATTTTACTGGTATTGGTACCGACTACTGGAATTTTGGTACCGTGACAACACTATCTGTGGGTGTTTTTGACCAAGTGAGGGGAAGAACATGAATAGTGTAGCAGGCGTGTGGCGTAAGTGGGACGGTGTAAGCCCAGACCTGCTTATTAATTTATTGTTTTGTTTTGAGATTAAAAAGCTGAGTGCGCTGGACCATGAACTCTGAGTTCATCTGTGAAACATTATGTTCTTCTTGACTTCAGGCTTGATGGGCTGTATATAATGGTTATCTTGTCACATTTATTTATTTATTTATTTAGGATAACCTCAGATATTGAAGAACAGTTTAACTAGGGTACCCAAAGATGTAAATTGACTTAATTTTTTAGATAAGTACTTCAGGAATAGTTCTTCCAAAAATACTCTCATGTTGATCAAAACCTGTATGACTGTCTTTCCTCTCTCAAGGATAAAATAACATGTTTACGCAACTATTTTTCCATGCAAGATTAAGAGACCGTGACTAAGGACCAGGGCCATAACCACCAGAAAGTCCCCCCACAATAATTAGAAATGGCCAAAAATCTCCCCTCCCAATATCTGATATTCTTGGTGCTTCTCTGCTGCGCTCCATTACACACTGGTCTGTTTGTTTTTTGGAAGATAAAAGTTACATTTTTAGGCTGGTCTGCCTCAGCAGTCTATAACAGTACTCGTCAATGCCAATCAAATCAAAGAAGGAATTAAATCAACATATTAGGTATATGATTAAGAGTGTAAAAATTCTGGTTCTTTTAATGGTCTCCCCTAAGGGATAGTTTACCCAAAAATGCAAATTATCCCATGATTTACTCACCCTCAAGCCATCCTAGGTGTATATGACTATATTCTTTCAGACGAACACAATCTGAGATATATTTATAAAAAAAAAAAAAAAAAAAAAGATTTTGAAGCCCCCAAAAATTTCATCCATCCATCCATTATAAAAATAATCCATACAGCTCCAGTGGGGACTTCTGAAGCAAAGCGGTGCGTTTTTGTAATAAAAATATCCATATTTAAAACTTCAATTCACTAAATTCAAAAGTTCAAAAACTAAATTAAAATAACTAGCTTCCGGCAGACAACACTACGCCAAAATAGTAACTTCTGAAGCAACGACGTAGGATGTAGGAGTATTGTAAGCTTAGACGCCTCTTGCGGTTCAAACAAATGGGGCTGGACAACAAACTCAAGCTCCTCTTCTCTTATATCGAAATCCTCCGACATTTGTCTTTGAAAATGATCGTTTTAGACTTTTAATTCGTGACCGGTGTTTTGTTTTGCTCTATCCTCTGCACTTCCGCATTCGTCATTATGTCATGTGTCGGGTCAGGGGTTACTCTTCCACCACAAGCTAGTTATTAGAGTTAATAAAGCTTTAAATCCTTTAATTATTTAATTCCTTTAAATAAAAATACCACCCCCCCCCCCCACCGCAAAAATGTTGAAGACATGGACTATCGAGCACCAGGAAGGACAAGAAATAAATGCAGTCACTAAAGTGCTATATTCCAAGTTATATGTTGGTTTTGTGTGAGGAACAAACCAAAATTTGAATTGTTATTCACTGAAAACATTCCCTTAAACGTAACTACTACATCTAATTTGTACATGTTCTCCTGAGTCTCTTAAAAAATTGTCCCGCACAATTCTGAATATGCACAAGTGAGATTTCACAGCTACAGAGGACATGAGCTGCTCCAGGCGAGTTGAAGTTTGAGTCTGATCCATGCACTTCTGATCCTGCCTCTCTCTCCCTCTACACTTTCCTGTTTTTCTTCACTTTACTATTCATTAAAGGAACACTCCACTTTTTTTGAAAATAGGCTCATTTTCTAACTCCCCTAGAGTTAAACAGTTGAGTTTTACCGTTTTCGAATCCATTCAGCCGATCTCCGGGTCTGGCGGTACCACTTTTAGCATAGCTTAGCGTAGTTCATTGAATCCGATTAGACCGTTAGCATCTCGCTTAAAACTGACCAAAGAGTTTCGATATTTTTCCTATTTAAAACTTGACTCTTCTGTAGTTACATCGTGTACTAAGACCAACGGAAAATGAAAAGTTGCGATTTTCTAGGCCGATATGGCTAGGAACTATACTCTCATTCCGGCGTAATAATCAAGGAACTTTGCTGCCGTACCATGGGTGCAGCAGGCGCAATGATATTACGCAGCGCCTGTGACCCCCTGCTTGCACAGGGAGCGTGCCTTGCAACCATGGGGACACTTGTGAGAGGTGCTGCGTAATATCATTGCGCCTGCTGCACCCATGGTACAGCAGCAAAGTTCCTTGATTATTACGCCGGAATGAGAGTATAGTTCCTAGCCATATCGACCTAGAAAATCGCAACTTTTCATTTTGCGTCGGTCTTAGTACATGATGTAACTACAGAAGAGTCAAGTTTTAAATAGGAAAAATATTGAAACTCTTTGGTCAGTTTTAAGCGAGATGCTAACGGTCTAATCGGATTCAATGAACTACGCTAAGCTATGCTAAAAGTGGTACCGCCAGACCCGGAGATCGGCTGAATGGATTCGAAAACGGTAAAACTCAACTGTTTAACTCTAGGGGAGTTGGAAAATGAGCCTATTTTCAAAAAAAGTGGAGTGTTCCTTTAAAGGCACAAAAAGTAAAATAAAAAAATAGATATTTTTCACATGACTGTGCACACCCACACAATGGCAAATGTCAGCTGCCTTGAACAGAAACCAGTGTTATCACTATGCTGAGTGAAAGTTATATCTTTTGTAGGAGTGTTTGGCAGAAACTGCTGAGGCTCATTGAAATCCTAGTGCTCACCGGAGACATTTGTCTTGTCTTTTTTTTAAATAGCAAGAATTTTTTTTTTTCAAACATTCATTGTTAAAGGGTGAGAGAAATTGCCTTAGTAGATTGTCTTAGGCCATTTTCCATCCTCTTCCACAGTGAGTCAAGTAAACTGAAATTAAAAATATCCATTTACCCTGCAGCAAAAATAAAAATTTCAGAAAATAGGACTATAATAAGGAATTGTGTATTTATAGTTTTTTTTTTTTTTTTTTTTGCAAACCTGTCCTACTTTGAATGTCACAAAGGTTAACGCCACTGCGTCTGACTAATTAATGCGATTAGATTAGAATAACTTGCTGTTCTCATCTTGCTAATTTCACTTCTAGTGGTTCATTTGTGTGGTTGTGGCTCTGTGGGAATAGTGCCTTCTCTAGTTCAGTCACCAGCATGTCACCGTTCCCTGTACTGATCTGGGCTACAGTAAAGATGAACTCATCTCCCTACGCTCTACACCGTCACTTCTCTCCGTT
The DNA here is from genome assembly GCA_039654765.1 of Mylopharyngodon piceus. NCBI lineage: Eukaryota > Metazoa > Chordata > Actinopteri > Cypriniformes > Xenocyprididae > Mylopharyngodon > Mylopharyngodon piceus. The sequence goes on from CM077439.1 coordinate 7,907,763, forward strand.
CCACCTCCCTTGTCCCAACTCCCCTCCCTAGTTTCTCTTTTATACAAGAGCACCGTTGTTACACATCAGCACCACCGCTGATGCTCAGACGTGCCATGGGGTGGGGCAGCATTTGTTATTACTGATGTTCACTAAACCAGGACATTATTTCCTTTGACTATTCCCCTGATAACCCGCAGTATCCTCTTATATTATTAAATATACACTAACCCCTATTTTCACTGATTTTGTGGAACGTATTCACATCTAGAATTGTTCTTTAGCTCTCTAATAGGGTTGTGTTGTTTACTGGTACTCAAGTGAATAATTGGAGCAAAAATGTACAACACTACGATAACATCATATTGCAAATTCAGGCATAGAAGCACCTCAAAAACATGTCCTGTATGAACAGCCCCTAAACTAATGGTTTTCAACCTCTTTGATCCCAAGGCCCCCCACTGTCCATAACAATAAAGACCCCATGACTTTTCCAGTTGTTTGTGATTTACTGGAAAAGGATTAAAGATATCTAATAGATTTCTAATATTTTTTTTCTCAGAATTTCTACCCGATAGATTATTTTAGAGCGTGACACAACTATAAATATGTATATGTAAGATTTTATTTATTTACATGACCTTTCCAGGTCTAGAAATCATATATCCTTATAAGCTACCAAATACATCCACGTTTTTCAAGATCACTTAATTGTGATTAAAGTAGTTTAATTTGATTGAACATTTTTTTTATTCTGTAATTTAAGTCAGTCAGTCATTTAAGTGCAGTTTTTATCAAATTTCAGCAAATATTAAATATATTTTTGAAGTGTTGTCAAAAGTACCGACTTCGATACCAAGTCAATACTGAAATTTTAAAAATGTGACGCTTAGAGCACTGTTGAGCGGATTCGTAAACACCTCTGATTGGCCATTGTGTTCACGCGCTCAACATATGTGTCTGTGATTGGCTACAATGATCAACGCTTCAAAAACATGTTGTAAATAGACAGTAAATAGAACTTTGACCCTCTTCACCGAGCACTTACAAAGATATAAATGGGAGGCGTCTATCAGCAGACCTGTCCACTGATAGACGCCTGCTTTCAAACTCTCCTGCTTTCAAAACGCTTTCAAATGCAAACACTTCCGTGTGCTTTCAAACGCTCCCGTGCGTTGATCATTGTAGCCAATCATAGACATATATGTTGAGCGTGTGAACACAATGGCCAATCAGAGTTGTTTACGAATCTGCTTTACGAATTCAGTATTGACTTGGTATCGAAGTCGGTACTTTTGACAACACTATTTTTTACAATGAGGAGATGGAGAGACAAAACATTTTTGTAGAAAGTAGTTTGCAGAAAATTATATTGTTTCATTATATAAAAAGGAACTAAATGCATTATCAAAATAACAACAACAACAAAAAAAGATTCCTCACAAATCATTGACATTTTGAGTTGTTGATTGTGCTGAAAGTCGCTCAAGGCTATTTATTTGGTTTTTTTTTAATTTGAGACCACTATCGTAAGCCAAAATTTTGGTATTGATTCAACTGTACCCTCTTAAAATAGAGCAGTTTTGTTTGAGTACTGCAGCAGGGCAGGGCAAAGATTGATTTCTACAAATTTCCTCTGCCGTCTCTGCTCCATTTCAACATCCTAGCTTTAATATGCTATTTTTAGATGAATGTCTGTGTGGCTGATTAAAAGTGGCTAATGCTGGATCAGATGCAAGTATGGATGTGCTGTTTTAGCCAACCCTGGCATGTGGATTGGGAAGCAGCTGTGTAGTTCTGCCTCCTGAGCACATGCTAATGCTGCCACTTCCCTGGAGTATAAAAGTACAGAGCTGACAAATGTAAGGAAATTACCTTTTTCCACTGCATGGTGAAATTCGAGTCTAGTCTTGCAAATGAAGTGCTTTGCCTTCATTGTTGTTGCTTTCAGAACAGATGCAAATGAAAGAAAAGCAATAGAAAAGATGAAATTCTTAAATCAATAGTCTGGATATGCATTCAAAGCATTCAGATCCAAGGAGACAAGAAGTCATGAAAACAAGTTTTCGTTAATATGTACACCCCAGAATTTATTACATTACCTTTGCATTGGTCACTTGCATCATTTTGTTGTCAAATATTTTTGTATAATGATCACTAAACTGACCGTTGTCCCTGGCAAACAGTGTACTAGTTCCATCTTTCTTCTCACAAAATCAAATCATGATAATTTAAATGAATATTTCATGTAGATTTATTTATGATTTGATAGCCATTTTTTTAAGGGGGATAACGTGCAGTCAGCCTGTGATTATTGCAAAATAAACCCTTTCAGGATGGTACAAGATCCTCGCTTCATGTCATGGTCTAAAAGGGTTTATTTTGTGATAATTACTGGCTTATCCCTTTCATGTTTTCTAATAATTTCATTTGAAATCTTTTTTTTATTTTTTTTTTTATTTATGCATTGGACTGGTAAATAATTTTTCTAAGAAGAGCATTTTAACCTCATTTTAACCTCATTCAGTTTAACATTCAACTTTAGTACAAAAATCATTATACTTCTTACTATCATACCTGCACCATAAATAACTATTTTGTATTTGAGGGTGTGACCTCTTTTCACAAAGCCACACACATACTCTCAAGTTCATGGCTTTGATTTATTGGTGTGTTTTCTGTGTCTTGTGTCATTGAGTCATACTACCTGGAGTGCTCTTGAGTCCTGTGAGTCCTTCTTCAGTGGCTGTGCATATGGAGCGGTTGCTGGTCTCCACGTTTATTGTTTCTACCCATCTCTTGCAGAAGCGGCCAATGGGAACGTCTTGGCTGGACAGCGACCTCCTCCCCGCATCAAGAATGTGCAAATTAACAACCAGATCGTCAAGCTGAAGTACTGCTACACCTGCAAGATCTTCAGACCCCCTCGTGCTTCTCACTGCAGCATCTGTGACAACTGTGTTGGTGAGTGTTTGAAACATTAACTTTTGTACTACAGTGATGAATGGTACCTTAAAGAGTGTGGCTTGTTGAGAAGAGGTGTGTTTTTTTCTAAATGACTGAATTTTGGTAGTCAGTATTTTTTTTTAAAGAAATTAATACTCCATTCAACAAGGATGCATTAAACTGAGCGAAAGGGACATTAAAGGCATTTATATTCAAGTCACCTCTATTTATATATCGCTTTATACAATACAGATAGTTTCAAAGCAGCTTTACAGTGATAAGTGTTTCATTTATAACATTACAAAAGATTTCTATTTCAAATACTATAAATGCTGCTCTTTTGAATTTTCTGTACATCAAAAAATCCTGAAAAAATGTATTACGTTTTCACAAAAATATTAAACAGCTGTTTTCAACATTGATAATAGTACTACATTTTTCTTAAGCACCAAATCATCAGCATATTAGAATGATTTTTGAAGGATCAGGTGACTGAAAAATGTAATGCTTTGCATTCACAGGAATATATTACCTTTTAAAATATATCAAAATAGTAAACAGATATTTTGGTATTGTAATAGATTTAACAAATTATATATGGGTCATTGACGAATAAGGTTTATAAAAGTGTAAAAAAACCTAATGGAGATATAATTAATTTTGAAGTTTTATTAAGTGTTAACAATGAGATTATGTGGTTTTTATAATCAATTAACACTACTTTTGTCATTTTTTACAAGATGGACAAAATTTTTCACCAAAAAAGTCATTCGGTTTAACCAAAATTTCGGTTTTACCGAATGACACTTTTGGTTATACCGAATGATGATATTTTCAAACAATGTTAACAGGCTGATATCTAGCCAGCTAGCTAGTTAGATTGCTAGCTACCTAGCAAAAGGACAATCAAACATTTTATATTTGGTACAAGTTTTTAAAATATTACAACATTTTCCGTGTTTTATAGTGGTTGTACCGAATTACCCGATTTTTCGGGACATGCGTATGAGCAAATGAAAACATGAATTTTTCAAATAGTTAAAAGAGAGTTAGTTACTTTACTTCACAACCATGTGGTTCTTTGCAGGTGTCTGAATGATGTCACATCCTGTCTCATGATATTGACCGCATGACTTGATCCAAAATGGTCCCTTTATATTGGTTACTCCGAATGACATCAATGAAATTCATTTTTCCGGACGTTCTTTGTCATAACAAAGCAACGACTTCTACACATAATTTTAATACCATTTTGCACTATGTTGATATATGATGTTATAAAATCATGCCATAATAAAAAATATATACATTTATTACATTTTAAGATATTTTAATCACAAATTAATTGGCTGTATTGGCCTTTGGACGGTTAAACCAAATGACCTTTTGACACTTCAAAATCTTTAAAATAGTTTATTAAATGTTTCTTGCCAGTTTCACTTGGTTTATAATTTGTTTTGTATCCATAGTAATAATTTGCTGCAGTTATGGTTATTTGTCGGGTAATTTTATATTTTTACATACAGTATATTCTTTTTTACTATGTCTACACACAAGAATTCACAAGAATTCTTACCTTTGATATAGTTGCCCATGTACGTGCCATTTGATACTCCAGTATAATAGTGAATTGTTGAGAGATGAGTCAGACAGCACACTCACTCGCTCACACATATTAAGGTTAGTGAGATACATATGCTGATATTAGAGAGTTCACTGAGGGCTCAGTTTTGCTCTCTTTGCACAGTCATCCTGAACACAGGGCCATTTGTTTGGGCGGCCCTGCACCTGCTGCACACACGCAATCTCTGGTTTGGGTACCATCTCCAGATATTTTTAGCAGCTTAAAATATCTCTTTCTGACAGAAGATCCACCATCACTGTTAGAATGTAGAAACTGACTTTCAGACTTTCACAAATGAATATGAGAAAGTTTGTTTGTAAAGTCTCAAGATTCTGTCCGTCTTTCCCTCAGACCGGTTTGACCATCATTGTCCCTGGGTCGGAAACTGCGTAGGAAAGAGGAATTACCGATATTTCTACCTGTTTACACTCTCGCTGTCTCTACTCACCATCTATATCTTCGCCTTCGACATCGTCCATGTGGTTCTACGTGAGTATCGCAGCAAGAAAATGTGTGTTTGAGTGTATAGGTGTACATGTATATCTTTAGTGTAGACATGCAAAAATAGATTATTCGAAGGAGGAAATTAAATTTTCATGTTATCGATAACCATTTAAAATGCACAGACGGTACACCGGGTTTAATGATCAAGGTTTCTGGGAAAACAAGTGCCTTTAAGCGACACTCACTATGCACGTGAATGCTGTTCTCTCAGGTGTGGTTCAGTCCGGGAGCGTTCAGGATATTAGACACTATGCTCTCTGCTTTTCTTTGATCTTTCTCTTCTCAAAGTGCATCATAGACGGCAAGGACGAGAGCGCAGCAGACAATTTGCTCTGATCCTGTGATCTAAATATCAAAGTAAAACACATCCTAATTCATTTTTAAATATAATTCAGTAATTTGGTTTTAATGACACTGTTTACATGCACATGTTTTAGACAGTCTAATAATTTCAGTCAAACTGCAGATTTTGAAAGTGCGGTTTGACTCTGTAGAGACAGAAATATCTGTTTACTGTGCATTACATGTACTTTAAACAAAATGTCTGTACATTCAAAAAGCTGCTTTTCGTATCAACGTTACCATAGCAACAAGAAACTTATGAGTCTTATCAGAGAAAGCACATACTTAACCCACACTATGTTGACAGTGGATAAATGTGGCGCATCGCAACCCAACAAAATGAGATCTCTCTTATTATAATAAACAAAGCTGTCTACACTGCAAGAGCATGTTGAGTGTTTCTATTAGACTCTCTGAAGAGTGAGGCCTTTATTTTCCCAATCCACTTTAAATACTTTTTTTTTCTTTTTTTTTTCCCTTCAAATTTTGTATGTGCTTATCATGTTTATGCTTTCTTTTCATTATGTTTTTAAATCAGTTCTGACCTTTCATCAAATCCAGTTTGTGCTGTTTCTGGTGTCTGGCCTATTAATTTAAATAATTTAATCTAATTTAATTCTTACCATATGTATCCACAGTCATCGGTCTCTTCCATTGTAGACACAGTAGGCAACTCCAAACCAGTGTGTTACTAGCAGAATTGCGTTTCTAACATACAGAATCTAAAAATATGCCTAGAAAGCTTTCTTCTCATCAGGTGGAAGAGAGTTGCATTGTGCTGCACACACTCAGGTTTTTTAATCTTTTTAATCTGATTGTAAAAGCGGTTGTATTTAACGGTTTACATGGCAGTTATTGTTCTAATGAACAGGTTAAGATATGCACCACCTCTCGGATTTTAATTTAATTTGGATTGAGGACAGTCAGATCATTTATTTTCAGATTGAGATTTCATTCTAATTGAAATATCAGTATCCGATTTATTAAAGTAATAGTACTTATGTTATAGAAGTTATGTTATTATTTACTCACCTTCATGTAATTCCAATCCAGTATGCTGTTATTTGTCCTGTGGAACACAAAAATAGAATTTTTAAATATTCTTCACAGCATTTATAGTGAACTTGTCCTGTCAAGATCCAAAAATGTTAAAAAACACTGCAAATGACCCTAAAAGTACCCTAAAACGTGCTCTATATAAGTCATCTGAAGCCATATGATTGCTTTGTATGATGTACAGAACTATATTTAAGTTGCAGGTTGGACACAATAACATCAAACGTCATTGGTTCTCAAGTATCACATAACCAAATGTCATCATGCCAAACCTTCACCATAGGTGTCATATTTAATTTGAGAGCTGCAGAGAAGGTTAAAACATTAGTGAAAAATTTCATACATTTTGTTCTGTTTATCTTATATACTGTATACAAGTAAGAGACTACTCTGATTTTTATAGTATGTCTTTTATCCTTTTTTGAGTTTGATAGCCTGTAATGGTGAATAATGACAAAATTTAAATTTTTGGGTAAGCTATTCCTTCATCAGATTATGAGGCTGAATGCAAATATAGCTACTTTGGTTGAAAAGGTGCATGTAAACGAACAGTGCAAAATATCTCAGCACTGGCAGAGTGTGGGTGGATGTGCGAAAATCTTCTGAACATGTAATGATGGGAGAGAGAAAGCGAGATGCAGAGACCTCTGATGCAGTGAGTTACTGCTTGCAATGCATGCATGGATACATGATGTAAATAAATACTATTTTGTGTGTTTTATAGGATCTGTGGATTCAGGATTTGTGAATACCCTTAAAGAAACTCCTGGAACATATCCTTTCATTTGAGCTCCAGAGCAACTTGCTGAAGATTTGAAAACAAAATGAGCTCCTCATAAACCTGCCATGTTGTAAATGATATATTAAGCTAAACATAGTGTTTGTGTACCAATTGTATAACAGTTGAACAGGCACATAGCACATATTTTCTTTTCAAAAACCTTTTGTATTGCTGAACAAAGACATTTAAAAGTTCAAACACATTTTTTTTTTTTTTTCAGCATATTGTAGATATTTTTGAGCATGTTGTTTCCTTGACTCCCCGTTGCACTGTGTTGGAGGTTCTGGTGTGTTTTTTCACCCTCTGGTCTGTGGTGGGATTGACTGGCTTTCACACCTACTTGATCTCCCTCAACCAGACCACCAATGAGGATGTAAGTCTGTTTCTTACCTGTCAGTTCCAAAGTCTACTGTCGGTTCTTGACTTCTGCTGCTGTCACATGGCTGGAAAGATAAACACATGCCCTAGAGCATTTCAGCACACTAGATCCAGCAGTCACCTAGGCAACAGTGCCTTCTCTGCGATAAGAAAGCACTGAAAACATCTCAACAAGAGTTTTATGTACAGTATATACAGTATTTATGGCACCGTTTATGAACAGGGTACACATTGGTGTCCTATTACGTTTTCAAAGCATTAGAGGCACAAATCCCATGTTTTTATAGTAACTGTTTGCTGTTAGATAAACCATTATGTAACATAAGATTAACCTGAGATGAAAAGAAGCTTTAAAAGCATCAGATGTTTATGCACATCATAAAAATGAAAAATTTGGCCTCCTGATTTCTTATTTGACTGCATCAAAAAAAAAAAAAAACATAATTTGACATCATTTGTTGAACTGATATTTAACTCATTGTAGTAAAATATTTTTTAAGCTTTTTAAAGCTAATTTTAATTATGAACTATTAATTAATTATAAACTAAATGTGTTATAAAAAATATTATTAATATATGATTAAATATATTATTAAAATGATAAAAAATAAACGAAAAACATGACATTTGAGTCCCACATTTTGCTAATGCTGTTACTACATGACTTTCCTCATTATTTAAATAATTTAGTCTAATTATAAATTTTGCAGCCCAGTTACATAGGCTTCATTTTTATTTTACTTATTTGTTGATTTGAGGTTTTATTTAATTTTGATGATTAGTTGATATTTATTTGCTAGATAATCACAGAAATCAGGTTTATATTTAGTTGAAAAAGTATATTTAGCTGCAAAAGTCACACTAATTTAGTAACAGGTTTGCAAAAATTATAAACCCCTTAGAAAATTAATAAAAAATAAAACTGAAATCCGATCAACATTTTCTAAAGGTTAAGCACCTCCTTTCAGTGATCATTTTATAAAAAGAAAATAGAAAAATGGAGAGCTTCATATCCTATTGTGTACCCTGTTCATAGAAAATCCATGCATGCTCAAACATATGCATATATAATGTACAAACGCACACATATATTGCATATATATGTGCTTGGATTCCCTGCAGCAGTTTGAGTGCTCTGATTTAGTTTTGCAGAATCTGTAGTTCTGTGGCACTTTCACACTTAGCCCTAATGATTAATTTAAAATGTTTTCTTGCCACATTTGCCCTCTGGCCCTACTTTTCCTGTTAATGAGGAGTAAAAAAAGAGCAAGAAAGGGAGGAAGCTTGAGAGAAGGATGCAATTGCTGCAAGTAATATGGTGTGACATGATGGTTGTTCGCCTTTGTTTTTGTATAAATTGGATCCTGCTTGAAATAGATTTATCAATACCCGCAGACACGATCATAGTTGCCATTCAAATTCTGATACAACTAAACTACATACTGAAACCTGAACCTGGTGACATTTCTGTTGGGGAATATCGCACATGAAACTTGATGATTTTTTTTTTCTTCAGATTTGCCTGTGATGCATACATACATTTCTATCTAGGAGCAGATGAAACAGTAACAGCATGACTTTTTAAGATGAAGAACTTTGAAGTGCTTGACTAGATCAAATGAAATCCATAGGGAAGGAGTGTCTAGAACTAAAACGGCACATTTAAATAAAGGATAACAAATAAGATATTCTTTTTTATCAAGCCTCCTTTTTGCACGGACGCTTTATAACATAAAACATCAGAGTGAAGATCCAGTAGAAGTTTGGAGGTTCAGTCAGAATGTGACAGCAGTTCTGACATTGTGCTGGTTTTCTTTTCAAAGTTTTAAGTCCTTCTTCCCTACTTCACAGATCAAAGGTTCGTGGTCGGGAAAGAACCGTGTGCAGAACCCCTACAGTCACAAGAACATCATCAAGAACTGCTGTGAGGTTCTGTGTGGCCCTACTTACCCCAGGTAGGAACATTACTCTAGTTTTGCTTGTTTACAGGCTCCAAAAAGTATTTTGATTTGTCATTGCATTGGACAACAAAATATGAAGTTATTTTTGAGAAAAGCTACAGGATTTCATTGCAGATGCTACATGGTTTGCGCCACATCTAAACACAGGATTATATATCTCTGTCTTTCTCTCCTGCTAGTGTGTTGGACAGAAGAGGTGTGATGCTGGAAGACTCGTCAAGCCCCACCCCCTCTGATGCGTCTACCAATAAGAACAGCAACCCTGTTTCACAAACCACAGTAAGACAGCATTTTTATAAGTGTGTGAGTGAACAAGCCAGGGTACATTTGGCAGAAATGTTGCTGGCTGCCTTACTGTGCGTTGAGTAGTGAGTCTGCAAGAAAGATCCTAAATCAATTACTCTAAGAGCTGGGAGGGTTAGAAGGCCAGGGAAAAGAACCATGTGGAGTAAATGAATGCATTAAGTGGTTTTAGCTTGATGTGGCTTTCATAGTGCAGATAGTCATAGTGCTGAAGTCTGTACAGCTCTGCATGTCCAATATATCAGTAAAAATATAAATATGTTGGTTCAGGGTAGCCATGGACATATCAGAGGAAAAAAAATAAGTTATTTTTAACAATTTCTATATATTTTTTCTAGTTATGCTTGACTCTAAAATATGTAATTGGCTAAAAGTTGATTTTCGTTAGTGCAGTCTGTATAAAGTTATTATTTTTTTATCCTTATCTAATGATTGTTAAATTGCTTTAGAGGTTTAAGATGTTCCACTAATCACTAGATAAGCATTTCCTAACTATTTTGTCTTATGTTCTCCCACAGAACCATTTTAACTCCTTTTTTTCCTTTCAACTTTCATTATAGTGAAGATAAATCAGAATTATCATTAATATGATTAAACTGGCCATGGCCACTATTATGATGATTCACTTAAGAATTAAGTAGTTTCCTCTCTCTTTAATAGGGTTCCCGAAGTATATGATTTTTTCCTAGGGGAACTGATTTTGAATGATAACTTATGAACTTTTGAAGACATACCTACTGTGAGCTGTGAGATTGTTAATCGATGGGATGTGTGGTTTTGTTTAAGCCATCACATTTTTTCAACATATTTAAAAAAAAAAAAAAAAATCATGTTTAACAATGGAATTCTTGGTGAAAAACAACATTACCCATGATTCTGCACAGAAATCTCCACCAATCAGAGAATCGAAACAAGCAAATTGCACCAAAAGAATTCTGTGGCAGTTTCCGACTTCCATGAAGCACTGAAAATGATGTAATCTCTCTACACTCTCAAACTACTGAAAAATTTGTATGCAAATATGCATATTTTTCAATAAACTAAAAAAATATTGTATATATATTGAACTATTTCGTTTTGTATTTCTCAATAATTTTAATTTGTCGTTTGCAATGCTTTTTGGGGGTTGTAGTTCTTTCCCTCATTAAAGCCATTTAGTACACAGTCTTGTACCTTTGCCTTTTTGACTGATTTTCAAATACTTTTTTGCTTCAAAACAGTTTTTTTTAAATGTTGTGATTGATTTAACAAAAAAATGAATGGGACCCATTCTGTTGGACTCTATTTGACACTTTAGATTTACAAAATCTTTCCATGTACCCTCTGAAACCTGCTTAAGTACCTACTGGGGTACATTTACCCCTGGTTAAGAACAGTGGCACTCGCATTTATGTGAACATCACTCCTTGATTGCTAACTGTGTGTTTCCACTTCCTGCAGAAATCCTCAGCTCCCCTGATTCCCAATGAGCACACCCCTGATGAAGCCAAACCCGGCATTGGTTCAGGCCAGAAAAGTGCCAGCTCCCCTAAAGAAGAGAAACCCCTCTCGCCAACGTCCCCCAATGCCATCGCCCCTGCAGTCATCAAAGAGTCGACCCACTAGCTTTGGCAGCGTTCTCCAGACTTCTCTTAAACTTCTGAATGTGCTCACATGAAGGAACACGCACAGAAAAACTGTTCAACTTCAAAGCAGTGGCCATTGTTCTCTAATACTCTTTTGCAGAGCGAGTTATCCTGCCTGGATCCTGTGCTAGCACTCGAGACTAGATCTGGAGGTCTTGAGACTCTCCTCTCTGAATCACAGCATGATGAAACTCACAATGAGGGAAATGGGGAACCAGAGACTGAATCGGATGAGAATGGGCTACCCTGAAACGTAATGAGGACATTATTTCCCTCGAAAGAGCTTGTGAAATGTTTGGTTGTTTTTTCAGTGTCATTACCTGTTTCTGTATAGCCTGCCTCCATTATTCCTAACCATTTGTGTGCCCTGTAAGACCCATTACTAGCTTCTATAGTAGTTTGTGCAAAATGCTCACTGGATTAGACTTTTTTTGTTTTCAAAGTGTTATAAAGGAAAAGTGCTTTAGTCATAAACTGACATTAGGTCCAACAAAAATGCTTTATTCTGTTGATGGGGTCATTTGGATCAGCTTAGTAACTCAGTCAGTTATAAATGTGATTCAACTCAATGTCAAATCAGTAAATGATGCTCAGACTTGATTTTACAATCAGCATGGATGGTAGAAAGTAGAGGCTGTGAGATGTGTGTGCCAGTGAGTACAGGCCGATCTGCATCAGTAAGAGTGCCTTATCTATGCTCTACCATTACATCTACAGAAGACTCCATAATGCCCCGATACTACTCATACCTGTACATGTAAGTCAATTAACATCATTTTTATACAATGCTAATGATCTATCAGAATGCAAAAAAGCCATGGAGTTAATGTACATAATGTAAAAATGACTGAGAAGCTGCAAATTCCCTTAGAAGTGGAAAACATGCCTGATTTGTTATTACTATTATTTTGATCTTGAAGTTACTACATTCCCTCCATATTGTCTTACTTAACAAGGTCTTTCCACAACCGCCTGACATTTGAGCATCATACTATCTTTCCCCACTTACCTTTTCTCTAAGAGTTGGATATCATTACTCAAGGCCAAGTGGCGTGTTTGTGAAATGAACCTTCCAGAGTCTAGGCATGGAAAAGGCCAGTTGATCAATCCATCTTCAGTGTCATTTAAGCATGCTTTTGCATTCAATTGAGTAATATCTTTAAATTGTGCTTGATTTTCATTTTCTACACATTCTTTTCACCATGTTTAAGGTAGCAAAACTTGCCTCAGTGTAGAAGCGAATGTGTATTGTACTCGCATTTACTAATTTCACTGTAGTATGTTGATGGCCACTTGTAAGGGACACGCCTACAGACATCAGGGAACTATGGACTCATATATTTTTTACATGTGTTTCTCATCATAACCAGCTACATATTTGTTTCAGAGAAGGAAACATGGGCAGTATTGTTTAGAAGTGAATTAAGGCGTCATTTGGAAAAGCCAGCTTAAAATGGTTGCCAGTTCAGTGCCATCTTAAAGCATTTAGAAGTGTGTGAGCTGGAATGTTTGTGAGATGCAGTTAGTTTGATTGTTAGTACCTCTACTGGTGTTAAAAAATGTGTTGAGGGTAAAAGTTCATTATTGCTGGAAAAGTAGTCCTACATAACTAACAGAATGTGCTATCAGATGTTTAATTACACTTACTGTGTATGGAAGATGTGAATATTCATTTGCTAGGCTGAAGGTATTACTGAGTATATGGAAATGTGCTTAAAGTTGCGCTGAATCAATTCCACAACTTTTTTTTATCATCAAACTTGTCATAATAATATGCTAATATGCTCATTTACTAAATGAGGCACAACAAAATCAAAATCTTTAATGCCAAGTCAGTGTAACGTGTAAGTTTGGAATATTAGCAAATTATGGTCTGCTCTAGATATTTGGATACAATGCATAATGTACACATTGTACGTCATCACAAATTGGGTTATGTTCAGTTTGCTTGGTAATAACACTGTGATCATGTATATCCTCATACTATTCACTTTCTACTTTATGAATTTGTGTGTATATGTATGTTCATTAAATTATATGGTATTATTACAATTTCTTTGTGTAGTTTCAAAATTTAGTTGTTTTTTTGTTGTTGTTAAAAAATACCCTGAAGGTACAGACATCAATATCAAGACAAACGGAATGGTAAAAAAGAAATACAAGTATTAAACAAGTCTTAAACAAATAACAGTTATGAAGACAAAATGAACCATATCATAACAAACATTACCACAAACAGGAACCAAAATCATTGACTATAGAAGCAAAAGAATAATATCACATGAACACATGTGCTTTTCCTCTTTCATGCCTAGCAAAAAACAAAAAAACTTGCGTACATTCATTATGACAGAAACAGAAGAATAGTAGTATATAAAATGCTACTTCATAGCTAAAGGTATGATGATGATGAAACTTCTCAGATATTAGAGAATCACAGTTAGAGCAAACATAATACATGTAGGCCCGGTTTCACAGACAGGGCTTAGTTCAACTAGGATATTTAAGCATTTTTTATAAATGTACACTAAAAAAAAACATTACTGGTGTGCCTCTTGAGACAAAACAATGGTTCTGACATATTTTAAGATGTCAGTACAAGTTGCTTTCAGTTAAAACAGCTCAAACATTAGGACTAGCTTAAGCCTTGTCTGTGAAACCGGGGGTCAATTTACCAGAAAAGATGGCTTAAATATTTAACCTTGTATTTAATATTTAAAATCAATATTTGGGGTACCATCATGCAAATTATTTTATGATGTAAGAACATAGCCTTGGATTTAATCCATGGAATACTGCTTTGTGCGAAGTCAGTTTTTCAAAATCCCTCAAAAAACTTTGTTTCAGTTATATTTCAAAGCCTTTTGAAGGTTTTGAAGATATGTAATGTGGTTCAGTAAAGTCAAAGAGAAAAAGATAGATCCATAGATGATAGTACCTTCAAGACCTTTATGCCATCTTCTAAGAAGACGTATTGGCTTCTGTATAGGCTGTGCATATGAAATAGTTTTCTTCATGGAATATAATCCAGCATGTGGTTATGACACTCTCGATCCATCAGAGAGAGGTTCATTAAAGAAGCAGGATGAAAAGAACATTCAGGTGGCTTCATTCTTGATTCTCAGGACTATCCTCCACCTTCATCTCCTCCAGTTGTTCCTGAACGGCATTGAGCTTTGTTTCTGTGTCTGGCTCCGGTTGGGATTCCACCTGGGGCTCCTCACCTCCGTTTGCCAGGTTCTCCGTGCTCTCATAACAACCCGAGTCCCGTGGCATTTCAGTCTTTTGCTCCTCGTTATCGGATTCATCCTCCGCTGGAGAACAGAAATGATGTTAGTACAGACCTCAATTATAAATATATACAAATGAAAACTATGTTGGACACAATTAGGATAACAGTCTAGACTCGATGGCTCTACTTGGACGTACAGTCATGAAGCAGTTCCGCTGCTTTCAATATCTTTACTCGTTGCTCAGGGTCTGTGATGTTCAGCTCGTTCAGGTGAGACTCTTTCAGGCCGGTGAAGTCCTCCAAACTCTGGAAGCCATGCATGGACAGAAGAGATCCCAGCTCCTGGGCACACAGTGGAGTCATTTATAAGAAGTCTAAGAGCAGATCCTATGCTCCTATTGTACTATGATGTGGCAAACAAATGTAAAAGAAAACAGCAATGAAAGTAACTTGAGGCTTACAGTTAGGCCTATTCTCTCCAGAACTTCCTCCAAGGTTTTTGGTTTGGGTTTCTGGCGTCCGTGACTGTAGCATCGCTTCCTCTTTGGTGGCGTGTCCTCCTCTGGTAGTATTGTGACGTAGATGAATTTAAAGGAGCCCACTTTGTTATTGAGTTTACCAGTCCAGGTGCCTACTGGTGGCTTCTCAATGATCTGGATAATGTCTCCTTTCTGTGTGTTTTGAAAAATATCAATGCACTACATACAATATATTTGCTGCATACTACAAATATTCATTTTTTTAAGGATTAGTTATCCCCAAAAATTCTGTTATTTTATATCCGTTTGACTTTCTTCCATAAAACACAGGAATTTTTTTTTAAATAATATACTGGTTGCTTTTTATCTTGTGATTGGGGACTGCAGTTTTCAAGCTATATTCCAAAACATTAAAGGGTTAGTTCACCCAAAAATGAAAATTACCCCATGATTTACTCACCCTCAAGCCATCCTAGGTGTATATGACTTTCTTCTTTCAGAAAAAAACAATCTGAGTTATATTAAATAATGTCCTGGCTCTTCCAAGCTTTATAATGGTAGTCAGTGGCGTTCCTGATTTTGAAGCCTTCCGTCTGCCGGAAGCTAGTTATTTTAGTTTTTAAAGTTTTTATGGGTATAATTCTTACATAAATGCATTGCTTCACTTCAGAAGGCCTTTATTAACCCCCCGGAGCCATGTGGTTATCTTTTATGATGGATGGTTGCACTTTTTTGGGCTTCAAAATCTCGTCCTCTATTCACTGCCATTATAAAGCTTGGAGGAACCAATATAACTCTGATTGTATTCGTCTGAAAGAAGATAGTCATATACACCTAGTATGGCTTGAGGGTGAGTAATTTTCATTTTTGGGTGAACTATCCCTTTAAATACAGGTTGTACGGACCACTTTTTGATACTTTTACAGGGCTTTTGCAACCATTTTGAAGGCTGAAAGCTATGTGCATTGTAACTGTATGGAAGTTTTAAATAAAAGATAATTGGTGTATGTTGTGAATAGAATAGAAAATACTATTCTAATATTATGAAGTTTTTTACTTCTAAATGCAGTGTTTAATTTAATGTGTTACTGGCTGTTTCTTATTTGTTAATTATTTGTGAAATTTACTGTCTTCTGAGTAAAAATCTACACCATTTTTTTTTTTTTTTTAGAGTTCCTCAAAATGTCTCTTTTTGTGTTCCACAGAAAGCAAGGCAAGTGTGTTTATAGCCTAAAGCATATTACATAATGGTAATTCAAAGTGCTTTACATAAAATAAATCATAAAATAATCATAACAGAAGCATAAAAATAAAACTAATGAAAAAATCTATTTAAAATGAATTAAAAACAAGAAGAAAAGAGAAGAATACATAAATAAATGGCTGTCATAACTAATCCTTTGTCAACATTGTTGATAAATGTGTCCAAAAATAGCACTTTTTAAAAGGCTGACCTGTAGTTTGAGAGATTCCATGTCATATGGACTGGGGGTGAAGTCAGTGTGGACAAGGGCTCTGCCGCAGAAGGGCCCTGTGTAGGTGCTGTCCTCTAGTCTCATACTGTCTCTCTGGCTGAAGCCACTGTCCAGACTCTGTCTGTCAGAACCTGCACATCAGGGAAATAAATAATCATCCTTACATGATCTTGGTTTAGCTTTATATTGTGCCAGTCTGAGATGGCTTACATCCAGAGAGCTGACGTGAGAGAGGGCTGTGTATGATGTCCTCTGAACTGTTGGAGCACACAGATATTCTGTTCCCAGCAGTGAGATCTGGAATCCAGTCACTTGGAGACATCGGAGACATGGAGCCGTCCTCCCCACTCTCATTCTGAAATCGACAAATGTAACAATTAACAGTTCATTTGAATTCTTATCCTCATGAATTTCTTTGTGACCTAACTTTACACCACATCCTGAGATTGCTGACTGTATAAAATATCCTGATATCATCCACATGGGGGAGACAAATTCAATCTGTTACATTAATGCCCGGCTTAGGCCTAGTCCCAGACTAAAATCATAAAATATGTCAAAATCATATCTTAAAATATGTCAGTGCATTGTTTCATCTCAAGATGCAAACCAGTAATATTTTTTTTTCTAAGGCACGTTTATAAAAGTTACATAAATGTCCTAATTTAACTAAGGCCTACTCCTGGCTTAATCTAAGACCTGTCTGGTTGCTAGTATGTTAGTTTACTTTGAAAATAAAATAAAATAAAAACAAACAAAAAAAATAATATAATATAATATAAAATAAAATAAAATAAAATAAAATAAAATAAAAAAAAATAAAAAAAAATAAAAAATAAAAAAAATAAATAAATAAATAAATAAATAAATAAATGAATTAAATTAAATTAAATTAAATTAAATTAAATTAAAATTTATAATACACTGTTTCTGGGACTGAGATATTCGAACAGAATTTTACCACCAATTTTAAATGTGAATTTAAACATGGTAACATTTTACAGTAGGGTTCAGTTAATTAATACATTAGGTATCATGAACTTACAACTTTTATAGCATTTATTATAAATATTAATGTAAATTAATATAAGTTTAATGCTATTTTAAAAATGCAATTAAACATATAATTTATAAAATATATATTTTAAATATAATTTAATTTATACAACTTGAAAGTGTTTTAGCAATTAACATTAACAATTAAATAAAATAAAAAAAAAAACATTGCAATGATTAATATATTCTGTAAAAGAATGTATTGAGAGCCAAAGAGAATGTATACATAATAATTGTGCTTTCAACTCACCCCCTCCTCTGCAAGGGCTTTCTGTACCATCTTAGACGTTTTACGAGTCATTGTGCGAGATATGACATTTCTCCATCTCTTTCCAAGTTTCCCGTTACTTTTCCCTGAATCCTCTGGTGGTGCACCCTCCAAATGCTGTAAGAAATTTCATAAAAATATGATGCTTTCAGTAAATGTGAACTGCTGTTTTTACTGTGCACTTACTCATTATAGCTACTAAATTTGTTTATCGACTCATCAAACTTCCTCTTGTCTAAAAGGAGCTACAAGCAATGAATAATTGTTGCTAGACTGGTTGCTCTGTGCACTGTTTCCTGGCTCCATCATGTTTTTTCATTAACGTTTGCAGTTCTTTGATGTGTTATTCATAACCCATTTCTAATGTGCCATGTTATGTTCAGCAGTGCCATGCTTGTCCTAGCTGAGCTGAATCAACACATATTTGTTTGTGGTATAACCAAAGTAAGTAGTGTTAGTTTTAAAGCGAAGGGCCCCTGTTCTCAGGAGGATTTCCAGTAAAGTCTGTGACGTTGGTTTTTGTGTCACTACCACAGTGAGTCATGTGGCTCCTTCTCTCTGAGCTCTACCTCTTAATGTCAGATGTTCTTCCTTTTTACTGGGAGGACAACATGTGCAGTTATCAAAGCACAGACAAAAACCAAAAGTACCTGTCAGCGTCATGGGGTTTTTACATCAGTCTATAACACTGCATTTGTGTTTTTATTTCAGCAGTACCTCACTTAACTCCCCTGAAGAAGACTATTCCACAACACTTTCGCTATCAAACAGAACATTGTTTTAACAACATATATGAATATTTAGTATAAATATATGGGGTCTGTAAGATTTTTTAATGTTTTTAAAATAAGTCTCTTATAGGCTAACCACGACTGCATTTATTTGATCAAAAATAAAGTAAAAATAGAAATATTATGAAATATTATTACACATTAAATTCTAATATACTGATTTGCTGCTTAAGAAACATTTCTTATTATTACTTATTATTATTTCTTATTATTTTTGAAAGAAAAGCATTCATTTGAAATATTAATCTATTGTAACAAAATGTCACTTTTGATCAATTTAATGCATCCTTGCTTAATAAAAGTATACATTTAAAAAAAAAAAAAAAAAATTCTTTAAATAAACGGTAATATATAATATTATTAAAATTATACCAAAATCGTCTACTCTTAAAAGCAGACAGAAGGCTAAGTAGGCTCTCTGCTTGAATGGCTCATGAAAGGATGACATCCTGTCTAGATATTTTTAAAACAGTGTGGTTTTCAGATGAAGCAGTTATTAAGCACCATTCTGGCCGTTTAAGGTTAAAGCTGACTTTGCAAATGAATATAGATTCTGTTTATGCTGTTGTTTGTCGCCTCCGAGACAGCAGATATTTGTCAATAATTTGCACAGCTACACATTATTTAATATTTTGATACTCATAATACTTTGATACTCATACAGCAACATCATTTCCATTTAAAAAACTACTGCACTTACCGTTTCATCCAAGGTAGCCTCGGGGTTCACTACAGGAGATGATGGCTTTGGCTTCATGAAGTCTTTGAAGCTGCTGGATCTTTGCAGAGACAACTATGAACACAGAACAGTTTCTCATCAGACACACACAGTCACCTCTACTAACAGATCACTCTAAACTATAATGTAGACACATGCATTTTCTGTAAAGCTGCTTTGAAACGATATGTATTGTAAAAAGTGCTACATAAATGTGAATTGAATTGATTTGAACAGTAGTGTACAGTATTCAGATACAGACAGACAGACAGACAGATGATAGACAGACAGACAGATAGACAGATAGATAGATAGTTAGATAGATAGATAGATAGATAGATAGATAGATAGATAGATAGATAGACTGCCTTATACTGTTCACATTTTCTTTTTATTGCTCATGACCCAATGGATGCAGAGTCATCCAGCCTTATGCTGATGAAATTTTATCTCTATGCATCATGAACAAACTCAGTTTGGTTTAACTGATAGCTAATGTTATAATGGCCATCAAATGTTATTGTATTTCCACAAGCATATATCCTGATCAATATTTGGAAGCATTATCAGACCTCCAGAGCAACATTTGAGCAGAAAAAGCCACACTATCTTTTTCAGATCCATAGACCAGATGCAATTATAAGCACGAATTACACACATGAGTGTTTTGTAGGGTAGAAAAGCCTTTGAACTGTCCATGAAAAATAAATTGTCATAGGAAAATGTGTTTAGTGACACAGTGTCAAAGTAACATCTCAGTGTAATTGAAAATATAGCAAAAACAATGTGACAGTCTATACCAGATCTGCCCATACTTTCTACTACAAAGGGCCAAAAATCACATTTAAAGGGACAGTTCACCCAAAAATGAAAATTCTGTCATCATTTACTCACCTTCAAGTTGTTCCAAACCTCTATACATTTTTCTGTTGGATATAAAAGAATATATTTTGAAGAATGTTTGTAACCACACAGATGTGGGGCACCATCGACTTCCATAGTAGGAAAAAAAAAAAATACTATGGAAGTCAATGGTGCCCCAAAACTGCTTGGTATAAAACATTCTTCAAAATAATTTCCTCTGTGTTCAGCAGAACAAAGAAATTCATACAGGTTTGGAACTACTTGAGGGTGAGTAAATGATGACTGAATTTTCATATTTGGGTGAACTATCCTTTTAATTGAGGGCCACTGGACCGAATTCGAATTATTTCTAACTATATATATATATATATATTCTAGTTACTTTTCAACTAGACCTACATGTCAACAGTCATTAGAGTATTAGTAGACTGTCTGCTTAATATCTGCTAACACTTTATTTTGATGGTTCCCCAGCACACATTCTAAGTAACTTTCCAAGTTCGTCAACTTATTCTGCTAACCCTAACCCTACTAATACTCTAATGAGAGTTAGTTGACATGTAGCTGGAAAGTCTAGAATGTCTCAAAATAGTGTCAAAATAATGTGTAACCATATTCTGATATGGCATGGCGGGCCGAATCAAAGGTCATCATGGTCTTACTTTGGCCCACAAGTCCTGGTTTAGGCATTTCTGATCTATATGATAAAGTAATTACATATTACTTGATGTTAATTTATATTATTCAGTTATGTAAACCACTGTATTGCAAAGTGTGGCTTCTTAAAGTAGAACCAGAGTTGATTCATTCATAATTAAGGCACTTTTCTAATAAACGATAAAATCATTCAGCGTGGGTTCTGTGGGCTGCTGTGCATATTTGCTCCAATTTGTCTTCTGTTATCTGAAGCTTTCACTGTGACACTTTTCTTCAGCACAGGAAGTGGGCATGACGCAGGCAACACGCAGCCAATCACTGCAGAGCTGTGCACTATCTAGACAACACACAACAGACTGCAATCTGTGAAGCCAACCAAATGCAAGAAAAGACTGTTCATTGTTCAGTTGACATGTATGTGAAAAAAATATTGTAACATGTCAAACTACTAACTTCCCTATTAAAATTGTGACAACATTCTACATCATCATAAGATGTTGAAATGATTACTCATAATCTAAAACATGACCAAAGAGGAAACTGCAGCAATTGAGATGATGTGGTGGTGAAGTGTTTTCATTTACACCATGGCAATGAACTTCATCTATGCTACATCCTTTGCTCTGGATAATAATATGAGAAAGACATTGGTTTAAAAGATATCAAAGTAACCGTGAAGCACAACAGCAAGATCTTCAGATCTCGCTTTGCTTGGGTTGCATGCGTTTATGAAGTGCTTGCAGTTTCAAAGGAGAAATATCGAAACTCTTGGTTGTTACACGCAAGATGTGAATCAAATGGAAAATAAGAGTAATGCTATAGAAGCAGTTAACCGCTGAACGAGAAGATGTGGAGTGGAACGGGCTGTGAGGGTGTACGTAAATGTCACTTTGAATTCAGGAGATGTTTGGATGCTTTGCTCTGATGAGGTATGAACCGCTTCAGGATGTGTGCTGCGGTCTGATGTGTTTCTACAGGAACTGCTGCACAGCCATGCATTCCACCCAGAACAATCATACAGTTTCAGTTCTTAAACTTAAGAATGACAGGTCTGAAGACAAACGGGACATATTACAATAGGCCTATTATTCACATGTGAATGAAAACATTTGAAAACCCCCCTCAAAGTACTGTCGATTCAAACAATCAGCAACAAAACCACATGTGCTCTGCTCTGATGCATCTTTTTCATTTAGTTTTTGTGTTTAAACAACCTATTATGTGTGTTTGTGTTCTCTTGGGAAGGCAGACCTCCAGAGGGGTCCTCCAAGAACATCATTTCTTCTCTTGCTTCAACTCTTCAAAACAGGGATTAAGACACAAACTCTTACCTTCTTCTTTTGCACCTGAGCCTGTTCCTTTTCAGATGCATTGGATGGTTTCCGTCGCAACATCTTGATCCAGTAGTGGGTGGGCAAAATTCTCCTGACTTTGAGGACCACAACTATAGCTGTGGCAATATGACACTCGGCTGTGCTACGCTAATTTCTGTCAGTCTCACTGCCACGGTGCCCACTCACAGAGTGACAAAACTCACCAGAGGAGGAAGAGGTAGAAGAAAAGCTCTTCTCTGATCGCTGGAGTGGAGAACTAAACGCTTGAGGAAGTCACATGACTAGACAGGAACTTCTTTTTTAAAGAGGTGGCTTTGGTTGAAATGGTTCACGTCAGATAAAAACAAACCCGAGATAAAAAAAAACATAAATGACCTATTACTTATATATTCAGTGATACAGAACATCTTCAGCCTGAGCAGCACAAGGAATTATTTTGTATTTCTTGAGATAAACAATCACTTATGTCACTGATATATACATATATATATATATATATATATATATACACACACACACATATATATATATATATATAGAGAGAGAGAGGGGAAGTTTATGAGTGTGAGCTGGCAGAGAGTTATTTTTGTTTGTTTTACACCACATGGTAGTGAGATGTCTGTTTCACTCCACCCAAAAATGAGCCTGTTATGAGTATGAAATATGTGGACAAAAGAAGCCGGTGTTTACAGCATATAAGCTGTCAGTAATACGCAGTACATGACTTTAGATTAGAACAGTATTTTCAGCTGTACAGGCAGTGGTCAAGCACACTGACAATCTGTAGCGAGGTCATCGTTTTCAACACCTCCTGTTGCTGTAGTTCCTCTTTATGTATGGTCACGCCATACACAAAGCCTCGACTAACAGAGAAAACATGACAAATATAATCGCATCCATCAGTCCTATTTTGTGTGAAGATAAGGAACAATGTTCAAAGTTGTTTTGAGCTGCAGGAGAACAGCCAAACAAAAGAGTGCAGAGAGAGAGAGAGAGACTAAGCGGACGTCTCAGAAACCACATTCACACCTTTCTGTGGTTCTGACGAAACTGTTGCCAAGCAACAGCACCTCTGCAGGCATGAGACCTTCACATGCAGCAGTGCTATTGACAGCAGCTTCAGGCCTGTGACAATTAAAGGGGATTGCAGAAGCTGGTTTCTCAGAACGCTCTGTTAAGATGTGTGGCAGCTGTGATGTCCGTGTGAGCGATAGGACAGGACTTGCTGTCGTGTTAGTTTCAGTGCTCTAAACCATGCCCTGCTCTAAAACCAACACACCCAAAAGAAATTGAAATGAAAAATTGAAACAAACCGCACATGACGTATTGTGCCATTATTTTAGAAAGGAGTGGTCACAAGTCATTTCTACACAAAGCAATTTTCTTCAGTTTGCTGTGGGATTCATGGAAAACATATTTTTAAATGATTGTTGACTATCTAAATAAAGTGTATACTCTCAATTATGGCATCTGACATTAATGGTCATAAATGTGAATTTGTGGCAATGATAAATGTTAAAGCAATGGCAATGAGGGATGATACATTTTATACAGTACAATAATACATAAAGAAATGCCAACACAAGAGAATAAAAGGTTATACTGTTAGAGACGTTCAAAATCTTCCAGTTGAATAAATGATTGATGACTACAAAATAATTTATGTAAAGTATTTAGCTCTAGCTTTGCTGAAAATTTCAATGTGGAGTTGAGTTGCAAGTTTTTTTTTTGATTTGGACATTCTCATTACTAAAAGTTACTGAAGTTGTTACCTCCACATAAAATCTCCACATATATATATATATATAATATAAATATAAATATATATACCGCCTTCCGTATTCAATTTAGGAAGAAAGCGCAAGGCCTCTCTCAGTTCAAAAAGCTTACGCTATGTCCTACACCTTCCCTATTCAACTTACGGAAAAAGCTTAACTGACACGACGCCAGTTCTGTTTTTTTTTTTGTAACTTGAATACGGAAGGCGGTCTGGCGGAAGCTAGATATTTTACTTCATAACTTGTTAAATATGGATATTTTTTTTTTACACAAAAGCATCGCTTCGCTTCAGAAGGCCTTTATTAACCCCCCGGACCCGTGGAGTACCTTTATGATGGATGGATGTGGATGGAGGCACTTTCTTCAGCTCATACTTGTTCATCCCGCTCCCTGCCATTATAAAGCTCGGATGCGTCAGGATATTTATTAATACATCTCCGATTGTGTTCATGAGAAAGAAGAAAGTCATATACACCTAGGATGGCTTGAGGGTGAGTAAAGATTGGGCTAATTTTCATTTGAAAGTGAACTAATCCTTTAATTTAGGCTTTTATTCACATATAAACACTGATCAGTGAACATGAACAAAAGCTCAACTGAACCTGCTTGACGTGCAAAAACAAACCTCTTGCGGAAGCTCAAACCTGCTGTGTAACACACGAGAATGAACCTCATTGGTTCTCGCACACGTCAAGCAAACATGCTTGAGCTTCTGTTTACCATAACTGATGTGTGAGTTGATGAATGTTTATATGTGAATAAAAGCCTAAATTCAAACTGTTCATCATATAAAGTGATTGTGTCTCTTTGGAAAATTTGGACTAAACCACTCAATTCATATGGATTAGTTTTTTACGATCTCTTTATGAACTTTTTGAAGTGTCAAAGTGGTAGTCACATAGGTGTCTATGGAGGGACAGAAAGCTCTCAGATTTCATCAAAAAGATCTTCATTTGTGTTTCGAAGATGAACGAAAGTCTTACAGGTTTGAAACGACATGAGGTTGAGTAATTCATGACAGGATTTTCATTTTTGGGTGAACTAACCCTTTAAGAGAGATCAGGATTGAGGTGCAGAGGCGATATGTGCGCTGCGTAAACATGATGGTTATTGTAGTTCTAGACTAAATGTGAGCAGGCATTTACTCATCTCACTTGCACAAAAACAGATTCAGTATTCATCAAAATGATTAAAAATGAAATGAAATGCAAACTCAGAATATTATGCAAACCTGCAATAATTAAAAATGTTAAATTACACAAATTTACTTTTTGTATTTAATCTCACTTTATTAACCAATGTCTTTGCTGCTGACCTTCGATGATCCAACCATACTAATAAGCAAAAATTGCTATAAACATCACCTTTGCGTTTCTTTTTGTTTTTATTGCTAGAGTAAGAGTCTTCCCCTGTGTCCTATTCTTCTGCAATCCAGAATGGCAGCACAGCTGAAAGGTTTGTTTGAGCTGCGCCCACTACTGTACAGGTGTGAATTTGAATTTCCTTCAGCCTGAGCCTTATTCATTGCACAAGCCCAGCCCAGATGAGAAAAAGTAATGCAAAGGTAATGTAACACATTACTTTCCACAAAAAGTAACTAAGTTACACAATTTGTTACTTTTTAGGGAGAAACAATATTGCAATGCATTACTTTTAAAAGTAATTTTGCCCAACACTGCTAATCAAGGTTGTGCATCATACAATATGCCAATATTGTCTATGAATTTACACTCATGGAGTAATTTATGTTTATTTTTTTGTGCTAACCCTTGTGTTGTTCTGCATACTATTTTCACTCAGTGGAGCAGACTTTTTTTTGATACCTACAATTATGACTGTCAAGTATGAAAACAGAGAACATAGAACACATAGAAATCAAATGTAGTGGAGATACTGTAGTAGTATCATATTTTAATAAACTATAAATCAACGATGATTGTCTTAACATAAATTCTGCAAACATACACCAGTACTTTATATTTTTTAAATCAAATATTTTTAAATTAAATATATGGTAAAACTTTGACAAAGTACATTATACAATATTAACACTAGTTCAAACAAACTTAAGGCCAAATCCTAATGATGTCTGGTAAATCCACTGAAAGTGGCTTGAAATAACGAGAAAAAAATAGTAGTATTCAACATTGGAGATTTTTTCTGTTTGTACCTGAAAGTGGGTTTGTTGTAACAGCCCACAGTAGGAGCAGAGGCAGTACTGAATGCTGTGGAGGTCAAGCTCTTCAGTACGTATTTACAGCAGATTATGCAGTAAAACAGAGGCCAGCACTGTTACTAACAGTGTGACTGAGGAGATGACAGCTGAAGCTCCAGCTGTAAGGAAAGGTGCCGTGTGCTTCATCATCCAGTCATACTCCTCCTTCAGCCCCTGCCTCTCCAGCTCGGGACCCACCACACTCCGGATGGTCTCATAGTATGAGTTCAGCCAGTGCAGCTACAAGACAACAACAAAGACAGACACATAATCTGCACTGCCAGCCATAAAAATCAACAACTTTACACATTTTTTGTTTATGTAAGTAAAAATAAGGCTGTTCATTTCTAGTGAACCTATGCACAACCCCCCTCCCAAGATGTATTTCCAGTGAAGAGCATCTGTGGTGACTTTTTCAAAGGAAACCAACACTAGAAAACAACATATATTTAAACACACAAAGCTGTGGTTTTTAACCAGTTTACAACCCCTATTTTACATTGGAAACCAAACGCAATTTGAGCTTGTTTATGATATGAAAGTGAATTTATGAAAGTTAACATAGATGTATTTATATTAAAAAAATAGTAATATATACAGAAAGATTAATATTATTTCAAATGTATTACTGCACCTGCTCAGGACTTAGAAGAGATGTGTTTATCAGTTTTCTGTCATAAGGCACCAATGAGACTGTTTCAAATGTCAGGTAATTGCTGCTATGCTACAAGGGAAAACAGGGGAAATAAAATACACATATTATTAATATTTCATTAAGCACTGCCCTTGGCTAGCTGCACTGGATTTACAGAGTTCTGGACCCCAATTAGTTGGATGTACCTTTGTAGTAGCTGGAACAGTGACAGCAATGTCCTCTATCCTTATACCAAAGTCATTCTCCTTGTAATAACCAGGTTCTAAAGGAGAGTTTGTCAGTTTAAAACTGTAATGATCAAACAAAGGCAATCATAATGAGCTGCTTAATGATTCCTCACCAATTGATGTAAACATCCCCTCTTGAAATGGAATATTATTGGACTGAAAACCCACAGGCCCTATCAGAGAGAAAACAAATGCATCTATATAACAAGATTACTGAGATAAATATATAAACATGTTAGAGAATCAGACTTACACTCATGGACTCCAAAGTAGTTCCCCACACCATGTCCAGTGCCATGACCATAATTTAAACCAACTTCCCACAATGCTCTTCGTCCCAGCATCTCCATGTTCACGCCTATGGTGGGAATAAAAACACATTAATGGTTAGCACATGACAGGTTTTGTGGTGGTCACTGTGAGATGTCTGCTGTGGATAGGGCACCCTCTTGTGGAAGCATCATGACACGGTTGCTTGAAGGGAGATTGTGATTGAAGATAAGGAGATCCTTACCTCTAGTTCCAGCAGGAAAGATGTTTCTTGAAATCTCAATATTTCCCATGAGCACCCTTGTGTAGGCCTCCTATCAGAGCAAAACAGGGAGAAAGCCGTTTTCTTTTAGTCTAAATATAAATATAAGCATCAAATTATGCTCTGCATCATCAGTATCTCCATTTGCCTGCCATTCAGTACCTTTTGAAAGTCAGTGGGTGTACCCCAGTGCACAGTACGCGTTATATCAGTGGTTCCATCACTGTAACAGAGAATCAGATAGCTGGTTTAGTGCTTGATTTGTTGGGTTAACTTAAATAGTAATTAACTAACCTGGTTGCCTTAAAGGGGTGGTTGATTATGATTTCACTTTTTTAACTTTAGTTACTGTGTAATGTTGCTGTTTTGAACATAAACAACATCTGCAAAGTTACGACGCTCAAAGTTCAATGCAAAGGGAGATATTATCTTCTAAAGAATTCGCTGTTTAAGGACTACAACAAACGGCTGGTAGGGACTAAAATGAGCTTCTTCCCGGGTTAGTGCCATCACTAACCCTAAAATTTACATAAACCCTGCCCCCGACAACGCAACAAAGGGGGTGAGGCCATGTTGGGCTGCTTTAGAGAAGAGGAGGAGTTGTTGTAGTAGAGTGTTGTTGCCATGCCGTCATTTTATGCCAGACTGCTTCACAAATAAGGGTCAATTCAATGCTGGATTTGCACAAAAGATTAACATGACGGCACATGCTAGTCGATGAGCTGAATCAACTCCACAGCAACTACATACATTTATCTACTAACCATTCAGAAACATCCAGTTGCATTCTAAAAGTTGTAACTTCTTCCTGAGTCTCTCCATCAGTGTCCGACTCCGGTTTGAACAATGTAAGGCTGAACACCGTTATTGACAATCGTCATTTTGGCTGCGTGAGATTCTCCAGCTTTGTTGTTGTTGAGCAACCGAAGCATGAGCTGTTAAAGCTCCACCCTTTTCTGGAAAGCGGGCCGAGAGCAGCAGCTCATTTGCATTTGAAGAGACACACAAAAACGGCGTGTTTTTGCTCACACCCAAATTGGGGCAAATTTGACAAGCTATAATAAATGATCTGTGGGGTATTTTGAGCTGAAACTTCACAGACACATTCTGGCGACACCAGAGACTTATATTACATCTAAAAAGGGCATTATAGGTCCCCTTTAAAATTTTTAGTTCATTGAAACAAAAAATTTGAGTCAATGCAGAGAAAGAGATTTTGTTCTCTCTCTCTTTCTTTGTTTTTCTTTGTCTTTTTGTTTCAATAAACAACATTTTAAGAAAACCAGGTTACTTACTATTTAAGTTAAGCTCACAGTGAGCTTGGTTATGTATTGTGTTATTGCACACAAACAGAACTTTGTACTAATAGTAAATATGAAACTCACAGGTACTGTCCTCCAGAGTCAACAAGATACATCTCATCCACTGTCAGCTTCCTTGCAGTTTCAATAGATGGACTGTAATAAATGAAAATAGTGCAATGGTTTGAAAATGACTATACGTAGCTATAAATAAATTGAATATAATTAAACAGTGAACAAAGAAAATTACGGAAGAGTTAAACGTCATCAGAGGGCAGGAAAAGGAAGACATATTTATTACCTGTAGTGAGCAAGGGCAGCATTAGGTCCACTTGCAGAAATGGTTTCAAAACTCGGCCCTCTGCTGTTCTTTTGCTTGCTGCCAAAACACAATGAAGGGTTTGTGATTCTCAAGAAAAGGGGAGTAAATTTGTTGTAATACAGCAAAAAGTGATTTACATAAGTAAAACATCTTCTGAATTAATATCCTTGATGAAGGAACAGGTTCTACTTCAAATGATGTTATGCCTACAATATATGTTTAGAAAGACGGCTAATATAGAGTGCTATAGTCTGTTTCTCTAAGTAAATATTCCATTCATTTTCTCCACATATAAACTAATGTTTAGGTATAATGTATAAATCTTTCAAGACATGCACCCAGAAAGCATTTTATAGCATTATATATAAAAAACTAAATAAGAGTAGAGCAGATATAGAAATCAAAATAAAATATAAATAACATTTAACTGCCAAATTTACTGAGAACTAAACTGCCCATGTGTATGTCATAATATAAATAAATATAAATAAAATAACATTCACTGTGAAGAACTATGCTAACCATGTGTATATGTATATATGTATAAATATTTTGCAAAAAATTTAACAAACATTGTTTTATACTCATAATGAATGACTGTAAGTCAGTAGTTTTATCCATCATTTTAATACATAGATTTTCACTTTTTTCTCCTTCAAATTAGAGTTTGTAATGTTGATCTTGGAGCTGGTTCTCTAATACTGAGAAATTGAATGGTAAATATACTCTTGGAACCCTGAAAATTGAGCAATCACTGTTAATACCATGCATTTTATGTGTGAGTGGTATCAGTGATGAGGGGTTCTGTACCTGCGACACTGATCAACAAATTGTGCTGCTGTGAGCTCGGTCTCTGTGCCTTCTGGAACTTTCTTTTCAAGCCACAACAGAAGCTGCATGACTGCGACTGCGTCCCTAACCTGTGGGAAGCCAGAGAGGATGTTCACTCATTGTGGCTGAATGCAGTCAACTGAGGTCTGGCTCCAGGCCATAAAACACCAGAACGAAGATGTTTGTCCATGCATGTTATCAGATGCAGTTGTTTTACACTGAAAAACTCATTCTGCAAAATATGTCAATAGACCATTGAATATAGCAAACATCATGAGTAAAAAAGATCCCAATATGTTTGATGGAGGTTCTACGATAAGGAGAGATAACACATTGACTGAGTTAAATCAAGCTGCAGTGAATGGAGTCTGTCTGGCCTCCTAATGTGGCTTTATGGTGTGATAAAGTGCCCCTCAATCTAGAAATTATGATAATACAACACAGGTATCAGTAAACAGTGTCCATCAGGCTGATGATTTCTGAAGTCATTTGGGGAAAAGACTGTGTGTAAGGTACCATTTGTTAACATTAGTTAACTAGTTAACATAAACTAACAATGGAAAATACTTCTAAAGCATTTATTAATCTTAGTTAATGTTAATGTTAATACATTATTAAAATCAAAAGTTGTATCTGTTAATATTATTTAATGGAACTGAGCTAATGTGAACTAACAATGCACAGTTGTATTTTTTTAACTAACACTAACAAAGATTAATACATACTGCAACAAATCTACATTGTTAGTTAATGTTGGTAAGTGCATTAACTAAAGGGACCTTATTGTAAAGTGTTACCGTGTCCTCTTACATGAGCTTCTTTGAGAATTCGCTGCTCTGTCACATCTTTCACTGCTTTCGTGGTCAGTACTGGAGAGTAGGTGCTGGTCAGTAGTTTGTCCTTAAAGAGAAAAGAGAAATTCAACTGTGGTAAAATATTGTCTTCACCGGGAATGTGGGACACAAGCTGCGTTATGAAACCATAGTTTCAGTCCATACATCCATCCATCCATCCATGTACTGTATCCATCCATAAATCCATCCATCCATCCATCCATCCATCTACAGTATCCATCCATCCATCCATCCATCCATGTACAGCATCCATCCATCCATCCATCTACAGTATCCATCCATCTACAGTATCCATCCATCCATCCATCCATGTACAGCATCCATCCATCCATCCATCTACATTATCCATCCATCCATCCATCCATCTACAGTATCCATCCATCCATCCATCCATCCATGTACAGCATCCATCCATCCATCCATCCATGTACAGCATCCATCCATCCATCCATCCATCCATCTACAGTATCCATCCATCTACAGTATCCATCCATCCATCCATCTACAGTATCCATCCATCTACAGTATCCATCCATCCATCCATCCATCCATCTACAGTATCCATCCATCCATCCATCCATGTACAGCATCCATCCATCCACCCATGTACAGTATCCATCCATCCATCCATCCATCCATCCATCCATCCATCCACATTATCCATCCATCCATGTACAGCATCCATCCATCCATCCATCCATGTACAGTATCCATCCATCCATCTAAAGTATCCATCCATCCATCCATCCATCCATCTACAGTATCCATCCATCCATCCATCCATCCATCTACAGCATCCATCCATCCATCCATCCATGTACAGCATCCATCCATCCATCCATCCATCTACAGTATCCATCCATCCATCCATCCATCCATCCATCCATCCATCCATCCATCTACAGTATCCATCCATCTACAGTATCCATCCATCCATCCATCCATCCATGTACAGCATCCATCCATCCACCCATGTACAGTATCCATCCATCCATCCATCCATCCATCCATCCATCCATCCATCCACATTATCCATCCATCCATGTACAGCATCCATCCATTTAAAGTATCCATCCATCCATCCATCCTTCCATCCATCCATGTACAGTATCCATCCATCCATCCATCTAAAGTATCCATCCATCCATCCATCCATGTACAGTATCCATCCATCCATTTAAAGTATCCATCCATCCATCCATCCATGTACAGTATCCATCCATCCATCCATCCATGTAGTTTCCATCCATCCATCCATCCAAAGTATCCATCCATCCATCCATCCATCCATGTACAGTATCCATCCATCCATCCATCCATGTACAGTATCCATCCATCCATTTAAAGTATCCATCCATCCATCCATGTACAGTATCCATCCATCCATCCATCCATCCATGTACTCTATCCATCCATCCATCCATCCATCCATCCACAGTATCCATCCATCCATCCATCCATTCACAATATATATTTACATATCTGTCGATAAAATCATTTAATTTCAGTCAGACTTGGAAGGGCAAAATAAAGTGGCTGAAATAGCTGTGCAGCATATCAAAAATAGAAACGGCTCCACTGAATACCAATCTAATTTTGTCACACTGTCACACGTGCCTGATGTAGATGCATAACTAAACTTTTTTGACAGATACAAGCGCACACACACGAGTCATCTCCTAGATTACAGTTACATATTTACATTCATGATTTAGGCTTTTAAAATCCATATGGAAAAAATATACCTGCTCTATATGCAGGATAACATTAAAGGCCAAAACAAATGCAGAAAGTGAAAATCGATTACTAACACTTTAGGGCTGTGTATGGAACCATCTTGGCCATATTCCCCCTTCAGATAGTTTAAGACTCCTTATTTACATGCTGTTTGAGCATCCAAGCTGACATGCACATATCAGCAGTCTATATTTTGGATCTAGGTCTTACCTCAGGAGTGATGAGCTCATACAGGGCTTGGTTGGTGTACTCTGTACCCACCCACACCCTTGTGTTGGGTGTCTTCAGATAGGAACTCAGGTACGTGCGCACAGAGCTGTACTCAAGCAGCTGCACACAATAGGCCTGGTAGCACGAAGCATTCAGGTACACCTTCAGCTCTTCTGATATTCGTTCAATGTGCACAAAGAGCCTGGCAAAGGAGGTTAGTTAGAAACTGAACACCAACTAATTATAGTGCTGTTAATATGAAACAGAAGAACTTGCCATATCTCATCCATTGACAGCAGAGTGTAAGAATAGAAGAATGGATTAAAAGGGATGTCGTTGCCTCGTAGATTAAACAGCCCTGAAAATAGAGACACAAACTGAAATGCTTTGGCCACACAAAAGAGTTTTATAGAACGATTCAGAGAAAATCTCCTGCATTTGGCTTTGTGTTGTGCTTTGGGGTGCTTACATGCAGTCTCATCCAAAGCTGAAAGCAGCACAGCGGTGGGCTTGTATGGATTGTCACTCATTTGGGCTCGTATCTGCTCTACTTTCATAGGCCAGGTCCTCTCTGAACAACCGAACAAACACAAACATGCTCAATGTCATCTTCAACTGCATCAAAACCTTAAACAAACAGTGCACACAAAAATGATTGAATGAATCATGAATCGTTATGAAAATAAAAAATGAATCAATATTTTGAGTCAAAACTTTCCAATGACTACTTATCCACTTAAAAAAAATTATTTAAATGATTCTTGGTTTAAATTATTAATTCATGACTGATTCAGTTCTTATGGAGACCCTAAAGGGACATGCTGATGGAAAAAAATATGAGATGCTGAGGGAAAAATTATATGTAAATGTTTTTGTGTTCTCTCGCAAATGCTTTCAAACGTTTTGAAAGTTTCTTGTGGCAATGCAAAACATTTGTGAGAGAACGCAAAAACATTTACATATAATTTTTCCACCCATCTCATATTTTTTTTCGATCACCATGTCCCTTTAGGGGCTCCATAGGTTCTCAAGTTCACCATATTGACTCAGTTTTAATTTATGTTAACTGATAATCTTCCTGCTGGGACTAAATCATTTTTATCAGTTTCTCAAACAAAGCTATCATAAACATTCAGAAGATTTACAGGGTTAATTCACCCAAAAATGAAAATTCTGTCATTTATTACTCATCCTCATGTTGTTCCACACCCGTTATAAGACCTTTGTTCATCTTTGGAACACAAATCAAGATATTTTTGGTGGTGAGTGGTGGTTAAATTTCTGTTATTTTATTTTAAATTATTTTTGTTTTGTCATCGAAAATATCTTAATTTGTGTTCCGAAGATGAACGAAGGTCTTACGGGTGCGGAATGTCATGAGGGTGAGTAATTCATGACAGAATTTTCATTTTTGGGTGAACTAACCCTTTAAATGCACAACTCTCAACTTTAGAATACTTTTTTGTGTCTTCTTTGAAGCTTGAAAGCCTCTTTTATGGAAAAGAGCAACAAGCACAGAATTTCTCCATTTATGTTCCACAGAAGAAAAAAGTCATGCAGGTTTGGACCAACATTAAGTCATTTTTAGGTGAACTATTCATTTAATCAAGCCTCATTGACTTTCTCTTCACACCAGAATGAGCTAGAATATCTTCTCAGTCTACTGTCATTGCTGTAAGTTATATCACTGGTCATTAAAGATTAAGTCAGAGCTTTATTGCTCTGTTTGTCATGATCTTATGGTCCTCTGCCCTGTTCGCTTGGAACTTATCAGTCAAGTGATGCTGATAAGACATGCACACACCAATAACACTGTCAGGTAAGCGCATGGGATTGTCAGGAGGCAGAGGAGGTCGATCTGTCCATATTTTATCCACCAGGTTATCAGGAATAGACTTCAGGATCCGGCCCGCTGGAGCCAGGTTGGTATCGTAGACGCCAAATGTGTCTGCAGTAACAAAGAATAGTGACCAAATGATTCAGGGCTGATTTTGATGATCATTTTTGTTACTAGATTTTTTACTTATATCACATACTTATCATCATGTCATCATTTTAAGACATTTTATATATAAACTATACCATTTAAAGGCTGCACTTATTTGACCAAAAACAAGTAATATTGTGAAATATTATAACATTTTTTTTTCTATTTTAATACATTTAAAATGCCACAAGATACTTCAGAAATCATTCTAATATACTGATTTAGTGATTAAGAAACATTTATTATATTATCAATACTTAATATTTTTGTGGAAACTGCGATTCATTTTTGTCAGGATTATTTGATAAATAGAAAGTTCCAAAGAACAACATTTATTTAAAATAGATTTTTTTTTGTAACCTCATAATTGTCTTTACTGTCATTTTTGATCAATTTAATACATCCTTGCTAAATATATCCTTTGCTGTGATAGTATGTCAGTTGTTCCTTGTATTCCTGCCATTTGTTTTCCATGGTATTTAGTTTTGTTTTGTTATTAAAATTCCTGCTCTTAGAACTTCATCTCTGCCTTCCTTGCTTTCCTTGTTACATTATTTCCACACATTTTTACCAGAAAACATTACACACTTCAGCTTATCTTATTTTAAGAAAATATAGTATTTTATTAGCTGTGTTTTCTCACCTACAGAGAAGAGGAATGGGTCGAAGCCCACCTGATCTCCCTCAGGGATCTCAAGGATTAACCAGTTGGTAATGCTGCGAATGGAGGCTGTGATCCAGTAGAGTTAGACCAGGGAAGTGTTAAACACTCAGATCAGTTAATATGAACATCAGATGAAAAATTAGGAGAAAAATAAAACAATTCTACACAGTAATCAACATTTTTCAATACATATTAATTGGAATATGTTTGCTCCTCACTATCTCGCTCTAGCTCCCAGTTACAGTCCATTTGTCTCTCTGCTTGAATCCAGTAGCGGCTATCGGTCCACAAAACAGCCTTGTTTTGAGTAATTACTGCTGTGCCTAGGAATTAGAAACAGACACTTGTTAGTTATAATAGAATACATGAGCGGGCCATTTGTTAAGGTCCAAAGTGACAAACATAATGCGACTGAGAATAATGCATAGTGATACAGTAATATTATGATGGGTTGGCTGTGAAACACACCTGCAGAGCCAGTGAAGCCAGACATCCAGGTCAACCTCGCATCTCTGGGGGCAATGTACTCACTCTGCCAATAAAATCACAGTCAGTTACTGTCACAGAGTTAATGTCTGTGAATGAAGAACATTGAAAGAGGACTGAGGTTTAGAAGAAGGGTCAAACATTTATCGGAACAAAAATGGCCCATATTCTATATTAAAAACTTGGTGGCAAAAAAAAAAAAAAAAAGTTTAATCTAAAAAATGTATCTGTTATTTAATATTTGATATATTTCATATTCTATTCTGTAGACAATGCCTGTAGCTGTCTCAGAGTATTGAATGTATAGTTCCTATGAATGTATAGTTTTTATAAATATACACTCTAAAAAAATGCTGGGTTAAAAACAACCCAAGTTGGGTTGAAAATGGACAAACCCAGTGATTGGGTTATTTTTAACCCAGTTTGCCCAATGTGCTGGGTAGTTTTATTTAACTCAACTATTGTTTAAAAATGTCTGTGCTTAAAATGAACCCAAAGTATGTTGGAAATTAACATGTAATAATGAAACAATAAACATTTTTTAAATTGCTTATTAATAAATGTTCACCTTTTGATTATTATTGTTGCCTCTAGTAATTATGTGTCTGATTTTTAATTTTCAACCTATTTTGGGTTCATTTTAAAGCTACAATATGTAAAATTTTCGACGCTAGTGATCGCCTATTCAAAACAAGGCGTAGCTTGATGACGCTGAGTTTGAGCGCGTAATCTTGGGAGATGTCGTCTTCACGTCACAGTCAGAGGAAAAGAATCGGGACGGGACTCGGGCAGAAATCATATTCATGGATGAGATAATTAATGTTACTGTAGAATGAAGCAGAGCAGGGCCGAGTGCTGCTGGAGCTAAACTAGGCCGCTGGAGCGATTGCTAATGAGAGACGAACGCAACACACGCCTCGCGAGCAGCGGAACTTTTATTATGCCGCAGTCGCCGCTTCCGCTTCTTCCGGTCAAGCGTATGAGGGGTAAAGCAGCGCTGTTTTATCATATTAAATACATTTGACTGTGTTGAAAAATAGTGTTTTTCTCTGAGGCATGTTAAAAGCATGGCACTCTCAGAAAATCAAGAAAACTAGATTTAAATATTTAAATAAGACTAAACGTGTTGAGCTATATAACAATAATTCGTTTTCTGTCTATAAATGTAACCAAACAGTTGTTCCCTTGTCTAATAAAACATGTAATATATAAAAGCGTCTTTGGTGTTTCCATGGTTTCTACAAAATAAAACCTAGGGTAACACAGATATGACGCCATTGACAGATGACTCCCAGACATGTCCCGTATCCTTGGTTAAAATTGCGATTTTCTCACGATTTACAAATAGTTGGAAACATTTGGGATATTGTAAGTACTCAACTGAACAAAATATATAACACTGGCCCAACCCAACCGCTGGGTTAAAACAACCCAATCACTGGGTTTGTCCATTTTCAACCCAACTTGGGTTGTTTTTTTACCCATCATTTTTTACAGTGTAGTTTTTGATTTAAAAAAAAAAATTGCATTTGATTATAACCGTTAAAATATTAGAATGATAGCACTTTATTTTACAGTCCTGTAATAATTGGGTAATAACAAGGTACTAATCCTGAACATACCCATAAACCTAACCTTAACCCATGTAGTTACCTTATATTAACCAGTACTTACTGAGTTAAGTACACTGTAAGTACATGTAAGTGCATGTACTGTAAAATAAAGTGCAACCATTAGAATTTATTTTGACATTGACATTTAGTTGACATCAGTGCATGTTTTGCGTTTTTTAATTGTTTAGGAAAAGAAAAGAAAAGAAAAGACAAGAAAAAATAAATTTCAAGGGGGCTAATATTAACCCTTAATATGAAAATTAATTTCTGACACTGTTTAGTACCAGATGAGCATCTGTGGCAGGTATGATGTAGGCAGAGATGTTCAAGGGGATCATGGACTCTCTCAAGTCACGAAGCCTCAGAGTTGTGTTTAAAGCTGTTGGTGGCAAATACTGGAACAAAGGAATTAATCTTTTAAACACATTGCATCAAAATGATTAACCGTATCATTCAGTAAAATGTAAAAACGCTATCCTCATGAATGTTAAATATCACAAACTTAAAGCATTCACTCAGACAATGCACAGAACACACACACACACACACACTTCACTGAGATCAGATTTGTGTGCATGACCTAAAAACAGTTCTTATCAGAGGAGAAGATCTCCTCCCTGAGAGGCCAGATTATTTTCTCTTCCCACTTCTCTCTGGGCTAAAGACGAGTCCTAGCAGTGGGCTGAATCAGTTGTGTGGATATTCAGTGGAAAACATGGACAGAGTAAGGATATATGTGGAATAGAATACCGGAGGAATTGCCGAACAGTTCCTCTCGCTGCCTGGCCCTTTTTCGGCCTGCACCGCATGTCCACCTCCTGTGATGACACACGAGAAGAAACACATGCAGGACAACAGAGTAACTGTTTTAAACTCACTGTAAGCACACGTGCTGATCAAAGGGCAGCAATGGTGGTTAAACTTATACTTTATAATTAAAGATGATTGAAACAGTAAAAGCATTTGCACGCATGATTCTGGGTAACAAAACTGGTAAATTCTGGTAATAACACGCATAAAACAATATGTAAACAAGCAAAATATAGTAAACACACCACATATATCACCATTCTCTGAAGGAAAGAACATTTAACGTACAGTCCCTTACATAATCATATGTAAACAGATTTGTTTTATGGTTAAAATGAGCAAACAAACTACATTTTACTGCAGAATTCATTTTCAGGCTAATGACATGCAAATGTATTGCCATGAATAAACCAAACAATATGACACAACAACAGATGGTGAACTGAAATGTTGCCTTAATGAAAGCCTTACTCATACAATGCATGATTGTTGCATTCTTGCAAAGTTACACCACACCATCAAGACAAAATCGACACATTTTTTTTTTTTTTTTTTTACCTCCAAGAACCACAAGACACACAGCCAATATCCAGCCTGAGGAGCTCATTTTAGACCATCTGCTCCAAGCAAGTCCACACACAGAGTGTGACAGCAGGGCACGAGTGTTTCTGTCTTGTGAGTCCATGCGCGTGTGTATGAGGGTGTGTATGTCCTATCTTAAACTACATGTATTATCTTGACTCAGAGGCTTCCTAACCAGAGCCATGTGCAAATAGCTGAGGGGGAGGAACTTTGGCTGCGACTCTAATCTTTACTACAGTAATAAAAGCATGGTGTCTCTTCTCTCTATGTCCTTCTTTAATGTGCAGTGCATTTACCCAGGCATGGCGAAGCAATTGCAGGTCACATAAATTATAGCCAGTGTCTCCTGTCACATACTGTAGTCTAGCACTTCACTGCTCTCTTCTGCCATCTCACTAGCTAACAACATCACTCTGCCTTTCAACGACAGGAAGTTTTGCAAAAAAGTTGTTATTGTGTGTTCACTTAAAGGGACAAGTCACCAAAACATGAAAATTATTTAATTATTTACTCACCCCCATGTTGTTCAATGTCTTTTCTTCTTCTTCAGTGGAACATAAAAGTAGAAGGTTGGCTGAATGTTCAGACTGCACTATTCTATACAATGAAAGTGAATTGGGATGACGTTGCGCTCCGCAATTAGCTAAAAGCACTATAAATGTTGTCCATACAATTCAAGCACTATATTACAAGACTTATGAATGCATATGACAGCTTTGTGAGAGAAACAGATCCAAATTTAAAGACCTCTTGTGGTGAAAATAAAGTTTTTAATGTTGTTTATATGTCTATGTGGTGTTTTTAATATGCTTTAAGACAAACCATGAGCAAATTCATATGTCAACACCATTGCTGAGTATTTTCTCCTTAAAACTGCAGTGAAAAAAAGACAGTCTCAAACCTGCGGTTTGAAATCGCTGGTGTCTGTGACGTCACAAACTACCTTGTAACCAATCACATCAATGTGCTGGCGGGCTATAGCATATCATTAACAGCGAACTAGCAGGGGAGTCTCGAGAGAAGCCAGGTTATCCCGGTATATTTTTCTGTTGATATGAAAAATCGGGTAGATTTAGCAATATAGTGGGTGTATGATGTATATTACGATGTTATGATGAAATATATGACATTCTCCACTGATGTTTTGAGTTGTTAAAGCATTTGTAAGGATACTGATTGTTAGAAGGCAGCTGTCTGATTCTGACATGGCGAACGGGAACATGGTTTGTGTAACATTAGCAGCACATTATTAGCTGTTTGATAACACAGTCAAGCAAAAGGCTAATCATATTAACTACCGTTATGTGTCCGACGTTGTAAAGAGCGATACCATTGTGCAGCGTTTACCTCGGTAAGTTGACCGAGTGGATCTCTGAGCTGGTGTGAGCGAGTGGAGGCTAATTTGCATATTCATTGATCTGCGTATATTAAATGAGGCAAGAGTGTAGAGTTACATTCAAGCTATTTAAGGAAGAAATTTTTTTTTTCACAGGAAAAAACATTTAAATATGTCATTTTGGTGATCAAAGATGAGTTTTAAGGGATAAAATTATTGACTACATACGGACTTTAAGTCATTATACACTTAAAATGTTCCATTCTGCCATAGACTTAAAATCTCATTCGCACTTTTTTAAACTTTACATTGCATTTAGTTACGAGACGCTACAACAGTGGTTCTCAACTTTTTTGACTCATTGGCCAATACGATATTCTATGCCCCCCATATTGGTTAAGATGATTTCCTCTGGTTAATGCTGCTTGTTTTCTACTTTTGTTTTTGAAATATTAAATAGTTAATATTTTAAATAATGTAACAATGGTTTATTTTGTGATTCCAGATAATTATATATAAAATAATTTTAATAGTTTGCTGAAACCACTGCGTTAGACTGCAGTAATGGGTTCGACATGACATGCCATATTTAAATATACTCAAGAGCTGCAGTGGAAGGGATGATTTTCACCAAATAACTACTGAAATTTAAGTCTGTTCCTCACAACAAAGGTATCACATGACTTCAGACAACTTTGATAACGTCCATCCCTCTTTTACTTTCAGTGTACAGAAAAGAGCATGGCGAGAATTCTGCCAATCATCTCCTGTTGTGTTTACCACAGAAAGAACATTTAGAATGACATAATTTGAATTTTGAGTTCACTATCCCTTTAAATGTCATTCCTAAATCTACTGTATGCTTTTTGGAGCATTATCATCAAAAAAAAAAACATTACTTTTTGATTTCACACCCTCCAACAACAATAATAAAAAAGACAAAAAGAACTTTGTTTTTATAATAAACAATAAGCTCAGACAAATCAAATAATACTGCATGTCACTTGATTGTTATATGAAGACAATTGTCTAGACAGAGATAATTACTGTGCCACAGTCAGATCCCAGTGAACAGCTGAGATGCATGTCTGGCTGTTCCTCTGCCACAAGATTCATTACTGCATAGCAACAGTGTCATTAGCAGGCTAGGAGGAGATTTACCTCCTTACCGAGATGTTGTATTCTTATGAGCAGATTATTAATGCAAAACGTCTACATTTAAGTGTTTAGAAAGTTCCTCCACATGACACCAAGGTCAACATAATATCAAAATCAACCCTATTTACAGTATTTTTGAAGTGAACATGTTAATTTAAATTATTTATCTGTGCATTTTAAATAATTTGTTTGACTTCATAATCTTTAATCAAAAGATAAAAACACTATAAAGATAAAAAAAAATAGATTTCCTTTTCTAGTGACATCACACATCAATAACAGCATAAAATGCTATGACAAACAATAAAACCCAGCAAATGGCAGTTACTAATTAACACAAAACCACACACAATCAGTAACGATAAGATAAAATCATAGGCCCAACATTTCAGAGCTCCATTATCAGGGGCTTCTCGTAAGTAAATTTACACAAGATTAAAAAGACACACTATTTGTTACACAATATACATCCAGAGCTGTATCCTCATCAAATTTAGGTGTAACTCATGAACCAGCAGGGGGCAGGGTTGCTCCATTAGTTTTTGTGTTGGCTCTAGCGGTTCCAACTTGATATGGTGGAAATATTATACAGCATAAATGCCATTGATAATATTATTTGCAATTATATTGAACCCTAGAACTCAGAGTAGGGACATGAATATTCAAAATATCTTAAAATGACATTCTTGTTTATGTTGTGATGCAACTGAATACAAATTACATAATATGAACAGGCTACATGACTGATTAAAATTAATCCAAGCAGTAAAAGACTGGAAAGATTAGAAAAAAAAATTAACAAAAAGCAAATGCTTTTAATAAGAAGCTAAAGGCACATGAATTATAGGCCTACATTCATCTCATGCTTCTCAGTACTTTTACAAGAAATTTTTGTTGATTTTATTTGCCTGGTTGACACTTTGCTATTGCTGCTTATTTACATAAACAAAAACATGCTATTGCACATACTTATATATTAAATTGCACATATTTTATTAAATTGCACCCTAATTTACAAGCTCGTAAACACACAGACAGACTCCAGTAAGTATGTAGATTTGCGTGCTCAAATGCCAGCGAACCTCCCCTGGAACCAGTGGCTGTCTTCATTATTTGCTCAAATGAGCACAGTGCTCAAAGTTATAGATAGATATTAATAAATGGTAGCCCTGGCAACCGTTCCCTGGTAATGTGGAGCAGCACGGGGAGCCACAAGCAATACCTCCACTGACACAGAGCAGCAGAGCCCAGACGGCCTCGCACTCACATCCATAGATCACTGATCTCAGATCAGTCCTGAGAGCAGCTCAATGCAGTCACACACTGCATTTGCCACTGTAATCTATCTGTGACTCAGACACAGCAGAGTCATATGACATGTGTGTCAGGCACCGCACAGGTAAGTCCATTACAACTAAAGGTTATATGCTGTTATATTGAGTGGATTGTTGAGGTGAGGTGCTATAATTTTTCATCAGACATACATTTTTTTGTTTGGTGGATAATAAAATAAGCATTGGTGGATAATAAAATAAAATGCCTTAGACTTACATTGAAGAAGGGACCTGAGTCATATCTAAGGACAAGAATATGATACAATGAAAGAATATGAAACAAAACACAAAGCTAAGCAGCAAAGCAAAGCAAAATAAATCAAAACAAAAAAAGCAAAAAAGCAACAAAACACAATAAAGCTAAACAACAGAGCAAAACAAAGCAAATCAAAACAAAGAAACAAAACAAAACAACAAAACAAAACAATAAACTTAAGCAGCAAAGCAAAACAAAGCAAAACAAATTAAAACAAAGCAACAAAACAAAATAAAGCAAAAAAGCAACAAAACAAAGCTAAACAGCAAAGCAAAACAAAACAAAGAAACAAAACAAAGCAACAAAAATCACAATAAAGAAAAGCAGCACAGCAAAACAAAGCAAAACTAAACAAAGAAACAAAACAAAGCAACAAAACAAAACACAATAAACCTATGCAGCACAGCAAAACAAATCAAAGAAAGCAACAAAACAAAATAAGCAAAAAGCAACAAAACTAAACACAATAAAGCTAAGCAGCAAAGCAAAACAAAGCCAAACAAAACAAAGCAAAAAACAAACAAAAAACAAAGAAACAAAACAAAAGCAAAGCAACAAAACACAATAAAGCTATGCAGCAAAGCCAAACAAAAATAAGCAAAAAAAGAAACAAAACAAAATAAAGCGAAGCAACAAAACAAAACACAATAAAGCTAAGCAGCAAAGCAAAAAAAAGAAAAAAAAAGAAAAAAGAAACAAAACAAAGCAACAAAACAAAATAAAGCAAAGCAACAAAACACAATAAA
This sequence comes from Mylopharyngodon piceus, assembly GCA_039654765.1. Lineage (NCBI taxonomy): Eukaryota > Metazoa > Chordata > Actinopteri > Cypriniformes > Xenocyprididae > Mylopharyngodon > Mylopharyngodon piceus. The sequence goes on from CM077439.1 coordinate 7,951,771, forward strand.
GCAAAGCAAAAAATCAAAACAAACAAATCAAAACAAAGAAACAAAACAAAACAACAAAGCAAAGCAAAGTAAAGCAACAAAAAGGAAATTAAAAATCAGGCTGGTCTGTTGGCTGGTTTTAGAGGGGTTTTGGACATTTTTTTGTCTGGAAGATCAACTGGCTGCAAAGCTAAACCAACTAAATCAGTTAAGACCAGTGAACCAACTTAGGCTGGTTTAAACTTTAAAAGGCCTTGTTTTAAAAACAGATAGAGACCTGAAGGTGGGCTCTTTTGACCTGGATCAGTAAGAAACAGCCTAGCAACACTGACACCCTAGAAACCATTAGAACACCATATTTCCATCAGAAAGTGTAAATATCTCTTGATACTGTACTGCTCTTCACATCGTTTCCCATGATGCTGACCATGTTCCTCACCTGCTCACTGTAAGTCTCGCTCAGTCAATCATTATCTATGATGTGACTACAGCAGTTACTGTCAAATGCCTGGAGGTGCTGGTACGTAAATCATAGATATCAACACTAGAGACCAAGGACACAGCATGTGTTTGCCACTTGAAATATGTTATGCAGTGTCAAAAGAGAAAGAGAGATAGAGGAAAAGAATGTGCCTACAGAAACAATGAGAAGTGTGCAGAGGAAATCCTTCAGGAGTAGCACATGTGATGCTTTAGCAGGTTGTGAGCTGGGTCACGTATGGCAGTCTGCACCTCAACTTCAGTCCACGGGTCTCTGAGCAGAGGAAACAGAACCCATTGCACTACAGAGCCCCTTCTGTCAACACAGACAATTTTAGGTCCCAAAGTCACAGACTGTGAATACAACGATTTCCCTTTAGATTAGATCGATTACTGTGTTTTTGGCATGAACAAGCAGAAATTTCTCTTTCTAAATGGTAATTGCTGCAAACTTTGCTAAGTATGCCAGATTAAAAGCAGGTGGACGTTTTGTAAAGTTTAGAGCATGTTTGAAGTTAACTTTAACATCCAATGCCAAACACTGCGAGGACATATTTCGTCACTGCAACTGAAATGCTTTCTGAATGTTTTTGTATAATACAATGTAGCATGCAGTATACATTTTTCAAAGCTACAAAAGGAAGTAACGACAGTTGAAATCATCATACATGGGCTGCAATACACCAGATTGTGCTGAAAGAAGACAGGAACTTGAAGACAACACATGGAATAGATTGTGAAACCGGATGAATGTCATCAACAGCATGCGATCGAACCATATGGAATGATCTCATTGACACGTCAAGCAAATTATATACGCTATGCTTTACTTACTGACATGTTAGAATTCAATTAAGCAAATCACATATATTCTGTCATGAGATCCGCCCATTAATCTAACTGATATTCCTGGGAGTTCAACGGCCGAATAAATAAGATAACCTCAGATAGATTATGAGACTTTGAAGTGGATGTATCAGGGTGAGGCTGGAATGGAGAAGGTTCCAGCAGGCCATGGGAGCTGTCAGATGCCAGTCGGAGTGACTGATGATTGGGGTTGGTGTTCGATCCCGATGCTGGTCCCTGATCTGTGTAATCAGAACCTGAGAAACGGCGGGATTAGACAGGTCAGACAGGGTCAGGAGAGATGGATGTTGAACTTCCCTCTCGGCTGTGCTTAGACACTCGGAGGCGGAGGAGTTTTACATAATCAGCGGGTGGTCTCCGGGGTGCAGGAGTAGAGCTGTACTAAAACACACACACACACACACACACACAGTCTCACACTCCACACTTACTCAAACACATCCCATGCTGCTCGCACCAGAGGAAGAGACCCCACTGTGCGTCTACTCCTCAGAATTAATGAAGGTATGTGGAAGTGCTCTAGTTTTGAATAACAGAGAGCGCTGAGCTCAGTGCTCCTTAAAACAAAGAGAATATAGAGTACGTATTCTGTTTAAAAAATGTAGGCGTGCACTTTCTATGAATTGGGTATAAAGTAGGGCCTAAAACAAAAATAAAAACAAGTCAGTGAAAGGAGGGATATAACCTATAACCTATCAGGAGGTCAAATTAAATGTACCAGTGTTTTTCTATGATATATGCAATTTTCACAACCTTGTTACCAAAACATGTCTAAACAAGAACATAAAAAATAAATAATTACAAAAGCAAACAAAAATAGACAAAATGTATCAAATTAAAAAGTACAATGTGCTAGAATGCCAGAATTAGGCTACGTTCACACTGTCAATTTTTGGGATTGACAACCGCATTTACTTACAGGTGTGAGTCTCGAAATGTCCTGTTGAGACAACAACTTGCAGTAGTGTCTCGAATACTGCCTGTAAAACTAAAAAAGTCTTGTCACTTTTTGAGGCACGAGTTCATCCGTCAAATCTTCATTAAAGGGATAGTTCACCCAAAAATGAAAATTATCCCATGATTTACTCACCCTCAAGCCAGGTATATATGACTATCTTCTTTCAGACGAACACAATCAGAGATATATTTAAAAATATCCTTAGTCCTTCAAGGTTTATAATGGTTATGAATGGGGAGGCCGTGTTTTGAAGTAAAAAATAATGCATCCATCCATAAAAAAAAGTAATCCATACAACTCCAGTGGGTTAATAAGGGCCTTCTGAAGCGAAGCAATGCATTTTTGTAAGAAAAATATCCATATTTAAAGCTTTATAAATTCAAATAACTAACTTCCGGCGGACAACCGTACGCAGAATGCGCAAGTCGACTTCCAAATGAGAAATCCTCTGACGCGATGTATGACGCAGGATGTAGGAGTATTGTAAGCTTAGATGCCTCTCAGTTCAAACAAATAGGGCTGTGCAACAAACTCAAGCTCCTCTTCTCTTATATCGAAATCCTCTGACATTTCTCTTTAAAAATGATCGTTTTAGACTTATAATCTGTGACCGGTGATTTGTTTTGCTTTATCCTCTGTGCCTCCACATTCGTCATTATGTTGTGCGTCAGGTCAATACTCTTCCGCCGCAAATCGACTTGCGCATTCTGCGTACGGTCGTCCGCTGGAAGCTAGTTATTTGAATTTATAAAGTTTTAAATATGGATATTTTTCTTACAAAAACGCATCGCTTCACTTCAGAAGACCTTTATTAACCCCCCGGATTTGTATGGATTAGGCTACTTTTTTATGGATGGATGCATTATTTTGACTTCAAAACGCAGCCCCCCATTCACAACCATTATAAAGCTCAGAGGACTAAGGATATTTTTAAATATATCTCTGATTATGTTCGTCTGAAAGAAGATAGTCATATACGCCTAGGATGGCTTGAGGGTGAGTAAATCATGGGATAATTTTCATTTTTGAGTGAACTATCCCTTTAACCGACTGAAGCATCGATGTAAACGTGCCAGCCGGACGCATTTAACCGTTGCACTTGCGTCTCACGTCATTTGCAGTGTCTCGCGCATGACACGGCATTAGAGTCACACATAGAACGCAAAACTGACGGGAGCCGCTCCGGTGGAGAACAGTGACTGGATCTAAAACCTTTAGATGACACGCGGCTCTTATTTCCGTCGCTGTAAGTTACCGAAAGTGAAACCACACACGTGAAACCCCTTAGCATAGCGGCCCTCTCACACTGTATGACGTGACAGACAACTAGTTGTCCAGTGTGGTTCCGTTCACGCAGCGCGTGTTTTCCGAGAATGTCCTGAAAATTTACGGGCGTGAGTTCGGTTATAGAATGCGGTTGTCACTCCCGTAAATAACCGTACTGTGTGTGAACGTAACTGTATTAAGGACTCAAATACAGGACTGACAACCGCATTCTGTTGCGGTGTGAACGTGGCCTAAGTGTGGTCAACACTACATTCTGTATAAAAAATAAGAAAATTGAATATTTAAATTTCTAATAGGTGTCACAATTTTAAAATAATGTTGTTTTTTGCATAACAAATCATGCATAATAGAGTTTGTTGTTGGTTGTTAAAATGAAGTTAATAATTAAAATCCTGTATTGTATAGATCAAAATTATGACGTATTATTTTATTTGTTGAATACAGTAAAGTAAAAGTCAAGACCTCTGAGGTGAGACAGGCCAAAATCACTATTTTAAAAGTGGACACAGACATATTGGTTTCATGCTAGGTTGATTTTATGTTTATCAAAAATATCTAATAGTTCACACAACAAGAAACATAGAATTTGTGCTTCTAATGCTTTACCAAAATAATGGTAACACCAAAGTGTTGGTGGAATGTGCCAGCTGTCTTTAATGATTTCATGTTTGCTGGGTAGTTTTATATACTTTGTAGTGGAAGTACAATTTATTCTCTTCCTGCGATTGGTCCATCACATTAAATCACAGATGCCCTAATAAAACTTCTCTCCCTTCACTCCCTTATAAATATTTATATGAGAGAGAGAGAGAGGGTGAGGGGTGCTGAAAACAAAGTCCAGCCGAGGGTCTTTTGCAGAGGGAGAGGTGAAAGTGAAGTTTCTATTAAAGTCTGCTCTGTTAAATATTAATGGGTCAAGAGTCGCTTTTGGTGATACCAGAAAGCACAATGACAAAGAATATCCTTTCCGATTCGCAGGACAACCCCACAAGCCCTCTGTTCCTCACACACACAGAAAGAGACTAAAACAAGTGTGTCAAGAACACAAAGAACCACACAACCCTTTGTTATGCTGAAACTCAGATTTTCCCTCAGAAGGCCCTCACGATATATAGAGAGAATGAGAAGCAGCTGGACAATCATGTCATTACAGTGTGTTATTTGAAAGTGGGACAAGAGAGAAAAAAGCAGTTACTTGTCGTCCATTGATGAACAGAAATAGCTGGTTGACCACAGAATGAGAAAATTCTCCTCTCTTTACTGCAGTCGTATATTCAGTCTGGTATGAGAGTCATCCGACGTCTCCTTCCCACAGTCCTAAATGGGCATAGTTCAAATCAACAAACATCTCGATGGCTATGATTCAAAAACTAATGAACTGCCTACCTAGACTGAATGTTGCCCATCTCTCCCCTGTTTTGCCCTGCAGTAGATGCTTGGGCCACATGAAAAGTGAGTCTTTTTATGTCTCCGGCACCCAGAGCGACACATTCCGATGCTCTGAGAGAAGAGTGGGCGGTGACCTGTCACAGGGTCTGAGTGTTTACCAGGAGGAGGAAACTGCACTCATTATGTTTATGAATGCGGTCAGTGTGGTTACCAGGACATGAGGTGCATCACTGAATATTAACCTTCACTGAGGCTAAATGAAACTTTTAAAACATGCACAGATAAACACTTTCAAGAACATTTATTATGTCCTTTATCCACAAGAGGAACAAGGTCAAGCAGAAGCTATATTTACAAGACTGTTAATGGCTGTAACCTGCTGTGCATTAAGCCAGGGCAGCCCCTCAAATTATTACATATACATACAGTTGCAATCAAAATTATTCAACCCCCTTAACCTGCAAGACATTTTGCTGCTGAGAACAAAATTTTATGAAAACAATTCATCAAAGGCATCAGTAAACTATTATACAAAGTTTATTAATAAGTTCATGAGAAATGAAAGAAATCAAACTGTCTCTAAACATACGTGTACAAAATTATTCAACCCCCAAAAGTCAAATTTTGTGCAGAATCTTTTATTCTTTAAAACCTCCAATAAACGCTGCCTGTAAGTGCTTAGAAGCTTCTGTCACCTCTCTACTGCAATCTTGGCCCATTCCTCGCTTGAAAAAGCTTCCAGATCACTCATAGTCTTTGGTTTCCATGTTACCGCTGCTTTCTACAAATTCCACCAAATATTTTCAATGAGATTTAAAGGGTTAGTTCACCCAAAAATTAAAATTCTGTCATTAAGTACTCACCCTCATGTCGTCCCAAACCTGTAAGACCTTTGTTTGTCTTCGGAACACAAATTAAGATATTTTTGATGAAATCTGAGGGTATCTGATCCACACATAGGTAGCAACGACATTGCAACTTTTGAGGTCCAGAAAGGTACTAAAGTCATCGTTAAAACCATCGACGCGACTACAGTGCTTCAACCTTAATATTATGAAGCGACGAGAATACTTTTTGTGTGCAAAAACAAAACAAAAATAATGACTTTATTCAACAAATTCATCTGTCCTCTGTCATACTGCTACGCTATTTTCATTGCAGAGCTTCAGTGTTTATGTCTGAACGCAGGCTCAGTATTGGACAGCTCCTGCGTCAGCATCAGACGCATGCGTCAAGCTGCTCACGTGACCTGAGCTGCCGTTCAGACGTAAACACAAGCTCTGACGGGGACAGACGAATTTGTTGAATAAAGTCATTATTTTTGTTTTGTTTTTGCGCACAAAAAGTACTCTCGTCGCTTCATAATATTAAGGTTGAACCACTGTAGTCGCGTCGACGGTTTTAACGATGTCTTTAGTACATTTCTGGACCTCCAAAGGTGCAATGTCGTTGCTGCCTATCTGTGGATCAGATACCCTTGGATTTCATCAAAAATATCTTAATTTGTGTTCCGAAGACAAACGAAGGTCTTACTGGTTTGGAACAACATGAGGGTGAGTACTTGATGACAAATTTCATTTTTGGGTGAACTAACCCTTTAAATCTGAAGACTGTACAGGCCACTAAAGAACATTCTACAACTGATCCCTGAACCAAGCTTTAGTAGATTTGGATGTATACTTTGGGACGCTGTCCTGCAGGAAAGTCCATTGATCATCAAGCTTCAGTCTCTACACCGAAGGCATCACCATCTTTGCCAAAATAGCTTGATACTTCAAAGAATTCATGATGTCCTTCATATAGTCAAGATTTCTACTTCTTTCTACTACTTTCATGTATAACAAGAAAAAACACAGAGGCAAGTGACAAAAAATTAGATATTACAGTGATGCCAGTATTTTTGTAAACTGTAAATATCTTTGTTGGAGATAGTTTGTAAACATTACATTTCGGTTCATTTAAAGAGATCATTTGAGGAAATGTTAGGTGTGATTTGATCAAAAGTGGTATTTGACGCGAAACGTTTGAGAAGCACTGAGCTACTGGGCTAAACCACATACCTGACTATATGATAAGAAGTCACAGTCTCCATAACCAAACAGACTGGGCTGATATGAAGACACTCATCTAACAGATGGCATTATTGGCCAGAGACCTGTGTGACCTTGTTCAAAGCACACTGCATCTGAAAGCTCCTCCAGACATGGGGGTCATGAGGTCACCAGTGATAAGGTGGGAGGAAAGACTAATCTAAATGATACTTAGACTGTACACAGCAGACAAAGAACGGACATGCCATCACTTTGAGAGGTACAGCAGCAGTCATTTTGGCAGCCAAACACAATTGTTCAAAGCTTCACAATCATTCTTGCTTTTCCCCTCATTAGTTCACACTTATGTCTGACAGTTTAATTAAACATTCATTCGAAGGCATTGTATTATAAGGTTCAGGTCAGTTGCAAAAATTAATAAATTCTTTCAGCACTTTCAAGTGGCATTAATTCCTCGACATGAAATTGGGGGAAAATCACAGCCTTTTTCAGTTACAGAGTCAAAATGAAAGGAATATGGGATGAATGGAGCAAGATGTGACTAAAATATGACAGGCAAAATCCGAGGCATTTTCCAAACAATGCACAGCACACCAGACTCCATCAGACTTCCCGGAGTCGATATTCTGAGCCTTTTAATGACGTCCGGCAGCCAGACCGGAGCGATTAAGTCAGGTGAGTGCCCGCGCGCCACAGGAAGATATCGACTCGGGGGACTGAAGGAAAACATCCAAACAAGAGAGCAAGCAGGCTGGTAAACAGGAAAATACAGGGAGGAAGGGAGGTCTGGAGTGCATGCTGGTTTCAGGGACAGGGCCGCACACCAACCGCTACTGTCCTCGCTTCCTATATTGGTCGGCTCAAGCTTCCCCCCTCTTTGGCATCCTGTCTCTTGGCTCATTTGTGTATGTTTGCGTCTCTGTTTGTTAAATGATACTGTAATTAATTGCCTCTTGATTTGCCATTGGACATTTTCCAGTTGAATCACAGAGGATGTTGCTGTACTCTCAGCTGGGGAATTCTGTACTGCTTCATGGTGACCGTAATCAGACCAACAGCTCAAACACACACACACACACACACACTGGGTTTTCATGTTTTATGGGGACGTTCCATAGAATGATTTTTATACTGTACAAACTGTATATTTTATCCTCTAACCCTAAACCTACCCATCACAGAAAACATTCTGCATTGTTACATTTTCAAAAAACATCACTTAGTATGATTTATAAGCTGTTTTCCTCATGGGAACCAAAAAATGTCCCCACAAGGACATGGATTTTGGATATTGCCATCTTTGTGGGGACATTTTTTCCTATAACGTAAGGTATACCTGAACCACACACACACACACACACACACGTTGGGTTTCATGTTTTATGGGGACATTCCACAGACATAATGATTATTATACTGTATAAACTGTATATTGTATCCCCTAACCCTAAACCTATCCCCTAACCCTAAACCTACCCATCAAAGACACGGATTTCGGATATTGCCATCTTTGTGGGGACATTTTGTCCCCATAACGTAGGGTTAACCTGAACCACACATGCACGTCTGGACTGTATAGAGATTCTCAGCTGCCCAAATGGACCCTAGAGCTTGATTAAGGCAGGATATTTTTAAATTCCTCCTTCTTTCCCTAAAGCCTAATCTTGGATAAGTGACTGCATATTAAAGGGACTAAGCATGTTAGCATGACTAACAATAAAGTGAAGGTGTCCCTTTGATTCACAATTAACTGGGTTTTATTGAGACACAACACACCATGTGAGTAAGTTTTCACTGTGAAATATTTCTCTTATAGAAATAATTGAAATCAATAGTCTGCATTGAACCCTGCACAGCGACAGCAGAGTCTGATCCACGTATTCAGAGAACAATAATTAGCTTGAAGAGGGATTTGCTTGCAGCCTAACCCGACCTTTGTAAGCTTCATGAATAATGGCCTGAGACTTCTACTAACAGAAGGCACATGCAGGAAAAAAAGTCCATTGCTGAAAGACAAAGTGAGTTTTTTCCTCTCTAAATTCCATTGGGGGACTTTTGAGACTGTCCCAGCAGGCCATAGACTGGACATAATAGAGGTACAAGACCCCAGGACGGCCGGTCAAGATGTGACTGTGAGACTAGCTGATTACTATTTTGTGTGTGTGAACTTCACAGTACCAGATGAAAAACATTCATAAAATTTCACAATATTGTACTATTGTGACATTAAGTTATTCTCAGTTCTTCTGAATTAGATTTTACTCATACTACTGGGAAAAAGTAGAAATATTTCTGTACTGAGACAGATTATTTTAATAAGCTCTGAGACTTATAAAATATTTTGGTAACACTTCACAATTCTTTATGTTAACACTTGTTAATGCAATAGCTAACATGACACAAGAATGAATGTGAATACCTTTACATAATTTATTAATCTTGGGTAATGTTACTTGAAATGTTAACAATGTACACTACTGTTTAAAAGTTTGGGGTTGGTAAGATTTTTTGATGTTTTTGAAAGAAGTCTCTTTTATTGTAACTGCCTTTCTCTTATTTTTTTAAATTATTTTCTACAGAGCTCAACATACACTACAATTCAAAAGTTTGGGATCTTAAGAATTTTTCATGTTTTTGAAAGTATTTGTAAAGTAAAGCATTTTAAAACAGTTCATGTATACTTTTTGTGCACCAAAAAAAACAAAATAGTGACTTTATTCATCAATACCTAGTGATGGGTGATTTCAAAACACTGCTTCATGAAGCTTCGAAGCTTTATGAATCTTTTGTTTCGAATCAGTGGTTCGGCGCGCGTATCAAACTGCCAAAGTAATGTGAACCATTGAAATTTCGAAACATTTATGACGTAACGAAACCTCGTTTACTGATATCATGCGACTTTGGCAGTTTGATACACGCTCTGAACCACTGATTCGAAACAAAAGATTAGTAAAGCTTCGAAGCTTCATGAAGCAGTGTTTTGAAATCGGCCATCACTAGATATTGTTGAATAAAGTCGCTATTTTGTTTTTTTGGCGCACAAAAAGTATTATCGTCACTTCATAACATTAGGGTTGAACCACTGTAGTCACATTAACTGTTTTAAATATAAATTTAGTACCTTTCTGGGCGTTTGAAAGTGTAAATTAACTTGCTGTCAATGGAGGCCTCACTGAACCATCGGATTTTATCAAAAATATCTTAATTTGTGTTCTGAAGAATGAACGAAGGTCTTATGGGTGTGGAACCACATGAGGGTGAGCAATTAATGATAGAATTTTCATTTTTGGGTGAACTAACCCTTTAAAATGAACCTTTAATAAGTTTAATAAATGCTGTACTTTTTATTGTAAAGTGTTACCAACATTTTTGTGCAAAAACATTTGGTTTTCATAGACATAGACAAATGTCCCTGATTTTTAATTTACAACTGGCGATCCATCTACTGAAGTAAATATCTTTTTTTCCCAAAGAGAAATCGTGTTGCAGCTTTTATATTGGGTGGTACATCAATATCAAAACACATCCACTGCACTCATTTTGTTGGAAAATTGAGGCCTGCGAGGCAATATCATACTGACAGACAGGGACACATTGATTTTGCTCTCCCCTGGGACAGAGCGAATAAAAGAAAGAAACAGACAGACAAAAGAGAGAGAATTCAACAGATAGATGGACATGAAGGCAGGAGGATCGGCCTGACATCCTGTCAAACCCTGAGTGTGCATCCCTGTTGACCCAGAGAAAAAAGCAGCACAGTCGCTGGCACGCACACACACACTTCAAACACACGGCCGGACTGCTACTTCTGACCCCTCTAACACTTTCCACTCATCTGGTGACAAACTCTATTTTTAGGCCATTATATTCCTGGCACTCGTACACTTCACCTATCAGTTTTCACTTGCTCATTTAACATTTAAAGACATTAAAAGTGCACTCCCTTCCTCTAGCCTTTAATTCAACAATCTGATAAGCAAACACGCATTTGCGACGTGGATTTCAGATTAAAATCCTCAAAAACACATTTGTAGCACATAGTAAAAGGTCATTGGCAGATTGGTAAACACATTCCGTGTGCGGCGTGTTTACTTTTAGGTTTTCTGGCCTTGAGGGCTCCTCAGAACTTGCTAGGTTAAAGTAAACTGTGGTGGAAATGGGCCGTTGCGAGATGGCTGTATTACCCCAACTGTGTTTCTTGGAGAGGCTGAAGAGTGCTGATTAAAGTTGATTGAACCCCTTCAGCATCCATCACATCATGTTTAAATCAGAACAAGTATGTTTATTAGTTTGCATGAGGCTGAGGTATACATTCTGACCTGCTCTATCATCCCGAGAACCTTGTGGTTACTCAGAGGGGAGTAAGTCTCCTGCCACTGGACAAATGGTCAAAGCAGATGACCGGTCAACATAAGTGTCCCTCTGATGCCTGACCTCCTCTCTCTGCTGGATGATTCATTATGTCAGCCTGCAGTCTCTTAAAGACAAGCAAAACAAGAGAAAAGCAAAGTTAAACAAAGCAGAGCTCTCATAAGTCATGGGGATTGCTGGGTGCCGTGTGAATGAAAAAGGAAAAGGAAAGCTCCGTCATGGGAATATAGACACCCACTGAGGGAGCTGAAGCCATCACAGAGAATTTCCTGATTGTACATCTAACCTTTCAGCACCTCCTCCTGTGGCCTGCACACATAACCAGGGTTGCCAAGTCAGTGAAAAAGCCCAATGATCAACATAACTGAAGCAAAACGCAGCTCAAACCCTATAAAGCTTTTTCAGATGTTTCATTATGTAGGCCTACTGCATATTATAGTCAGTATTCAATACCCTTTAAAGCCTGATGTTTTACAAATTAACATAACTATGCCAATCATGTGAGATAGCCTATGTAGAGCAGGTTTTAAAGGGGTCATGAATTGAGTAATCAACTTTTCCTTGAGCTTTTGATATATAAGAGGTCATCGTACTATAAGAATATCCTGGAAGTTTCAGAACTGAAAACTTCCTTGTTAGTCAAATAAAAGCTTTTATTGATACCAGGCCCATTGAACGACTGATCCTGGAATGTGCCTATCTATGACAGGTGAAACCCCGCCTCCACAGAAGAAATCAATGCCTACTTCATCATTGCAACGTTAGCCCCGCCCACTGGTGTGTTAGTCAGATGAGGAGGAGAGAATAGCGATACAGGACTAAAAATAACATTACCTTTCAAAGGATCCTAATGTTAGGAATATGGTTATTCATTTTCAACAATGTGAATGTCTCCATTGAGATTTATTTATTTGCATTCGTGATTTCACTCTGGATTCATTGGTAAATCAATCGCATTTTTGTACTTTTACGATATGGACTTGACAGTAATGCAACAACATGTAAGTAACTGTCTTAATTCTAATGCCTGATCTGATATGTAATGATTCATGTACAGTCAGATGTTCTTTGTCTATGTGTCAGTAAATCAAACCAGCGACTAAATGGTCAACTTCACGCTGTTTCTCTTAGTAGGATGAAAATAATCTGTTATTTAAACGGTGATTAAATTATATAAAGAAAGTGATCAAAGAATGCTCCCTTTACAATCGCTAGAGCTGTCAATCAATTTATCAGTTTATCAGTGACTGAGTTCTGGATACGTGCCAAAACTCCCGTTTTATTCAACAAATCTCTTAGTTACAATGTGTTTGCACTGTTAGTTATGATGAAATCATTCATTTTTTTGAATCCCATCAATTTTTGATGGAAAAAGCATACTAACATTATAAGTGCACCCCAGGAAACATTATAAAACAATAAAACAACGCAGTTCATGACCCCTTTAAACAAATGCATACAGTATCATTCTTTACTTTAGCTGTGCTTATCTAAATTCTGACAGACAGTTTCTATGCAAATTCAAATGTATTGTATTCATCAAACAGTTGGATTGTCTTTTTCCATAAAAAATGTAATCTACTTGCAGAAGATTGGCTGTTGCTGCGGTCAAAACCCTTACATTCAAATCTAATTTTTAAATGCAAAATGTATATACAATACCATTCAAAAGTCTTAGGTTTTATTTTGAAAGAAATTAATGCTTTTATTCAGCAAGGATGCATTAAATTGATCAAAAGTGATAGTAAAACATCTATAATGTTACAAAAATTTCTATTTTAAATAAATGTTCTTTTCCTCAAAAAATCCTGGAAAAAAGCACTTAGTTTACTCAAAAATACGAAGCAGCACAACTGTTTTTACAACATTGATAATAATAAGAAATGTTTCTTAAGCATCAAATCAGCATATTAGAATGATTTCTGAAGGATCATGTGACAATGAAGACAGGAAAATTATGCTGAAAATTCAGCTTTGCCATCACATAAAGTACATTTTAAAATATAATAGAAAAGAGTCGTTTTAAATTTGTAGTATTTCTCAGTATTACTGTTTTTACTGTATTTTTGATCAAATAAATGTAGTCTTGATCAGCTTAAAATCTTACCGACACCAAACGTACAGTACCATTTAAACAGTCCAATTTCACTGAATATTCACAGACTTGGCAACCCTGGACATAACCTTCAGCTGCATGATGAAGACAAAGATGCATCTCACCTCAGTGATCATGAAGAGAGGATGTGTGCACCACGAGAATATTGACCTACACTCAAACACGGGCTTCTGCTTCTGTGAACGTACATGACAAAACAGAACGGTCAGTCAATATGTTTGGTCAAACTGTGAATCAGAATTTCACTACAGCATGACAAAAAAGATTTTGCTCAACTGTGAGTCCATAATTACTATACAACAGTTAAAGGTACAGAATAAGAGCATAAGAATGACATAAGTGAAATTGGGTGTTATTAATATGCACAGATTAAACACAGTTAAACCAGGTAATAGCAAATTAATTGCAAGTCTAGTATAAGTCACCCAGATCAGTGTGATCCACAAGTCTGAGACCACATTAAAAATCTAGGCTATAATTTAAACCTGAAATTCATGTTCATTTTTAACTCATATTGCTGTTATATTATAACTTTTAAAGGAAAATTTTATCAAAATAGAAGAATTATCACTATTGTTTCAAATCAACCATTCTGGTCAGTATTTCTGAGCTTCCTAATAAAAATAAGCCCTAAACAAATGAGGGAAAATGACCTTAAAGTTTCCCTTGATCTTTTGGCTAAAGCTTCAAGGTATAATGGCTGGGAGAGATGTCTGGTGCTTAGATTAGCAAAGATGTTCTTTAACTTAGACTGACACACTGATAGAAGAGGTTTACAAAGGTTGTATATCATGGACAATCATGAGTGCACAGAATACGCAAAGGCTAAACATTTTTTTAGGCTAAAAAAAGTCACCCATAAGTTCCTGAGCAGTGTGTCTTTTTTTCTCAGCCATGCACTGAAGCTAACTGCAATGACTCCGTTGTGTTTATGACATTATAATCCTGCAGCTGGACTTATGAAGGATAATGGAGCCCTTTATCAAAAAGATGAGTTTGGGACTGTCACTGAATTGATCCATGTTTCATCTCTTTCTCATGGGAGCCACAGTCAGCCTCTTTCTCATAATCACATCAGATTCAAAACATAAATGAACAGAGGAAAAAGTATTTTAATAAAATGCCCAACATTTACGCAGGAATTCATGAGAAGAAAAATATGTTCTTTTGCTCTTAAAACATAAAAGTGCGGTAACAGTTTATAAAACACTCTAGTCTGAACAGAAAGGCTCACAAGAAGATCACAAGAAAAAGAATGTGACAAGAGAGGAAAAAATATGTGAGAACAATTCTGCAACATGGTTTACACTAGCAGACATAAGTTTGCACACACCTCCTCATTCAAATCTATGAGGTAACACAAATGGAAGTATGGGAAATATGCAGTAATCCCACCTGGGCTGGGATGCTTTTTAAACTGTATTTCCATGTATGCTGCCCACTTAATGGTTACTTTTTCTTCACTATCTAGTTAAAAAAATCAACAATAATTAAATGAAAATAAATCAAATAATTATAATAGTTAAAGGCACAATATGTAAATTTTCGCCACTAGAGGTCGCTTATTCAAAACAAATGTCTCGAGAACAGCGGAACTTTTATTATGCCGCAGTCGCCGCTTCCGCTTCTTCCGGTCATTCGTATGTCGGGTAAAGCAGCGCTGTATCATATTAGATACATTTGTGTGTTGAAAGTTGTTATAGTGCTACTCTGCGTTCGCTTGGCGGCTACTATGAGACACTTGTTACACACTGCAGTAAGCTAGATTGATATTAGGCATGGTAAAACATGGTAATCACGGTAAATCAAGAAAACGAGATTTAAACAATAAGACTTACTGTGTTGAGCTATATAACATGATTAGTTTTCTGTCGATGAATGCATCCATCCAAACAGTTGCTCACCTATCTAATAAAACACATTATATTAAAGCATCTTTGGTGTTTCCATGGTTTCTACAAAATAAAACAGAGGGTAACGCAGGTATGATGTCATTGATAGGTGACGCACGGACACGCTCCGTGTCTTGGTTAAAATTGCTTATTTCTCTGGATTTAAACATTCTTGGAAACATTTGTAATAATGCAAGTACACAAGTCAACAAAATATATAACATTGTTCTAGTGGTTTTTGGATATTTTAATCCAAAAATCTTACATATTGTGCCTTTAAAAACATATATAATTATATATTTTTTGAAATTTCATTAAATTTTTTAAATTTATTTATTTCATCTCATCACAAAATGCAACTATTTTATGAGTTGGCATTTCTGTATGAATTAGTTTGATTTGTTTTGTATGAAAATGTAAATTTAAAAAAAAAAAAACAAACAAACAAAAAAAAACGTATGACACGTATGATTGTATGAAAATGTATAAATGAGATTGAAAGAATAGTAACAAATTTGCCATTATTTCGCCAAAAAATTGTTATGAATTGCCATGAGAGTGTTGTCTTTTCAAGATAATTTCAGTCTATATGTTTAAACTCTTGATAATATATTTGGATGTATTGAAGTTTAAAAGGGCAGTTCATACCAAAATGAAGAATTCTGTCATCATGATATCATTCCGAGAAACTTTCAAACTCCAAAAAGGACATACTACAACATCGTAACAGTAGTTTGTACGATTTGTGAACTGTTTCAACAGTCCACTAAAGGGGTAGTGTTTTCTTGATTGTATCTGTATCTATACATCAGTGAATATGTTTCTGGATTTTTTTTTAAGTAAACTAATCCTTGAAAAAGGTTACACATGAATGGCATACAACTGACTGCTATTATAGACTGTACTTTGAACCAAGAAATCAAAAACCAAGTTTCAATCAACCATGTGCTGATCAGACATCTTTGAGATCGTAAAGGCTGCCAGTGTGCCTTTCTCTCTCCAGCCCAGGACTTCTGTCAAGTGTCCTCTTTGCTCATCGTGTCACCAATTATGCATTCTGCTGCCACTGAAGCACTCCTGGCAGCACTATGCTACTGTCAAGGACATTCAGTCTGGCCTCTGTCAAATGGGGCACTTGTCAAGCTGCCAGTGCACCCGGTGACACTACCCTTCACAGCACACTGTCAGCCGACCGCAATGAATTAATACATAAACCAAAACCACCCATGAGTGTTACACTCCGGTTATCTTGGAAGAGAAAGACCTCATGATCTCCTGCTTTGAGCGTCCCGTCAAAACAAGGGGAAAACCCTCAACAAAAGGCCCTGTGAATTATATTAAGTTTACAGGTGTTTATATTGATGATTAACGGCACGACCATTCAAACAATGCTGCGCCGGAGGATATGGAAGGAATGGTTGCATTGACATTCCTGGCCATTTCCTCGACGCACACTGTGCTGCCTTAAGGGTCTTCGGCCGCCCGCATACTTTCCAGATCTTGCATCCTCTGTATCTATACAGATTCCACAGGTCTGGATGGACAGCAGGTGTGCGGTCCAGGCGGACTTTCCAAGGATGTCAAGTCAACAGAAGACTCATTACTGTTCTTCCCTTACATCTGAAAACAAAGGGACTGGAATTCAGGAGGATGCATACTTACATGCCTGTGATTTTAAAGATAGGTTCCTCTGTGCTGGATCCTGACTGGTGTGCCAAGATATTGTGTATATTCATTCAGAGGAAGTTTTTCATCTGCTTCAGATAAACAGATAACTGTATTAGTCTAAGAGGGCTTTAATGGTGGTGTCCTTGAGAAACGGACAGAAAAAAAGAGAAAATAACAATGGAGGTGAGGAGAATGACAGAATAAATGATGGATTTACACTTATACAGTCTGTGTGTGTGTGTGTGTGTGTGTTTGTGTATATATATATATATATACACACACACACACACACACATATATATATATATGCATAAACAGTATGTTGATATTCACAAGTTATATGTATATTTATGAATAAATATTCATAAAACATCTTTCATTTAAAAAAAAATGTTTTATTTAATTACATTAAATTCAATTAATCAAAAGAACCATATTTAAACATGAAATTTGCTGAAAAAAAAAGACAATTCAAAGACATTATTATTGCACAACAAAAAACATAGAAAGCATTAAGGTGGCTTTAAAACATTTAAGGTGATTAATTTTGTTTAATTTATAGTTCCATATCATATCTGTCTGAGGTAGACTTTGGGGCCATTCTGTTTGCTATATGTTTTAATTGTTGGTCTATGTATGCTCATCTAGATGGATGTCTTTGTCTTTGTTTTACAGCATCTCACGCCATGAGTGATACAGGTTTCAGACCGTTTGTCAAGTTAAAAGTAGTTAGAAAATGTATCTCAAGACTCCTGCTTCTGTTCTATTCTGCTGTGCTCCGTCCAGCTGTCTTTGAATAAACATATATAAAATAGCTAATCTGGCTGTTCCAGTTCTATGAAGATGAAAGAACATTTGTGCACATGGAAGTACTCCTGTGTGTTTAATCACATTTAAAATATCACCATGGTGATTATGGGAGATGGGCTTAAAAGCAGAAATTACACATAATTGGTTTTTTCTCTGCATGAATGCTTTCTCAGAAGGCATATGACACTGGGCCAAACAAATAAGCCCACAGCATGCATAAATGGCTGTGATGACAGCAGAAAAGCCATTTCAGATTTACAATATATTTCTGTAAATGTATTGAATGGGTGGATTCTGAGTGGGAAACAGCAAACTCATTCAAATCAAAGCTTTATGCCACAGGAGGTAAACACCACATGTACACTGTTCTTTCAACTGTTAACCAAAAAAATAATTATTAATGGAGCAGCTATGTGTTTTTTTGGCCAGGAGTTTGAAAAAGTACTGCTGGTAGACAGAGTAAACTCCAGGAAAAAAAGCATGGTTTGAATGTTGGACTTTAGACCACAAGGTGCTGATTAACAATAACAAACACTACAGTGGGCAGCAAACTTTTCACTCTGTCCAAAAGGAACTGAACTTTTGGAATTTAATGCATTTAAAGAGAGAAATTATTTTCATAATTTCTCAGTTGATATGCCATAAATACTGCACTGCACATTGGATAGTGAGATATGGATTCAAATACCATGTCTATAAACTAAACGCGCTGTCTAAATAATTTATAATAGACTTCAAAAATATTAGTTATAAATGAATATAAATATTGAAATTACATACATTACTGTTCAAATGTTTGGGGTCAGTATGTTTTTTTTTTTTTTAATGAAAAGTTCTTTTCAACTTTTTTTGAAAATTCAAAAAGCTGAAAATTCAGCTTTGTCATCACAGGAGTAAATCACTTTTTAAAACATACTAAAAAAAAGAAACCGTTGCTGCTCCCGGCCCGCTTTCCAGAAGAGGGCGGAGCTTTAACAACTCGCGCTTCGGTTGCTCAACAACAACAAAGATGGAGAATCTCACGCAGCCAAAATGACGATTGTCAATAACGGTGTTCAGCCTTACATTGTTCAAACCGGAGTTGGACACTGATGGAGAGACTCAGGAAGAAGTTACAACTTTTAGAATGCAACTGGATGTTTCTGAATGGTAAGTGGATAAATTTATGTAGCTGCTGTGGAATTGATTCAACTCATCGACTAGCATGTGCCGTCATGTTAATCTTTTGTGCAAAACCCGTATGGACGCCCACTATACATAGCGTACCTGTTTGGGTCAGTCCACCGCAGAGCGGTCCATCTGCTATCGTAGAGCCTCCTCGGCTCTACGATAGCAGAGCCGAGGAGCTTGACGACACCGGTGGCACCAACGGATCCTGGGGGCTGGTCGTGACCAGTGATGGAGACGGGATCAGGAAATCAGATAGGGATACAGGCAGAAGATCTCTGGACGGGACCGGAGCATCCAAATAGCCGGACGGGACCGGCGAAGACGAGGAGGATTCGAGGGTGGGGACTTGGGTAGGAAAAAGATCCGTGGACCACAGGTCTATAAGGTCCAGGTCCGCTCCTGGCTCTGCGGTGGACTGACCCGCTTGCGTCAACTCCGGGGCTTTGATGTTCTCTGGCTCTGTAACGACCTCGGTGGGCGCCTCGGGCTTGCTGGCTGAGGGAAAAAGGCCGCCGTTCCAGAGCGTCCAGGCCAGGTACTACGGCCTGCTCTCCGGGAGGAGAAGGAGACGCAGCGCTGGTGAGTCCATATTACTTATCTCTTCTTTCTCGTTCTCTTCAACTCGTTTTGAGGGTCAGTCATTCTGTCACGCGCAGTCCGATGAAGGAAGATGATGAACACTGGAATACGATAGCAAAAGCGTTTACTGGTGATGCACATAATGAAACAGGTTACATAAACAACATCACTCGTTACACCAACAATGACTGACAAGGACTGAACAGAACGAGCAGTATAAATACAAGTGTAGATGAGGGAACTAAACAGGAACAGGTGGAGGAAGATTAACTAATCAGGGACTAACGAGGACAGGTGCAGACATGACAGAACTGAGGTAAACAGAACATACACATGACACCTACGGCACAAGGAGAGCGAAATCCGAGCGGCTCGTTTTTTCACATGCTTGCAGAGAAAGGCTTAACAAAACAAAGTACTGGATTGTCCTTTTTCAAGTTTTCTGGGTTGGTAGATGCACTGGAGACCCGATTATAGCACTTAACCCCCTGCCCCCCCAAATAATTCCTGTCCTATGAGATTAATTAGCCATATTTGTGATTCTGCTGCTTCTCATGTTATAGGAAAAGGTCTATTGAAGTATTAAAGCATCTCAGCTTCCTGTTTGTGTCGAAAATGTCAACCCTGAGCGTGGTCACCTTAGGCACCGGTGAAGCCTCCGCCATGTTGTCACAGTGTTTCAACAGACTGTGTTGACTGATGATCCCATTACTGTAGAGCTCCATGCAGCATGTCCATCTGCAGCCGGACCAGAGCTCATTCTGTCATAGGATGTCACCTAATTGTTTGCATTAGCGGAAACAAATACATTTGCAAAACAAACAGAAATACCTCCCACCTGACAACTTCCTGATGATAAGAAAAGAAGCTGGCCTGCTGCACGCGGCTGACAAGCTCGTCAAGTGCAGATGGCGGTGGTCAGCCCGGTTCCTGTGGGACCGGCGTCTTCCTGAGGTTTTGACATGGGGATCTACTTTGCGGGCCGGGGACTAGTGCATACATTCAAAGCATGGTGCGAAGAGGAGCAGCTGTTCTTTTTTTACATGCACCGCCAATGCAGAGCGCTGTAGTTGAGGGATGCGGTTACAGACAGAGCTGCAACAACAAATATGGTGCATGGAAATGAAGGTTTACTGCCATCATGCTACATGTTATATGAGCCACATTACTGGGGCCTCTATAAGCACACACACATGCACTCACACACACAACAAACTGCATTAAAGCCAATAGAATTTCCGTGGCTTCAGGGAGGAAAACTACAAGTAGGTATGGTGGTACTTATGTTTAAAATAACTGTATACATTGGGTCAGCTTGTAGCAAAGCTGAAATTGGATGTATTGTTTCATGAGGGAAGGCATACCGCATTGGTTACACACTCACGCTAATCAGTGACAGGTGTGTCCAGCACTGAGAGGTGTTAACACAGGGGCCCAAGCAATGTAGCCTTAGGGGAGGTCTACACACACACACACACACACACACACACACACACACACACACACACACACGCACGCACACAGATACCAACAAAGAAGACATTGGGGAAGGTTGAAAACACCGGTTTGAATACTTAGGCACATCAGGGATGAAATCACTACACTATCGTTCAAAAATTTGGGGCTGGTAAGATTTTTTTATAAAAATAATTAATATATTTTTTTTTATATTAATTAATATAATTAATTAATATAAAATAAAAAAAATGATAGCTATATATATATATATATATATATATACATACATATATTAAACAATAATTTACTCCTGTGATGGCAAAACTGATTTTTCAGCATCATTACTCCAGTCTTCAGTGTCACACGATCCTTCAGAAATCATTCTGCTTATCTGAAACATTTCTTATTATTATCAGTGTTGAAAACAGTTGTGCTGCTTAATACTTTTGTGGAAACTGTGATACATTTTTCTCAGGATTCTCAGAGATCTTCACACTTTTGAACGATTGTGTACATGACCATCCTCCTGATTTGACAACAGAAATCTCTGTGTACAAATATAAAGGATTTATAGAGCAAAAAACAATTTTAGATAAATATAAGAAAAAAAAAACAAAAAAACAACGGGTTAATAAATGTTAAACAACAGAATGGTGTCAACTGAATCAGCTGTTTCTTGTTTTATTTGATATATAACATTTACTAAAAAAACCCTTCACCTAAATACTCAAGAACACACGAAAAAATAAAAACATATGTTTTTTAATTGTTTCTCCCAACTCATTTGCTGTTTTAGAATAAAATGTTTCCTTTTTGTTACCTATTTGAATTCTTAAAATGAAATGCTTAAAGGATTAGTTCACTTTCAAATGGAAAATTAGCCCAAGCTTTACTCACCCTCAAACCATCTTAGGTGTATATGACTTTCTTCTTTCTGATGAACACAATTGGAGAAATATTAATAAATATCCTGATGCATCCGAGCTTTATAATGGCAGCGAATGGGGGTCACGATTATGAGCTGAAGAAAGTGCTTCCATCCATCATAAATATGTACTCCACACGGCTCCGGGGGGTTAATAAAGGGCTTCTAAAGCAAAGTAATGCATTTGTGTAAAAAATATCCATATTTAACAAGTTATGAAGTTAAATACCTTCCCTATTCAAGTTACGAAGAAAGTGTAAACTGGCGTTGCGTCAGTTACACTTTTTACGTAAGTTGAATAGGGAAGGCGCAGGACGTATCATAAGCTTTTTGAACTGCGAGAGTTTTACGCTTTCTTCGTATGTTGAATACGGAAGGTGGTCAGGATATTTATTAATATTTCTCCCATGCACTTTCTTCAGCTCATAATCGTGACCCCTGTTCACTGCCATTATAAAGCTCAGATGCGTCAGGATATTTATTAATATTTCTCAGATTGTGTCCATCAGAAAGAAGAAAGTCATATACACCTAGGATGGCTTGAGGGTGAGTAAAACTTGGGCTAATTTTCATTTGAAAGTGAACTAATCCTTTAATGGGGGTTGATATAAAAATTATTTTGAACAAGGTAATTTGTCTAGCAAAATAAATGCATCTCCATGTTTTCTAATAGTGTTACGGGGTATTTTAGGCTGTAACAACAACGTTTGTACTTGACACTAAATGACAAAGTTTAGGGATAAGTTGCAGATTACAAAATAACTTTAATATTTAGCAGATAAATGTGGGGAAATTATATCAAAGTTTGAAAAAAAACAAAAACAACCTACACTTACACAAGTCAAAGCAAAAAGTGTTACAGCCATCCCTGGTCTCCCCTACATCGTGGACAGAGGCAAAAGTTCTGTTGTTGCAAGAGTGAAAAGAGGTTCAGACGAGAGGTCATCTGAAAGGGCGGCCAAAACAGAACAGAATAAATTCGCTTTAACAGATCATTTGTAGCGTGTGTTTGGAACGACAAACTTTCACTCGTCTGGTAGGGCCATTGGTTCCAGAAAAGCCCACCTTTTGACATGCAGTAAATCACAGAGGTCTGGTCCATGGGGATTTATCAGCCAGGACAGCGCTCACTCTGTGTAACTTTTTCAGAGGTGTGCGTGTGCGTCAGACGGTCTCACGGGACTGCTTGTGAGAATGTTAAGGGCTGGTCGCCGCCGGATTGATACAGAACGCAGCACGCCATCAGAGGTCCACTGAAATGGAGCCATAAAAAATTTACCAACCTGCAATAAATTTTTCACTCAGAGAAAACTTGAAGTGGCCCAGTGAGTAACAGGGCAGGAAAAGAGGTTGAGACAGGGGGCACTTGACATCCCAAAGACTCACGAAGCACCAGACAAGTAGGGCAAAACCGCACATGAACCAAACACTTAACTAGTGCCTTCAAGAGCATTTAGAAACACAGCGCACGGAATTCTCAAACTTATGTTGCGTCAAACAGGATGTTCTCTGTATCGCTAGTCATTTTTCATTTGTTAACAACAAAGGAACATGGTGGAGAGGTGAAATGCAATGTTAGACTATGATTAAACCTGCAGGAATAAAGCATTCCCTGAAGTTTTAATCATGGGAATCTTAAATTACATGCATCCTGGTCTTATTTGTGAGTTTTAATTCATGCCTTTAGGATCATTCCCTTACATAAAGATAAGGGCTGAAATTTATATGGGACTATTTTTGGGACAGCCAGTCAATTCAATCGCACTGTACACGCACCGTGCCAAAAGACTCTGTGTTGCAACATTTCCAAACTCAATATTTGGCACTAACATCATAAGAGAAGTATTCATGACAGACAAAAAGCAAGACATTGCTGAACCTTTCTCAGTGCCTGGGCACTTGTTTTATGTGAATAGCACTGAACATCTGCACTTCACCCTACACCATTATAATCCATCTACTTCTTCCCCTCTTTCTGGTTAAATCTCTGTCCCCAGGGAATTTGGAGTCCCATCACAATCCCATGGATCCTCTTCCATGGATTACTCCCATCCTGCGCAGTGGCTTTTGGGTGCCAGCGAGCCGCGGCTGTGGACACAGATGGGAGCATAGCCCTGTGATAGCTTCCATATGTCACAGTGCGCTTCTGAGGGCGCTTTTTTATTTTTTCCTTTTCACATTTCTGTTTTTGCCCCATCTCTCTTTTTTCTCTCTGGTTTTCTCATCAAATGTTTGGTTCGAAGAAGAATAGGTGAGCATACCCACAGTCAAATGTAATCAGAGCACAAAAATGGTCATTTAAGGGACCGTTCACCCAAAAACTATTAAAGTTATATGGTTTGAAATGACATTTTTGAGTAAATTATTCCTTTAATCATCCCAGTGGAGAGAGACACCTTAGATTCGTTAGTTGAGTTAAGCCCTTTATGAACCTTTTACAATAAATTTTCTGGCCTGGCCATGGATGCTGAAAGCAAAGATATGATGATCTGGTTTTCCAGAAGGGCCATGCTGTGCCTCTAAGGTCTTGCAAAGATGAATAATCTGTTTAGCATAACTTATCTGTCATAGACGTTAGAATGTTTAAGTCACCCCTGGGGGGCAGTGACACGGATCTGTATAGCTCTATGGTAAATAAGAACTGCGAGGAAACAAAAAAATATCTTTTGACACCACGAGCCTGGGAGGTTCGCTCATCTGCGCTGACACATATGGTCAGTAATATCCCCCCTCTGATTATAATCCTTGAAGTCAACCTCATTAACCAGACATCCGCACTGAACCCTGACTGAAAAGGGGCAGAAAGTTTGCCTGTCAATCAACACCAACTTGCTTAAAAAAATGTATGTAGAGAAAATGATCCAGGAGCCCCAGACTTGAGACCAGCTGCACTTTCTCATCACCTAAAAAGTGTACCTCTAGGTCAGACTGAGACAGAGACATATGCAAAAAGTTGTATAATGTATAATCATCATTTCCAAAAGTAAGGCTGTCAATTTAACGTTAAACAAGAATAAATATTCACTTATTCATAAAAAAATATTTTAATGTTTACAAAAAGTAACACAATAAAAAAAACTATAAAATAGAAAAGTATTATTATATATTTTTAGAATTACATTATATTATAAAAATAAATATTAAAATATTTACCAATCAATTATGCCTCCTTTAGAAAATAACTAAAAATATTCATTATAAATTCTAATACTTAATTTTTATTTATTATTATAAATTAATCATACTCCCTTTAATAAATGAATTATGATTTATAATATTATAAAAACTAACAATAAAATATAACAATATATCAATGTATTTTTTTTAATTATGCTTAATTGTTTTAAAAAAGCTATTTGCATATTTAAAAAAAAAAAAAAATTATATTGTGATTATAATTTATTCATTATCGGTTAATCATGCCCCCTCAACTGTACATAAATTTAGAAAACTTTCTATCATTGGAGCAGGGCCACAAGGCATGTTTTTAATTTTTTTAAATAAATAAATAAATAACACTTTAACACAGTGTTTTAAATATAGCGCTTACGGCACAAAACACTGATAAACAAAAAAATCACAATTAATTTAAATGAACTGGCATTTCATGTAATTAAATCAATTACCGGTAAACTTTTTAATCAATTTATAGCCCTATTTAAAAGATATTGCAATGCAGCTCTGGCCAACAGCACCTGATCCAAATCAAAGAACGTGTCCCCAGAGATGACACGATGTTGATTTAAGAGTAATCGCAATTATGCATGCTCACACTTACATCGTGGCTGCCATTGTTTAGGCTGTAAAGTGATGTAAACTACACCGCAGTAAAACAAATAGCGTGTCATGCTTTGCATGATTTAAATGTGGTTCATCAAAAAAATCTATTCTACAATAACATTAAAATGTGTACACACCGCATCTAAACACGTGAAGCAGGTCTAATATGCTAACACATGCTCAGGCATGAAGACATTACCATCCAGTTCATGGAGGGTTTTTGACAGCGTGCTTTGTGCCCAAGCCCTGAGTCAGCTTCCCACATAAGATCATCTGTAGGGAACATGCCTTGCTTTCAGGAACACACTAGCAGCTTCCTGAAGGAAATCAGCAACGTACAAAGTGATGGTGGCTGAGGGGAGACCTCAAGACCCTGTGCCTGACAAAGTGATTTATGATGCCTCCCCCTCCTCATCTCTACAAGGTGACAGATCCAAGAGGAACTTTAGTGAGTTTGTACTGAGGCTGCGTTAAGGGACCACACTGACTCTCATAATATTCTTCTGATGTTTGCAAGTTATGTGCTAATATTATACACTGCTGAGCAACTGACAGTGGCTGAGGTCTACATAGCCAATCAATCCTGTGTCCTATCATCAGAGAGAAAGGCTGGGTGTTGACAGGAAATTAAGAACAGATCTATGAAATTCAACTAGATAGCAAAAAAACTTTGCCTATCACACACATTCCGTAACATAAGAGATCCAAACTGTTAAATCTTCATGCTATGTTTTTGACATTTCATACCAGCAAACTCAAAAGAGGTGAAAAAGGTGACATGTTTACAAATTAAACTGTGGTAGGGGAGTCTGGGGCCATCCTCCATCAGGAGAAAATTTTAGTGATTTTAACATATAAACGAAGCATTCTGGTGCACTCTGACAAGAAAGTAAATGGAAAACAACATTTGCTTCAAGTAAAAAAAAAGGGCTGGGCATTGACACAAATTTCACAATTGGATTTAATTTTGATTCAGATTCTTGCAATTTGATTTTGATTTTCATTTATATAGGCCTAAAGATGTAAATGGTGGATGTCATAAAACAGATTTATATTCAATATTGAAGCACATGTTGAATATGCAACAGTCTATAGTGCACATATTTAGCGAAATGCTTCATTTTTGTAGCTGACTAATGAGTTTTTGGACACTGAACGGCTTTTCTGAGGTAAATGTGACGTTAAATGTGACATTTTTACAAGCTGTTTTATTGACGTCTTTCTGCGGTTGAAACACTGATTGATCGATTACATGACACATTATATGGATTTCGGTAAGTTTTACTGTATCTTTCAACATACCTTCAGATGTTCATTCATGTTTATTTCGTGTTGTAACCAGTAAAGCGGAAGAGATGGTCGGTTCACGTGCGCTCTGCTTGAACTGAAGCGCTAAAGCGATCTGTCACGCCACAGAGCGCCAAGAAAGATCGCAACACCTGGAGAGACGTCCACGGTCTCATTCCAGTCTATGGGAAAGTAGCCCATTTCCGACCCACGATTCACATAAATGACGTATGTTGATTCAAAATGGCGAATTTTGCCAAAAAGCAACTAGTTTGCAGGTGTGACATTTTTAAAACCTGAAGAAACCAGAATAGTCCATGATAAATGATAAAGGGATAGTTCACCCAAAAATGGAAAATCTGTCATAATTTACTTACCCAAACCTATATGACTTTCTTCTGTGGAACATAAAAGAAAATATTTTGAGAATTGTATCAGTGCTTCTGTCCATATAATGAAAGTCAGTGGTCACCAAATCTGTTTGGTTTCCAGCATTTATCAAAATATCTTCTTTTGTGTTTCAGAATGGAAGTCATACAGGTTTGGAATGACATGAAGGTGAGTAAATGATTACAGAACATTCATTCTTGGGTAAACTATCACTTTAAGTCCATTCTTTAGTCAGTCCAAATTAGTTCTATTCCAATTAGGAATGGGTCAGAATGTTTAGATTGATGAGTTGATAAGAGGTTGATAAGTTTTTTTAATGCATATCTTTCACAGTTTGTATGTAAGTGGTTTATAGGGTATGAATTGGGGCCCTTTCCACACTTATTGTCCATATAACAATGCAAAAATGCTTTAAAATGCTCACATAATCTTGTCAGGCTGGTTGGCGATATTTGGGAATAAAGCTTTTATGTCAAAAACCACAGAAGAATATTATGGACCGTTCCTTTTTGTATGTCAAACACAACAAAACCAAAAATTTCCTAACAGCTGTAAACATGTCATCAAACCTACAAGAGTTAACTGCAACAAAACAAACCAGCATTCCACCAATGCTGTGAAATTCCAGTGCATGGCCAACACTGGCTATGTTTACATGCACACCTTTTGTTTCAAATGGAATGAATTCATTCCGATCGATGAATCTGATGGTAGTGTTTACATGAATGCTAAATAAAGTGTTTACATGTCCTCTGGATCGGATTAGAAAAGGAATAAACCACCCCTTCTAATCCAACTGAAATTTCATTCGAAACGAGCTCAATCGGATCGATTAAGGTGTTTACATGAAGACTTTTCAGTCTAATTGAGCCATCAATCCAATTGCTAAAGGATTATTTGGTTGCATGTAAACATAGCCAATGTGTCCCTATTCCAAAATCTCCAGACTGTTGAGTTCTGTTCAATTTTGTTGTGCTTTATGCATCTTTTTATGGACTTGCGTCCTTTGCAACATTGACACTGAACTGAATTTGAACATTGAACCTACCTGAGCTAAATAATGGCACAACTGCCTTCTGTAGAGCTGCTTTAGAGCTAAAAATTGAATTTGCTTCATAATTCCTGATTTTTGCAACTTGAACACTGTTATTTTCTTTATTATTATGGTGAAGCTGCTTTGAAAATATCTGTAATGCATAAAGTGCTATATAAATAAATGTGACTTGATTTTGTGAACACATCAAAAATGAAAATATGTACATTTACACATCCCTGCTCCAAATTCATTAAGGTCTAACTAGGGGGCAGTGGTGAGTACCTACAGACATATAGAGAATGATGGTGCATGCAACCACCTTCCCAGGTGGACGCCCTGTCGTACTGCTGGACTTCCGCCTGAGCGACAGATGGCAGGCAAATGCGGAGGAACCCGCCCCGAGCATTAACTTTGCTGGCTAGCGTTAGCCTGCGACAGTGCCCGCTATCTGTCTGTCTGTATCTCCAGCGAAATACCCCCATTATCCTCAGAGCCATCATGAGATTAAGAAGGGTATGTCAGAGAAACCGACGGGACAGCTGAGTCTCATTATCCAACATATGCTGTGATGTTTTAGCAAGGCTTTGGTTTGTATCTGGTTAGCTACACAAAACGTGTGATGTGAATGAAGGTTGAACCAGGCCTCACCTTTTAGGCCAGGGCGAGGCTGTTTCAGATGAATGGCACGCAGCATGTTCACACCAATCAGATTTAGGCAATTAGCCATCTAAGAGGGATCAATGGTCAGGATGTATTTAGAGGAACTCTATTTGCTCTGCTCAGTTAGATTAAATGGCGCACATACTCAAACAGATTTAAGCAGTAATCCTCTCTCAAACTAATACAATGACCATCATACAACATCTGAGAAAATCTGTTTTTCACTGCATCAAGTTCAGCTTACTAGAACTGGCCTAAAATAGCATAAAAACATATTTATTTTCCTAAAAGGAAGCAAATCCTCCAGCAAATTCTTTATTAGTTCTTCTGAGATACTTCGACACTGATTAATCTTTTAAGAGTTAGTGTTCTTCTGTTCAAAGAGGCTTGTCAGAGAGGATGAAGGCATTTTAATATAAGCTTGTGAGCATGTTTCATACCCCCTGCTAACATGTCTAATCTGGTTGGGAGGAAATGATTTGATCTTTTGCAGGCATGGGGCATCTCAGAATCTAACAGTCTGAATCACAAAGACCAGCGCTCACCAGCCAAACTTGGTTTTTCATGTAGACATATGAGGAGCTCCCCGTTGAGCTTTGGAGCTTGTGGAGCAGCGTTTTGGGCTTCTCACTCTCTGATCTTCTGAAACAGCCATCACATCTGTCTCCTCTGTGATGTCTGCCAGGGTAAAAGGACAAAATGTCACATATCTTCAGGCTGTTTTGTCATAAAGGAAGGAGGAAGAAAAGAGGAAGGTCAACGAAAGAATTACATGAATCAAAGTGTAGAAGGAAACATTTCATTTAACTTCTATATTAAAATGTTTTGTTTTGAGTGGAAAAAAACCCCCAAACTCTTATGTTTTAAGCAACTGAAAAAAATGAATTAGGTTGTATAATTGTATGTATGTATCCTCTGGTATAAACCAAATTCTATATTTAAAAATAATAAATTAAAGGGGTCCTTGTTATGATTTAACTTTTTTAAACTTTAGTTAGTGTGTAATTTTGCTGTTTGAGCATAAACAACATCTGCAAAGTTACGATGCTCAAAGTTCAATGCAAAGGGAGATATTTTCTTTTACAGAAATCGCTTTTTAAGGACTACAACAAGCTTCTTCCCGGGTTGGTGACATCACAAAAACCCCAAATTTACATAATCCCTGCCCCCGGGAACACACAACAAAGGGAGTGAGGCCATGTTGGGCTGCTTTAGAGAAGAGGAAGAGTTGTAGTTGTAGTTGTTAAACCGACTCCGGTTTGAACAATGTAAGGCTGAACACCGTTACTGACAATCGTCATTTTGGCTGCGTGAGATTCTCCAGCTTTGTTGTTGTTGAGCAACCGAAGTGTGAGCTGTTCCTCTTCTGGAAAGGGGGCCGGGATCAGCAGCTCCTTTGCATTTAATAATATAGTTTTAAATACAGAGTTTGATAAAATATGTAAAAGGTACAGTTTATACCAGAGAATACATGGCAATTTAAGTTAATTCATAAAAAGTATCATATTATGTACAGAGTTTAGATTTTAGATGTAGATTTAATTCTTACAATTTTTGTTTAACTGTCAGATATCATATATATTCCACTGAACCTGGATAAAATATGTAATTTTGGATAATAGCATATGATCAACTAATAATCTGAAAATTAATATGTAAATGTCCAACACCTGAGTAAAGCCATAACAACAATAAATAACAGTGACACATTCCTACATAACATGAAATATTGAATTACATTACATATTGCATTACTCTACACCTGAGTGACGTTAAAGAAATACCTCACTGCACTGCAATGTAACTCAGTGGGGAAAAACATTTCAAAGGTGACATGAGCTTGACCTCGCTTGACTTTGATTTTCAAATCTGTCTTATACATTATGCTCATGATCTTTGACATGTTCCATAGGTTTAATCAGCATTTTGGCATTGGGCTGTAATATTGCACACCTCTCTGCACCTGGTCGCAAATGCCTGTGATTGAATGCCATGTGTTTTACACGTTCTTTAGATTCTGTTTGAAGTGATCACCCACATCACTGAGGCCTGGCCTCTTGCAGTTTGGGGTGCTGATGGCTTTTGGCTCAAGTTCTAGTACCTGTGTGTGTTTACTCTCTCTACTGGCCACAGACACCAGGAAGCACATTCACTGCTTGGCAGACATCCAGCTCCCCTGATTCAGTGAGAGAGAGAGACTGCTACATCTGCACCAGATGTACGGCTGCACCGGGCTGATCGTTAGGGTCAGATTGACGAGTGCTTTGAAGAGGGTGGAAATCCTGATTACCTTGTGCTAGGAAAATCTCACATTCTCTTAGTCCAGGTACAGTAACTAACTGCTAGCCATCAATGGGCTAACATGCCACTGCTAGCACTAAAACATTTTATTTTACCCAAAATCCTCCCATCCAGATGGAGGAGTGTTGTGGGTTCACAGAGGCCGCCATGTGTAGTCGCCTACTTTATGCTTCCACAACTGACAGTGAAAGATGCACTAAAAACAAACCTACTAGGATTAAGCCAATCATTCTAGTTCGTTGTAAGAGGTCACTGAAAAAGAAACACCACATATTCTGGCCTATACAGTCATCTAAAGGTAAATAGTGCTCTCATGTCTCAGCATGGGTACTGGGGA
This sequence comes from Mylopharyngodon piceus, assembly GCA_039654765.1. Taxonomy (NCBI): domain Eukaryota; kingdom Metazoa; phylum Chordata; class Actinopteri; order Cypriniformes; family Xenocyprididae; genus Mylopharyngodon; species Mylopharyngodon piceus. The sequence continues at coordinate 7,983,562 of CM077439.1, forward strand.
AAATTAAAATCTGTGGAGGTGTTAAAAGATGTTAAAAATAGAAAAACTGTATCCTGAATAGCACAAACTATGACACGTTCACTATAAATAGCTAAGTGTGCTGTTTTAGTTGAGACTGCATTAAAATAAGTGGTATTCTCAAACTAATCAGCCATAAATGTCTATATGAAGAGTGGATCAGTCAAAAATAAAATCACAAAAGGATAACACATGACATATTGAACAAATTTGAAAGAGATAAACCATCAATTACATTAATTTAACCAGATTATGGAAAATTATTTGACTTGGAGTGCAGGTTTTAGGATTTATTTAAAACTAATAAAAGCTGTAACCCTTGCAAATCATCTTCATAAGCAGTGATGATTCCAACAGCTGTCCCTCACACACCGTCAGTGCTGTTATCTTAAAGGAACAGTTCACCTAAAAATTAAACATTGTCATTATCTACTCACCATTATGTTGTTCCAAACCAGCGTGACTTTCTTTCTTCTGTGGAAAACAAAAATAAATATGTTAGGAAACATGCAATATATACACTACCAATCAAACATTTGGGGTCACAATTTTTTTAATACACTAAAATACACTGGGTTAAAAACAATCCAATTTGGCAAAATTTAAAAACAAGCCAATTTAGGTTGTTTTTAGCCCAAGGGCTGGGTAAATATAGGACAGAACACATGTTGGGCTAATTTTACCCAGTAAATTGGGTTATTTAACCCAGCATAATGGGTTGATTTTATTAATTCATTTTTACTATAATACTAGCTTATGTTTTACTTCATACATGAATTAGTGCTTACAAATGAACTCAAATCCTCTAAACTTTTGTAAAATACTCCACACAACCACTAGTTTGCATGATAACTTCCTTTAGTTTTGATGAGTATTATATTTTACAGTATAGCATATTTTATACCGTTTTTAAATATTGCCAACATTTAAACTCATTTAACAAACATTAGAAGTAAAAATCAAACATTTAGAAGTATTCCACATGTAATCGACCAGTCTGTTATCCCGTTTCCACCGGTTTCCACCGTAACGGCGCTGACTGGAGTTGGAATCGGGTTTGGTGGAGGAACTGACAACTTCAGACTGCCGCCCTGCGTTTTACTCATAGCCGAAATATGCTGTGACTGACTCCATAACCTGCCCATAAACAAACAGTGAACAGCTCTGAGGACACATTTAACATCCAAAGTATTTATATTTAGTAGATTTAGCTCACCAAGATATATTGGTAGATTTTGGATCAAAAAGAAATACAGTAAAAGACATATTGTGAAATATTATAACAATTTAAAATAACTGTTTTCTATGTGAATATATTTTAAAATGTAATTCCTGTGATGCCAAAGCTGGATTTTCAGTATCATTACTCCAGTCTTCAGTGTCACATGATCCTTCATATATCATTCTAATATGCTGATTTGCTGCTCAAGCATTGCTGAAATCAGTTGTGCTATAGTATACTTAATATATCAAAAAAAAATAAAAATAAATAAATAAATAAAAAAAATAAAATCTTAATGACCCAAACTATTGAGCAGTAGTGAACAGTAACTTTTAAATACTCATTTCTTCTTCACAGTTAGAATTCAACACATGATCTTCAACATGTCTACATATCTGTGAACAAGCCCATTCTGGCCAGACTGCTGCACGTACAGTTATTGTGAAGGCCTAATAACCTACTGCCACAATGAACCCTCCCTAATCATTTTTAAAAACCACACAATTACACTGATGATGAAGTGCGCTGCCCTAAATTAGAAAATATGTAGGACATTTTTGTCTGTATTTTCACAGACCTGTCTCTACATAGGAAAAAGACTCAGTTGGGGACGTTTAGTCAACAGTTGATAATGGGAGCCATAAATCAGTCATACGCAGGATTATGAACTGAATCCTATAGTGCAGAAGTCTGGCCTGTAGCCAACATGTGAACATGTGAAACATGTGAAAACATGTGAAAAAAGTGCCTCTCCACTTTTTACCAGAAACGTTTCACTTGGTAATACTCTTATGACTGGTCCCCTTTAGTATCCTGTCGTTCCTCTGTATCCAAATTTCAAACCATCCTTCTCCAAATGATTTTTAAGTTTTTCTTACTCTCTCTCTCCCTCTCCCTCCACCTTTTTCTAATTTGCTGGCCACAGTTAGAAATCAGCCGACTGGGACACGCCAGTAATTGAAGTCTCCACAGTGACTGCCTTCAGCACAGCTTTTAGTGATTCACGGGGGAGGTTTCCTGGGGGAAACTCAATAAGCTGCTCAGCGTTAACTATAGTCATCATCAGACTTTTTCCACCACAGGATGTAGAACAACACTTGTTGACAGCATCTCAAAATAGCATCAGGAAGCATGACCTATGACAAACTGATAATACCAATACACAGGATTCAAGGAGCATGTGGGTAATTCATTCAGGGACAGTGATGCTCACAGAACTTCACTCAGATTAATAAAAGTCAGTGTTTGAATTGCGAGAAGGTGGATGAGTAGTATTATGGATTATTTTGAGTAGTGGAGAGTAGATGAGTAGTATTATTAAAAAAATTACCTTTATCGAATTACACTTATAAGAGCTGGTTCTTTTTGATGAGTCAAACATACAGCATAACTAGTGCTGCCCAATTCCTGATTTAATCCCTGTGTCTGAATATGCCTGCTTCCACACAATATAGCAGGCAAGAACATGTGAGATGAGTATGTCAGAAATCATAGTATTCATAAAATAGTAGATGAAAAATACCTACTTTGCAGGATGACCTGTACTACTTCTGTCGGGATTCTGAAGTGCGCATCGACTGGAGACTTTACTATCCTATGAGGCCACAGGAGAGGATGACAGTGAAGCAACTTGACTGACAACATAGGTCACATGACAGTGACAACATAGCGGGTGTAGTATATCCGAATACATACTTTTTTTATGGTTGGAAGTTTCAAACCAAATGTAGTACATGCTATACAGTATGTGATTTTGGATAGACCTTATTCACAGCAGCGCCATCTTTGAAATTTCCAGTAGACAAAAAACGCCAGACAACATGAGCTGTGGAAAATTGTAAGTGATCTAGGAGCTTTATACAGCTTTTCATGGCGGACACCATTGAAAACACGGTAAGTCTATCCCTCACAGCCTCGCTTTCATACATGTCATGGCACTGCTCTGAATAAGGTCTATAAACTGGTTCTTCTTTTAAGTGTATCAAACACATACAGCATACAGATAATTGTGAGACTTAAAGAGTTACTCACCCTTCGTTCCAAACCTGTAAGACCTTACCCGTAAGACGACAGTGGTTCAACCTTAATGTTATGAAATGATGAGAATACTTCTTGTGCGCAAAAACAAAACAAAAATAATGACTTTATTCAACAATTTCTACTCTTCCCTGTCATTCTCCTACACTTCTGACGTAGTAAACACAGTGCAGCGCTTCCGGGTTCTATGTCAGATGTCGATGTCTGTTCACGACGCATACGTATGATGCTGACGCAGGAGCCGGCCAATACTGAGTCGGCGTTCTGACATAGAACCTGGAAGCCTACACTGTCTTTACAACATAAACAGCATAGGAGAATGACAGGTGTAACGGAGGCAAGCTAGTAGTTGCTGTGCGAGTAAACCTCACTGCTCTGATCTCAAGAGATGCTCTAGCGACTGACACTAGAGGTTGCAGCCTTTAGCCTCCTTTTTAGAGCGTCCGACTCCCATGCCGGAGACCCAGGTTCGAGGCCTGCGCAGAGCGGGGCGAGTGGGACCTGGGTAGAGGGGTTACATTGGTGCCATGACCCGGATGGGAGTGAGGTTGAGGGGGGTGAGTGTAACGGAGGCCAGCTAGTAGTAGCTGTGCGAGTAAACCTCACTCCTCTGATCTCAAGAGATGCTCTAGCAACTGACACTAGAGGTTGCAGCCTTTAGCCTCCTTGTTAGAGCGTCCGACTCCCATGCCGGAGACCCAGGTTCGAGGCCTGCGCAGAGCAGGGCGAGTAGGACCTGGGTAGAGGGGTTACACAGGGAAGAGGAGAAATTGTTGAATAAAGTCGTTATTTTTGTTTTGTTTTTGCGCACAAAAAGTATTCTCGTCACTTCATAAAATTAAGGCTGTAGTCACATGGACTATTTTAACAATGTCTTTACGACCTTACTGGGCCTTGACAGTGGTAATTAAATTGCTGTCTATGGAAGTCTAAGGTCATAGAGCTCTCGGATTTCATCAAAAATATCTTAATTTGTGTTCCGAAGATGAACGAAGGTCTTATGGGTTTGGAACAACATGAGGGTAAGTAATTAATGACAGAAATTTCATTTTTGGGTGAACTAATCCTTTAAATCAGTGCTGGCTGTTTAAACAACATGTAGTTGTAGTAATGTGTAAAGATGTTATGCGTTTTCGTCAGATGGATTTTCTAAATTTGTTTATTATTGTTATATTTTGCATTTTCTTTTTCCAAATGTTTATTCCTTACAAGCTTTAAAATAATCATTACTGCAACTGTTAAGGAACCGGGATTGTTAAGAGGTACTGAAACTGGAACAGTTAAATTATTTACAAATCGGTATGTTATACACTACATTGAAGAAAAATAGATTTTCACAAGACCTCTTACGCAATTTGAACACTATATGCATTCGCACCTGAACCTGAACATAGAGGGCTCTCTTCAGTTCTGTCTTGATTTCTGTTTAAAACCTGAAAAGCAGTCTTCTGAAGTTTTAAATGACTAAAAAAGATGGAAATTCACAGTTCAAAAGGTCTTCTCCCTTTAAAAGCATTCTGGACATATATATTGGTCGTGCTCTTGAAGGTTTTCAGATCCTGGGTAAGGTTAATGCACACATCTACAGTGGAGCAGAAGGCAAAACAGATCTTTTCAGACCTTGAATATGTTTGACCTTAAAACGGGGGTATGATGCATATTCTTTATGACATCCAGACTGCTCTGAATCACATGTAGTTGTGACCATTCCCTGATTTGTGTGCAGCACCGGTGCACCTGGAACTGTATACTGGGACTGTGACCGGCGCACAGTGAGCGTGTGATAAATGACTCCATGATCGTGCACATTTAACAACCTCCTGAATCAGGTAAAATCAAAACCCCTTGAGTGGAAGCAGGTTTGTAATTCAGCAAGCTTCTAGAAACATCAACATGTTGAGCCTGGGTTGGAGCGCAAGGGCTTGATTATGTCTCAATTGGGCCTGTGTGAAAATTGTATTCCATTATTGCAGCTGTCAGAATATTGCACTTCTGAATTTATCATATTCTGAGTTCTGTGGAATATCTTTCACTCGAAACTGGGAGCAAAAAAACAGCATTTCGCCTTAAAAACACACCATATCTTACCCGTGTGGTCTGTGTGACGCAGTCCTCACTTTATAATCAACGCCTGGAAGGAAGCAGATGACATGATTGCCTGTTGAGGAGCTGATGTTACTAATTAAAACAGGAAAAGTGATGACTCCTCTCATCCTCACTGTGTTATCATGCTCACTGCTGGCTTTGGCCTTGACATAGCAACTGCTCCTTCCTCCTGATAACTGCAAGAAAGAGTCTTTAGGAGAAAAAAGGAAGGAAGGCCAAAGACACTATCACCTAGGCTGTTGCGGTTTTAGCTCATGATGCAATTTCAAAAAAGAAAACAACAAAGACACTTCGGATGGAGGAAAAAAAAAAAAAAAAATGTATGCAGGATGTTTTGGATTTTTTTTAAAGGGATAGTTCACCCAAACATTTACTTACCCCCATGTCCAAACCTGTAGGACTTTCTTTCTTCTGTGGAACACAAAAGAAGATATTTTGAAGAACATTGTGGTTCACACAACACTGGCCTTTTATTTGAAAAAAACAAACATTTTTCAAAATATCTAGAAAGAAAGTCTTTTTAAATGAAAAATAGGCTTCATGAACAATTTTTCTTTTCCCAGAGCAGCAAGTATAACTTTACAGGCCAAATGCGTATAACTCTTCAACTGTTTAAGAGTTTCCCCGCAGTCAACATAATCTTTAATGAATCACAGTGTATTTACGTAAAAAGGTCAGAGATGTTCCTCTAAGCACTCCACAGCTCTAGAGCTGTATCGGGAGGCTTGACATTAATCCTGAGGGTAATGTGGGCCTTCCTGTGGCTAATGAAATCTGAAGCCTGAAAATGGCCGCACCTAATGACACTCCCTGACAGTTTTTGAATTAAACAGCCATGGCTGCTGGGATCAATCTAAATAGCACACAGATGGCCAACACTATTTTTCTCTCGTTTTCTACCCCTAAGCACTTGCATATGGGATCTAATTTACTATCTCAGGAACATTGCTTTCAAAAAAACTATTCTGGATGTAGTGCTTTTTGCCTGTTTGTTTCGCTTGGCCGCCACAGGTTCACAAATGACTGGTGATCAAAATTAAATGGATAGTTCACCCAATAATGAAACTTCTGTCATCATTTATTCACCCTCATCTTATTCCAAACCTCTATGACTTTCTTCTGTGGAACATACAAGAAGATATATTGAGAAATGGTTTATTATTATTATTCAATGGAAGTCAATGGGCTCCAACGTTGTTTGGTTCCCATTCCATTCTTCAAAAAAAATCTTCTTTTGGGTTTTGCAGAAGAAATGGAGTCATATATATTTAGAACTTCATGAGGGTGAGTAAATGATGAGAGAATCATTTTTGGATGGACTATCCCTTTAGGTTGCATTCATATATTTCTACACATCATTATGAATATGAATTTTTGAATTTGTTTTTCATATAATTATTTGCAAAAAAAAAAAAAAAATAATAATAGGGCAGACTCTGCATACACACACATACATGCATCATTCCCTCTTCCTCTTCATGTAGAAAACAATAGAGATATATCACAAAACATCATGACTTGCCAAAACATCTCCTCAATAATAAATTATCACATAATTTTACAAGTGCATCCAGTTGTTAAAATATTCTATTCAACCTGTGTGCACTGACAAACTCTCACTCTGCTTATCTGCACAATGATAAAAAACAAAAAAAACAAAAAAAAAAAAACATAATATAGCACCCTTTTTCTAATTAAAGCAAGTAAAATGAACCTGTCTGAAATTAAACTTTTCTTCAAAGTGTTCATGGGAAGGAAAAAACTGCATAAGAAGTTCATGTGAAGAGGGAAAAACATTGAGAGGACTCAGACTCGAGCAAGGTGCACATTAAAATAAAATAAATTCAAAAACATTATAACTCACTGTGTGAAATTTTATGCAGGTTTATTTATCCCGTTATGTGAGGGTAGTATGAGGTGCAAAAGATGTGCTGATACATTAATATAATTTTTCATTACATATAAATGTATTCTTTCTCAAATAATTCAATTTACCAAATGCTTGCTAGACTAGGAGAGGTCTCGTCAAGATATTTCATATATTTGTGCCATCTCTAATCAACATCAGCTGAAAGTTTCCTAGTCCATTCTTGACATCTAAAACAAACAAGACAGTCTCATGTACAACAGAATAAAAATCACTATTTGACAGACCACTGAAGGGTACCTGAAGCACTCATCAAGGATCCCTCTGCTCCTATAATAGCTCTCACTCTTGGGAAGGTTTTCCACTAGATGTTGAAAATGGCTTGAGGGATTTACTCACATTCAGAGCCACGAGCATCAGTGAGGTCAACCAGTGATGTTGGGTGATGAGGCCTGGCTCAGAGTCAGTGGTCCAAATCACCCCAGAGGTGTTCACTGGAGTTCAGGTCTGGCCTTTGTGAAGGCAAGTTCTTCCACACCACACTCAGGAAACCATGGACCTCACATCGTAATGTTAAGTCACCTTTATTTATATAGTGCTTTCTGTAAAGCAGCTCCAAAAAGCCAATAGTGCAATAATTCAGTTCTAATCAGCTCAGTGTTTATTCAGTTAAATTCAATAGGCTAACTGTGGAAAATTAATCAATTATGAAACAAATTCGATTTCACAATAAAGCAGCTAAGACAATGTCATCATCCAGCTCAATTCAGTTTAAGTTATGTTCTCATCCGATAGTGTCAGTGAAGTCAAATCAATAGTATTACTCAATATTAAGTGTCTTTTAAACCCTAATTAAGCAAGCCAAAGGTGACAGTGGAAAGGAACCCAAACTCCATCAGGTGACAGAAATTGAGAAAAAAAAAAAAACCTTGGGAGAATCCAGTCTTAGTTGAGGGGCCGTTCTCCTATTTTGATTCAAGGCTGCATCATAAATCAGACTTATGGGTCAGATAATGCTAAAAGAGAAAATGTACACTTCACTTTACTAAAATGTGTGCATGGTTGTACTGTATGCTTGACTTTATGCAACCTTCATTTTTAACTGTAGCTGCATTAGCCAAAAGCGTTGGGGGATGTACACTTAGTGTACTTTTACAGTACTGTTGTTTTGTAACCGAAAAGATCTCCTTCATCTAATGCCACAGTAACTTCTCCCAGATAGACAACTTCACTCTTATGCTGTGAGTGTCTTATACAGTACCTCCCACATTTAAAACCTGTAGCCTCCCTCTAATCGCTGAGATCTGAGAAGCTTTACATGACATATTTGGCACTCATAGCCAGGCCAAGTACCTCCCGTTGGCTCAGACTGTTTTGGCAGCTCTTAATGTGATGATCAGAGTTGGGAATGTGCTCCCATTTTTGAGCCACTCAGCACTCACTACTGTCCTGTACTGGATAGGGTAGAGTGTGCTCTGTAACGTCATGATTCCCTCGGTCAGACGCCTCTGGGTCAGGTCTGGCTGTCAGTAGGGTTGTGTCCAGGTCCACAGTGCCTCAGGAAAGCCTGAAGACATAATCAATCAGCACATGGCTAACTGACATGATGATTCATCCAGTGCACATCTCTTACTTAAACTTGCCTGCTTTTCTTTCCCTGAGCTCAAATCCTCTACAGCATTTAGGTCGGACTGGAAGAGTTAGGAAGAGCTCATTGATCCAAAATGAACTGCACACTGAAGTTCAAGAGTCGATGGCGGAGGGCCACTTCTACAATATGCTGAATCAGAGGAGCACAGGTCATCTTGGCCTGCGGCTGAATGAGGCATGACCCTTATGTCTGAAATCCAATGCAGGGTGATTATCAGACAGCATGGACACCAAAAGAAAATAATCACACACACATTGTATAAGAAATATTAACATATTCAGTTGGGTCACACCCTTGCATATGAGTGTCCATGTGTATGTCATTAATCTGAAGGATCTTAGGCGTTCCCTTACATCAGTACTAACAATCACATTACAAAGAGCTCAGTGGGTGTGGGGGCCTGAATTCATAATTTTGGTCAGAGATGCATAATCATGTTTAATGTGACCACATTAAAATGGTGTCCCGAACTAAAATGAGCTAAAGACTACTCCCCTCATCCTCTTACAAATGCGGACTCAAATGTGAAGGTCACCATGATATCAAAATTGCCTCTATTTAAGGTCTTAATAAATGTCTTATTTGCATGTTATTGTAAAGGAAATGTTAATTAATTTCCACAACCTTTTATCAAAATGCAGTAAATGCAGTAAAATGGGTCAGAATAATTTTATTCAGCAATGATGCATTAAATTGATCAAAATTGATTTATTTCAGAATCATCATTGGTCCAATTCTTTTTTAAAGGGTTAGTTCAACCAAAAATGAAATTTCTATCATTAATTACTCACCCTCATATCGTTCCACACCCGTAAGACCTTCGTTCATCTTTGGAACACAAATTAAGATATTTTTGATAAAATCCGATGGCTCAATGAGGCCTCCATTGCCAGCAAGATAATTAACACTTTCAGATGCCCAGAAAGCTACTAAAGACATATTTAAAACAGTTCATGTGACTACAGTGGTTCAACCTTAATGTTATGAAGCGACGAGAATACTTTTTGTGCGCCAAAAAAACAAAATAACGACTTTGTTCAACAATATCTAGTGATGGGCGATTTCAAAACACTGCTTCATGAAGCTTCGAAGCTTTACGAATCTTTTGTTTCGAATCAGGGGTTTGGAGCTTGGATCAAACTGCTAAAGTCACGCCCCCCAGTGGTGAACCATTGAAATTTCGAAACACTTATGACGTAACGAAGCCTCGTTTACTGAAATCACGTGACAAAAGATTCAGAAAGTTTCGAAGCCTCATGAAGCAGTGTTTTGAAATTGCCCATCACTAGATATTGTTGAATAAAGTCGTTATTTTGTTTTTTTGTTGCACAAAAAGTATTATTGTCGCTTCATAACATTAAGGTTGAACCACGGTAGTCACATGAACTGTTTTAAATATGTCTTTAGTTCCTTTCTGGGCATCTGAAAGTGTTAATTATCTTGCTGGCAATGGAGGCCTCACTGAGCCATCGGATTTTATCAAAAATATCTTAATTTGTGTTCTAAAGATGAACGAAGGTCTTACAGGTTTGAAACGATATGAGGGTGAGTAATTAATGACAGAATTTTCATTTTTGGGTGAACTAACCCTTTAATATTAAAATAAAGTGATGTACAGTGTCATTAACAAGCCCCCCCACTTCTTAACTGCCTCCTTGTCTTCATTAGTTACCTTTAACTTATAATATTACAGAATTTTTCATGAAGTACAGAGAGATAAATTTTAATGGTTTACATAACCAAAATAGTGTAATTATTGTCTGTTTAAAAAAACTCTCTTTATGAGTTATGAGTGTTGGCTACCATATCTATAAATAAAGGGGGACTGCTTTTATGTCCCCACCAATGTCAAAATCAAACCTACGCCCTTGATTGATGATAATAAGAATGTTTGTTAAGCATCAAATCATCATATTAGGATATTGTGACACAGAAGACTGGAGTAATGGCTGCTGAAAATTCAGCTTTGCCATCAAATTAATAAATTACATTTTAATATATATACACAAGTATATAAATATTAGGTTGCAGTTTTTTATGAGTGCAAATCATAAAAATAGTTCAGTTTAGCTGTAGATCATTCAGGAGCCTGTGGTAAAATAGCTGTGAAAAGTATTCAAGATAGAAAATCACAGATAACAAAAAGTGTCTGAGCAGCTAAATTACCACATGAGACAGATGAAAGATTTCTCAGTAATATTTCGAAATGCTGGTCAGCAGCCTTGAGTTGTGTGCTGACTTGTGTGAAATTGAAAAATCTGCTCAATATGAAGCAAACTATTTAAGTGTCACCCTTCGAATCACAGGTATCACTCAAAAACAAAACAAAAAACAATTCTTTGCTATTGCATAAATTCAACCTGAACATGAGAAATAAGAATAAATTAAAAGTTTGGTGGATATAGCAAACAAACAAATGCCATCCTGCAAACTATAAATATAAACGCACACACACACACATGCCAAAAGACATAATAAGAGTTTTAAACATATTCTTCCAGGTTTGTGCTATTGCGGACTATACTGATTCCTTCACTGAAGGTCTAGTTGCTACGTAACAGAGAAGGGTCAGTGGCACTGTGAAGGGTGAATGGATTCCTCCAGAACAGTCCATTTATCAAGTGCTGCCAACATGCCAAAACGCACAAAGGACAACACATCCACCGCTAGATCCTGTTCCTTTTCACTGTTTCTTTCTAACCCCCTTTGCTCCTTTTATTTTAACCTTTATCTTTGTCCCTTAAATCTGACAAAAAGTTCACAAATACAACTTCGAAATTCCACGTGAGTTGTTATATGTTAGCTAAACACGGGAACGGGACACCAGCGATACATTAAGATTATTTCAAATTTCCATGTTTTATCATATAAAAACCACCACTTAAGGTTCCCAGAATGACCTCACTAATTAGAACCCTGTACAATAGAAAAGACATTTAATATCATATGTTCTCCATCGCTATGAGAGCAGAACAAAACCACCGCTAATGAGTCCCTGATCACGTTGAAAAATGACCTAAACTTGCACTCCCCCCCCCTTACAGGTGGAAACCAAGGCACGACCCACAGGAACGATTTATGATATGGATTCGGCAGCCTCTGAGCTGGTCATTAAGTAGTACGGGTCATTAGCCTTTTTTTGCCCATTCCAGCTGATAACAATACGCAGCTGGGGTAAAAGCTCCTCAAGAACTATTGCTTTTGACTTTATGCGTGACACAAAATAAATGATATTTATGGCTTTGCGCACTAAGGCATCTTTACACGGTGAAGTGTGAATTGTTATGTTATTCTTCACAGACAGAGCAAAGAGAATTCATAACAGGGAAGGTGTCAGCGCATCAAAGGCGAATTTCACAGATGTAAGAAACAAAGACGGGGTTCAAAACACTGCCACTCCACCATAGCTTTAATAGAGGCTTCTTATTTCCTATTCACTCAAAGCCAAAAGAAGGCATCCACCGCATTTCCACACCTCACATTCTTCCCTTCATTTCTAAAACCGTGTGTCACCTCCAGAAAAAAAAAAACAGACTGAGCTTCTGACAATGACTTTGAGGGCAGTGAGTGAAAGAGTAATCCATCAGCGTGGCCATGGCGAATGTAGGGTAAAAATGCGCTGCTGCGGCTGCTGCTTTTATGGCAGATGACCCTGTAACTGCACTTGATACATCCATTTCTTTATTGACTCCTCTCCTTGTCTTTTGTTCACCTTGGCCTGATTGCATCAGAGCAAATAATGACCTCTTCATGAAAATGACTGCAATTTTCCTGCAAAAGTCCCCTGTGCTGGCAGACTGCCGCTGCAATACACAGAGGAGTGAACGGCAGACGTTTAACTGATGTTAATGATGAAATTAAGAACGCAGTCCACTAATGAGGACAGATCGGAAGATGAAAATCTTCAACGTGCTATAACACTCTGTTTTGCATAATTAGCACTTTCCTTTGTCGTTTAACAACTCCTGTGCAACAGTTGCTATTGTTCGTGTCCCCTGACTGTAACCTCACATTTTCGGACACGTTCCAGACAAAACATGAAGCACATAACACCTGGAATATCGGTTATTGCACATTAAGGGGATCTAAGATTAGCCTGGCAGTGGAAACTGTAAACAGGAGAAATTTTCAAGAAAGGATTGCGTGGTCATTTGCAGATCATTCATGAAGATGAAGATCATTAGAGATTGTGGAGGAGTGGGCATTGTCCGACTTCAAAGTCTCGTTCAAGAACACCTAAGGCCCGCGTGCCGCTCCCGCTCTTCCTGAAAGCAGTCTCTTATCTCTCAACTTGCATCAGTCCCACAGACTCTGATCCACAGCCAGCCTGACACTCTACTTTCCAAGTTCGAGAACTTGCAACCACCATCCATTCAAACCAAGCCAGCCGTTTCTAAACTGCGTGCGACGGTGTGAACTGATCGAATTTCCGATAAGCAGAATATCATCAGGGAGGAAAAGGGAACGCACTCTGCTATGGCTTTCTCTACGAGCTCTCAATTTGTTTTGACTTCTTTTCATCTTACTGCTACAATAAATGAACTCCGGATCTGGATGAACAGCATATCTCTTCTTTTAGATCAGTTTTTTTTTTACGTGTTAGAGACAAGTGAGAGAAAGCAGAGAGGAAAAAAACACTGCTAAAGGAAGGAAGGCTCTGGAAGGAGTGCATATAGAAAAACAACAGCACCATTAGAAGTCCAAAGGACCATGAGAAAAGTTGGCATGTATCTGCAGAGCACACAAAAGTCCACTAAGCATGCGGCTATAAAGGATCCCCGAGATGTATTCATCAGAGCCTTTGAGACAGAGACAGCCGGGTGACTTCAAAATCAGCGCTTGCATTATCTGGCACCTGTGAAACTATCCTAGAGATGCACATCTCTGATTAGATACTGGCCGTACTGTCAAAGCTGTTGTGAGTTTGTTTTTTTAAGGTTTCTGGAGTAAACCTATGACAAGGAATATGCGGGCTTAAGACTGTATGAAGACATCTCTTTGTTTAAACACAGGACAGCTCATTGATTATGGACAAGGACCATCGTTTTTTCCTGAAACATGTCTCTAACTGCATTATGTACTGTCTGTACAAGAGCAATAAAATAAAATAAATGTAAATAAATGTAAATGTAAATTAAAATAAAATAGTACAGATCAACACATTGCAACTCAATATGCATGCAAAGATGAAAATAAAATAAAGCAAAATAAAATATTGATCAAACTTTATTGTAATAGTACAATCATCACAGTGTAACTGTGATGATTTAAAATAAAAAGTTGATTTGTACTATTAAAATAAAATAGTACAGATTGACGTAATGCAACTCAGTGTCTATGCAAAGGTGAAAATACCTGAGATTTTTTGATTCCTTGTAATGTCTATGAAGTGAAAAGCATTTGAAACCTGCTCTATTGAATTGACAGTGACCCTAAACTGTCATCCCATGTTAGCCAAGTTAGCGCTCTCTCACTGATGGGCCGGATAACCTGGATTATGGAGACAGCTGCTGCGGAGTCACGCAACACTAGAGCCAGTGTTCACTGGAGATAATTGGCTGGTCCAGGGTAAATAATGAGCTAGAAATTAACAACTGTCTGGATAGCCACAAATCCTTCGTAATAAATTTCCTTGAAAGCAACTCAAGGCTCCAGGAAAAAAAAAACAAACAAACAAACAAAAAAAAAACAATTTACACATTAGTAACATAAATTACTGGAACAAAATCAACTCATTAACTAAAGTACGAGAGTGGTAGAAATGGTATGGTTGTCTCGATTAAATAGACATGGCTGGAGACATGATTATGGGATGAAAGTTTAATCCACTGACCTGAAGTGTGATAAGGGGAATGTGTGTATTTTTCAATATTTCACTAATTAAACCTTACTGTTGCTGCCAAAACTAGCTAAACATTACATTAATGGCATAAACTACCATATTATTTAACTAGTTCTTGGGTTTTAAAGGTGCCCTAGAATTGACATTTTACAAGATGTAATATAAGTCTAAGGTGTCCCCAGAATGTGTCTGTGAAGTTCCTATTTTGGGGTGGCATTAAAAATGCTCTGATTTGGGGTGTGTACACCTTTAAATGCACGTGCTCCCCGCCCCCAAGCTCGCGACTCCAATAAACATTGCATAAACAATACTGAAGTTCATATAACTCTCAAAATGGATCTTTACAAACTGTTTGTGATGCAGCATATCAGATCACGTAAGTATGGCATGTATTTTGTGGTTGTTTGCTAACATTTGATTCTGAATGAGTTTGATAGTGCTGCAGGCTAACGTGGCTAAAGCTACACACAGTTGGAGAGACTCGATAAGAATGCAGATGCGTTTATGAATTATACAGACTACAAGCTTTTTCGGGTTAAAAATGAAAATAACGACATGGCTCTGGTGTCCGTGAATACAGTTAGAAACATGATGAAACATAAATGTGGTAACTTTAACCACATTTAACAGTACATTAGCAACATGCTAACGAAACATTTAGAAAGACAATTTACAAATATCATGGATCATGAACATTATTATGGATCCATCTGCCATTTTCGCTATTGTCATTGCTTGCATGCTTCACAATACCTGCAGAATGTCTGATGATTCGGCTATGCTGTGCATCTCCAGACGTTAATACTGCCTTGAACATGGGCTGGTATATGCAAATGTTGGGGGTGTACATATTAATGATCCCGACTGTTGCGTCACAGTCGGTGTTATGTTAAGATTGGCCTGTTTTTCCGTGGTGTTTTTCACGCACGAAATTTACATATGAAGGAGGAAACAATGGTGTTTGAGACTCACTGTATGTCATTTCCATGTACAGAACTCTTATTATTCAACTATGCCAAGGTAAATTCAATTTTCAATTCTAGGGCACCTTTAATGTTTACAGGCCTTGAAAACAAATCTCACTATATGGTGGCATGCTTCAGTAGCCTGACTATTTTAAACCAGATCACTCAACAGCACTAACAAACATCCGCCCGCATTTATTCAGGTACTGTGTTTGATGCCTGGACTAAACACAGAAACAATTAAGAGGCGGATAATAAACAGGAAGAACATTAATCATGAATGGAGACAAATAATAAAGTAAACATTTTATGTGATAAGTTGCCTTTTATAGCTTCGGATGAAAAAACACCTGTTGATTTTTCCGTATTGGTAATTATCACTAAACATGAGTGGGGGTCAGCTTTGTTTCCTATGACCCAGATTGAATTCAGTTTAACTTGCAGTGAGGACTGGGAGGACAGACATTCTTCACTATTAATAAAACAGTAAATCAGGAAGTGTTTCAGATGATGAATGGGATTGGCACGTGAAAAGCATGGCATTCCAACTCTGAAAGCGCTTCCTGTAAACATCCAAGTACTTCCTGTGAGGTCAGATATGCCAGGTGCATCAGTTATGAAAATGTAACAAATCAATAAGAAAAAATTTGAGGCTCTGAATTTAAAATGAGAAGAAGAAGCAGAAATTTATATGCAAGGTACAACCCGAATTCTGGAAAAGTTGGGACGTTTTTTAAATTTGAATAAAATGAAAACTAAAAGACTTTCAAATCACATGAGCCAATATTTTATTCACAATAGAACATAGATAACATAACAAATGATTAAACTGAGAAATGTTACAATTTTATGCACAAATTGAGCTCATTTCAAATTTGATGCCTGCTACAGGTCTCAAAATAGTTGGGACGAGGGCATGTTTATCATGGTGTAGCATATCCTCTTCTTTTCAAAACAGTGTGAAGACGTCTGGGCATCGAGGTTATAGGTTTCTGGAGTTTTGGTGTTGGAATTTGGTCCCATTCTTGCCTGATATAGGTAACCAGCTGCTGAAGAGTTTGTGGTTGTCTTTGACGTATTTTTCATTTAATGTTGCTCTGAAACCTTTATATACTTTTCAGCATTCATAGTGCCTTCCAAAACATGCAAGCTGCCCATACCGTATGCACTTATACACCCCCATACCATCAGAGATGCTGGCTTTTGAACTGAACGCTGATAACACGCTGGAAGGTCTCGTTCCTCTTTAGCCCGGAGGACACGGCGTCCGTGATTTCCAACAAGAATGTCAAATTTGGACTTGTCTGACCATAGAACACTTTTCCACTTTGAAACAGTCCATTTTAAATGAGCCTTGGCCCACAGGACACGACGGCGCTTCTGGACCATGTTCACATATGGCTTCCTTTTTGCATGATAGAGCTTTAGTTGGCATCTGCAGATGGCACGGCGGATTGTTTACACCGACAGTGGTTTCTGGAAGTATTCCTGGGCCCATTTAGTAATGTCATTGACACAATCATGCCGATGAGTGATGCAGTGTCGTCTGAGGGCCCGAAGACCACGGGCATCCAATAAAGGTCTTCGGCCTTGTCCCTTACGCACAGAGATTTCTCCAGTTTCTCTGAATCTTTTGATGATGTTATGCACTGTAGATGATGAGATTTGCAAAGCCTTTGCAATTTGACATTGAGGAACATTGTTTTTAAAGTATTCCACAATCTTTTTATGCACTCTTTCACAGATTGGAGAGCCTCTGCCCATCTTTACTTCTGAGAGACTCTGCCTCTCTAAAACATCCCTTTTATAGCTAGTCATGTTACAGACCTGATATCAATTAACTTAATTGCTAGATGTTCTCCCAGCTAAATCTTTTCAAAATTTCTTGCTTTTTCAGCCATTTGCTGCCCCCGTGCCAACTTTTTTGAGACATGTAGCAGGCATCAAATTTGAAATGAGCTCACTTTGTGCATAAAATTGTACAATTTCTCAGTTTAAACATTTGTTATGTTATCTATGTTCTATTGTGAATAAAATATTGGCTCATGTGATTTGAAAGTCTTTTAGTTTTCATTTTATTCAAACGTCCCAACTTTTCCGGAATTCAGGTTGTACTTAAAACACCCAAAGAGGATTAAAAGTAATTTGGTGCAACTATTGGGGGACTTGACAACCTCCTTTATAAGTAACAAGACTCTTGAGAGCATTACAACATGCCATTCATACTGGAAATTACGGTTTGGTTGCATTCTGTAAATTAATATAAATTATTAATATAAATTAATATAAAAGTTTGCCGTGTGTTAATTGTAGCATTAATCCTCTCATGAAAACAACTAAATCGAGTCAAGCATGTTTTAGCAGGCAGCAACCATACATAAAAGCTGGACAGTGTTCTTCAACAAATTATCTCCTAGCTAAAATTAGGTCGGTGGAGGATAAGCACCTTCAGACTTTGCATTGGACAGTACCAGACGAGAGGATTACTTCACAAAGAGTGAAGGCTTCAAGTGGACCATGCTAAAATGGAAGGTGCTCCTGTTGTTAGGTCTAAAGAGGGTGTTACGGACATGTTTGCTTGGGACGGATGACCACAGAAAACAATGCCACATGGAGCCACAATCCCAGAATTAAGAATTTAAATGAGTAAAATTCAGGTAGTGAATGCTCAGTGCCTCGAACAGCCACTTCATTTTTTAAATATTTATTTTATTAATGAATGGGTGTCAGTGGAATTTAGACTACTGCTTCTTTAGTCCCTTGAAAATGAAAATGCCATTTAACAGTAGTATCAACTGTTTGATCAAAATATTTTTAACACAAAGTATTTTGAATCATTATATTTAGTCTTAAAAGACACAGAATGACGCATAAACACTGAGCTGGAGTACTAAGTAATGAGAAGATATTTTTTGTAACAAAACCATATGGTATCTTAATTAGAACAATAGTGACAACATTACAGCACATAATATGTTCATCTGTCCTCAACTGCCCCAGTCTAGCTACACTCGTATTTAATTCTCTTAGTGACTGGATTATGGGAATGTTCAAGCATTGAAAATGAAGAGGGTGGGTCATAAACAGTTTAAATTGTGTTAGATTCATTGTACCAATGTTTGTAAAAAACAAATACTAATGAAAACAAATATTTAAAGCAAAAAACAACAAAAAATATGTAATAAAATTTCAATACACATCAACTTTACATCCATATAATATATGGAAAATATATATATAAAAAAATGTTTTACTGCTTCAAGGCTTTTTCATTTCACTCACCATTCAGCATGAGAAATGAAACCCTTCCTGTTTATTGGACGACAGAAAATTCAGGCAGAACCCAATGTACCTCTGCTTAGATTTTCATCAGACCTTTTGTTCTTGCAGAGAATGGAAATCTATACACAGAGCAAAACAAATGACTCAGAATCAGCAAATCAAACAAAACAACAGAGGACCTGATAAGTCTTCCTCTGGCTCACACAAAATGGACAGAAAATGCGCCACCCAGGTTATGGAAGTGAACTGTGTTGGTCTGTTCAACTCATCTACCTATATATGAAGAGATGTTTAAGAGAAGAAAACCATCTTTCCTTCATGTGATGTTGTTTCCGGACACGCATAACTTAAACAATTCTGAGAAGGGTATCTGTTTGACTAATATCATAAAGCTACCCTCTTCCTCTCTCTCTCTCTCTCTCTCTTTCTCTCTCGCTCTCTCAGTGGGAGGGTTAATACCAAGGGGGAGGAAGCCCCCTTTTCCGTGACCCCCAGAGTCAGGGATACATAAGCAACATGAGGGACTTGGGCTCCTAATCCAAGGCAAACAGCCCTGATACAAACCGACTCTGTTCACACTCATTCTACTGGACTTCCAATTCACAAAAGGGAAACGTGCACATTACGGCGGGATAACTCCGACAGAAACCTGCCCTCAATCTCAGCCGCGCTGTCACACACTTGCACACAGATATACAAACACATTCACAGCCACACACGCACACAACCGTGCACACACACACAGACACACGCGCGCACCGAAGAGCAAACAGTCTCTCTCCCTTTCTCTCTCGCTCTCACTCACCCACTCTCCTCTCCCTCCCATCCACACACGCACACCACTACAGTATATCAGCTAGCGACTGGCAGGGAAACGGAGGGGAGAGCAGAAATGAATGTGAAGATCTTGACGCTGGTGATTGTGCTGGTGGTTTCTCTGCTGTGTTCAGCCAGTGCTGGTAAGTACGGAGCGTGACGGCTGTTGCCTCCCTGTGTTTATCTTTTTCTCTCTGCTGTTAGCCTTGGGCTTGGGGACGGGAATGGGCAGCTGTAGTTGATCAGTTACCCAGCGTGGTTAGCCTTCTGGGGCTGGGGAGAGGAGGGAAACGGCACCTGGCTGCGCGCTGTACTGCACTGCAGAGGTTTGGCTTGTTATTGTGCCCATTTAATGAAGTTAATTGTGCCATTGGTGGATTACTTGCCGACTTTACTATGACATATGTAGGAAAATAACTGCGATGATGATGATGATGATGATTCTTCCTGGTGTCATGTAACGCTTGGCTTTCTAGGATTATGTACTCCTGGATGTCGTAAATGTAAGGTGTTTGTCTATACGGTATTGTGGTGCATGGAATGAGGTGTTAAAAACAGCAGATGGTTGTATAATTTGGATTTCACAAGGAAAACGCTGATATGCTCTTGGCACTTGCGGTTCCTGTAGATGTTTAAAGGTGGATTTGATCCATGTCTTTTGGGCTGTGCCACATCATGGATGGATTCTCAGTCTCTCTGGGCTGAAGCTACATAGATCAGAGTTCTTGTGCTTAACCTCCATATGATTTATTCTGAAAACAATCTGCTATTGTGCTGTTATGTAATTCCACCATGTTATTTTTCATCTACCTCTACATTAAAGCCTTTTATCAAAGATGTCACACAAGTCTCAAAGCTGTGAGCTCGAGTCAGGTGACCAGTGGCCACCCTGCAGATGTGATGCAGGTAACAGGCTTGTGTTAAAAACAACTGTGGCCCTTGTGTAAACGCTCACATTTCTCTAAAGTCCAACTGCTGGGAAGCATGTGTGTTTGAGAGTGTGTGCATGTCGAATGGCTACTTGGCGTATCAAACGGCCCCTTACGCCCTGCGTTTCCACACACGTTTGTTACAGAGACGCTGCTATTTTGGTCTCCGCACGAGTAAATGGGAAGCAATTACCTTGCATTACGGTCAGTGTCGTTTTTCACTCTCCCTGCGTGTGTGGAGCCTGATCCTGATCCTCGGAAGGACAGGCTACTAACGTGTGATCCGGGTCAGATTGCCTGCTTGTCGCTATTAGTAGTATTATCTCCATCATGAGATGGGGGTGAGGGAGCCGCGGGGAGCCGGAGCTGCGCGCTGTCGCGGGAAGGTGTTGGAAGCGACTCGGTGTGTAGGCAGCGGGTGTGAAGCCTTTCATCTTCAGACAAACGCTTTTCCAGTACACTGGGAGTTTGCTGGAAATTGCCATCCGTCTCAACCGTACAATGGGGGTGATCTGCGCACTGCTTTCTCGGAGGTTGAAAGAGGGTGGGGACGCGGAGAAGTCATGGTGCAACAGGCGACAGTGGCTTCGCTACCGCAGGCATTGAGTGTCACCCAGCAGAACGGCTGCGGCCCTGCTAATCTCGTCTGCGCATACCTCAATCTGCTCGTCTTGTAATGGGCTTCCCCTAAAGAATGGGCAAATCTTGAGCGCATTGAGCCATTCATAATTCATCCTGAAAGCAATCTGTCTTCCACTCTCAAGTCTGGTATGTAAACACTTCATATTGTGGAAACAGTTCAGGCACTCTGGGTTGTCAGTCCGAGTCCGGTATCGACGCCTCATCTTTCAAAGTCACGGAAGCGCGGGATGAATCCTTTCAAAAATACAGTCTCGAGAGCAAACACGCACACACATACATGCACAGAAGTCCAGAGATGGTGTAATTTTAGCTGCTTGGTTTGTCCTCTTCGTCCAGGTGAGGGTGTGGAGATCAGATCTCGGGCATTATCTGTTTGAAATCAGCTCTTTGGAAAAGGGCGATTTCATGCGAGCTGTCAACAATGCTATTAAACTTTGAAGCGGCGTTGGAGATCTTGCGTGGGCTTGTCGCTCGCTGTGCATCCTGGGTCGGCGTGAAACCCTTGCAAAACAAATATTAGGCTCATTAGGAAATCTTTAGCCACACAATGTTTCTTTTTAGAAGAAACAGGGGGAAAGAGCAGGATATTTTGTGAAATAACACCAGTGGCCCTGTGCTAAAAGCATGCAGGAAGCATTAAATCATAATTCCATGAGTTCACTTAATGTGAAGAAGGTGTTTGCGGTTACGCACTTGATTATAGGGGCCATGGAGAGAATACAAACAGGCAAACTTTTCCAGATGTCCAGCGATAACATGATAATAGTGTCAAAGCAGCATGAGTGAGATGAGCACTACATAAAGGTCATCACAGGATTATGGAGAATCATTCAGCGGTGCTTTGAGGCATAATGGTTTTTTGGCCAAGTTCCTCTCTCTTTCACAAGCATGCATGCACATACGTGCACATGCTCACACACACATACAGAGGGTCAGTGACTCAGATCTATTTTATGAGTAACCTGGATATCCTCTATGGTCTCACTGTAATGACTGCAGTGTGATTTATCAGAGATAAGCAAATAAACTATGAAGAAGAGTTTAACGTGATGTACCAGTATGAAAATATGAAATACTGTCATCATTTACTCACCCTCCAGTCATTCCCAACTCATTTGACTTTCTTCCAATTCTGACTACAAATGAAAATATAAGGTAGGATGTTGATGCTGCTTTTTTTCCCATGCAATGAAAGTGACAAGGCTGTCAAACTACAAAAATGAACACAAAACTCCATAAAATTATCATAATCTTAATCCATATGACTTGTACGCTGCATTTCAATTGTTCTGAAGCCTTTATATACCTTAGTATGAAAAAAAGACTAACATTTTATTTGTTGTGCAATTAGAATAGTGCATATATTCAATATGTGCAAATGCACCATGTTAACATATGTACAAACATGAATGAGCTATGGTGGTGAAGATAATAAGTGAATCTTAAATTAAATTTCATTTGATATAGCATCAGTAGACTTGTATAATTCACAAGTCATATGGACCCCTTTTTTGATACCTCCATAGTGGAAATGAGCACCGTGGACACTTCTGCTTTTGAAGCATTCATGTAGCTCATACAGTTGAGTATGGTGCTAGCAATGCCAATGTCGGTTTGATTCCCAGGGAATGCATGAACTGATAAAATGTTTACCTTGAATGAATTGTAACAAGTTCTGGATAAAAAATTAAGTGTTTCACGAAAGAAAGAAAATCAAACAAGTTTGGAATGGCATGAAGGTGATCTATTCCCTGAACAATTACTACTTTATATTAATATACATACTGACATTTTTTTACATACATAATACCCATTCAAACACATCAAGCACAGGGTCATTTGCAGTCTCTGCCAACTTGTTGCACCATTTTATAAATACTTCATAAATATCTGCTCGGAGCTGTGGAAGTGGTTGTTTTTCCGGCTACATGACTTGGCAGAGCAGAACCAATAAAACAGTGCCCTTTATAAAACAGAGTACATTTTCTGAGCTCTATTATAACTCATGTGGTAAAGACTTGGGGTAACCTTTGAGAAAAGCTCCCCAGTGGCAGTACAGTGGATGTCTTGACATATGTGATTGCTATAGGCCAGCATAATGCAATTTAGAGCACTCTGAATATATCAGATCACCTCCACCATCAGACTTAAACAGATGTAGAGGAAGGTGCTGATGGAGGAGAAAGAAAAGAAAAAAGCAATTGTACAGCCTTCTGATGTGGTGAGGAACACAGCCGCTAAAATATTAAAAGGTCTTTAAAACTTCACAGCTGGTGGTCTTCCCGAATTTGCAGGTGGACAAATGCGGGGAACATAAAGGGCCTGGTGCCAAAATTGCTTCAAATGGATGCTTGCTCACTGCTCTCTCAGAATCACACTTCTGCATCTGGCTAGCTACATGCCTCCAGTACCCACAAGCAAGCTGACAAACCATTAGCTAGGCCCCTTCCTCTAAACATCAGAAAACATATCCCCTCAACACCCCCAAAATCTCCCTCTCTTTCCCCAACTTTTTAATTAAAGCCAGATATACCGAACGCCTCGCTGCGTCCACAGGGGCCCGATATTAACCTGATTTATAGCTCCCTTTTCAAATATTAAGCATTACATTTATTGTCGTTGCTGATCAGATACGATCAGAGTGGACATTTTTATGAACAGCAAGGCAAAATGCTGTATAAATATTTCAAGCAGGGGAATAAATGTGCTTTAATTATTTTCATGCTCAATTTGAAGAGCAAGGAATGAAAAACACAACTGCAGCACACAGGCCTGGTTTTGTTCGCAGTTAACGGCAGAAAAATAGCACATTATTGTTTGTGCTTCTATCGTGAGCTTTCCCAGATTATTTCAGAAGTATATCACATCAAACCATTAGCCTGATTTAAGGCTTCTGCTGTGGGTACTTCATTAAATCTGTTCAGAAGCAGAGCTGGGGTTCTGATTGCTCTGAGCAGTATAGATGTGAGAAACTGACTGGATTGTTTATGAGAAGTGTTCAAGAGTTTTTGGAACACTTTACTGATTCCCCCACTGGGACTACCCATAATTCCAAGCCTCAAGGTACAAGATATGTGTTATGCCTTCAATTTTATTGCACTAAATCTTATACCGCAAACACAAGCTCAAGCCTTAATGTTTCTCGTCTCTTTAATAGAGGGCGATGTGCATTAAATATAGCACCTCTGTACATCTATTGCTTATGAAGCTAAAAACAATTCTGATAAGTATATTGAATGTCATCCAATTTGTTGTAAAGACACTGCATAGCTGATAGGAAATTGTTTTTAAAATGTCCAGAAGGAACAATTCAAAACTGAAAGATATTAAGTGTCAAAGCAAATCTTATCATATCATTTCCCGTCTTTCATTTCTTCAATATCATGTCTTCCATCCCATAGGAAACAAAAAACATACTAGAGAAAAACATCATGTTGAATGAATAAGTCTTGTTTGTTAAACTAGCATGCAGAAATTGGAACCGGATTCTGTAAATACATATACATTTCAGACAGAGAGTTTACTCAAAGATTGTGAAGCTTTACATTTAATCTTATTCTGGTTAAACACTGTGGTTAATATACCAACATATATAAACAAAAAAGGTAAATGAACTGTCAGTAATTAAATACGGCCTGTAACTTGACCCACAACGTTACTGTGAGAACCAGGGCAAATTTTCTAAAACAAAAACACTCCATCACACAACACAAGCAGCCATTCACATCTGAGCTGTTAATCATGCACCATCAGTCCGTTCTCATCCATATGACACATATGTGTCTTTTCATGACTGATTGTTTAGTGTTATCTCAGCTGGAAATATCCCAGCATGCACCGGTTGACACTCCTTTCAGTAGCTAGGCACCGGGCCCAAAGCAGAAGAATTGAAGCTATACCATCACACATCCACTTTAAAGACAGTATGCATGCGGGCTCACAGCTGACAGCACAATAGTAAGGGGTGGATGTGGTTCATTACCGATTAGAGAGCCCTTGGAAATAGACTGCTAGAGCATCCCGTCGCTAAAGAGCCAGCACTTTCTTGACGATTACCAACATGCTGAGTTTGAGCCCATCACTGCTGACGAGAATATTCAGGTCTCGATCGTCGGAGGTAAATCCTCTTTGAGACGGCATGCTGTTTTGCCCTGGAAGCCAATTCAGAAGAAATCGCACTTAAGATGCTTTGCATGATCGGCTCTCTTGATTTTCTTGTACTTAAAGGTCCAACCTGCAGTAACCTCTACCCAGTGATTCACCCCTACCAGTCTGAAGTGCTGGTGCAAGAACTTGAGCAAGTCTTAATCAGCCTTCTCCCCTTTTTTTTTCGTCTTTTCTCTTTCTCTCAACACATCATTAGCA
Source organism: Mylopharyngodon piceus (assembly GCA_039654765.1). Lineage (NCBI taxonomy): Eukaryota > Metazoa > Chordata > Actinopteri > Cypriniformes > Xenocyprididae > Mylopharyngodon > Mylopharyngodon piceus. Next base: position 8,009,304 of record CM077439.1, read on the forward strand.
GTCAAGGCAGCAGCCGTAGCGCTTTGAACCTGCAGCTCTCTGATCATTCGGAACCGGGCCATTTCTAACCACATTATTATAGCTTAGCGCTAATTTGGGTCATGTGTAGTTTGCTTGCAAGGCTGCACACCATCTGAGGGTGTCAGAAACGATCAGAGAAAAGAGCGGTGACAAGAAGCTTCAGCTACTTTTATCAGAGCGCTGCTCTTATTTTCAGTAATGGAGCTCAAAGTGGAGGTGTGGGAAAGTCTGTGAACTTTTCGTGCGATTTTGTTCCTCAGCGGAGTTGCAGAACACAATGCACGCCTTCATTTTCTCCTGCAAGCCGCGTGCTATCACAGCAGCACAATGCTGAATATCAAACAGCCCCCGTTGTGATGAAATACAACGACTGGCCTGATGGACAGGGAAAGGGTTAAGCAATCTTACTGCCTACCTCCACCTAATAATGGACTAGTGCTGAAATTTGTAAACTGGGAAACCTGATCCATTCCAGCTGACAATGTCATTCTCTTGCTCCTCAGTGAGTGCCTTTCACAGCGGCTGCCATGGAAACGTGGTTTGAGAGCACGTTAGAGACTGGTACCAGTTTATGCCAAGGCCCTGCACTACTGGTAGGCATGCGATAAGCAGCGCCGCAACTCCAGGCTTCAAAAGGCCAGGCTGCTGATTTCAGATGCTGCATTGGGGAGTCTTACTGGCTTCTTTAACATCATTTCCATATAAGAAGTAGTATATTTAGGGACATAATAGCACAGTGTTAGGAAATTTAGTGTAACAGGGTCTTATTTATGAGCTAGGCAAGTGATTCATACTGGGGTTTCATGCTAATTAACGTGTCTCATTCTAGGCATAATGCTCATGATCAAGTGTGACTAGCTAAAGGATAGTCTTAGCGGGCATCAAATTGGCACGCTTGCGTGTGTGGCGGAGAAAAAAGCAGCTAAGTGTGGAGCTCTCTCTCTTTTATTTCATTGAATGAATGTCCTCTGAGACACTGGGGATCACGCCTCTGACGTCACACACCGTCAGCTATGGTTACACCCCCATGGGACTCCACGCCTCTTCTCGCACATATGCAAGGCAAAACAAAGCACCAACAGTCATGCACACGCACATTCATTCACAAAATGCTTTTTGGAAATTATTTGGCCTCACACACTGCATAAACGCTGCACCTTTCTGTGTGAAACTTCATACATAAGCTAAAATGATTAACATGCAACCGGGCATCAATGAGTGTGTCTACAGCAAAATGATGAGAACTATCAGAAAAAACAACAGATAATGGAAGAAAACTTAAAATCATCTCTTTTTTTCTCTGGTTTTGAGGTTGAAACATAAACAGATATGCATACAAGATGTGCATGCATTAAGGAAGCCACCAGGACACAGAACAGAGAGGCTAATTGGGCTTACGAAAAAAAAATCTGATCAGCCTGATTTCATTAGTATTTGTACATCATGTTTGCACATATATTTTTGTACATTTGGCCATTTCTGTAAGTATTAACAAACAAAACCACACTTTTAAACCAAACTTTATCTAGCAATACATATAAATCAGTTCATTCATGACCTTACACATTGTCTTCTTATTAAAAGGTACAATATGTAAGATTTTAAAAATAAAATATCTAAAAACCACTAGAGCAATGTTATATATTTTGTTGATTTTTGTACTTACATTATCCCAAATGTTTCCAAGAATGTTTAAATCCACAGAAATAAGCAATTTTAACCAGGACACGTTTTACCATGCCTAATATAGATTTAGCTTACTGCAGTGTGCATTAAGTGTCTCACAGTAGCTGCCAAGCAAACGCATGGTAGCACTATAACAACTTTCAACACACAAATGTATCTAATATGATAAAACAGTGCTGCTTTACCCCACATATGCTTGACTGGAAGAAGCGGAAGCGGCTACTGCGGCATAATAAAAGTTCCGCTGCTCTCGAGACGTGTGTCGCGCTCGTCTCTCATTAGCAATCGCTCCAGCGGCCTCGTTTCTGCTCGCACAACACTCGGCCCTGCCCTGCTTCATACTACAGTAATGTTAATAATCTCATCCATGAACATGTTTCCTTCTCGAGTCCCGTCCTGATTCTTTTCCACCGGCTATAGATGTGAAGACAACACCTTCTTATGATTCCGCGAAATCAAGGCGTCATCAAGCTACACCTCTAGAATAAGCGACCTCTAGCGGCGAAAATTTACATATTGTGGCTTTAAGTGTAAGATAAGAGGCGCACTCAACAGCATCTATTAATTTTTTACATTTTAATTATATAAACGGGATCTGTTTAGACATGCTGTAATTCTTAAGATAGAGCCACACACAAAACCTCATTAGCTTCAGGCTGCTATTAAAAACAATTGATAAGAAAATACACAAACCTCCATAACAATTTCTGTCACCTTTGACTTATGATGTGGCTGCGTTGCCGGTATCCATTATGCATGTTTGTGGAGACGCCCTTACAAGAGCTGTTATGACTGCAGTCTCAAGCTGTGGAGAGAGCGAGAGGCTGGATGTCAGACAAACACCTAGGCACGATCCTCTCATCATGTCTACCACTGCACCCATGTCTCCACAATAAATAGATGGGGTATGTCAAGCAGAATATTCTGTAAACACTGACAAATAAATCAATACTCCTTTATAACGTTGCACAAACAAACTAACCAAGCAAGACAGTTTTGATTTGCATAGACAAAGCAATTATATTACACATTGATTGGTCCTTGAATTTGATTGATTTAAGATGGGTGGTGGTGGAGGTGCTAGAAGGGCAAATGTATAAGCAGAGATAATGCATGTAGTACAACCAGCCATAAATAAGTGTTGCCCTCTCCTCACCTGGTTCTGCTTTGCGTGTAAGTAGATCTAATCTTTCACTTCCTGGAGTAGTGAGTAAAAGATTAGATCCATCTGGTGCCCCAAGCTTAAAGGTCTTCAGACTAGCCTAAACTTTATATCTATTGGAAGTCATGGTTCTTTATTTTTCATGTTGTGTGTTTGTACAGGGAGTGTATTGTAAATTTAGGCCAGTCAGAGAAATTCGGTAAACCATTCATCAGATTGTGCTCGGCCCTTTATAAACGTTGCCTACCCTGGGCCTCTCTCTCCCTGTCAGGAAAGTGCTGGGTGATGGATAACTCTCTCGGCTAAAAGGCAGCCCTGGGATTTACAGGGACACACTATCAGACACAAGGTGTCCAGCGGAGGCGAGGCACGGCGAGGCAGTCGTGTTAAAAAGTCAACATAATGGATGAACCTAAGGAGTGTGGTACTAGAGGATGAGATGGCAACGATCTGGCTATTTATCATTAGCCTGGAGGAAAGCTGACCAATCTGGACACTTCCTATCAGGCCACCATCTCTGTGGGAGCAAGTTGTGGTGACTTCAGCATTTCAGTGTTGCCAGAATTCTCACTTTATTAAACTTAAATTGATCAAATGGCTCCCAAAGTCATGCTTAATGGGATAGTTCACTTAAAAATGAGAAAAACAAAAATTTCAACATAGGCTCATTAAAATTTTGAAAAACACAACTATACAGTTTTCTGCAGTTTCCAGCACTAGTGGCAGTAAAACAGCAACAACTTTTATTCATTTTCACACAAATTATGATTATAGGGGCAGATTATTGATTAATAAAGTATTACATTTTTGTGTGTGGTTCATTATACAATATATGTTATGACCTCAAAGCACTTTTACTATAGTGCATGATTTGTAAACTAATAAATTTTGAACTCCATGGCTTTTCTGATGCAGTAAACTTGCTCGGTAGCTCACCTGGTACAGCACTGCACTTGAAATGCGGAGCATTTGGGTACAAGTCAAAACACTTGTAAAACAGATCAAAGACTTGTAGAAGTAAGCTAAAATGGCATGGTTGCTTAAGCAAATGCGTTTTCATCTCACATTTGCTTTTGCTCAGACTGTTACTGTAGGTTTAGGGCAGAGATTAGTGTAGGTGGTACACTATTTTAAAAATGTGATAAAGCATTAAAGGGTTAGTTCATCAAAAAATTTCTGTCATTAATTACTCATCCTCATGTTGTTCCAAACCTGCAAGACCTTTGTTCATCTTCGTAACACAAATTAAGATATTTCTGATGAAATCCGAGTTTTTTTTTTTTTTTATCTCCCATAAAAAGCAATGAAATTACCACATTCAAGTTCCAGAAAGGTCGTAAGGACATCGTTAAAATAGTCAACGTGACTACAGTGGTTCAACCTTAATGATATGAAGCGACGAGAATACTTTTTGTGCGCAAAAACAAAACAAAAATAACGACTTTATTCAACAAATTTTTTCCTCTTCCCTGTCAGTCTCCTACGCAGTTGATGCAGTGAAGTTAAACCATGTAGTCACGTTGACTGTTTTAACGATGTCTTTACTACTTTTCTCGACCTTGAATGTGGTAATTTTGTTGCTTTCTATGGGAGATAAAAAAAAAAAACTCTCCCGGATTTCATCAAAAATATCTTAATTTGTGTTCCGAAGATAAAATGAAGGTCTTACGGGTGTGGAACGACATGAGGGTGAGTAATTAATGACATAAATTTCATTTTTGGGTGAACTAATACCCTTGAGACCTTTTAACTTTTTAGCACCAGACATTTCCAAACTGCTGTGATATGTACAACAACCAACATAATATAATTACGTGCCACATTCAGAGAAACTGTTTTTGTTCATACGTCAATGGGGTCCAAATCAACACTGCACCACAATGACTTTCATTGTGTGGACAAAAACAAACACTGAGACACAGGCCTTGCTTGAGTCCCACAGAAAAAAAGTAAGTCACAAATTTGGAACGACATGAGGATGAGTAAATGATCACAGAAATTTTCATTTTTGTATGAACTATCACTTTAAGGGTTTGACGTCTTCAGATAAGACTGCTGGTATCGTGAGAAGCATCTATTGGAATATTACTTCCTGACTTGCTTGTCATTAGGTGGTGAACCTGGAAGAAATTACGTTGGTGAGAAGGAGGCCCACTATCAGTGCCATCAGATCTAATGCAATAAAGGGGCTAAAGCGTTTTCATCCCTGAGTGGGTCTGGTAAACAAGCAGCAAGTTAGAGGAAGATCCCATCAGCATATGCCATCTATTATAGTATATCCACGGTTATTGCTCCTGTCACTTTGTATTCGCCACGAAGCGTGGAAAGATACGACCTGCAGAGTAACACAAGGAGCTATACAGATTGAGAAGAAGCCAAGAGTCGTAAAACAGACAATGGAGTGATTCTGAGTGCTTAAAATAGACTTCCCCCTTCATCAGTCCAATGCACGTCTTGAGTTAATTCATAAACGCTGTTCTTATCACAACCAGAGATTATTTTTAGCAGCATTCTTCTTGTTTGTGGCCTGGGATGACAATTTTCGGAGAGATCTGCTCCCCTCAAAGCTAAGCGGGCAGCAAATGCTGCCTGTCAGATGGTGATGGCAGGAAACATCTAAATTGTGTCATTATGGAGAGGTTTATGACAGACGCTGATAGTAGAGCTGCGGTGATGTGCTGCGTTCAGCTCAGCCAGGTGTAATTACAGCCTCTTCTGCCTGCCTGGCTGAAAAACATTGTGTTTTTGCCCCCTCAGAGACATTTCAAGACTATTCCTCACACCGTGGTGAACAATATGTTGGGTTGAATGATTATGGTACTGAAAAAGCAAAAAGACTTCTGGCCTGTTTCTCACAGCTGAGCTTTTTAAAGGACCAATCGGGTGGGGGAAATTTCTGATCACATGGTGCCTTTTTACATGTTAAACCCCTCAGATTAGAAAGAAATGACTTGAATGCAGACAGAATGTGTAAACTTGCTTCATTCATTTCTGGAGAAAAAAAAACAGGAGGTTAATGCTTGGATTAGCAGGCCTGGTGGATTTAGCGTGGGTTTTTTTTTTTCATGAGATGTTGAAATATGCAATGCAGTCTTTTTGTGGGGCAAATGAATTAGTCCACTGTTCGCCAAATTAGTCTGCTGTGAATGTGTAATGTGTCAGCTAAAGACGATTAGTTTGTAAATGTAATTTAAGTTGTCAGGAATTTAAAAATATAGTTTGAAGATATTTAACTCATAAGCAGACTTACAGGCAACGTGTTTGGCCTCACGTCGTCCAGTCACTGCATGTACTACCCGTCAAAGATTTAAGTCATTTCAAGGCTTCGAGACTTTATGATTACCAACTCAAATCATATGCCTGCTTGAAGCTCTCCGTGAATAAAAACTAAAAAAAAACAGGCTGTCATGAAGAGCAGAAAAATAATAATAATGAAAAATACATTCCAGTCGGAGCATATCTGTTTTTCCATGTTACCCTGTTTTTCTCTGTTAGCCATTAGTTATTAATTTTCCTGCTGGAAAATCCATATTAAGTTGGTAGATGTGTTTTGGAACATGTTTGCTGGTTTCTACCTGGTCCAAGCAGGTTTCTAACTTCTCCAAGCTGGTTTGTTTCTCATCCAAGATGGTCTACCAGCTGGTTGAAGTTGGTCTATCAGCTTGGACCAGCTAATGACCAGCTCAAACAGCTAGAAACCAGCTACCATGTTCCAAAACAAGAATATGTCTAGAAGGTCTAAAATTGAGCTCATTCTTACAAAGACTTTTTTGTTTAATTCACAAGAATTGCTTGTTTTATGATATTTAAAAAAAAAAAAAAAACCCTGCTCCCTGTTGTCTTCTTAATATAGGTTGTCTGTCACTCCCCAGGGAGATGTTAGGAATGTCTTGACCCAACGAGAATAATCTCATTCAAGTTCTTGCTGGGAAAAGGTTAATGGGATTCTCTGTTTACTCTGTAGGATAGGCATTTGTTGAGCTCTCACTGAAAGATTCCTTTTTTAAGACATTTCTGGCGGCGTTTTTTTGAATGCGTTGGAGTTAAAGACAAACATAGACAAAAAGGTTAAGGCAGAAAGATGTATGCATAAAAGGGAGATGAATTTGGAAGAACGGGATGAATTATCTTCATGCGCTTCAGCGGAAAGAGGATAGTATGGTATGTGTATAGTATTCAATGAAGGATTGGAGAGCAGTGGCCTGGAACGGGAAACATAACTGATGATTGACCAAGCACGTTTTCCCATTCATCCCCTTCAATAATGTAGGAAAATACGGGACTCACTGATTCTAGTTTCTGTCATTAGGAAGACTGGGAAGTTTCCATGGAAAGACATCCAATCCCTATGATGAACTCAAACAAAACACCCTTAGAAAGCCAATTCAGGACTTGAATGGGAGATCACTGACATCAGATAGTGCTGCACAGATCAAGGTCTCCCCAAAACCTCCCAGAATGTTTGCTCTCCCCGGAGGACTTGTTTGATTTTTCTAAAGAGGTGAGAGGTTAGAGACGCACTGATGTGGATCAAGCTGTGGATATGAGGCGGGCTTAAAGGATCTACTCGCACTTATTGAGAGATGACTGGAAACATCTGAGCACACTCACAAGCGAGCAGTGTAGTTCACATAGACGCACAGACAAATATGTGTTCAGGACAAGCGTCTCCCCAGTGTTCTTGAGACAGATACTCCTCACATGATGAGAGAAGTTCAAAGATTTGCATGTAAACAGTGTCCGTGACTGTGCTGAGGGACTTTTTTGGTAGTTTTTGTGCAGCAATTAATTGTTAATAAAGTTTCTTAAAGTTGAAGTTTGTAATTTTTTAAAGGGGTGGTTGAGAAGAGGAAGAGTTATTATAGTAAAGTGTTGTTGCCATGCCGTCATTTTACGCCAGACTGCTTCACAAACGAGGGTCAATTCAATGCTGGATTTGCACAAAAGATTAACATGACGGCACATACTAGTCAATGAGTTGAATCAACTCCACAGCAACTACATAAATTTATTCACTAACCATTCAGAAACGTCCAGATGCATTCTATAAGTTGTAACTTCTTCCTGAGTCTCTCCATCAGTGTCCGACTCCAGTTTGAACAATGTAAGGCTGAACAACGTTGTTGTCATTTTGGCTGCGTGAGATTCTCCGGCTTTGTTGTTGTTGAGCAACCGAAACGCAAGCTGTTAAAGCTCCGCCCTCTTCTGAAAAGCAGGCCGGGAGCTGCAGCTCATTTGCATTTAAAGGGACACACACAAAAACGTGTTTTTGCTCTCACCCAAATAAGGGGCAAATTTGACAAGCTATAATAAATGATCTGTGGGGTATTTTGAGCTGAAACTTCACAAACACATTCTGGGGACACCAGAGACTTAGATTACATCTTGTAAAAGGGGCATTATAGGTCCCCTTTAAGTTAAAATTATTTGCCCTATTTCAACTTAATATTATTTATATTTATTAATATATTAAGATAGACAAAACACTGTTATTGTGGTGCTATCAAAAACATTGCTCTGTCTTTTTTTTAACATTTTGACCAGCCCAACACAGCAACTCTGGCTCAGCCACTGTTGTGATTTTGGGGCGGGGCTAAGTCTTTATCCTACCTACAGAAAAATGTTGTTCAGAAACATTGTTTTTTGCAATTCAGCTTAACCAGTATTTTGAAAATAGAAAAGTGCATTGTCCATTTTATCATTTGTTATTTTATGTTAGGTTTCAGAATTCACATACACTTTTTCTGTCTGCAGGTCCAATGGCCTCCACCGAGCATAGCAAAGAGCTGGAGGAGGTGGGCAGCATGAGGACTCCTTTGCGGCAGAATCCCGCTCGAGCCGGCCGGAGCCAAAGACCCTCTGGCTGGAGGAGGAGACGCCCTCGACCCCGTCTCTCCCACAAGGGGCCCATGCCATTTTAGAGCAAGGTCAGTATGACATTACTGTACCAATGCAATAGCCTAAAAGCAACAATAAGAGCAGAACAGAATGAGTAGCCAATATGAAAAAACAAATCTAATTTTCATCTATAAATGGAGCAGGTCTGGATAGGCCTTGAGGGAGGCACCTGTCTCAATTTCTGAAATATCGTCAAATACATACTGAGGAAGGTTGGAAATGCTGGAGAATAACATGAAGAAAGGGAGACTGTGATTGACAGAAACCTGCTCGCTCATTCACTTCTTTCATGAATTATAGATTACTGCTGGCACAGAAAAACTGCATGTCTTTATGAGATTACTGGACTTTAGACTGCCAGTTTCTGTGGTTCCAATCTTCTCCAGCAGATCTAAAAAACCCATACAGAGTGGAATATAATACAGTGTAAATGTTGTATTATGTCTGAGTCAACATGTTTCCATTATCCTGATAATGCCAATTAAATTCCCTATCCAAAGATAATATTCCATAATCTCATCTGAACCGCTTCAGCTAGTTTTTTCTCATAAAAAGGATATTTAACTTAATGTCTAGATAAACAATTCCTCAGGCAACATTTTTTTTTTTACGTCTAATAAATTTTTTTTACTCTTCTTACAAACATTGTCTCCATGAAATTTTCAGTGATGTAGCACCAAAGCCTATATTTTAATGTGGTCTTTATTAAGGAAACATTCAAGTTACAACGTCAATAAATAAAAGAGAACTGTATCTGACAGATCTTATCAGCACGGTTACGTTTTATTACTTAAAGGCTTCGCGCTGAAATGCTGACCCACAGATTTTCCAGAAACAAAGTGGTTTTATATATATATATATATATATATATAAAAGGATTAAAAAAAATCAGCGGATGGCAGAGAGATATTCAAGGACTCATTCACAGCTTTTTTTTTTTTTTTTTTTACACATAGTCCACAGAGCAAGATGACTAAACAGGATACAATGACCCCACAAGAGTTCACAATACAAGCCTGCAGAGTCTTGCCATAAATTAACCTCATATAAGACCAGAGTCTATGGAGAAGGACAAGTCAGCTCTTTATGGCACAGTTAATCATCTTTAAAAGCTGAGAGATGAAGGCAATAAAAAGTGAGAAATCCCAAACCCTCAAACCCTGCTATAGCAAATTAAAAAATTTTTCAACTTGGTAAACAATTACTATTCATTTGCCTCATCAATCTAAGGGAAAACACTTAGACTTTGTCCCCAGAGGTGGGCACAAAGACCAAAGCCTATGCATGTACTCCCATCCCGACCAATAAAATGCACAGATTCTTTAAGTGATTTGGGCAGTCAATACTTGTTTTGATCCCCAGAATACTGGCAGCACAACGAGGGGAACTGCAGGAAGTTGTGTAGCTCCATTAAATGGAACGGCTCAGTGACTCACAATGTAGAGTCCACAAACAGCACTTCAACCCCAAACAAGACGAAGATTTCTCTTTCATTCGGCTCCTTCTTCAGCTCCCTTCATGCCGTACTAGGGTTCAAAGTTCACGTCTTTTAGCACATTCACCCACATTCCTTTGGGCCCGCTTTGGTGAACCAGTTCATTTGAGGCGACTAATGTGCCAATCAAGCCTGCGGTACCAAACCCCAAAATTCTTCTCCTAATCTACTCACAGTTCATTATATCCACAATGTGATACATTTACATTTATATTCATTTCCTTGACAGACATTTTATCGCTAAAGAGAACATGTTGTGATAATTACTGTATGACACAGTACAGTAAATCAGTCCATGGCCCAGATGGGACTCCCACTAAAGTGTTTGACCTGCATCTGGCTTGTGTACAACATCTCACATTTTGTGCAGTGTGAGAAATGTAGCCTCACACTTCATCATCTATGGCTAAAACGGGGCACAGACTGACCGGGGCAATTAACTCTCCTCAAGGGCTGATAACAGACAGAGAACCACCGAATAAGGCCACAGTGGAGGCACTTAAAAGGCTTCTTTTTTTCATTATGCAGCACCACCGTGCCTGCAGATGAGAAGGATGTCAGAGAAGGAAATCATTGCTTGAGTAGAACTGAGAACTTACGTTAACACCAAGAGGATGACTTGGAATTAGACTGACTTGTATAAATAAGTGTTTATTATAGCAACTTTACATTCGCATTAAAAGAAATATTCACAGTTCAAAGTTAAGCTCAATCAACAGCATTTCATAGTTGATTCAATCAACAACATCACAATGTTAATTACCACAAAATAAATAAAAGGAAAAAAGTTAATGGAAATGAATGGGGCCAATTTCTGCAGATTTATAATACAAAAAATTTCAAGCTAATATCAAGCTTGTATTAAAGCTTGTTGTTAAAACTTGTGTATTATTTTAGCTCTCATCATTTTTACAATTGTTTTACCATTTTATGCACTATGATGTCCCAGCAACAAACTGGAAAAGGTCAGTATAACTGGTAATTTCTTTTTTCACACTAAAATCATGTTAACATTCATATTGTTTTATCTTGTGGCTGTACTATGGAAATGGTGAGTTTTTTAGCATTAGGGATTGGCTCCATTCATTGCAACTGTAAATGCCTCACTGTAACTGTAAATAATTTTTGTGCCACAATAGCTATTGATTAAGCTTAACTTACCTGAAACCCTAAATATTCCTTTAAGACCAATCAGTCTAACTAAACAACACATTGGATGGGGCTTCTTCATTGTGGATGCTCTAGGAAGTAAACGGAAAAGGAGGTTAAAAGCTCAGCTGAAGATTATGAAAACTGAAGGTTGTGGTAATAGAACACAAGCAACACAAGAATGAACAACCTGTTATAAGATCCAGATGCCACAACATATAAGAGGAACAACACATGTTGAGAGACCCCCTCTTCAAAGACTCCTAAACACAAAGGCACTGAGCAGAGAGCTAGAAATTGGAAATCTGCCTCATTAAGTACCAAGGGGGCACACTGGATAATTAGAAAACAACTGCCTGACACAAAGTTTCTCTTTTAAAGTGCACGCAGTTGGCTGTTGTTGGTATTTTCTGACAATCAGCATTATGTCATAGAGCACAAAGTTTGCATCACAAACCTGATGAGTCACAAACAAAACATGGTTCAGATAAGAATCACTGGCGCTGCATTGTACATGACTCAAACAGAACTATGCAGGTGTAACACAGAAAATAAAAAGATGGTTCTTATCGCTCAATGGGCACTGTTGTACTGGAAGAATAAAGCTCAATGACAACTACAGTATCTGAAATCATTGTAAAGTCATGAACCAAACAATAAAAGATGACCTCACTTCCTTGCTCAAAGTGAAAAATAGGAACAAAATTCTAGTGATGTACTCCAGATGCATGAATTAGATCAATTTATAAAAGGCAGAATCCTAAACATCATGGAGCCTCATAAGTGACAGACTTGACTCTGCCATTCATTTCAGCATTAGAATTTTGTTAAGCTGAAGACGTGATAGCTTAAAGAGATGGTCCACCCAAAAATGAAAATTCTGTCATCATTTACTCACCCTCATGTCATTCCAAACCTGTATGACTTTCTTTGTTTTGTGGAACATAAAAGAAGATTTTCAAAATAATCTTCTTTTGTGTTCAGGTTTGGAATGACATGAGGGTGAGTAAATGATGACAGAATTTTCATTTTTGGGTGGACTATCCCTTCAAATAAGCTTAAAAATACATACTGTAGGGCTGGATAATTATGACCTCAAATCAAAACCTCGATTAATTGAACATTTTACCTCGATTACGATTAATGAACGATTATTTTGTTTCTGGGTTGTTGTTGTTGTTTTTTTGCCCTCATAGTTCACTTACAAGGTTTGTACTGTAAATATGTTTGACTATTAAAGGTGGGATATTTTTTCCTATTGAAAGAGTGATCTGACATAACAGCTCACTTTCAGCAGTTATTTTATCTATGGTTCGTAACATTTCTTACAGATTTCTGCTCATTGTAAATCAGATAAAGATAAATTAGCACAGTACCAGAACGTAATGAGAGCGATTGCGTGTGAATTAGTCATACCGTCTCTCTATTAATTGTAAAGCTGTGGGTTGTAAATAGTTACTTCAAAAGTAGAAAAATATATGCTATAATAACTTTTGAGTTTCTAAGCTACTTCAGTGATAAATCACAGGACAGCGCTGACAACTAATTTCTGCGTTCCTCTCTGTGCGCGCGATCTTCACGTTTTGTGCAGCTACTGTTTGTATGAGTGTTTATGCCACAATGCAGCTGCGCGAGCACGGTAGCTTTCTTGATGATCCATACTGCATACTGAAAGAACTAGTTTGATGATGTTTTTGAGTAACCTTTAGGATATTTAAAACTTTGATGACTAAACCGCTCTTTTCTCAGCTGTTACGTCCGGTACCCACTACCTGTGCCAATTAGTAAAAGTTCAGAAAAACCCTGCATTGTACCTTATTCACGTCTCTTTTCTTTTGTCCACAGGCACAGCTTAGAGTGCCCTCCCCCTTGGTTCTGATTTCTATGCTCTTCCTTTGCCTTGGGGGGCCTTGCAACAAGGGGCCTTTGCTAGCCCAGCCTGAAGAGTGATGTCCATAGCACCTGCTGGTTCTTCAAGCAACTCTTCTTCTGTCCACAAAAAACCAGGACAAGCCACTCACCCTCAGCTCTACGAAGAATTGTGGGCCGGGAACAGGGGTGGGGGGTATTGAGCCCGAGCTATCAGATTCTGTCTCTCTCTGTCTGTCTCTCTCCTCCTGTGGTTTTCCTCATTTGCTTTCTAGAGCCCTTTCATGGCCACACTTTGCATGATGTGTGAGCAGTGGGGAGCCTGGTCTTATAGTTTGAAAAGCGTCAGTTTCTTCTCCGAGGTGTGTTAGTCCCATTCTCTCCAGCGTGAAGGTGACCACAGCGCTTTGTCCCATTGCTACATGTTGGCAACTCTTGGCTTATAAATGGTGTTTATGAGGGAAGAAAGTGGTAGGGACAATAAAATAAGGCACAACTAAATGCTAAGGCCCATTATGGCCAGGTCAGCAACATTAATTTTTTACCTTTTGCACAATTTTATCATCTGCCTGCAACAAAAAAATGGACAGTTAGCTTAATAATAGCATCAATGAGTGCATTTACATGACAAACCACTCACAAAACAATGATCAAAAAGGACTTATTCTAGAAACCTGACGATGAAAGAAACCATGTTTAAAAGAGATAAACTGTGTTTAAATCGAGTTTTGGCGCCAAAATGTTGACACACAAAGTATGCACCTCCAGAATGCAGACTGTGCATGTAAATGCATTCATTCTAAAATGTTGAATGAATATAATTCACTGGTACATCCATGTAAAACAGCTTGATTGCATCTCATTGTGCTGTCCAATGGCCATTACACTTCATCCTACCAATGAGCCTAAGAGTTGTCAGGCATCAGAAGCTTAAGGATAAAGCCACAGTGTCTCATTATCAGAATCACACTCCACTTCCATGAGCGTGAGATCATCTGTCCTGAGCCCTCTTCTCCTCCCCCATGACACACGCTGCTTTACAGCAGAGATACATGACTGTTAACTGGCCAGGGTGATCTGCTTCATAAGGCGGACCATCTCTCCTTTTAATGAAGTGCCAAATAGCAAATCTACTCCACAGTGCTGCCAGGAGAAGAAAAGTAAACATGTTACCTCTTATCTTGGGGGAAGCATAACATCTAACCACATGTATGCATTTTGCCATTTGTTTGAACATCCAATATAAAGGCAATGGTAGCATGGTTTGAAGACATTAGACCAAAAAGAACAAAGAAAATTCCATACAGATCTGATGATTTAGCCTGAGATTGTCCCCTTGACCGGATTCTTTGACTGACAGAACTCTATGCCTTTATTTGACGTCATACTGGAAATAATTTCTTGTTTAGTTCTCATTCTTTTGATGTTATTTTTGTTATATTTCAATTCATTTCTCAGGGTGCTGTGACAGAAGCCTGTATGGTCTATATTACATGCATTTATTTAAGAGACACACATTATTTGTATCCGCATTTAGCTTCATGCTTATGTATCTGCCACTTTAGCTACATATTCAGACTACGTTTTTACAAGCCATTATTGTTCTCTCCCCAGTGGGAGCAGTTGCCTTTTGAGTTTGAGCCTCTTTAGCACAGACGGCTACGACGGTTATTAAACCCCATTGCTAATCGGTTTTAGATTGGAATCACTAAAATTTCTTTCAAGTCTGACAGAGCTCACAAGTGAAATTGGCATAGAATGAGCACACTACCTTTGCATTCGACTGATTTATGATGTAATAATCTATAAATAGGAGCAACCCTTGGCTTGGGCATCGTCAAACCTTCGTAACCTTCAGTAAGACACAAATTATGAGGCAGAGATTAGAGGCTGTTAGCTACTCTCATTAATTAGACAACACAGCAAGTTACTGCAAATTAGCATTTGAGTCCCTTCCCGATTTCCTGTTCACCGTTTGTCTGTGGATTTGGAAACAGAGAGCCGTCGTGTTAACCCGCAAACACCGCCTCGCGGCAAAATCAGATCTTCATAAGAGAGTGCCTAAAAATCACAGCGGTAAAACACCCAGCCGAGCTCACCTCGATTAAAAATGTATCAAATCTTAGGGCACTGTGAATACTAATAATTCCAGTCACGCCATGATTATTTTATACCCTCTCAGACAGAGATGTGGATTTCATTAACGCTTTCTCACAACGGCAGTGCTCCCGAGAGCTCTGCTTCATGGATCAGTAGGTCAAAACGCAGAGAAGATCTAAGTTTGGGTGGCTGAGTTGCCGTACACTCCGTCTGAAGAGTCTGTTAGAGGTGCAGAGTAATGCCTGTATCCACACTGTTGTTCATGAATGTATCTTCACCATCCTCACCGGAGCTGAGCTGCCCCTCCAGGAAGGGCCATCGAGCAGTGTTTCAGTTCAGTTCAAGCCTTGAATAGTGAAAACTAGCCCGTCACTGCTTCATACGACAACCGACCCGATCCCCCTTCCCACCGATGGTGATGGTTATCTGTTTCATCAAACATCCAAAGACAAATATGACAAAATCCAAAGCTTGCTATAGCAGAGACCCCTACCAATCACTTGGCTTTCCTCTGTACGGACATGCAAGGCTGCACTTTTTGCAATTCCATTATGCTGCTGGAAAATTAAATCTTGAAAACAAGTCTTTTGGCATGTAATGGTTTTCCAGTGTCTTGTGACAATTAAATTGACTGATTCTTGTCTAGCTGGTTGTCCAAAGCTTACTTTTCGATAGAGTGTGGAAAGCTGTATTTTATTTTTGTGTGTAAGGTCGTATAAAAGTGTAGAAAAAGTAGTCTGCTGCACAATATGTCGTGGACACAAAAAAGCTTTCTCACCCTCCTCTGCCGTCGAACTCGGTCCCCGTCAGCACATCAGATTAATGGAGCTTGCGGCACCAAGAGTACAAGCACGTCCAGACTCAAAACTGAAATGGCAAACACACGCATTATACTTACAGAGCACAAATCATTTTGTATAAATGTTTTTATTTAAAGAGCTCACATGAGAAACTCATTCCTACTCTATCATGTGTTTCTGCCCAATTTGGCTTCATCATTAGTCCTATGCACTTGTACGCACGTTCTACTTGATCATTCAGAGGTCTTTTGTTTGAGTACAGACTTTTGCATGGGAGAAATGTATCCAGAAGGTGTTTGTATGTTGAAAACAGAGCTGTGGAAAGTGAAATGAGGTCCAAAGTGTTCCCTTGCATCGTAATCGTTTAGAGAGGAAGGATAAAAGCAACGAATACAATACAAAACTCCTCTTTACCATTGTGATTCATTACATTGGTTTTACCAAGACATTCATTAGGGCACACAGAAAGAGAAAAGACCCATTTGGCCGATTGTTTTCAATTAGCTCGTCACGGTGCATGTAAAATGTGGCGACCAGATCGAGTAACTGAAATCCAATCCCAACAGTTCACAAATGTCCACCAACTGGTTGGGATGCTAAGAATGATCTGATTATTCTGTTGCTTCAAACAAGACTTCACACCCATAAAGAGCTCTAACCTCTATCCAAAACACATCTATACACATGGCCTGTTTGTTCAGCACACCCATCCATTTCAAATCTGAAAATCTGTAGTCAGGCCTGGCATTTCAACAGTATTAGTAGGCCATGTGAAAAGCAGCGTAATGGCAAGGTATTATTCCTCCTCTTTATTCCTGTTGGAGGTGTGTGCTCATCAAACTCACCTGGCCAAATGTACAGTCCCTGTCTCTGTTTTGATGTTGACCTGGGCAAAAACAAATGAATAAATAAATGAATTAAACAAGTGTATCAGAAATGGTTGAAATACTGTGTACATATTTGAACTTTTGGTTTCTAATTTATAAAAGATAAGCTTTAGCTCTTGGAGTACTTATTTTATTTTTTTCCTTTCATGCGTAGCTTTGTGTTTTTATTTTCTATTTCTGTAAAGTGTGTAAATATATCTTTATGATAATAAGTAATATTAAAAATCTTATTTTAAGAAACAAGTGTGAGTTTGTTCTTTTTATAAAAATTCTACAAAAAAGATATTAGTCATTCATAATCATTTTTATAATTTAAGTTGAAATAAGACATAAAAAAAACATTGTGATATTAATACATGACAAGCTGAACTAGTATTATCTAGTTACTAATGACAGTTTAACCACAGGTCACTTTAGGAATCTCGATTGGATAGACTTACTTTTAAAGGGATAGTTCATCTAAAAATGAAAATTCTGTCATCATTTTCTCACCCCCATTCAGTTTCAAACATGTACTGTACTGAAGCTCATTTCCACTAAGAAAATGTGTAAGAAAATCTTATGTGGTGGAAATGGGCTTCCATATGTATAACGTTTTTCTGTGGAACACCAAAGAAGATTTTAAAAAGAAAAATGTCTGTGTTTTTTGTCAATACAATGAAAGGGGTCCATTGTAGTTTTGGGCCCCACTGACTTTCATTGTATGGACTAAAACATTTTTCAATAAAAAGAACAACAGAAACTTAAACATGCTTTGGTAAATTAAATTATTACATTAAAGTGTCAATAGTAATTAGGACACAAAAGTTAAAATTTTGAGATACTAATGACTTACTAAAATTATGACATGATTATGATATTAGTTCATTATTATGAATTTTTATCTCATAATTAATATGACTTAGTATATCAACATTTTAAACTTTTTATCTCATCTGATTTACCAAAGCATATTTGTTCTTATGTTATGATTGAAAACTGAAACTTAGGGAGAGAAACAGAAAAAAGAGAAATCAACCAGAAAAAAAATGGTCGGTCTGCAGCCCCTCATTGCTGCTCCGTCCATTGGGAGCAGCTCTGGGAAGTGTCTGCTTAGCATGGTGAGCTGACATGGCCTGACAGGCAGTAGGGTACCCCACGAGGTGATCGCACCCCGATCCGGAGAGGTTATGTCATCAAACCTGGGTCAGCTGTATAATTGGGCCGGGGGTCAGTAAGGTGATATGAAGCGTGACAATGAAGCTCTAGAGTTACAGTGCAGATCTGGGGAGGTGACTCCAGGAGGCAGTTATGTATCCCAGATTGCTCAGGGACCAGCAAGGAGTCTGCTCACTCTCACTGCAATAAAAGGTGTCACAGATTCTCATTAAAGCTAACTTATGGATTGAGTTGACAACCCTGAACCCATGAAGATTTAAAGTCTGTTAGACGCTTATTTGTTATCATGGGGTGTTCTAAATGATCAATATAACGGTTGAGATAATGGAAAAATAAAAGCTAAGATGTTACAACTTTAAATTCGAGCCAAGACACAGCAGTAACATCTGGAGCGGCCCTGGCACCAAGCCTCCAGTCTCTTCTGCCACACCGTAAAAGCCTTATTATTACCGTCGGCTGTCTGAAAGTACCACCAGCCGTAATATCGGTGGGTGTTTTCTAGTTTCCAACTCAGTCACTTCTAATTAATCAGCCACACTGATACATAGTGGATCTGACAGCACGTTGTCAAATCACTGCCATTCCAAACGTCAAAACTGCAGAAAGAACAACATCACGGGCAATTAAACGCATTACAGCCTCCAAGAGCTGCCACTTGGACTCCTGCGCAGGGTCTGCGGCCGCACTGAAGTGGAAGGAAAACACAGGGGACTGCAAACAGAGCCTGGAGCCAGGTAAGGAGCAAGAACAACACAGGCCTAATGCACCTCAGCTGTGTTAACAGTGGCCATCCTGCGGAGGGGATGGATCATTGACGTGGACAAAAACAACAAAAGCAGCACAAATGCTGAAGGTTGTAGGTGAAGGAGCCACTAGGGAGTGGTGTAGGAGCGTCTGTGTCATTTTGAGAAGGTAGTCTGAGGCTTGACTTTCAGTTACTGCTGTAATCAGGGTGCCGAATTCTTGTGTTTTGCTCTTGTGACCTACTCTGATGGACCAGTAAAGGAGAAGGTGAGAGGGAGAGAAGAGGGGTGGAACACCTCCTGGACTTATTTGCCTCACCACTGATCCAAAAACTATCTTCCAGAATTAAAAGCACAGGGAGCGGCTTCAGTTTGATCTCATTAGTATTCGTAGGTACTAGTGTGTTAAGTTTTTGTACTGTATATGCTGAAAAGTACAATACAGACGTTTTGACAGCATCTAAACCTAAAAAATTAATATTTTATTCAGCAAGCATACATTAAATTGATTAAAAATTACAGTAAAGACATTTACATTGTTACAAAAGACTTCTATTTCAAATAAATTAAATGCTGTTCCTTTGAACTTTCTATTAAATGGTTAATTCACCCAAAAATGAAAATTCTGTCATTAATTACTCACCCTCATGCCGTTCCAAACCTGTAAGACTTTCGTTCATCTCTGGAACACAAATGAAGATCTTTTTGATGAAATTTGAGCGCTTTCTGTCCCTCCACAGACAGCTGTGACTACCACTTTGACGCTTCAAAAAGTTCATAAAGAGATCGTAAAACTAATCCATATGAATTGAGCGGTCTTGATCGCTTTATATAATGAACATTTTGAATTTAGGCTTTAATTCACATATAAACATTCATCAACTCACACGTCAGTTGTGGTAAATGGAAGCTCAAGCTTGTTTGCTTGATGCGTGCGAGAACCAATGAGGTTCATTCTCGTGTGTTACGCAGCACGTTTGATCTTCCGCAAGAGGTTTGTTTTTTGCACGTCAAGCAGGTTCGGTTAAGCTTTTGTTTATGTTTGCTGATCAATTTTATATGTGAATAGAAGCCTAAATTAAATCTGTTCATCATATAAAATGACAGAGTCTCTTCAGAAAAATTGGACTAAACCACTCAATTCATATGGATTAGTTTTACGATTTCTTTATGAACTTTTTGGAGCGTCAAAGTGGTAGTTGCGTAGCTGTCTATGAAGGGACAGAAAGCTCTCAGATTTCATCAAAAATATCTTAATTCGTGTTCCGAAGATGAACTAAAGTCTTACGGGTTTGGAATGACATGAGGGTGAGTAATTCATGACAGAATTTTCATTCATTCACTAACCCTTTAATCAAAGAATCTTAAAAAAAAAATAAATCACAATTTTCAAAAAAATATTAAGCAGCACATGTTTTCAACATTAAATTGCAATATTAGAAGCATGTTAATCAAATTAATTAATTCATGGACTTAATCGATTAATTCAATGTTGATGCTTTCGGTGTATTCTATCAACTCACCAATCATTTGCAGACCAACCTTTCACAGATCTCCAGTGGTCTCTAGTTTTGAAGCACCGATTCAGAGGGAGGTTTGAGATTGTTTTGGGAGTGGGGAAGATTGGAAGCTCTATCTCTGTCTTTATGATTGCATTTCAAGCAGTAAACAAGACTCACCCCATGGGGATCCTGTGACATTGTAAAATGGAGCAAGGGCTTGTGCTTCAGAAACTTTTATTGAACTATTTACAGTTGCCTTGGCCTGCACATAAATTCATTATGGCAACATTTTAAACTTCAGCATATGCTTGAGCTCTCCTAAATGTTAACTAGCCCTCAATGTGATTTTACACCCAGGCATAAGTCTCACGAGGGCCCAAAGGAAACAGATTAGGAGGGAGCCACCCCAGAGAGAAGGTTATCAGTGCTGTGCACCAGAGAGATTGTCAGATAGCTAACAATAAAACATCCTGACCCAGGAAAGACCATTGATGAACTTCATTGAGGGGCACCATAGTGTGACTCCTCCAAAAAGAGTTGAGACGCACTTTCCAGCTTATCTCAGAAAAAGTGTGAAATTATTATCTGCTAAGGAGAGCAATTATCTATAGGGGGACGCCACATCTTGAAGGGAATGTCAGGCCCTGCAGGAGGGCTGTGGTTTGCCAACAGGCAGACGTTAACGGCACAGCCACTGCTTAGACAGACAGACAGCAACACGAGTCGCTACCCTCAAGGTATTCAACTAATCTTTCAAGTGGGAAATTAAGCTTCCTACTGCTCACAGAGAAGAATAAAGGCCGTTTTGTCAGAACCTAGTGAAGTTTACCATATTCAGAACTAAGCTTAACTAAGGAAGATTGAGTTGTAGG
This sequence comes from Mylopharyngodon piceus, assembly GCA_039654765.1. Taxonomy (NCBI): domain Eukaryota; kingdom Metazoa; phylum Chordata; class Actinopteri; order Cypriniformes; family Xenocyprididae; genus Mylopharyngodon; species Mylopharyngodon piceus. The sequence goes on from CM077439.1 coordinate 8,030,646, forward strand.
AACTTGACAATGCAGTGAACTCTTCTCTTACTTACATTTTTTCCTTTTTGCCAAGATTATATATTGTCTACACAAGGAGTATTTTCATGTTTAAAAAGAAAAACTAATGGGCAGATGGATTCTATTTCCACAACTTTCATATAATGTAACCACAGAACGAGACCATATACTCACAACAGAGATAATCCCCGGGAGCAACCTGGGGTCAAGTACCTTACTAAAAGGCACAATTGTGACTGTTTTGTGCCCTTGAGTAAAGCACTTAAATGGTGAACTTGAATCAATCCTGGAACCAACTTTTCAAATGACCATTTGAAATTATCTCTTATTTGAGCCCATAAAATCAACTCAACAAAAAAGCCAAATGCATAAAGTGGTGCTATGATACTCTTCCTTTAGAGCTTCATTAATCAGTGTTCGATTAAAGAGTTAGTTCACCCAAAAATGAAATTTCTGTCATTAATTACTCACCCTCACTTCGTTCCAAACCCGTAAGACCTCTTCGGAACACAAATTAAGATATTTTTGATGAAATTCGAGAGGGTTTTTTATCCTCCATAGAAAGCAACGAAATTACAACATTCAAGGTCCAGAAAAGTAGTAAAAACATTGTTAAAATAGTCAACATTACTACAGTGGTTCAACCTTAATGTTATGAAGCGATGAGAATACTGTAGAGAATATTGAACCACTGTAGTCATGTTGACTATTTTAACTATGTTTTTACTACTTTTCTGGACCTTGAATGTGGTAATTTCGTTGCTTCATTGTAATTTCGAGTAAAAAATGGTCATCTGACACTATGTACATGGAGACACTGAAGTTGAAAAGCTGAATATAGATGATATGATCAAAGATTTCATCTGCATTTGGAGTATCACAGGGTAAGAAGCCATTCTTTGTGATGCTGCCATGCAGTGAAATATGTTATACATTTTTAACATAAACAATTCCTCCTAACTCTAATTGAATCACATAGTCCATACCACAACTATAACGATAACAACGAGACAGAAGAACAGCAACTAGGAAATCACTTTCAGACAGAGCATTTTTTTCCCAGCTGATCAATGGTCAAAATCCTTGTTATTTTAAAGCACATACTGCAACTATGTTCATGGCGCAACATCCATCTATCAGATAGGTGTTCGGTTTTTTTTTTTTTTGGTTCTGTGCATGCAAAATGTGTCATTGTGTGCATCATACTGTACGGACACATGCAGGCTACCATTGCAGCCACTGCTACTCATTCGGAGCAGAAGAATCATGTCCATTCAAAGATATTTGAGCCGAATGGATTTTGAATACAACTTGTGGTAAAATGTGTATCTTCGAAAATTATGTTGCACAATCATTGTGGGGGGAAAAGTATTTGTCTAAAATACTGAAATCACTCGTTCACATTTTGGTCACATTTTGGCACTTTAGTGCAGCGACAATATAAAAGCCCATTATTATTATTAATTTCGGAAACAACATATTGTCTATATAATGACACTAGGGCTGGGTAAAAAATATCGATTTCTTGATTTTAATCGATTCTCATTTTTACCAACCGATATCGATTCTTAAATCCCAAGAATCGATTAGTCTAGTCTGTTTTCAGTTGATGAATGAACAGAACATTAAGCGTGCCTCCCATCCAATAAATCACGATATTCTTTGTGCTTTGTTACTTTTGATATGAAGCAAAGTCTCAGATTTCAAATGACGTCCATCTTATTATGAGATTCAAAAAATAAATACCGCTGTTTAATGTGACGTGACAGATCGCTGTAGCGCCTCAGTTAAAGAGAAGCGGCAGCACGCAGCGCGTGTGAACATCCTCTCCGCTTTAATACCAGTTACAGCGCGAAATAAACATTAATAAACATCTGAAGGTATGTTACAATATACAGTACAACTTACCGAAATCCGTATCATGTCTCGTGTAATAGCTCAATCAGTATTTCAATAAAACAGCTTGTAAACAATGTCACGTAACGTCACATTTACCTCAGAAAAACATATTCAGTGACCATAGACTCATTAGTCAGCTAGAAAAATTAACTCTAGAAAGCAGCATTCTAATAAATATAGCTATGCACCTTTACATATTCATTATCATTTTTAATGTTCTTCAATATTTAATGCATGTTTGAATAAATCAGTTATGACAGCCACGATTTAAATGTTTATATTTAAAAAAAAAAAAAAAAAAAACGAATTGGAGTAGAAATATGATTATGTAATTCTAAACTTTATTTTTAATAAAAAACATCATTGAGTGTAATTTAAGTGTTTGTATATAAATAAGTTAATTTAACCTTCAGTATTATTATAGTAGTACCAACTGACTCCCATGTGTAGTTTACAGCATTAGTTGAGAGATTTTTTTCCTCTAGAAAATTTGTATGTAATTTGCATGTACTGTAACTGATATACTACATCCAAAATAATCGATATTGAATCGAATCGAAATCGTAATCGAATTGAAAGCATGTGAATAGTAATCGAATTGAATCGTGAAAATTGTCTCAATACCCAGCCCTAAATGACACTAACTACGACATTACATTTTTACACAACCAAGTAGGAATTTCACCGTACTCTGTATACTGTATATGGCAATAAGGCTTTGAAGTGCAGGGGTCATCATAAAATTACACTGGCTGTGAAAATCGCTGTCAGATAGCCCTTTGTCAAACATAAAAAACAACAGAAGCATAAGGGAATGTTGCAAGTTCAAGGAATGCAGAAACAATCTTTGCTGTAGCACATTACATATGTCGTACATGAAACATTACAACAAACTGAGCTCAATGAGAAACAGACCAGATTTTGGAGGAGAGGCACATTAAAGCACAAACGTTACTGGCTATATCATCCTTTACCTCTCAGAGCTGGAGGAGGTTCTGATGTAATGGCTGGAAAATCTTGGCCGGGGACGCTTCATTCATGCGATAAGGCTCACACTGACTGCCTTTGTGAATACTACACAGCTTATAAACGCATTAGTATACTGAGATGGAGATGTCACGGAGCAAAAGAGATGGTTTTTGGGAGGGGGCCAGACTGCTATAATTTGCCAACGCGGATTTGATGAACCCCATTAAACGGTAATAGCTGATTTTCTAAATCGCTGCCTACGCTCCTCTCTTTAACAAGCTTCTGAGGATGTTTGCCTGTATCCATCCTATTAACTGCCCAACTCTTCCTGATGTCTTAATGCAGGTCAGCTCCTCAGGGTTTTAGAGAGAGAGAAATGGATAGAAAAAGAGAGAACAAGCTTTCTGTTCTGTTTTTCTTATCTTTTAGCACAGCCAGCTATGCCCCTCTCAACAACCAGCCAGGCTTTCTTGGCACAGTCTAGAGAAACAGCCCCACCACAGACTAAATCTCAGCACATCTGGAGCAAACCTGTTGTCTGGTTGATTACAGAGACCTGTTTCGTGCCATGCGTATACAGAACAGCGCGAGGAAGCCAAGATGTGCAGTGATGCTGACAGATATGCAAATCCACGTGCACTGTCCTTCCCTCAACTCTCCCCCCGAGGAATAAATCTGCATTTCATCACGATTCCTTTAGGTTGTAAATGTATTAAATATTCAGCATATATATTAAAAATGCAGCTGAGCTTAGAGAAGATATGTAAAACTTCACCTCCACGCTGAATCAAAGCATGCGCCTTATCAGCTAATTATTTTCCACTGGATTGTTTATTAAACATGAACCCGAAGACCTTCCTTTCTGCTCTTTTGGAGTGTGTTGTGATGGCAGGCAGGGTCTGGGTCTGTTCGAGACAGCCTGTAAACAGAGACAAGGGAAGTATAAAGAAGAGAGTGGTGCTGAGGATCTCCACCATTCGTCCTGGTCTGTAGAGCCTGCTGTGTGGATTACAGCATGCAATAGACAGCACCACAACAAGACATGAAACAGGAAGGGAGCACAGAGAAAAATAATAATGGTTGTATTGAAATGTACTAGAGGACACCCTGATTTCCTGAGGTCAAATCAAGTGGGAGTGCACAGTGTTAAAACTTTACTATTAGGGCAATATTTTCACTTAACTACATTTTCAATCTGAAAAAAAAAAAAATTATGGAATTATTTCAATTTTCACATGTTTTTTTGGTACCATTTCAGATATTAAAAAAATATTGTACAAACAATTTGACCGCTACAGGTCACTACTGCTGCCTTAAGGCAATAAATCCATATTTATGATAAATAACTAAATATGCCTTTAAAAAGAACGTTTGAAAACAATGTCAGCATAAATTCTTTCATTTCCTATCCTTTTGTGAAGATTTTGCACTGACAAGGGACAACAAACTATTTTATTCAAATAAAAAATAAAACCATTGTTTCAATGATAACTGAAAGTTACACCCAGGGTGTATAACCTTAAAGGGATAGTTCACCCAAAAATGAAAATTATCCCATGATTTACTCACCCTCAAGCCATCCTAGGTGTATATGACTATCTTCTCTCAGTCAAACACAATCGGAGTTATATTAAAAAATATCCTGGCTCTTCCAAGCTTTAAAATGATAGTGAATGGCGCTCATGATTTTGAAGCCCAAAAAAGTGCATCCATCCATCATAAAAGTAATCCACACAGCTTCAGGGGGTTAATAAAGGCCTTCTGAAGTGAAGCGATGGGTTTTTGTAAGAAAAATATCCATATTTACAAGTTTATAACTATAATAACCAGCCTCCGGCAAACATCCTTATGCAAGTCAACTTACGGCGGAAGCATAACACCTGACCTGACATATGACGCACTGACGAACGTGGAAGTGCAGAGGATAGAGCAAAACAAAACACCGGTCACGAATTAGAAGTCTAAAACAAGAATTTTTAACTAGAAATGTCAGAGGATTTTAATATAAGAGTAGAGGAGCTTGAGTTTGTTGCATAGCCCTATTTGTTTGAACCAAGAGAGGCGTCTACTCTCACCTACTTCTACATCCTACGTCATACGTCGTGCCAGAGGTTATGCTTCCGCCGTTAAGTTGACTTGCGAATGGATCTTTGCCGGAAGCTGGTTATTATAGTTTTAAATATGGATATTTTTCTTACAAAAACCCATCACTTCGCTTCAGAAGGACTTTATTAACCCCCTGAAGCCATGTGAAATACTTTTATGATGGATGGATGCACTTTTTTGGGCTTCAAAATCGTGAGCGCCATTCACTACTATTACAAAGCTTGGAAGAGCCGGGATATTTTTTAATATAACTCTGATTGTGTTTGTCTGAAAGAAGATAGTCATATACACCTAGGATGGCTTGAGGGTGAGTAAATCATGGGATAATTTTCATTTTTGTGTGAACTATCCCTTTAATAAAGTATATATAATCTTTACAGTCATGTTAAAGAATGTAAAAACAGATAATTACTGCGTCCAAAATCGCGTACTGTCTGAGAAGGTACTACATGTGATTTTGAATTTACTTCACAACTGTAAAAAATGTATGTTATATGGGTAGTATGAATTAAATTCGGATGTACTACATCTGCCATGTTGTTGCTGTCATGTGACCTACCAGTATCAGTTGCGTCGCTTCACTTATATTCATAAATCCACTCCCATGGCCACATGGGATTGTAAAGTGTCCATTGAATGCGCACTTCAGAATCTCAGCGGAAGTAGTACGTCATCCGGGGACTTTTTGCCTACTTTCAATAAATATGTATTCGGACATACTACTCATTTGGGGTACTGCATGTTTTTTGCATACTATATCGCAGGGAAGTATTCAATTTCGGATGCAGCAAATGTCTTCAGACTGTAATGACAGTCAGAAAAAAATATTTATCCTTCCTACACTACCGATCATAAGTTTGTGGGTGGTAAGATTTTGTAATGTTTTTGAAAGAAGTCTCTTCTGCTCACCAAGGCTGCATTTATTTGATCAAAAATACAGTAAAATCATTAATATTGTCAATTATTACAATTTAAAATAACTGTTTTCTATTTTAATATATTTTAACATTAAATGTATTCCTGTGATGGCAAAGCTGAATTTTCAGAATCATTACTCCAGTCTTCAGTGTCACATGATCCTTCAGAAATCATTCTAATGTACTGATTTCCTGCTCAAGAAACATTTATTATTAATATCATTGCTGAAAAAAGTTGTGTTGCTTCATATATTTTTGAAACCGTGATGCATTTTTTTTGGTTTTCTTTTATTTATTCGAAAGTTCAAAATAATTATTTCAAAAATAAATCTTTTGAAACATGTCTTTACTGTCACTTTTGACCCTAAACTTTTGAACAGTAGTGCAGAATCTCTCTTTCCCTGAAAATAGTGGCGATTTTCGTCATTAAAGCTACTTTGAGGCATATAATTAGAATCCAGATTTATTTGCCTGGATAAGAGTCTTGGCTAAGATATAAGTAAACAACAAAAAAGTTAGCTCTCTGTAACAAGTTTAATGTGATGTTTGTGTTCTAATCTCAGCCAGGATCCACAGAAAGCAAGTGAATCTTCAAACCACTACCACATGTTTGAGTGTTGCAATGATTACTTATTTTGCTATGAATACAAACAGCTGGCATTTGATTCAGTGGAGTTTATATGAGCATGATCTGCCGTGATTACCACTGTGGTTGTTGCCATGACTACAGTTTGGCGGAGTGATGCAGTGACCCCAGCTCCCCTGGCTACTGGCCGTAGCCCCGAACATGAACCAACAGAGCGACTCAGACAGTCAAGACTTTGACAAACAAACAAGTCAATCTTAAGTAGCCAGACAACATCTGCTGCAAAATAATTTACAGCTTTGTCTGGCTGGAGATTTTCAACATTAAATGTCCCCCATTTGACACAGTCCATTTATTCTAGTCAACATGATGAACCGTACCTTGAGTACAACTGCCAACAGCGATAAAATCGATTCTAAACTTGTACACTGAACAGTGAATGACTACGACACATTGTACAAAACTCTGGAATAGTACAGACACAAACAGCAACAGATTTAGTAGGCCTAGTAAGCAGCAGTGAGAATAAAACTCGAGAAGCAAGATAGGTCTTGTTGTCCATAATTGAATTAATTAATTAAACTTACCCGCAGTTTCGGTAGCTCGGTTATTTTCATAACAGTGTATTTTTTTCCTTTACCTAACGAGTTGCGCGATTAAACGCAACATATCTGTCGAAATAAACGCGTTCTCTCCCTTCTCTCGTACAGAATGTGCAACACAAAGTCCGATTCATTCTATTGAATCAGTTCATCTTGAACGTTCCTACCCGATTCCTGGGAAAGTTTGATTCATTCTAGTGAATCTGTTCACCCTGTCATCTCACATATTTACTGTACAGGTGCTGGTCATATAATTAGAATATCATCAAAAAGTTGATTTATTTCACTAATTCCATTCAAAAAGTGAAACTTGTATATTATATTCATTCATTACACACAGACTGATATATTTCAAATGTTTATTTCTTTTAATTTTGATGATTATAACTGACAACTAAGGAAAATCCCAAATTCAGTATCTCAGAAAATTAGAATATTACTTAAGACCAATACAAAGAAAGGATTTTTAGAAATCTTGGCCAACTGAAAAGTATGAACATGAAAAGTATGAGCATGTACAGCACTCAATACTTAGTTGGGGCTCCTTTTGCCTGAATTACTGCAGCAATGCGGCGTGGCATGGAGTCGATCAGTCTGTGGCACTGCTCAGGTGTTATAAGAGCCCAGGTTGCTCTGATAGTGGCCTTCAGCTCTTCTGCATTGTTGGGTCTGGCATATCGCATCTTCCTCTTCACAATACCCCATAGATTTTCTATGGGGTTAAGGTCAGGCGAGTTTGCTGGCCAATTAAGAACAGGGATACCATGGTCCTTAAACCAGGTACTGGTAGCTTTGGCACTGTGTGCAGGTGCCAAGTCCTGTTGGAAAATGAAATCTGCATCTCCATAAAGTTGGTCAGCAGCAGGAAGCATGAAGTGCTCTAAAACTTCCTGGTATACGGCTGCGTGGACCTTGGACCTCAGAAAACACAGTGGACCAACACCAGCAGATGACATGGCACCCCAAACCATCACTGACTGTGGAAACTTTACACTGGACCTCAAGCAACATGGATTGTGTGCCTCTTCTCTCTTCCTCCAGACTCTGGGACCCTGATTTCCAAAGGAAATGCAAAATTTACTTCCATCAGAGAACATAACTTTGGACCACTCAGCAGCAGTCCAGTCCTATTTGTCTTTAGCCCAGGCGAGACGCTTCTGACGCTGTCTGTTGTTCAAGAGTGGCTTGACACAAGGAATGCGACAGCTGAAACCCATGTCTTGCATACGTCTGTGCGTAGTGGTTCTTGAAGCACTGACTCCAGCTGCAGTCCACTCTTTGTGAATCTCCCCCACATTTTTGAATGGGTTTTGTTTCACAATCCTCTACAGGGTGCGGTTATCCCTATTGCTTGTACACTTTTTTCTACCACATCTTTTCCTTCCCTTCGCCTCTCTATTAATGTGCTTGGACACAGAGCTCTGTGAACAGCCAGCCTGTTTTGCAATGACCTTTTGTGTCTTGCCCTCCTTGTGCAAGGTGTCAATGGTCGTCTTTTGGACAACTGTCAAGTCAGCAGTCTTCCCCATGATTGTGTAGCCTACAGAACTAGACTGAGAGACCATTTAAAGGCCTTTGCAGGTGTTTTGAGTTCATTAGCTGATTAGAGTGTGGCACCAGGTGTCTTCAATATTGAACCTTTTCACAATATTCTAATTTTCTGAGATACTGAATTTGGGATTTTCCTTAGTTGTCAGTTATAATCATCAAAATTAAAAGAAATAAACATTTGAAATATATCAGTCTGTGTGTAATGAATGAATATAATATACAAGTTTCACTTTTTGAATGGAATTAGTGAAATAAATCAACTTTTTGATGATATTCTAATTATATGACCAGCACCTGTAGAGTTGGAAAGTCCGATTCATTCAGGTCAGTCATTCTAATCTAAACGGTCGGTCCTCTCTTCTTTCATTTAGAGTTGGAAAATGCGATTCATTTTAGTGAATCGGTTCATGATATAGGGTGGGTCAAACGATTATTGGAATGAACGGATTCACAAAAATGATTCACCATGTGGTCGACCCTGTTATGCAAATTAGATGTTGTTTTTAGAATAAATTTACCTGTTCAATTTTGATACGGTCACCCTTAGACTATCAAAGCAAAAATACAGATGTTATTAAATTGTAAATTATTAGACAGTTGGGCCTATATACGTTTTAATTATAAAAACCACATTGTCCTCTAAAAATCAATAAAGTCGGTTCATGCAAACGCAAAAAAAAAAAAAAAAAGTTTGTAACTTGTAGTGTAGTAGAGTAGCTTTTCAAAACAGTAGCTTTCTGTTATGTTAAATTATGATTAGCTTGTAGCTTTCAAGATAGCTTCCACAAAACTGGTTTTGAGAGCAGTTTCTGTGGCCCCAAATGCGCATTAGTTCTCACAGATGAACAACTTCTGCATAAGTATGAAACCATGAAGCCTAAATACTCTTTACATGCTCTCCCAGAAACTTAAAGGTTTAGTTCATCAAAAAATGATAATTCTGGCATTAATTACTCACCCTCATGTCGTTCCACACCCGTAAGACCTTCGTTCATCTTTGGAACACAAATTAAGATATTTTTGATAAAATCCGATGGCTCAGTGAGGCCTCCATTGACAGCAAGATAATTAACACTTTCAGATGCCCAGAAAGGTACTAAAGTTATATTTAAAACAGTTCATGTGACTACAGTGGTTCAACCTTAATGTTATGAAGCGATGAGAATACTTTTTGTGCGCCAAAAAAATAAAATAACGACTTTATTCAACAATATCTAGTGATGGGCGATTTCAAAACACTGCTTCATGAAGCTTCGAAACTTTACAAATCTTTTGTTTCAAATCAGTGGTTCGGAACATGTATCAAACTGCCAAAGTCACGTGATTTCAGTAATACGTAATAAGTGTTTAGAAACGTCTTGAAATTTCAATGGCCCAGTCCCAAATGGCACACTTCATAGCACTTTCAGTTGTGGACTTACAATGGCTGCCACGTGCATGTGTCCGTTAAGTCCACGAGACCATAGGGTGTCCCAATTGTCAATTTTAGGTTTCAGAAGGGTGCTCGCGAGCGCCCCCTTTGCGGTTGATATGCACCCTCGATATCTTCCCGACAGTCAAAGCGGCATTACACCATGAAAGTGCGGACTCGTAGGGAGACCGTGAGTGTTTAGGGTGCCATTTGAGACAGGGCAAAGTTCACGTGACTTTGGCAGTTTGATACACGCTCCGAACCACTGATTCGAAACAAAAGATTTGTAAAGCTTCAAAGCTTCATGAAGCAGTGTTTTGAAATCGCCCATCACTAGATATTGTTGAATAAAGTCGTTATTTTGTTTTTCTGACGCACAAAAAGTATTCTCGTCGCTTCATAACATTAAGGTTGAACCACTGTAGTCACATGAACTGTTTTAAATATGTCTTTAGTAGCTTTCTGGGCATCTGAAAGTGCTAATTATCTTGCTGTCAATGGAGGCCTCACTGAGCCATCGAGTTTTATCAAAATATCATAATTTGTGTTCCGAAGATGAACGAAGGTCTTACGGGTGTGGAACGACATGAGGGTGAGTAATTAATGACAGAAATTTCATTTTTAGGCGAACTAACCCTTTAATGATGCTTTTTAAAGTTATTAACAATCGGTGGAGCCTGTTTTCTTTTCTAACTAGCAAATATCACGTATAATGTCCTAGAGCCTGACTCTGCATAACTCCATATTTCTCTGTGCACTCTATAAAGAGTCCAAGTCCCTAGTGGACTTCAGAAGTAGCCCCCTTGCATGTTCTTTCTACATTTACCCTGGGAGAAAGTGTGTGATGTTTATGTAGTTGCCATGACGAGAGATGTCCTTTAGAGAGAGACTGAGGAGGTGTTTAATGATCTTCACCACCCTCAGGTTTAGACAACCATTATAGCATCAGTCTCAAACATACACAAGCGCTTCTCTCTTCTCTGCAGGATAACCAATGATCGTTGGCTGAGGACCAAAGAGGGATTTTTTTCAGCTTCAATACCACCCAGAAGCCTAATACCATCCTGATGATTACTACTGGAGCTGTTGACAAAGAGATGATGTTCTCATGCATATGAAATGTCTTGAAGTCTATACATATCAGATTGGTTGCATTATTTAGGTTACCTTTCTTCATTTGCCTCTTGAGAGACATGCATTCTTAAACTTGGATATCAGATTCATGAGAAAACCAAACACAGCATGCAAAGAAAACAAGCTCTCCTGAGAGACATCCATATGCGTAAACAAATTATATTCATCCTATGTGGAAATGAAACAATGAGCTTCTATTGCTTGGAATTCAACTTGCATTATTATGGCCATCAATCATTACATTTTCTCATATTCAAGTCAAACTGTACTACTCAAGTGCATTTAACAAGGTCAATGTCTTTGGCTTACAGTAAAACATATGGGAAGTGTTTGTGCAGCTTAAAAACGGCAATTAACATTGTTTATGTCACAATTCCACATGCAAGTAATTCCCATAAAGCATGCTGTGAATCAACTCCATGACTTTAACAATGGCAAAATAATATCTCTTTTCAAATGCTCACATGCAAACAATTAAACGCATTCAAAAGCTCTTCAATTGTATTAACATGCCACCAAAAGGCTTAGCGAATTGCTCGGTGAAATGCGCACCTACGCTAAGCTGTTTCATGGAGCGCATTTGCCTTTTGCTCCAGCAGCTCCGCAGCACATTTGTCTTCATCTGAGGCAGCTGCTGAGCTGTGTCTGGCGGACAGCTCCTATTCGTTCGGTTTGATGATTAAATAGATTTTGATTTGGCATGCTGCTGTGTAAACTTCCTGTGTGGCTAACCCTCGGGTCTGGCCTCGCCTCTGGGCCCCCCAAGAGGGCCGAGCGCCATTGCAGTTACCATCCATCCAAATTACCAGAGTTCAAAAATTCCTGTTTAACCCCCTCGTTTCTCCAAGCATCTGGGTGTTCCTCCAGGTTGTTCTCCTGTTTTTCGCACCAGCCGGATTCCAGAGACTTTGTGAATATTAAACAGCACCGACTGCAGGAATGGCTCCCAAATGGGCAGCAGATGTTGTTTGAAGGCGAGGTGAGATTGTTTTGTCTCCAAATGGAGTTTGGATATTGCCAGTTGACAACACTTCACAGCAAGTTACCACTAAACATCAGTGACCACAGTTTTCACCAAAACATAATGGTTACAGATGACTTTGACCTCATCAAACCCTTTATCGAATATTTACAAACCATATGGTAATTGCAAAAACCTCAGGGGTTGAGTGTAAGTATCTTTTCATCTGTTGGTAATCACTGTAATCTCCATATGTTGTTAAAGTTCCTTAGGAACATTATCCTGCAGCTTTACTCTGGTAATAGGGGATATAGAGCCTGCCATAATCTCTTTTGTATACAAGATGTGTCAGATAACATTACTTAATAAAAAAGTAGAGGGGTGCCAACTCATGCCAGCTTCAGCTGCCAAACTGAATACTAACACTATAATCAGTACAACCTCCTGGTTACCTGCTTGACCTGTCAGCTCTGAGAGGAACCAGACCAGTATATGGAGTAAGATGAATGAGTAACTAGTAGAAAATCATTTCAGAGTCTGTTTAAGATCCAGCAGCAGTCATAGCTTCAGGCTAATGCTGTATCAAACTCAGCGAGACCAAAGAGAGGAAATGGCTTCGAAGGATGAAGTAAGAAGCATGCAAATGCATTTTTAGGGATTTATACAATTTATATCCTGCTTTTCACTACATATAAATACTAATAATTGCTGTGATGATAAAAGCAGATGCTACAAGAAAGAGTTTATTTTTACATAGCACAGAATGATAATGTTTTATGTACACTGTAGATGTATTTATATTCATTATAGGACATGGGATTGATGGGACTGGCCTAGAAATGCATATTTTGGGGTTAAAAGGACAACTAAATATTCAAGCATGACACAGAGCAAAGCATTATGGGTAAACATGTCTGGAAACACCTATAGTCTATGATGCATAAAGGTGCAGTCACATTAGCGAAAGCGGCAAAAAAAGGTCATTGTTATTGTCAATGGTGTAGCAATGTACGAAGCACAGATCACATAAAAGTCACTTTCAAACCAAGCAGCTTTCTGTTCCAACTTAAACCCGTTGCAAAATCTATGTTGAGAAATTTTCTGTTGCAATATTCATAATCGCAGGCCTTGAGGATATTAACTAAAGTTTTGATAATCGTTCTAATTAATAGGGAAGTCCACACCACAACGATAATAACGCTGAGGAACAGGGTTGCCAGGTATTCACAAAACCCACCCAATTGTTACTCAAAACTAGCCCAAAACTAGCCCAATCGCATTTCGCGTTCTGGGGGGTAAAATCCGCGTTTTTGGTGGGGTTCCCCTGGTAAAATTCACATTCCAGGGCTAAATATCATGTTATTTGGGGTCGCTTCAACCCGCGGACATGAAAAACAACCCGCGGAAATAAGTGTTAAAGTAGCCCAATTCCGCGGGAAAACCGCAGACTTGGCAACACTGCTGAGGAACAATATGATTGGAATCACTTTCACAATGATTTTTCAGCTGATGAACAACTAATCAGAATCCACCTGACTTTAAAGAACTTGAGCATTTAAAGTGGCAGACGACAAAACTGCAGCGCTTGCTTATAATAAACAGGAAGTTATGGTCTGTTGGTACGGATGCTAATAATGTTATTATTCTTGGTGTGAACGGGCCTTTACTGACAAAAAGTAGTTTAAATGGTTGTGACAAGGAAATTTACTCTTGAGAACCTGTCAAAGTCAGGCTCTAAAATCCATCCTGCTATGTTGATCCATTAGCCACACGAAAGAAGCACCTGGACAGAATCACTAATTGCAAACTCTTTAACATCCCAATTGAATTTGACACAAAGATATACAGAAAATAGACCGTCCTACCAAGGTGATGAGATTCTTTATCAAATGTGAACTAAAAAAGACTTTTCACTTACCAGCATGAGAATGAACATTAAAAAATAAAGACAACCTTGAGTTAGAATGATGGTGTTTGGTGTTCTCACTGTTAGTATGTATGCAGCTCCATGATCCTAGTAGAGAAGGTGAAAGAATGACGCCTTCTTTCTTCGGCTGGCAACATCTTGCCGATTCCCTGTAGCTAAGAGCAACCTCTGTAATTTATTATTTGTTCGGTTTTTATTAGGGAAAGACTTTCTCAATTGACTCTCACTTTTGTATATTTTCACAGTCGTTATTTTCTTTCTTTACTCTCCCCCCTCCCTGTCTTTGTTTATTTGCTGTAATAACATGCTTGGTCTCGTTTCCAGACACAGCATACGTGAACTTTAAAAATGAGTTTTCTCTTTCAAAGGGACTTTGATTATTTGTTCAGTCAGTCAGGTTGGGATAAAACAGCCAAGTGTGTCTATCAAGAGGTGAACACTGAACTGAATCACGAGCTGCTCTCTAGTGAACATTACCTTAAATTCCTAATCCAATTTTTCATGACTGAAACAGCATGTTCTGTTTGGCTCAAATATCATAAGGTATTGCCAATGACTAGGTTGGATGCCATTTTTCATACATGTGAAATCCCCCTATAATATGTGAAAAACTGCTTTTTCAGCAAATTACATTATTGGACTCTTTGGGTAAATCTAAACATATTCGAGTCTTATTTCTCACAAAGATCATAAAGAAGGAACCCAATTTTAATACCACTGCAGTATCATTGAAAGCATAAAAAAATACTGTATTACAGCAATGATAATAATGAAAACCACCGTTGAAAATATTTTGAATTATACAAAAAATAAAAAGTTAACTACCAAAAAAACAAACAAGAGAAGAAAATGTACTTAATTATCATTAAAATAATGTGTCAGTGAAATTAATTAATCTTTATGGCCCTAAAAGGCTTTGTTTTGACTATGCAAAATATAATTTCTCATTTTTTAAATAAATTAATTTTTAATTATTTGACCTGGTTGCGATTCACCATCTTATTAGGGGCTTTCGCACCGGAGGAACCTTTTCATAGTTCCTAGAACTATTGGCTGAAGTACCCGGATTTTGCCGTGTTCACACCACAGGAACTAGGAACGATTTTAGTTCTAGGAACTCCTTTTAGGGGAACTAAATTAGCTCCTACTTCAGAGTAGGGTGTAAACCAGGACTATAGGAACTATCAGTGACGTGAATGTACGTTGATTAGTCAAACGGCACCCGGCATTTTTAAAAAGCCGTGTAAACATATTTACTTCACGAACATGGAAAAAAGCGATAACGGCATTAACCTGCTGTCTGCAGGATTGTATTTTTTCTCCGCCTCGATGATTTCGTCTCTTAGCCCCACTTTTTGCTCTTTCAGTCACGTAAATTATGCGTTTACATTCCATCTCTGTTATCACGAAACCCATGACACACAACAAACACAGCTCCGATCCGAATAGGCCGCTTCATAGTTCCTATTCCCAGTGCGAATGCAACCAGGAACATGGCCCGAGGGAGAAATTAGTTAACTATCCGCTAGTTCCTATAACTGAGTTCCTAGAATTATTCGGTGCGAAAGCCCCCATTCTCAGTTTAAACCTTATTAATAACATCGGTGTATTCATTCTTACACGCAGGTTGGCCTTCTGGGTAGCAATAACACTGTCCAACCAGACTCAGGTGTGAAAACTTTCATAAGCATTAGTATTAGTGAAGATTAGGAGCTGGTTTTTAATCTTTGTTATTCATAGAAGTCTCTCCCTCGAAGTCTCCATTTTCACTTCTCATCAAGGGCATCAGGATTAAAAGGCCAGGGGTGTCACTGACCGCTGACCCAAACCTCAGCTTTGATGACTGACCTCTACTGCCAAGTTGTCAAGGTCTGAAAGCTAAAAGGAAGACCGGCCTCTGACCTCTCAATGTCACTGCTGGCCTACAAGGGGTTAATAGCCCCTCAAACCTCCCATAAGGGTCCACTGGGAGGGGTAAGAACTCCCATACTAATACATCATGTCCAACCCTGCCATTATCATCAAAATAACTCCGTTAATGTTTTAAAGAGCAGTTGTTTCTGTTTTGTTTTCAGCCTGGATAAGTTGTGGTTTTTCAAATTGGGAAAATTGAAATTATGAAATTGTGAATGACGCACACACCATCCCTACGAAATTAGCATAATGTAGTGCAAATTTATTTAAAAAGGCATTGCCTGTGTTTAAGAAATGTTTCATTGATCAAATTTAATTTGAGGAACATCAGCACGAGGTAAACAAATTAGTGAGTAATGAGAACACAATATTCATCACATTAGAGACAGAAACAAGCTGGAAAAAGATGCAAAACAATGTACATCGAAAACAAAAATGCCCAGCCAAATTTCCCTGAATGACCTTTTGATCCCCTCCTGCTGATGTCAGCTCCTCCCCTCCCCTTTTCCATTGTCAAACCTCAGGAAAGGCCAGAAGCAAATGAAGCCAGCAGACCAAGCCCAGGGTCCCATACTTCATCAGAAGCACCCAGAAGGCTTTGGGGTGGGTGAGTGTATTTAAAGAGGGGGAGGTTCAGGGTGATCTGGTGCCCTTGGGCAACAAGAATGACTAAGTACCTCAGCAGTGAAAATAAGGGCCCCAAAGACAGAGTGACTTCCTCTCCTGCTGCCCATGTTTCATATCCACAGAATTAAAGGAGTCAGCTTGGCTGCACAGGTCAGTTCAGCCGCACCGCAGCCCTTACGGATGGGCTTCAAATCAACAGGAATTCACGGGTCCTGGATAATCTTATCTAATCCATTATTAGCTACATTTTTCATCTTAAATGCACAGATAACAAGCCTCTGATAGGGTTAATAGCACAGGGCGCTTACAAGCGAGGGTCAGTATGAAGATTGAAGGGCTTGCTGGGTAAAACTCCACAGCGCTCCACTCCAAGACTTCAAAGGTGGTGAAACGATACGGCACTTGACTGACAGAAGGACGATTGCGGTCTCTTTCAAGTCCATGTCGGCAGAAAACACTCCCATAGAAGTGAAATGTACTCAACTTAGAGTTCAGAAGAAGAAAAAAAAAAAAGACTAAATGATTTTAAAGGCAAAGATTTATTTAAACGCTGTAAGTTGTTGCACAGAAGAGAGTCAGTACTGTATGTTCAATTAAAAACTAGCTGCAGATGATAAGGGATAAGCAAAAAGTCCAACAAGTCAATGAAAATGTGGAGCACTAGAGTTATTTGGGAAATTTAGTTACCTTATCTGTCAATATGTGTTTTTTATCCAATCAAAAGTTGTGTAGTCAAGCTACAACCTTCATCTGTCTGTCAAAGTACACAACACAATGCATAATTACATATTTGAAGGAATACATTTTTAATGTATATGCTGGATGAAGTCAAGAACAATCACATTATTTAGGTCTCTTAGTCCAAATTACAGAACCAGACTGGTGAGATTTCAGTGAGACATTTTAAAAAGACGAATTATTTCTGTAGTCAGATTGAAATCAAACTTTTCATGTAAATGTACTTATTGACAGAACAGTAAAGGTTAAAAGGTAAAGTGAGTATCATCAGGCTCTATCTACAGAGTGATAAAACTAAAGTGTGAATGAAACATGTGCACTACCATTCAAAAGTTTGAGGTTGGTAAGATTTTTTTAATGTTTTTGAAAGAAGCCTCTTTCTGTCACTTTTGATCAGTTTAATGCATCCTTGCTGAATAGAAGTATTAATTTATTTTAAAAATAAACCTTACTGACCTCAAACTTTTTAACAGTATAGTGTATGTATGTTTATCAGTGATGGACTATGTAACTGCAAGCAGAAGATTCCTGTGCTGAAAATCCCCCAACACTCCCACTGCTGCACAGATCCAGTGTTTCTTGAAGACCACGGGTTACCTGCCACTGACCCGTTATCAATGAGCTTGCACAAACTCCCTGAAGTTCATCTGTCAGTGAAGGTTTACATCTGCTCAGAAGGTTAAGTGTGTCTGACAGCTGTTTTCTTTACTTTCTTGATTTGTGAGACTCATTGTTAAGGGTTGAACTTTATGTGGTTTTAGTGTTTCTTTGTGTTTGCTTCAGTCCAGAGAACAGCATCACCTCTTCTCGCATCTTACAGGCAGCTCAGTCTCTCCACCTCTTCTTCAACCAAACCCCTGAAGAAGGAAAAGGAGAAAAAAACAAAAAAACACAACATCAGATCAATCTGCCTTTATTTGACCCAAACCTTAGATTGAGCTTCCCCCTTTCATCTGCATTAGTGAAAGTTAGGGTAACTATTTCACTGCTAACCAACCCGAATCTCAGCAGCTATGTTTCCATCCACCTATTTTTATGCACATTTTGGGATATCGCATAAAAAATGCTGGATGGAAATGCCAAGATTCACATAAATTCTAAAAATGTGTATAAAATGTTATGAGGCAGATATATTTTTTATCCAATAAGAAAACATGCGCATAAACTACGATGAAAACACATTTACAGAATAAAAACTCATGCGTTTTTGCCTCAACAGAGGATATGATTGAATAACTGGCCTAACCAGTGGACCAATCGCATTGCACAACATCTCAAATGTTGGTTTGAATTCTAAAAATCCAAAGTCTGTCATCAAAATGATTTGGTTTAATTCCCTCCCAGAAGCGTCTCACACGACTGTGTTCCTAAACACCAGGAAACATAGCTAGTGTCACAGGGTTCAATGTATCCCTGACCTAGGAATAATCTTAAGCAACTGTATATCATGGTGAAATGTCTGTCGAGAGGCTGGCACAGATGCTAGGATGAATGGTGTGCAGTCTGTACTGTTTTAAACTGGTAATGATGCTGAATGTGGCATCAGAGATGCTCGTCAACAACCGACATCTGGCAAAAACTGCATTTGGGATTTTTCACAAGCCAAATGGCAATGGAGATGGCAGCATGGTGTCATTAGGGGTTTGTCGAGCAGACAGCTCTCTAAAGTCTGCATGAACATACCAACAGCCAAGCCTTCATCTCTTATTCATCAAGGAAGAGAAAGCAGCAGTAATATGAATCTAGTATAGAGAAAAATTAGTATATCTGATTGCTATGTACATGCAGGTCCAGAAGGCACAGAGGTATGACATCAGCTGCATGGCCTGTCGACTAAGACAAAACCAGCTCTCTCTGTCCATTTTAATGAGCCTTTGTTTGTAAGTTGGTCGCTTCCTGAACCTCTAGGGGCAGGAACCTCTATTTTAGGGGCATTTCAAGGGATTGTGGTTATGTTGTGCATGCGTCATCATGCCGAATACATCAGAGGAGACAGGGAGTATTCCCAATCCGGTGGTGCCATGAAAAGACACGTGTTTAGGGAAGCAGGAAATTACTTCATGCTTTCTACAACTGTAAGGGGATGCGTTTCCTGTGACCCATCCTGGCCTTAGGAATGAGGGCACTATTCTTAGGTATGTCTTCATCGTTCATTGTGTCACAGTAATTTACCCTGCAGTGCAATGACATAATTTAACATATATCCTTTATTATCTGTAAAAATGCATTTAAAGGGGTCCTTGATTATGATTTCACTTTTTTAACTTTAGTTAGTGTGTAATGTTGCTGCTTTGAGCATAAACAACATCTGCTAAGTTACGACACTCAAAGTTCAATACAAAGGGAGATATTTTCTTTTACAGAAATCACTTTTTAAGGATTACAACAAACAGCTGGTAAGGACTACAACAAGCTTCTTCCCAGGTTGGTGACATCACAAACCCCAAAATTTACATAAACCCTGCTCCCGGGAACACACAACAAAGGGGGCAAGGCCATGTTGGGCTGCTTTAGAGAAGAGGAAGAGTTGTTGTAGTAGAGTGTTGTTGCCATGCCGTCATTTTACGCCGGACTGCTTCACAAACAAGGGTCAATTCAACGCTGGATTTGCACAAAAGATTAACATGACGCCACATGCTAGTCGATGAGTTGAATCAACTCCACAGCAACTACATAAATTTATCCACTAACCATTCAGAAACATCCAGATGCATTCTAAAAGATTTAACTTCTTCCTGAGTCTCTCCATCAGTGTCCGACTCCGGTTTGAACAATGTAAGGCTGAACACCATTACTGACAATCGTCATTTTGGCTGCGTGAGATTCTCCAGCTTTGTTGTTGTTGAGAAACCAAAGCATGAGCTGTTAAAGCTCCGCCCTCTTCTGGAAAGGGGGGCAGCGAGCAGCAGTTCATTTGCATTTAAAGGGACACACAAAAATGGCATGTTTTTGCTCACACCCTAATAGGGGCAAATTTGACAAGCTATAATAAATGATCTGTGGGGTATTTTGAGCTGAAACTTCACAGACACATTCTGGGGACACCAGAGACTTATATTATATATATATATATATATATTTATATATATATATAAATATATATCTATAAACATATATGTTATATATATAATGTTATAACAACTATTTTCAGCTTTGATAATCAGCATGTTAGAATGATTTCTGAAGGATCATGTGACACTGAAGACTGGAGTAATGATGCTGAAAATTCAGCTTTGCCATCACTGGAATAAATGACATTTTAAAATGAATTCAAATAGATAAAGTTATTTTAATTTTTCACATTAGCATTTTTGATCAAATAAATGCAGCCTTGGTGAGTACAAGACTTTTTTTTTTTTAAAACAAAAAAAATCTTACAAACCCCAATTCTTTCAACGGTAGTGTATCATGTCAATGAATGAGCAATAGTGATAGTGATGATAACATTTTTTACCTATAAGCCGCAATCTCTATTTCTAGATTCATCTTCTGATTCAGCAGTTCTTCATAGTCCCTACTTTGATCCTTCATCTGGAACTGAAGATCAGCCTCCTCCTCCTCCAGCTGACAAATGTAATTCTGGACAGAGACAACACAGTGGTGAGATACTGAGAGCTGCTGCAGAAAAATATGAACAGTGAGTGCTTGTACCTCCAGCTCCTCTATATCCTCCAGGTATTTGGCTTTCTTAGCTTCTATTTCAGCCTCCAACTCGTCTCCACACTTCTCCAGCTCTGCCACCTCTTTCTGCAGCTCTGCAATCTACAATTACACATATACAGCATCAGTCAAAGGTTTGGGCAAAGCTGACCATGAATATGTATTTCTGATCTTTAATAGCATTTTAATCTAAATGCTTAAAATGATGTATTAATGGATGTATTTTTAGTTTATTAAAAAAAAAAAAAAAAAAAAAAAAAAGTCAAGATGTTGCACCAAAGAGGAAAAGCATCCAGCACTTCCTTCAATACTGTTTAAAAAGCACCTTAGGTGGCACCATGTGAAGTTGGTCTGATTGCCCAGAGCTGTAATTTAGACTAAGTACGGCTAATTTGAAGAAACTAAAATATAAGTGAGTTTTGATTTGTTTACCATTTTATCGTCAGTATGCAATTTCCATAATTTCAATTTGTAATTTCATAGTTTTGATGACTGCAATGTGGAAAACAGTAAATAATTCAATAAAAAAAATGTCCAAAGACTTGCACTCTGCATAAACATAAGCAGATGCAGATACACAATGTATGACAACACGGAGCTGAGCTTAACAAAACATTATGTTTTAATTAATGCTTATTTTAGGCTTAAATTAGCTATTGTGAGAGCATATCTGAAAACAGTTGACATTTCGCGTTGCATGTTCACTTATCAACAAACACAACGCAGAGAACTGTCAGCCACACCTCTGTGCACGAGCTGCCCTGCTGTGAGTAATTACTGTAATCAGGTAAGTTAAACAGTCAGCTGTCAGAGATGGATGGAGATTGCACGCTCTGTTTCTCTTTCAGGTAGATCCTGGGAGGCTCCGAGCTCTGTTATTAACAAGCTGATGATACGTCAACTGATGAAAATGGTTGTTACTCTGCTTTGGGTCTCGATTGAGTGTAAGGTGGTCTGGTTGGTTGCCCACCCCCTCAAGAGAAAACTAGCCGTGTCTCTGCCGTAATATACAGCTAAATAAGACCTGATTTCACCACCAACAGTTTGTTTAGCCAAACTGTCTCAGAGAGCAACCAGATCACTAGTATCCATTCTTAATGGCAGGAGAGATAGGGCGATGGGTATATTAGGGCTGTGTCCGAAACCGAAGACAGCCGCCCCACTGTCCAGTCAGTCAATAACATCACAGACAGAATTTAATTAATTAATAATACATTTTATAAATAAAATGTATTATTATTATTATTATTAATTTTAAGGAAACTGATTTCAGGGTCAGTGACACACCTTTTTTTTTTTTTTGGTCTGGATCTATTGTTTTAGTAAAAAATACATGCGATTTGTATATACAATGCCTTCAGTGCAGCTCTTCTATGATGAGTATGTTTTAAGTTTTAAATTAAAATTCATTTTGATAATTTTTGAGGGCATAAAACCAAAAATGTCCTGATGTCATATAGAAAAGTAGGGCTGTAAAATCAATTAATTGTGATTAATCGCATCTAACATAAAAGTCTGCGTTTACATAATATATGTCTATGTATATGTGTATGTATGTATGTGTGCATATACACTGTGTTCCAAATTATAATGCAAGTGACATATCAGTAGGATTTCAGTACAATAAACATTCAGATTTTAGTTTTTCTAAGAAAGTGTTTGTTTGTTTATGTCTTTTTAGATAACTGGTATCAATCTATCTCAGACAAAATAATTTGCCAGGTCTACTTAGGTAAATGGAAACCCTACTTAGAGGTTGTTCCACATTATTAAGCAAGTCACAGTTCTCATGCAATATGGGGAGGAAGAAAGATCTTTCTGAAGATGAAAAGCATGAAATGGTGCAATGTTGTGCAAAAGGCATGAAAACAACTAATATCGTGTGAAAACTGAATGCAGATTATCGAATTATCAAGATTTGTGAGTGATTTAGAGCACAGCAGAACTCGGTCAGATAAAGGCTTAAGGAAAGTTCCTGTCAAAAAAATTAATTGTATTAAAAGGGCAGCTATAAAAAAAAAAAGCCAGTGTTGAGCAGCAAACAGGTATTTGAAGCTGCTGGTGTCTCTGGAGTCTTGAGAACCTCTCCATGCAGGTTGGCAGTTATGCGTAAAGATTTCAGCCACCACTAACCAAAGCTCACAAAGAGAAACATTTACAGTGGGTGTAGAAATACATGAAGACTCATTTTTAAATAGTTTTATTCACTGACGAATGCTGTACTACAATGGATGCTCTAAATGGATAGATTTCTGGATGGTTGGTGAATGGCCACTACGTTCCAACAAGACTGCGATGTCAGCAGGGAGCTGGCGGGTGATGATTTGGGCTGGAATATTGGGAAGTGAGATGGAAGGTCCCTTTAGGGTCTCTGAGGGTGTCGAAATGACTTCATCAAGATATGTGGAGTTCATAACTGGCCATTTTCAGCTATGGTATAAAAAGAAGGATAGTGCCTTCTGAAATACAATGCACTATGCACTATCCCATGCTGCAAAAAAACACCACAGCAATAAAACTGTTTGAAAATGTATTTCTACACCCACAAATGTTTCTCTTTGTGAGGTTTGGTTAGTGGTGGCTAAAATGCAATTTTACACATAACTGCCAGCCTGCATGGAGAGCTTGTCAAGACTCCAACAGCTTCAAATACCTGTTTGCTGCTCAACACTGGCTTTTTTATAGCTGCCCTTTTATTACAATTAACTTGTTTGACAGAAACTTTCCTTAATAAGCCTTTATCTGACCGAGTTCTGCTGTGCTCTAAATCACTCACAAATCTTATGATACTTCAATAATCTGCATTCAGTTTTCACACATTATTAGTTGTTTTCATGCCTATTGCACCATTTCATGCTTTTCATCTTCAGAAAGATCTTTCTTCCTCCCCATATTGCATGAGAACTGTGACTTGCTTAATGTGGAACAACCTCTAAGTAGGGTTTCCATTTACCCAAGTAGACCTGGCAAATTATTTTGTCTGAGATTGATACCAGTTATCTAAAAAGACATGGATAAACAAACAAACAAACAAACAAACAAACACTTTCTTAGAAAAACTAAAATCTGAAATCCTACTGATATGTCACTTGCATAATAATTTGGAACACAGTGTGTAATATATATATATATATATATATATATATATATATATATATATATATATATATATATATATATATATATATATATTTAATATATTATGTACACACATATATATATACACACACACACACACACACACACACACACACACACACACACATACAGTGCTCAGCGTAAATGAGTACACCCCCTTTGAAAAGTAACATTTTAAACAATATCTCAATGAACACAAAAACAATTTCCAAAATGTTGACAAGACTAAGTTTTATATAACATCTGTTTAACTTATAACATGAAAGTAAGGTTAATAATATAACTTAGAGAACAAAATTTTCAGTTTTACTCAAATTAGGGTGATGCAAAAATGAGTCCACCCCACTGAAAGTCTCTGGAGCAAAGCTAAATTTTAGACTATAAATGTCTAATTTAACAAGAATTCAACCACAGGTGAGTCTAATTATTCATTACACAGGTGTCCAGCAGACAGCTGACTATAAAAGGGAGTTAAAACCCCTTCCCATTTCATACTGTCAGCAATGGCACCACATGGAAGAGAAATGTCACAAGACTTGAGAAAGAAAATAATTTCTTTACACCAGAAAGGTGAAGGCTACAAGAAGATCAGAAAAGCTTTACTTATCAGTCAGAATACTGTAGCAAAAGTGGTACAAAAATTTAAAAAAGGAACTGCAACCATCTCACAGAGACGTCCACGGAAGTTAACACCTCGACAGGAGCGTCTTCTGATGAGAAGGGTTGAAGAAAATCGGCATGCAAGTTCACTGCAGTTATCTAAAGAAGTAGAAAGCCAAACTGGGGTGACTATTTCTCGTGACACAATACGGCGTATACTGCAGAGGAATGGCAGGCATGGGTGCCGTCCACGAAAGAAGCCTCTCCTAAAGCCCAGGCACAAAAAAGCCTGCCTAGAGTTTGCAAGGGCCCATGCTGACAAAGATGAAGACTACTGGGACTCTATACTCTGGAGTGATGAGACCAAGATAAGTGTTTTTGGAACTGATGGCTTCAAAACTGTATGGCGTCGCAAAAGTGAGGAATACAAAGTAAAATGCATGGTACCTACAGTGAAACATGGTGGTGGCAGTGTCCTTATGTGGGGCTGCATGAGTGCTGCTGGTGTCGGGGAGCTGCATTTCATTGATGGCATCATGCATTCACAGATGTACTGCTCTATACTGAAAGAGAAGATGCTACCATCACTCCGTGCCTTTGGTCGTCCTGCACTTTTCCAGCATCACAATGATCCTAAACACATTTCTGAAGAAGAACAGGGTGAAAAGTGATTCAGTGGCTCCTGATCTGAACCCAATCGAACACCTATGGGGAATTCTGAAGAGACAAGTTGAGCATCACTCTCCATCCAGCATCCAGTCTCTAAAAGAGGTCATTCTTGAAGAATGGAAAAAGATAGATGTTGCAATATGTCGCCAACTTGTTCATTCCATGCCTAGAAGACTTGGTGCTGTCATTAAAAATCATGGAGGCCATACAAAGTACTAGATGTAGTAGTTTTTGTTGTGGGGTGTACTCATTTTTGCATCACCCTAGTTTGAGTAAAACTGAAAAATGTGTAATCCAAGTTATATTATTAACCTTACTTTCATTTTATAAGTTAAACAGATGTTATATTAAACTTAGTCTTGTCAACATTTTGGAAATTGTTTTTGTGTTCACTGAGATATTGTTTAAAATGTTACTTTTCAAAGGGGGTGTACTCATTTACACTGAGCACTGTATATATATATATATAAAATACATGTCTGTGTTTGTGTGTTTGTATATATACTGTATACACACACACACACACACATTATGTAAACACAAAATTTATGTTATATGCGATTAACTGCAATTAATCAATTTTACAGCCCTATAGAAAAGCCTCATTAAAAATTTGTGTCAAGGTCAATAAGTCTCTAAAATGTAAGATTTGTAAAATAAAATGTAATAAATGTAAGATAAAATGTAAGAATTTGACCCTTTTCTTTAAAAAAAGCATAAAAAGAATTTCAAGCCACATGAAACTAACTTGAAATAGAGTGCTTTTCTAAGAAATTAGAACATGTTTTAAATTAGTATTTCAAAAGATTTTTCCTTTTCTTTACTGGACAATTTTTGTCAGTGACCCTTCAAATAGTCTTCCAAGACAACAAAATGTCATTATCTAAAACAAATTCAAGTGAGCTTCATAAATACTAAATATTTCTTGACAATGCATATTTCCAACTAGAAATGGAATCAACTGCTTCTTCAGATGTCAATTTTTCCACCAACCACTGAACTGCTCACAAGGAATTGGATATCATAGACTGTGAAGGAGACATTTATGCTGCTTTAAAAAAACTGACCGTTTGAAGGAATTTTAGTAGAAATTACATTACATAAAAACTGATACAAATGTGCATTGATGCCTTTCTACTACTCATCCTACCTGCAAAGCTTTCTGACACAAGCTACTGTAGAAAACACAACTGATAGGGGAGATATGAGGAGAGAAAAATAAAGAGAATGTAGTATGAAGGGAGGAAGTAAGATGAAGCAGAGCAGACTGTCCATCACTGATCAGCGAACAGGATCCTGTGTTATGAGAGTGAGCAGTGTGGTTGGAGATGGTCAGTTTATTTTAAGAGAGGGGCTACGACCACAACCACAATAATTAGAACCAAACCACCCTGTTTATTTTCTCAAATGTAAAGGTGTGAGTTGTGGCTGACCAATGATTTTCTTGCTCTTTAGAATGTAAACTAAGTCAGCAAGTGGCTCCTAATCATTTCAAACATAAATCCTGAACGATTTCCCTTTACGCTAATGCATCCGTTACTTTTTCTTCCCTGCCTCTTTTTTTCTTTTCTTTTTTTTTTTTTCAACCTAAAGTTTCTCTTCCTGCCGGTGAGGGAGGCTGACAGGTGAGATTTTATTACTACGGCTCAGTACGATTTGCTGTCTCCCGAGGCACTGCAGGAATGTGTGAAGTTTATGAAGTTTATGATTGGGGAGAGAGTGCGTTGGCAGACTGTGAAATGTATTGTTCATAATGGAAGACAGCGAGAGAGATAAACACTGTTATAGACGATACACTCCTCACATCCTCCCAGTCCTCCTATCTCTCAGAATAAACACTCTGGGCAGCAGGAGTTCTCTTACTTTTTTCCTCAGCTGTCAGCCTGACTGAGGACATGGCATTGTGAAACACCAATGATACTTTTAGTAAAATATATAAAAGTTTTTAAATCGTTCCCAGTTCATTTAGAATCAATCATCACTGAAAAATTACTAGCAGTTCAGTGAGGGAGACTTTTGTGAACTCAGTAACTTATCTGATCGATTCACTGAGTGGATCTGATTTGAACTACTACCTCACGAGAGAGTTTGAGACATTTCATACTGATTCATAAGAATCATTTCTTTGTAAATCATATAGTGTTTGTTATTACAGGAAACAGTGGTTTGCACTTTAAAGGGTTAGTTCACCCAAAAATGAAATTTATATTTTAAGATATTTATATTTTAAGATATTTTTGATGAAATCCGAGGTTTTTTTTTATCCCCCATAGAAAGCAACGTAATTACCACATTCAAGGTCCAGAAAAGTAGTAAAGACATCGTTAAAATAGTCAGTGTGTCTACAGTGGTTCAACCTTAATGTTATGAAGTGACGAGAATACTTTTCGTGCGCAAAAACAAAACAAAAAAAATAATGGGGGATAAAAAAACCTCTTGGATTTCATCAAAAATATCTTAATTTGTGTTCCGAAGATGAACGAAGGTCTTACGGATTTGGAAGGTCATGAAGGTGAGTAATTAATGACAGAAATTTCATTTTTGGGTGAACTAACCCTTTAATGAGACAATATCTGACTAAACCGGATACGTTTTATAAACTGCCATCAATGATGACTAAATTTTAAATGATTGTTGAAAAGGTTTTGTTTTATGTCTCATTTGCAACTATTTTAGTGGCTGGAGTCAGGAGTGTCTTTTGATGGGTCAGAGCTCAAGTGTGTCGATGAGAGTAAACTCACTCACCAGGTTCTTGAGGACATTCACATCAGTCTCTTTGGAGATGTCCTTCACTTTCCCTCCAGTCAACTTAGCCAGCTGCTCCTCCTTCTCCTTTCCTGCGGCATCAATGGTGGCAGCGCTTGAGGCTCTGGGCTCAAACTAAAATGCAGGAAAGGTTTACAGATTCAGGTTTCTTGCATCTCTAAAGAAGAGTTACCACCCATCAAGCAGAGTTCTATAGAGAGCAGGCAGTGAAGATGAATCACTGATTATTCCCAGAAGAAAGAAGAGCAAATGAAGGCCCATCAGGTGAGCAGGTGCAACCAGTCAAAAATCAGCCTCCAATTACTGTTCCCCCCAAATCCCAATCAATATCAATTGTGAGTGAGACAATTGGACCTTGTGCAGCACTAATGAAACAAAGCACCAGACAGTTTTTGGCTCTGAGACCACCTGAGAGAGCAATGAATAGAAAAGCAGACCAAATGAAAACAGCGAATGGTGGTAAAGGATGTGTTTGTGTGTGTGTGAACTAGTTTTTGTGTATGTACGACTGCTAGTACACTAGCAGGAGTTGTTCTTGGCCTGCTTATCTTACACCCACACACAAACACACACTAGAAGACTGTTGAGCCTATAGAGGCTCTCCAGTGTCCTGGTGTAGAAGTGCTCTCTTCTCCTCTCCAGACCCATTCTGCATAGGAGCCTGGGAAGGGCTCCAGAGCTCTGATTACCACCACGACCCCAGTCAAGAGCAGCCACTCCTGGGGCAAACAGGGTCAGAGGGCACTGGTGCTGTAGGATGACCTTTAGAGAGCCCTCACTCCTCAAACGACACAGAGGGGACAATAGTACTCTGTGCTAGATGTGGACAGAGCTCTCTGTCCCACAAAACTGCCTCCTGAAGTAAAGTGTGAAAGAGGAAGGAAAAAACATGCATACCAGCCACACTGTTGTGTTAAGAGGTTAGTTCACCCAAAAAGACAATTCTGTCCTCATTTATGGGGTACTTTTTTGGTTGTCCTTCTCAGTGCTGGATAGTTTCCATCCCCGTTCACTTTCATAATACAGAAAAGAGCAGCATGAACTACATTTAATCATCCTTTCTGTCCCACAGAATAGTCATTTTTGTGTGTGTTTGTGTTTGTGTGTGTGTGTGTGTGTGTGTGTGTGTGTGTGTGTGTGTGCGCGTGTGCGTGTGGGGTGGGGGTGGATGGGGGAATGTCAATTGACAGCATTTGGCACAATGTTTATTATAGCAGAAAATAATTTTAAAATAACTGACATAAAATAATAGTCCCACTGCAAAAATGCAAATTTTAGACCACTTTACAACTCAAATAAAACACTTTTGTTAAACATCACATTTCACATTCCAGCCTTTAAAATATTAAACACTGGTTTCATTTACTTTTATTGTAACTGACTTTCTCTAACTCTTACTCTTTTATATTTTTTAATTATTTTCTACAGTAATCAACATAAACTACCATTCAAAAATTTGGGGTCTTAAGAATTTTTCATGTTTTTGAAAGAGGTCACCAAGACTGCATTTTATTTGATCAAAAACACAGTAAAACAGTAACACTGTGAAATATTATAATTTAACTGTTTTCTAATTTAAAGGGTACATAACACACACAGTTTCTGCCAATCTCATGTTAATCTTGAGTACCTATAGAGTAGTATAGCATCCTTCATATCTCTGAAAAGTCTTTAGTTTTATCAGATTTATAAAAGAAAGATACGCTGTACCGAGTCTTTCCGAAAACAGCCGAGTACCTGGAGGCGTGCCTTGGGCGAAGCTAAAGAGTGACGAACATGCGCAGCTTTTGTGTAGCGATCGTCTGCAAGCTATCAATGGTCAGCTAAACAACTGTATTTAAACACACAATACACCATCGCATTATCCCTGGATAACTTTTGAATCACTATAATGAATATAGCATATAGTGAATGATGAATAATGAATTTATGAATTCACTACGTTCGTGTTGCTTACATTATATGCGCCTATTGCCAACAAAACAGACATTTAATGCAGTTTTATTCACCACCTGCTGTTCCGACTCATGACCGGGATCATTATCGCTGTGACCGCTCCATCTTTCAGTTTCAAACGATTCCGCCCATTATTACATAATAATGGGCCATGCTCGAAAAAAACTGTCCGAAATCTGTGAGAAATCTGAAGAGTATTTTTGGCACAGAAATACTCCTCCATACGTTCAACACGTTTTTTTAAAACTTTGGCCATGTTTAACATGAGAATCCAACTCTTTAACAGTGTAAATAAGTCAGAATGCATGAAATAGCATTAGACCCCTCCTTTAATATATTTTGAAATGCAATTTATTCCTGTGATAGCAAAGCTGAATTTTCAGCATAATTACTCCATGCAGCCTTCAGTGTCACATGATCCTTCAAAAATCATTCTAAGAGGCTGATTTGCTGCTCAAGAAACATTTCTTATTATCGATGATGAAAACAATTGTGCTGCCTCACATTTTAGTGGAAACCTGATACAATTTTTTTCAGGATTCTTTGATGAATAGAAAGTTCAAAAGAACAGCAGTTATTGTAAATGTCGTTACTGTCACTTTTAAAAGAATTAATTTCTTAAAAAAATTTTTGTTTTTTTTTTGAACAGTAGTGTAAATGCCACAAAAGCTGTCAATTTAGCTTGTAGAGAACACTGGAGTATATACTGGTGTGTAATTCACCTTGAGGCTCTCAGCCAGCTCGCTGTAGTACTCCTTTATGTCCATGATGGCTGGAGTGATATCAAAGGTGGAGAACTGCACAGTTACAGTTGGAGAACCTTCATCCAGAGGCCTGGGTTCACACAGCTTCTCCAGCCGCTGTGAACAAACACATCATCATGAATTTTGGCTTTTCCTCAGGTAACAATATCTGCCTGTGCGAGATACGGCAGCTGTTCATTATCTGGCCTCAATGAAGTGTTCATGAAAAGGAGATTGAGTCCGAGTCTCAGCTTGTTCTCGTCAACATGAATAATGAGCGAGCGCAGATGTATCACGATAATAATAGCAGTTAATAAAACAAGAAGTACTTCTGTTTTCATTTCATACGCCTGTACTTTGAGTTATACCGCACGTCCCAGAGGGAGGTCAACAGATATTTCTCTGTTTTCAGCCATTGCGTACCCACAGACTCCCCATATACTACATTCCTTCATTTTGGTGATTTGAGGGACCGTGTTTCCTGTCAGTCTCCATTCCCCTAAACTTGTTCCCCTTATGATCAGAGGAGACACCTTAAATAGCGAAACCCCCACAAGACCATGCCAAAATTCAGAGGTCTAAGGTGAAAATTTTCCAATTTCAAATAAGAAGTAACATGCCACATTCTGCATGGCCTTACCATTTCATGCTGCCTCTCCATGGCAGCAAGCTGCTCCTCATAGATGGCCACTTGCTCTCGAAGGGCTAGGCAGTCAGTGGTAATTACATCCACCTCCTGAGAGGGGAAGCGGAAATAAAGGTCAGTTCAAACACAAAGCACTTACCCTCTAGATCTTCTATCATGAGCATCCTCAGTGCCACCAGGTTGTGCCCCGGCAAAGACTGCAATGCAGGGGAGATGAGATCCACATACGTAGTCCAACGTCCCCCCATTTTATTCGGCTCATCTGGGTATCTTAAGTGCCTGATTAATTGGCAATGAATTAAATTACTCAGAACGAAAGCATTTGCATGTGAATACTGCAGTGTGACGATGGGTCTGGGCGGCAGAGGAAGCGCACAGCACACACACATGCTTCCCCGGAGCCCTGAATTGGCACAGTGGCTGCTGTTCCCGTTATCTCAGCGTGAACACAAGCCCAGTACTGGAGAGAGTCTAGACAGCATTTTGATGCCGATTTTCTTACTCTATTCCACACCACCGAAGGGCTGAACTTCACTATGGTGGACATATTCCAGCCAGATGCAGTGCTGGTGCTTAAAAATAATACTTTCTCATGACATTTTCATTTAACTACTGTTATTTCTTTTTTAAAATGCCAGTTAAAAGCAATTTAGTGGTCTGCGCCGATAGCCTCGTGGGCAGCACACCAACATATAGCGCCACTGCACAAGCCAGGAGTTCAAGTCCTGGCTTGCGGACCTTTCCCGAATCCCGTCCCCCTCTCTTTCTCCCAAATTCGCTTCCTGTCCTATCATAATAAAACGCCCCCCAAAAAAACAACTATTTAGTGAAATCAAACTAGTGAAAATACAAAACTCCATATAGAACATCATGCTTATGTCTCTAAATATATTATTTATACAACTGCAACTTATTATACTTGCGGCTGCATCATAACTACCCCTTTGGTTCTCTTCCTGTTTTATTCTTTCTCGCCAGCCTTCCTTTCTCATCTCATCTCAGCCCAGCCTGAGCGCTAAGCCCTGCTCTGTTGCATCTAGGAGATATGAGAGGCTGAATGAGTGAATTATTAGGCACGGTGAAAGCTTTCCCACATCTGCTCTTTTACTGGAGATGTGCTCTGACATCTGTGGGGTGACGGAGTGGTTTCTACAGAAAGCAGCTCGGGTTTCAGAGTGGCCGCTGGCCGGGAGTCAGCGGGGCCTGTAATCAGGACTCTCCAGAGCGGATCTGGGAGCAGCAGCTGTGCTGTGCCACTCCAGGGACTTTCACACACCTCCACTGGAGTCAGAACACCCCACCCCACCCGCAACACAGGCTAACACTGCCATCTAGTGGTGGGGAAAGTTAAAGTCTATTATTGGTGATTCAGTTTCTGTTTGAGCCCCACAAGTGTAATTTTCTATACTGTTGTTTTGAATAAAAAAAAAAAGTTAAATGACTACTTACAGTTTAATATGGCACAGTGCCATCCAAAAAGTATTTGGATACACTTAAGCCACACTTAACGTATTAATTTCATTACATTAGATAAAGTATCACAAAAAGGCATGTGACATTTATTTTAAACTTGAGAAACTGTCCTATCATAAAACAAAGGATAAACGTTTCTTATCTAAGCCAAATATATTTGTGCATTTTGACTGGATCAGTGTTTGTTGTTGTTTATTGTTAACTAAAACTTAAAAACCATTTTCAGCAATTGAAATAAAGCTGAAATTAAAAAAAAAAAAACATTAAAATTAAAAACTTAATACACAAATGAAAATCAGAAATATTGCCTTGGCAACTAACTGAAATAAATATGTTCAAGTTGAAGTAATAAAATTACTAAAACTAAAACTAAAATAATAAAAATATTGAAATAATTAAAGCTAAATAGAAATGTAAAAGCTCATTAAAATTGCTCAAAATATTTTTAATAGTATATAAATATTCTATAATAGCATATAAATAATAGTAAAATAACACTGGATTGGATATATTCTGTTTGTCAAACTTATTAATGTAAAAATGATATTTTGTTATAAAAATCTATCTTTAAATGTGGCTGAAGTGCCCAAATACCCTGATACCAGATAACAAATAACATCTGCAGTTTTCATGGCATTTTTTTTTCATTACCAAAGAAACATCTTCTCGCTCTTGCTGGATGAGAGTCTTGTGCTCAACCACCTGATCATATTTCATCTGCAGACGCCGCAGCTCACCCTTCAGCTCCTCCGTGTTGCATAAAATCTCCTCCTGAGGGAAACAACCAGTAAGCAGCAATGAAAGAATCAACAGAATAGATGTGTTAAAGAAACTGATATTTGAGGAGTAAACACACACAACTCAAATCAATTTAATGTTATCAAGTAAAGCATAAATATCCATCACCACTCAGGCCAGAGTTACTGAGTGGTACCTTTTCTTTCCGTAGCCTCTCTATCACAGCCTCCAGGCTATAGTCGGCAGGGCCGCTGATGCTGACGGTTGTTGTGGTGATCTGCTCTGACTCTAGCCTCTCTTCCAGCTCAATGATTTCAGCCTCCAGAGATTCATTCTCCTCTTCTAGACACCGAACCTACCACAGCCACACATAAGGTAAGGTACGAGAGTAGAGGACATGTAATATATATGAGTAATGGCTTATGCTCAAAATTTTGTATCATATTAAACTACGCAGTACGCAGTAATAGAGGACACTGTGACAGCATCTTCATGGCCTTAATATGATTTTCTTCACACCCTCAGGCAAATGACTGACCCCATTAAACATCATGGAAATATGATAATTGGGCCACACACAGGGAGACCATTAGATTCAGCATGAGCACAGCTGGTTGTTACCCAACAGAACCTTGGGTGTGTATGAGTGTGAACATTTTCATGTCTCACCACATCGATGAGGCCGGCCAGGCGATCATTGAGGGCAGCGATGACAGAGCGCTCATGGACAAATCGAGCCTCACCCTCTTTGTTTAGGGCACGAGCTGCAGCAAAATCCAGCTCGGGACATTCACTCACTGAAACTCTACCCCTGTCAAACAGACTGAAAGCTTTCCAATGTCTGCAATGGAATGTTTATTTTCTAAGCAAAACATAAGCAAACAATATTAAAGGAAAAGAGGAAATGCACGAAAGAGCTTAACTAATAACACATTTATGCAGTGTATTTATAATTCAAAGAATAAAGAGTGAAGTCATTGTTTAAATTATTCAAATCATTCACACAGAACTCCAAGTGTGACTATATATATATATATATATATATATATAATTACAGTTAAATATGGGTTAAACAGGTAAATATTATTATATCCAAACAAGTAAACAGAAAGCATTTGAAAACTTTTCAGTGTTTTTAAGTATTTTGAGAAACTAAGAAATATACACAGTATATATACACACACACACTAAGTTTAAAAGTTATGGGTCAGTAAGTGTTTTTTTTTTTTTTAATTAATGCTTTTATTCAAAAAGTTTCCATTAAATTGGTCAAAAGTGAGACAAAAAAAAAAAAAACATTTTAAATAAATGCTGTTATTTTGAACTTGCTATTCATTAAAGAACCCTGAAAATATTGTATCATGGTTTCAAAAATATTAAGCAGCACAACTGCTTTCAACATAATAATAAGAAATGTTTCTAGAGCACAAAATCAGCATATTAGAATGATTTCTGAAGGATCATGTGACACTGAAGACTGGAGTAATGCCATCACAAGAATAAATTACATTTAAAAATATATTAAAATAGAAACCAGCTTATAAATTGTAATAATATTTCACAATATTACCGTTTTTTATCAAATAAAAGCAGCATTGGTGAGCATAAGAGACTTATTGACCCAAATATTTTGCATACAATAATGACAACTACTCCAGATATGAGATGTGAATCATAAATTCATTATTTAAGAAACAAAGCAAAGTGAAAATTAAACTCGGCTAATAGTCTTGATTTTGTAGATGTTTAGCCAATAAACATGGTCAATAAATCCTATCTTAACTATGAGTTTATATGGAGGAATGCTCTGAAATGCCAAAATAGCAACTCTATGCTGATTACTATACATTCATTTAAAATGTACTAGAAATATGTGTAAGGCTTTCAGATCTAAAAGCACTGACCTGGCAGCAGAGCGAGCCTGGACTCCACATCGTCCTGCAGCCTGGCTCCACTGCTCCTCAAACAGCTTACGGTACGATGACACTCTCAGCAGGGCCATGACAGCAGCAGGAAAGCAAAAGATGATGACAGCCGCACAAGCCGGGGGTCTATATAGATGTCGGGCTGAGAATGTCACACACGCCTGTGGGATCTCTCACTGAACACAAAGTAGACTAACTAAGGGAACAGTGTCAGAAGATAAACCTTTCACATGAAACAGAAACAATTCAGCCACTGCAACACGATAGGAGGCCACTCCTTCAGAAAGCAGTTACACAAGTGCAGATGGGACAATGACAGTTCAGGTCTGAAGAGCTTGCACTAGTATTATTTAAACAACAGTAATAAGTAAAAGACATTAGCAAGCACTGCTATAAGAAAAAGCCAAAAATCCCAATAATACGTTCATAATGTCTTTATTTTATTGAATAAATTAGATGTCCCGGCCCATCCCCACAAATAAAACTAAGTATGTGCAAGTACCCAGCTGCAAAGTACCAGAATCATTACAAAAACTGAATGGAAGGAAAGACAGGACACAACAATAAACAGTAAACAGATGGGGTGGTGATCACAGAACACCAGAAATCTGTATAATGGCCATCTGAATTTCTGTTCCTCTGATGAGGTCCTCCCAGAAACATCATCTATTGGCATTGAAAAAAAAAGTGATTTCAGCCGAGCTCCCTTTCCAAAGCAGAAATGAGAAAAAAAAATAACCCAACAGAAAGCTCAGACACAGTCAGGAGCTTTTAAACATGGCAGAGGATGTGAAGTGATTTAGACTGAGATTTGAGAGTGGATCATTGGAGGACATTGAGCCACAGCCAATATCATTCACAGAACATCACTACTTAGAGTTTTCAACACTCTCAGAAAAAAAAAGTGCAAAAATTATACCAGCTTGTTACTGGGGCAGCGCCAAAAGGACATTTTTGTACCTTATTTACCCCTAAAAGGTTCACAGCAGTACCTTAAAGATACATATTACTACTCTAAGGTACTAATATGCACCTTTTAGGGGTAGATAAGATACAAATTTGCCCCTTTAAAGGCACTATTCCAGTGACAAGCTGTTGTGCCCCTAAAGAAACTATTTTTGCAAAGGAAGGCAGGACACAGAGTTGGTCAGAAACTGATTACAACTCTTTTTCCGAGTTGCAAGACTCACAAAAAACATTTCCTTTCTAAGGAAATATAACTAATGCACAGGGGCAACGTCACACACATTACATGGAGAAGCAGCTTTGGTGGTTTGTTTTACAATAATATTTTAGCATTGGTGTGATGATTAATGCTGATATAACAGAAGAGACTTCCTCTTCACACATTGTTCAACAAAAGCAGACTGACTGGCGCAAGGATTAAAATCCAGCAGAATTTCAGCCGGCACTCACAAATAAGTTCAACAGAATCCCAATATGTACTATGAGTTCAAGAGAGACAAACATATGCCAGTTTGTCACTACATGGAAATATAAAGTGTAAATGTAACATGAAACACCACCAACAAAGAACACAAAGACTGTAAACGTACACAAAGTTATCCCAGTCTGGGTTAGTATAACACACAGCATACATATAAATAGAAGGACCACGTTTGAATCTTCATTACAGGACATGACAGAACAATAAAAGACCCAGTGAGCACATCAGTTAAAATGTTAATGTCTCTGTAGCACAACAGGATCCAGAGCAGATCTGTAAAAGAATAAGACCTCGAAAGAATAAAAGTATCAGCCCCAGAGTCCAGATCGAATATAGATATCACATCCGACGCTCATTGCCGTTACTGAAGATGAATAAGGATTATGGGTATGGGTGTGCATTCACAACAGACTGAGGAGGAGTCCGTGTTTCTAAAGCATAACAGATTCATCTGTGGAGGACATCCAAATGCCCAAAGCTGAGACTGGAAAACATAAATAACATGTGCACACCACAACGGACAATGTCGGCTGATTCATCATGATTCAGATAGAACGGTGAGTAAAGATCATAGTCCAGACTTCTCCTCCGCTCTGAAAGGTAGTCGATTGTCTAAGCCACCTTGTAGGAACACTTCTTTGTGAAGGTCATTTTCGAAGGAGAAAAGGAAGCGTGAGACAGGAGGGAAAAATGTGCTCTGGGCTCCGAGGGAGCGTTTAAACTGGCAGCAGCAGTCAATACAATCTCCATTACATGGCTTTCTTTTAGTGTAATAAAGTCATTCTTATGAGTGCCCACGAGTCACTTTCACTCACATTCAGGCAAATATGGTCGGGAATATCGGATTTGGCATTACAGCACTCTGATCCAGAGGTCAAAACAAGAGAAAGTGGGGTTGCACGTGGGATTATGGATGCTACAGTCAAAAAGATGAGGTTTGTAAAGGTTAAAGTGTAGTTATTAATACTCCCAGAGCCAGGGAGCAGATATAAACTGACACCTATTCCTCTGAAGCAGGAACAGAAGAACAGCGTAACGTAACCAATGGGCAATGTCTGTGCAAACAGAATTATCCAACAGTGCCAAACTTTCATCACGGAGGCAGTTAGCCGTCTTAGTGTATGGTGGCCCATATATCTCCCAGAAGACCAGCCACAAACACACCTCAAGTGTCTTTTTGGCTTGACACCTCATTCTGCAGTCCTCTTCCTCAGTCTTCATCGCCTCCCATCAGGAACCCCATTATGAAGTCATTGGCTTTCTGACGATCATGTGACGTCTGTTTGCCAGCAAGGTTGGGAGGCGGTCGTATGAGGAGGCTTGCGAAGAGAGTAGCTAGACAAGAGGTACAAGAAAGATTCAACCCGAATGTTTGCAATTTGCTGCCAATAGAAAGGCTGTTTCACACGGGACATGGCAAATTGTGGAATCGCCACATGGCTGTCGCTTTCTCTCATAGTGAAAGTGTTTTGAGCAGTGGCGGTGCTCACGATGCGGTCTCAGGGCGAACATTGCTATATTTACAATCGACAAGGTAATATTTGTATTATCTAAAAACCACATAAATAAAACATATTGGAAATGTTGTGTTTGTGTTATTCCTTTATTTATTATTTCATGGTAATATGACTAGCATAGTTTTCATGTCTGACACAGTTAGCTTTTTACCTGGCAAACCAACTTGTGTACTCATGCTCTCGATTTTTTTGTTTTTAAATTTATATCTCTGTATAAGATTTTTGATTGGTCATACAACTCTGGGAATTCCACTACATTTAAAACGATCTTCTCCATCATGTTTTCAATATTCCGATATGAGCTCAGTGAAATGTTCTATGATTAGTTGTTAATAAATCTGTTCAATAATTGGTTGACGCTGCCGCTGCTGCTCGCAAAAAGTTAAAACACAAAGAGCCATGCTTGTGGAAGAGGCATTTTGAAAGCATTTTGCCACTTTCCGTATGTCTCCCATTGCATCACATTCCCGTGTGAAAGGACCGTAAGTCAGACTCACCTAGGAGATTGCCGTTCAGGTTGTTGTCAATAGAGTGTTTGAGTAATTCTCTCAAGAAGGCCATCAGGTAGCGGAACACATTGCGATGGGCTCGTGGGAGCTGAGATATTAGCTGTTTTTTAGAAGAAAACAAACAATTAATTCTTAAACTTTGTTTATTTCTAGGTTTAAAATACATTTTGAATCTTAAATTTTTCAATGTGGTCTCAGACTTTTGGAATCCACTGTATTTTGGATGCTTTTCATAAGAGCATTTTAGATACAATTCCATGACCAATGTAAAAATAATTTTGATAATTTGAACGATCATGTGTATTATGTATAAATATGGTTAGATGGTTATGACATATATATACACACACACAAACACACTGCCCTACACTACTGTTTAAGTGTTTTTAATGTTTTTGAAAAAAAGTCTCTGTTGCTCAGTAAGACTGCATTTATTTGATTGAAAAAATACAGTAAAAACCATACTGTAAAATATTATTACAATTTAAAATAACTGTTTTCTATTTTAATATATATTTTAAAATGTAATTTTTTTACTGACTCCAAACTTCTGAATGGCAGTGTATATAGACCCATTCAGAGGGGATTTATATTCTCATGAGTTTATAACATTATAATAAATTTGCACATTATTATATTAACAGTTTTTGATTTTCACATTTTGTTGATTATAAATAAATGCAATTGAACTGCACAGTTTAGACCCTGTTGTTAATTTTTAGAAATAATGTTTTTGTATGTACTAAGTTAGAAGGTTCTGTCTAATTTACAGCAATAGCTGAGAGACAAATCCTTTCATATAAGTAAAATGGACACTGTAACTGAAATATACCCAAATGAATTGGAATCAAATCACATTGAACACAGAATCAGATCGAACTCTTGTGAATACGAACTGAATCAAGAATATGTATAGATACCAAGCCCTACCACAAACAGCATATGAAATACACTGTCATGACACTACCAATATAATATGTACCTGTTTGCAGAGGCGGCTGTCATGAGAGCAATCAAGACAGCGCTGATAGAGTTCATAACACAGCACAGGTTCAGGAAGAGCCTCCAAGAAGATCAATAGTGCTTCAGCAACTGAGTGATTACAGCCAGCTAACCAGCAGTCAAGGAGAACCACAGTGAACAGTGAGAATGCACATTTTAGCCAAAGGAAGAGAAAATATGGCAGTGAGAAAAAGGAAAAGACAGGGAGAAAAAAAAAGAAAATAAAAAAAAAAAGAACACGGCGTCTCTAGGGATGTCTCAAGCACCATTACAGCAGGACAGAGGGAACATTCTCAGTCACTCAGTAGCATAGGGAAGAATTGTGTGGGAGAGTCCAGCCAGTCAGAGCATTTTTAAAGGGAGCCACTCGGTCGCATTCACTAAAGTGACAGGCATTAGCATTTCTATGCTAAGGAACTCTGAGAGGTTTGTCCAGACCAGGGGTTTTCAAAGTCAAAGACAGTGGGCCTCCCTTCTAACACAACATACATAATGACATCCCCATTTTTCTGCTAACACTTTACAATAAGGTTTCATTAGTTAACATTAGTTAACTACTTTAGTTAACTACTATTTCTATAGCATTTATTAATTTTAGTTAATGTTAATTTCAACCTTTACTCATACATTATTAAAATCAAAAGTTGTATTTGTTAAAATTAGTTAATGCACTGTGAACTAACATTAACAAACAATGAACTGTATTGTGCTTTTAATAACTCATCATCAAGCAAGTCCCGCTCTTTCTTCTCATTCATCCATATTTCACTATATCGTGTTTAAG
Source organism: Mylopharyngodon piceus (assembly GCA_039654765.1). Taxonomy (NCBI): domain Eukaryota; kingdom Metazoa; phylum Chordata; class Actinopteri; order Cypriniformes; family Xenocyprididae; genus Mylopharyngodon; species Mylopharyngodon piceus. Next base: position 8,071,561 of record CM077439.1, read on the forward strand.
CAGTCCTGCGCTGATATATTTAATTACAGATAAACTATATAGAAAAATCTCTATCGATTGACATCGTCATATCGCTCAGCCCTACTCCGCGCCTCCCCTGACATGCTCTCGCGCCCCCTGGGGAGGCATGCCCCACATTTTGAAAACCCCTGGTCCAGACTATCAGATAGTAATCTATCTGCTGGGAAAATCTCTTGCCCTTTTTTCTATATATAAACATATTTCTAATTTTGGTGGGAAAGGATACGGATGGATTCAGGAATGCTGGTGTCCAAGCAGTCAATAATACTTTGTAGCTCGTCTTGCAGGCCAGGGGTCTGGAAAAGGTCCTCCTGTAATAAAGAAAAAGAAAATAATTTAATTAGTAATTTGAGATGTTATGGTCAATCATTGGTACATTCATGTTTTATTTTGTTTACCTGCTGGCAGGCCTTGGTGTAGAGGTGATTAACAAGCAACCAGACCTCTTTGGGAATCTTCAGAGGTTTATCCTCTGTTCCAGAACTGTCCAACAAGGAATACATCCGGGATTTCTCCTGATAAAATTGAGAATTGTCTTAAAAGCTATATTTAATCCGGTATTAAATTTAAGAAGAGAGCCATAAAATATCTTGTAGCACTTTACACAAATTACACTTTGGCATCCTATTACATTTTTTAATGCAATAGATCCTATGCTTTTTTTTGTTGTAAACTATTATATATTTCTGATAAACATTTATGTAACAATTAACACAGCATGAAAAGCAGTTTTAAACACAAAGATCTGTATGCCCCTAAAATGATGATTTTGGTCTGCCGAAAAGGTCTTGACCTTCTCATCTGTATAAAACAGTTATAATTATATATTTAAATGATATATTATGATTTTTCATCAAAAGAACTACAACAAAAACATTTCTTAAAATTCTCACAGCAAAGTAGTAACATCATCTGTAATAAAACTAACAAATTTTAAGATACTATAATTTCATGAAATGCGTAATATAGCTGTTTGTGAATGTAAAAAGTCTGCAAAGTTTCAAAGATCAAAGCACGATAAAGTTGAGTTATTGTTTCCCAAAAGAAAGAACTGATTCTGAACTGCCTGAAACAAGTAGTCAGTAATTCCAGTCTTACTTCCTGAATTAGCATAATGCCAGCCTATGGTCTTCATTGGCTGCTAGGGCTGTTAAATTAAAATTAAAATTTAGAATATTCATCGAATTAAAAAAATAAATAAAATAAAAATCTACATTTGACTGCAAAAACGGTGCATTAAAATCACTCATTCAAAACATTGCAGAAATAGAGAAACTCAATGTGGAGAAGATCTTGGTTATGTCAAAACCATAACCAAGAATTTCATACAGAATGCATTTTCTGCGTTGCTTTTCCATTGTTTTCAACAGACAGACATCTTTGACAGTTGAACTCGCATCTCGCACAAGATAGCCACGTTTAGAAAGCCATGTAAAGTTAAAAGAAGTTCAACTTTTAAAAAACATGTCTTTGTGGGGGGTTTCCATTCCCCTGCATCTCATGTTTTTGTCTCTTTGTCATTTTAGGCTTCAGAAGAGTGCTCGCTAGCGCCCCCTTTGTGGACAAAATGCACCCTCGATGCAAACTCTTGCCGAGTCCACAAGCTCTGCAGCAGACTTCTACTTGACAGTCAATGTGGCATTATGTCACGAAAGTGTGGATTTGGAGGAAGATAATGAGGGGTGGCAGGGGTGGCCAATCCTGTTCCTGGAGATGTACCTGCCAGCAGAGTTCAGATCCTAACATACCTGTCTGTAATTATCAAGTGCTCCTGAAAATCTTAATGAGCTGCTTCAGTTATGTTTGAGCAGGGTTGGAGCTGAACTTTGCAGGAAGATAGATTTCCAGGAACAGGACTGGGCACCCCTGGCTTAGGGGTGGAACAGGGCCGGAACAGGGCCTAAACAGGGCCTAAAACCAACGCCATCGTTATGGTTTGCATCACTGTTTATCAAGCGCTGAGGAAGCCTCTGGCGCTGAAATTCAGATATGGTAATGAGCGTTTAGTTTCTAACATGCGCTGGAAGCGGTAGACCAATCACAACAGACTGGGCCATCTGACCAATCAGAGCACAGTAGGGTCTCAGAAAGGATGGGTTTAGAGAGACCAAATCATTTATCAAACCGTTTCAGACACTATGAGAAAACAGGTGATGCTGCAATGTATATTATGAGAAAATTAGTGCTTTTTTGTGCTTGGATGCATGTAAACCTATTGTATGAGGCTTCCAAAACAAAATGTGTAACCTTTAAAATCATTATAGGGGCACTTTAAAGAATACTGTATAACAGGCATAAATTCAGCCACGTGATCTTTGAAAAAGGGCCACAAATAACATTCCTCTCTCTCATACACACACAGAAACATGTTACATGGAGAACAGTGACAGCCCCAAGACCGTTAAACAATATAAGGGAACTCATGCAATTAGTAGGAATGCAACTCATGCTGAGCCACAGAGGCAAGATCAGAGTCAAAAACAACTCTGAAGAACAGTTGACTTCAAATTACAAACACTGATTTGTGAGGCTGGTTTCACCATGCTGTGAGCTGCTTCCTCTCTCTACTAATCTAATATCACAGTGAGCTGGGTGGGGAAAGGATGGGAGGGGCAGGATACAAGCTGAGAGATTCAAGCATCAGTGGTTTTCATTAGCCTGAACCAGCAGAGTGACTGCAGCAAGCTGACCTGGGTGAACAGGCAAGCACTTTGAGACACTGAAACACTAGGACAAACATTTAAAAACAGGACAAAGTCATCCTCAATCATACATGTAGGCCCGATAATAGCAGTTGTCCTATTGCATGATTTGCAGTCTTTTTCTGTGCATGAAGAGGGACTTTACCTTTTCCATGCAGCTATCCTCTCCCTGAGAATCATGCAGACCCAGAATGATTGGTCGGAAAGGAGTAGTCATAGCAGAAAGGAGTAAAGGAGGGAGGAGAGATGAGACAATAGAGAAACATTGCGTAATCAGTGAGAAGACAAGAGACGGTATTGCATAATTACAAATAAGCAGCTTTCAGCTTCCAATGGGGATCGGTGAACAACAGAGAGATAGAAACAGAAAATTACTAAATATGATTGACTACTCTCTAAATGAAAAACTAATTATATTTTAAGAATAAAGTGGAGAATGGAACAGTGATGAACAACATAGACAGTTTGCATGATGACCGAGTGTTACTGAACAAGCTGTATCTTATCAAAACATTCTCTTTATACGTGACTTCCTCATTGTAGCCTCAAAGCAGAATCGTGTGAAACCTGAAAGTCTTCCCTCATGTAAAATCTGGGGGGAAAATTACTTGCCACAGTCTGTCATTACTTTCCACTGCCAAGAAAGTGGAAAGACGACTTTTGTTTTTGTAATGGCAGCCACTTATCTTTACTTAGCCATGTATCCTGTGATAATAATCCATCTAACCAACTGCAGCTGTGGCCTGTGCCTCACCAGATCAATGAGTTTGGTGACAGGGATCTCACGGATGGGCTTCTTCATACGGCACAGAGTCTCCAGAGATGTGCCAAAACAGCTGGGCAGATAGTTTCCAGAGACAGTGATGAAGTAGTCTTTCCCCCGGTCCAGATGAAGCACCAGGATGTCCTCGATTTTATCCTCACCAGAGTTTAGCAGTGTTACCGAATCTTTACTGACATACACCTCCAGGAAGATCTCCAATGTCTCATCTGTAATAAAAAAAAACAAAAAAACAGAAATATTTGAGACAGTCTGGAAGATAGGCGCAGTCTGCACATAAATCGACAAATTCAGATGACACATATTTGTGTCTTCTCAACCTGATATGAGCAGATGACATAACATTTCACCTTCTTCATAGAAAATGGCCTTTCATTTCTTCTCTTATATTTTCATCATTTGGCAAAATGATCAATTCAAATTGTTTAAATTAGTGATGCACTGAATTTATTTTTTGTCCAAAACCAAAATTAAAGTTTTAAAATACACTGACAAAGTCAAATAGACACTGACATGTGTCCACGTGTCATTGGAAAAGAGTGTAATTTCTTCCCTCCAAAACTATTTTGGCCAAATATTTCCCAGTAAAATTCTGTGGTCCTTTGGAATGAACAATGTGGATACAAATTAGCTATATTTATCATCAAAATGGGTTCTATTTAAAAAAAAAAAAAATACCTGTCATGAAATTACATACTGCCCAACTATAGAGTCTAATTATATCTTGCTAATCAGGAAGTAAAGCAAAACATTATCAAACATTAAAAAATGTGTAATTCTTTTTTATGACAAAAATACAGGGCTAAAATGCCATTATGAGATACTCACTAGGGTCTAGTACGCCTTCGTTGGGCTCAGCACGTAGCCAGGTCTTACAGTATTGAGAGTCATTGAGTTTGGGAATGAATGCAAAGGTGCAAGCAACCTGTCCATCATTAGTGATAAGAAAACTCTCACGCTGCAGCTGACGGAACTTCACGTTCTCAAAGGTGAACTATGAAATAAAGAACAGGGATAACATGAAAATGTGTTTGAATGGTAGTACATGAGGCTGTAAACACAAATGTTTTTACAGTCACTTTTGATCAATTTGCATGCATCAAAATGCATCCTTTCAAAAAATCTATAATAATCAGACCCCAATTTTTGCATGGTATGGGTATTTAACTACCCTCAGTGTGCACTGATGCACCAGGTGATGCTGATCAGTTTATTTTTATAGTCTTTTCTATTTTAAAGACACTGCCCCAGTGCATTCAGTCTAAAAGCAATTATGGCACATGTGATTAGCCCATAATCCACTCACAGTCCAGAGAAGTATTAAGATTGTGCAAACATTATCGACACTCCCCTGATATACTGTGGGATGTCAGAAAGAACGGAGGCAGGCGAGAGGATCGATGCAGAGTGAGTTTGTCAGAGGATACACCGACCTGTCTGTCTCCCTGTCATTACTCACCTCCCGTCGGGTTAGGGACAAAGAGGGCAGAAAGTCATTTTCCATCCTGTCCATGTCCCGCACGATCTCTTCAAACACCTTCTTGTAGCGCTGCTCAATCACCATCTTCACCTGCAGCACACACATAAAATCAATGTGATGTTCTCAACTCCTTTATTGGAGCATGATGAAAGGAGTTAACCTCACCCCTATACTGAAGAGAGAGCTGACGGGTTTGTGGTCACTGGTCTTTAGCTCCATGTGACTGCGGTACTGAAGTTGCTTTACGTTGCTCCCCCTCCAGAGGATACGGTCGCACCAGGCAGGGACTCGACACTTCCCACTATCAACGCACCCCAGAGGACAAAACCAAATCATGATGTGTCAACTTCATTTTTGAGTGATCTTCAAACAATGATGTATAAAGGAAGAGGTCCTGATGTCCAAAAACTTTACCTCGAGTCCCATCGATCTGATTTAGCATCATATTTGTAAGTTGGGATGAAATTAATCTCCCCTTCCATGAAGTCAGTGAAGGCACATTTAGTCTTTCTCTGAATATTCAGCTGGCAACGTGAAACAGAAGATGCAATTAAGTGTGCTTTCAGAGCAAAAATGGAAGTCTATATTTGGCTACCACTTAAAGAACTGCCATATATACACAGGAAAAAGAAAAGAGGAAGCAACAAAGAATAACATAAAACCAGCTGGGGTAAAAATACAGTGGGGTGCGTAAGTAAAAGAGAACACCAATGAAAATAGTTTTGTGTTTTGTAATTAAACATATTAAATAATATTAATAACATAATGTGATTGAAAAGTTCTGGATTTAAAAATGAACGTGAATTTCAGAAATGTAATTTATATGCATTTAAACATTACATATTTATAATTTAAATATGTATATAAATTACATATATGCTTTTTCTTTTCAGAACTTTCCACTCAAATTGTTATGCTAATAATATTATTTATCATTGTCTGCCACTTTATTAGGTACACCTTGCTAGTACTGGGTTGGACCTTTTTCCCTTCAGAACTGCCTTAATTCTTCATGGCATAGATTCAACAAGGTGCATTCCTCAGATATTTTGGTCCATATTAACATAACAGCATCATGCAGTTACTGCAGATTTGTCAGCTGTTATGTTCAAGATACAAGTTTGGGATGATCTGAACTTTGTGACATGGCATGTTATCCTGCTTGAAGTAGCCATCAGAAGATGGTACACTGTGGTCATAAAGGGACATGGTCAGCAACAATACTCAGGTACGCTGTGGTGTTTAAAAGATACTCAAATGGTACTAAGGGGCCCTACGTGTGCCAAGAAAAACCTCTGCATACCTCGGTTGTAACGAGTGGTTATTTGAGCTATTGTTGCCTTTCTATCAGATCGAACCAGTCTGGCCATTCTCCACTGGCATCAACAAGGCATTTTTGCCCACAGAACTGCCGCTCACTGGATATTCTCTCTTTTTCGGGCCATTCTCTGTAAACCCTCGAGATGGTTATGCATGACAATCCCAGTAGATCAGCAGTTTCTGAAATATTTAGACTAGCCTGTCTGGCACCAACAACCATGCCACATTCAAAGTCACTTAAATCACCTTTCTTTCCCATTGTGATGCTCAGTTTGAACTTCAGCAGAATATCTTGATTATGTCTACATGCTTAAATGCAATGAGTTGCTGACATGTGATTGGCTGATTAGATATTTAAGTTAACAAGCAGTTGAATGAGTGTACCTAATAAATTGGCTGGCGAGTATATATTATATATATATATATATATATATAAAAATGATAAAATATTATAAAAAGGAGGCATCATCCCCAGGTCTCACCTGATCATACTCCTGAAGCTTCCGTAATTCATTCCCAGCAATAAGTTTTTTTACCTCCCCGGTATCATTCAAGCATAGTCTGTAGTTAAGATCTCCAAGCCAAATCACCACACTTAGAGGAGAAATCATAAGCATTTAAATATAGGTACAATATTAGCTTAAATATATAGTTATCTAATCATGGAATATCAGTTTTAAAAAAAAGTCCACACTGGATGACTGGACGTCAGTGACACTCACTCATGTTTGACTATACTGAGAGGGGGGTATTCCAGCAGGTGGAAACTCATGCGGGCACAGATGTCTTTGTAGTCCTGGTTCCGCCGCTCAAAGTCCTCCACATGAGCCGCCAAATGAGAGTTTACGAAGCAGAAGCTGGTATTGTGAAACACAAAACGCACAGCCACTCCTCCTTTATTCCCCTATAGTAATGGAGGAATAAAAGTAGGGTTAATCTTATCAGTTTACCGACACTGATTTACTGATAAAAGGAAAATATCATTCAATTTGATATTTGTGGTCATTTCTGTCATGTGTATAATCAATACCACTCTAAGATTACACCATATCTAATACAAATACAACAAAAGATATCCATTTTATGCCAAAAGATAGGCTAAAATGACTTCCTATTTTGACAAACCACTTCCTACTGCAACAAGTGCAAACATACCATTTTATTCATGAGACCAGTTCCCACAGACTCAGAAGCCACCTCTCTAATGTGATCTATGTGGTCCTTGTTTACATACACCACCAACATCATTCCCACTAGGCGAATGATACGGACCTGAAGACAGACACCATACACAGCTTCACGAAAAGTCCACACAAAATGAAAGCGAGCTGCACAAATGCTACTTTCAGGGTGCCACAGAAATGAAAAGACTGTTCTTTGCATTTTAAATGCTGAATAGCAAAAATCAGCTGTCGTTCACTCACACGTATGTATCTGGCTTTACGGTGGAGGCTTCTCTCTACTGCATTAACCCATAACTGTTCTTTGGATGAGTCCATATAGAGAAATGCCTCTGTGCTCAGGTCCAGCTCCTGAAATCTGACAAATAACGTAATAAATTAGACAAAGCACTATGATCTTAATCAATCAAACCTATTATTGGACAATGTATAATGTACAATGATCTATTAAGGGTGAAATATATTAATGTTCGTCATAAAACTGCAAATATGACTGTTTTCAAACAGGTTTCCCAAACATTTCCCCATTTGCATGCTACACTTGCGTTTCCTGATCTAACAATGTTTCAGATTCATTATTTTAGAGCGAGGGGCTCTTGTTCTGCCACTCACCCCAGTGCGTAGACATCTGGAGGGTCTGGGTCACTGCACAGCCAGGGCTCAAGACTGCTGTCAGGGGACTGACCGTTCACATTCCAAGTGCCTATGAAGAACCTGTAAAATACAGTGACTCACTCAAACACTTGGAATCAGCCAAAACAAAATCACTTACATTACGTTTCCAGGCATGTGACACTCACCGGAAGTTCTTAATGTCCACATATTCTTTCTCTTTCTTGCTGAGGCGATACTTAAGCAGGCCTTCCCTTGACCCCGAGTGGCTGCTCATCATGGCCTGTCTCATGGTGTAGTTTGATGGGCTTTCAGACCAGGAAACGGAGCGGTCTACAGACTGAAATCTGCCACGAGAAAACAACACTGTGTTCAACAAAACTGAAAATGTACAGGTTTCTACATTTAAAACCAGTAGCACTCACTCATTTCTGACAGGTGTGGCGTTCAGTGCAGATGGTGGCCTTTCTTTAGTAGCCAGGCCTGCCGTGTGGTTAGTCGATGGCGTGTATGTGCCTTTCCGCGGGGGAAGAGGGGGCACTGGTGGAGGAGGTGGCTCTCGTTGTGCAACTATTCGGTTTTGTTGGTTCTTCTTCTCTTCCACTTTCATACAATGGTTCAAATTTTCTTCAAAACCAAAATCTGTTGCAAGTGAGAGGACGGGGTCTATAAACACAGAGAGGAACAAAGCAGAAGGATTGTAAGTGACAGAACGTTCACGGTCTTTGGTGTACCTGGCCATGTAACCCAATGTGGAAATCATTATGTTCTGGCATTTTTATTCCATACCTGTATTTGAGGGCTTTGCTAAAGTACTGTTCTTGATGTTGTTTGAGGTGGATTTGGAGGTTCCTCTTTGAGGTGGAACAGGAATGCAGTCTTTGACTGGAATAGGTACAACAGGCTCCATCTTCCTGGGCAGTGAACTCCTCTTCTCAGCTAAAGGTAGACCATTTAACAGTGATGTTTCATGTATTTATGAATTAGTGCTTTAAATAAAATTGAGAATGGCTTTCAAAACATCTTTCGCAGTGGTAGTTTGATACAAGCTGAAAAAGGTTCAAACAAATTAGAGAAATCATGCAGCAGGTGGTCTAACGTTTGACACGACTGTGGCTGTAACAATGCAAACTAAAATAAACCAACAACAAAGAATTAAATCTGTCAAACTTTCTGCCTGACATTGAGGTCAAATTCTTCCAGGAAGCATTCATTACTGACAAACCTATAAAACTGTGTGTTGGTTACCCTGGTAAATAAATGATTAGAGTAGTTAATAAATAAGATATGTGGCTTGATGTTTGATGTGGCTTGGATGCATCCTGTGCAGGGGAAATGAGGTATATCACCTTGCTGTTGGGCCTTCGTCACATGCTGTAAGAAAGCCTGAGTGTGTACGTCATCCTGCAGCTCCAGCAGAAGCTCTGGCATTCGCTCGCCTCGAAGACGAATCCGTATCGTTGCTGTTGAGGAACAGTGTCACATTCTCACATCCAAACATCACAGCTATACATTTTATTCTTTATCAAAAGCATTTTTCTTCAGTGAATCATTATTTATTTATTAATTAAGACAGTATGCATTAAGAAACCTCCCTGAGTATACAAATCGTATAAAAAAAACAGTGCATATAATCTACTGCAACTTCATACAATTTATAAAAAGAAAATTAAATGGATAAAAGTAGCAATAAGCTGTTTATCCTGAATGTTGCTACAATAAGCTGCTTATGGCCAGATAGATATGATTCAACCAAAAATTATTTGAAAAATTATGCACTAAAATTGTATCCTATGCTGATGTAATCATTCCAACACACTACATAAACTCTTGGCAAAATGGCCAAGGAGAAGGAAAATGTGAACCAAAGAATCATATAAAACAAATAAATAATTGAAAAGCTGGCTAATTAAAAAAAACAAAAAAACTTACTGTTAATCGAGAGGTCAATGAGAAGTGCTTCTTCAGCCTCTACAAGGGAAAATTAAAGAAAATCAGAGAGAGGTACAGCACATCATACAGGTTTTCAGGGGACTGTACCAAGAAATATAAAACAGCCTGCTGTCTATGGTGACAAATGTTTTTCAAATATTTGATCATGGGAGAGAGATTTTATTATGCAAACACAGTGCTAATTTTCTAAGCCTCACTGACAGAGACCAAAGGTGAGTTTGCACAGGGAGAAAAAAAATTTTTGTGAGAAGAGAGCAAATGTATTTACACTGTTACAAAGCCCTTCTGTAAACTATAAATAGTCATTAGAAACTTACCTCGAACTATCTGAAAATGGTCATTGATGGGGATGGACAGCTGGGGCACTGGGCTTAACACAATTGCTTCAGGGTTTGCCAAAATATCCAACCTAACAACAAGAGACTCATTCATGAAAAGTCATATAAGAGCACATAACACATCTCATAAGATTTCCTTTAGGAATTCCACTTATTGTTCCAGGATATTTAACATCTATTTCGTTTTTGAAAGAAACAAACTCAAAAACTGGGTGATAACACCATTTCTGTTCACTTACTTACGTAGTTTATTTATATAGCATAATTAAAACAGCAGTCGCTGACCATTGTGCTGTACAATTTAAAAAAAAAAATATATATATAAAAACACCAATCAAAACAACAAAATAACAGACATATTACATACAGAGAAAACAAGCTCAGAACGACTCACATAGTATAAGCCTTCTCTAAAAGTTTTAGGTTTTACTTTAAACAGAAATTCTGTAGAGATTAACCAAATAGATAACAGATTAACACTTAATACGTTTAGCATACAGCACACTGAGAATGATATACTACTGTTCAAATGTTTGTGGTCAGTAAGATTTCTTTTTTTAAAGAAATATTTTTTTAAAGGATGCATTAAACTGATCAAAAGTGACAGTAAAACATTTATAATGTTACAAAAGATTTCCACTTCAAATAAATGCTGTTTCTGTGAACTTCTGAAATAAACTATTACAGTTTCCACAAGAACATGAACATTGACAATGTTGTCAACGTTGATAATAATAAAGAAATGAAATGTTTCTTGAGCAGCAAATCAGCATATTAGAATGATTTCTGAAGGATCATGTGACACTAAAGACTGGAGTAATGATGCTGAAAATTCAGCTTTGCCATTACAGGAATTACATTTCAAAATATACAACAATAGAAAACAGTTATTCAGTGTATATAAACAGTTATTATAAATTGCAATAATATTACACAATATTGCTGTTTTGTGCTCAAATAAATGCAGCCTTGGTGAACAACAGAGAATTCTGTCAAAAACATGAAAAAAATCGTACTGACCCCAAACTTTTAAACTCTCATTTCCAACAATGGTCCACCATAATCTCATCAAAAATATAGCTTCAGAATACAGAGGGTGGAGAGAAGCTTATAAAAATGCAGCAGGCTAAATGCATATTGGAGGGCTAATTGCAGACCATATTTCACTCTCTGACAATAACAGTGCCAACTCCAGGGCATCAAGTTCCTCTCAACATGGTCTTACCTCCCATTTCACTCCATGGGAAATTCAATTACAGTGGATTATTGGAAAAACCTTCAGATTTCCCTGCCTGAGTGTGCCATGCAAACACATGGAGGCAAGACTAGAACCCCTTTGTGCTGCCAGTGAGCCCCCTCTCTCTCAGTCTCAGAAGACGATAATTGCTGTAATGGATGCTGTTGCCAGGAAACACAGCACTCATGAACAAGGGAAATTTGGCCTAGACTTACTAAGCAATCCCACATTCAATCAATACAAATAATAGCCCAATGTAGTGATGATGGTTATACTCTGCTCATGCCAAAAATATCTCCTTCCTTTCTGAGGTTAAACCATGGCACTCATTAACACATTAAAGTTCAACTGACAACGTAGCTCAAAAATCCAGTCAGGGTAAATGAAACATACTTTAATATACTTTTATTAGCTTGTTATACAGTGCCCTCCACAAATATTGGCACCCTTAGTAAATATGAGCAAAGGCGGCAGTGAAAATAAATCTGCATTGTTTATCCTTTTGATCTTTCATTCAAAAAATTCACAAAATTAATAACCTTTAATCGAAGTAAAACAATTGAAAGTGGGGGGAAACTCACATTATGAAATAAATGTTTTTCTCCAATACATGTTAGCCACAATGATAAATATCTCTGCAAAATATCCCTGAAGTATATTCCCATTCATATTTACATTTTTTAGCACACCAGGATGACTAGGAGCAGGAAATTGTCCAGCCATGACTTCTTGTTCCACAGGAGTACAAATATGTATAAACAAACACAAAGGCCAAATTCCCTTAATCATTCATCACAATGAGAAAAACCAAAGAATATAGTTCTGATGTGCAGCAAAAGATTGTTGAGCTTCACAAAATAGAAAATGGCTATAAGACAAAAACTAAAAAAAAAATCCTCATTTCCACCATCAGGGCAATAATTAAAAAAGTTAATTCTGAAGGATCTGGAGAGACTCTGTATGAAGGAATGTTCTCTGATATCTTGTCAGGTGTTCTCCAAACTCATCAGGCATTATAGAAGAAGACTCAGAGCTGTTATCTTGGGAAAAGGACGTTGCAATAATTGGGTGCCAATAATTGTGGCCAACGTGAACTAGAGAAAAACATTTATTTCATAATGAGCTTTTTCCCCCATTTTCAATTGTTTTACTTAAATGAAAGGTTAGAATTTCGTGAATTTTTTTTTAATGAAAGATCAAAAGGATAAACAATGCAGATTTATTTTCACAGCCACCTTTGCTCATATTTACTAAGGGTGCCAATATTTGTGGAGGGCACTGTATCGGTCATCATCTACTCACCATCTTGGCATTCTAAAACTGTAAGATTTCATCTTTAAAACATAAATTAAGATATTTTTGATTTCGGTCCCTCCACTGAAAGTCCATTCCACCAAAACTCTTCAAAATGTTCATATAGAGATTGTAAAATAAAGCCATATTAATAGAGCAGTTAATTCTTCTGAAGAGACACAATCACTTTCTAAGATTAATAGATTTATTCACATATAAACATTGATCAATGCACAGACATAGAGCTCATTAAATATGGTAAATGGGAGCTCAAACGTGCTTGCTTGACAAGCGAGAACCAATGAGGAATGTTCTTGCGTGTTACAAAAGTACGATTGAGCTGCCATTGACCATATTTGATGTGCTCTATGCATGTGCGTTGATCAATGTTTATATGTGAATAAAAGCCAAAATTATCTATCAATTATCTATCAAACTATCAATAGTGTTGCATGTTCTTATTGTAAGGAGATCCTTTTCATTACAAAGGGATTCAACAAATAACATTTGTGACCTTTTTTACCCAGTCAGTTCCCGAGTTTTGAGTAAAGCTGAGTGTGTACACTTTTAATGCAGTTAAAGAGTCTGTGTGCTCATGTGAGGCTTATTAGGCTCTAGGATACCAGAGGTGGAATGCAGCATAATGGGCAGCATGCTGGCATCCACCACCACTGCTCTAACACACACAACGAAAGCCACACTGACTAAACAATCTTTCACAGAGTCTTCTCACATCTATAGTAACCGGCAGTCCAAATATAATGGATGATTTTCACTTTTCTGGGGTTCTTACTTCTATAGTGGTGAATGAGAGACTACAGCAAATATGATTTTTGCATTCCCATTTGCTCCAATAGCAAAATAAAGAACCATGATGATAGTGTTTCCATGTCTTTGCAAAAGAGGAAAAAATACAGACAGTTTGAATATGGCAGTCAGAGGACTGAAAGACGTCAAATTTACAGCCATTCCCACAGCCACTGTATAAGAAACTGTTCAGTATTTTAAGTATTTTTATTTATTTATTTATTTTTGTTATTTAATGCCAAGGCAATATCACAAAATATAGTGCATTACATTACATTTTTTTGAAAATGAAAACAAAAACAAAAAAACGTACATAATATAATAACTGTGGGAATGCTTCGTCACAGTAAGTAAAAATGGCCCATAATCATGAATTTTGCCATGTCTTGTTAAAAAACAAATAGCAGCCTGTTAAAAGCCAGCTGCATTCTCAAGATAGAGATGCTGGATAGATAACTAGCAATTAGACGTCCTGCGTTGGTGGGTTTGGTTGCTAATGTCAAAAAGGCTAAAAACGACCACACAATCATCAGTAATAACACAGACAGGCAGCAGCAATGAACCACCTGACAGAATGAGCAGTTCAGTCCAACAGAGATTGAACAGCTGCTCAACTTTCTGAGGCTTTAACATTTTCTTTTGCAACTAATCCAGTTTTACACATAAAAGCCAAGTTTAGTATAACAGCAAAGCCCTGTTAATAAAGTGGAATGGAAAACTGAGGTCGAAGTCTACTCACTTGAACTGTCCAGAACACTCTAACAGGGACAGGAGTCTTGGTTCTTTCTGTCCGCTTCTGAGCTCGTGTCCTCTAACTGTCTGAAAAAAATCACTGTCAAGGGTTCAACTGAATAACAAGAGGCAGAGAAAAAGGGTGGAAAAGCGTGACGCCTCATGGCTCTCTCTCCCTCCCTCACAAAATCAAACTTGTTGGACTTTATATAACTTCATTAGTTAAGTAATAAAACAATAAGGGAAATCCCGAACATACTTCAAGATGCAACTCTTTATAGCCTTCAGCTGCAACATGTCATACCTTACAGACATCATATCAAGTGACATGACATTCACAGAATGCTGTTCAAGTTATTCAAAAGAATGTAAGAGCAGCGACAGAGTATATTTGGATAATCAACACGCTTACTACGAGACACTTCTGTCTGACAGCAGAAAGAAAAAAAGCAACAAAAATGACTTTGCATTTGTATTCTGTTAAGCCTCTTTATTACACTGACAAAACGAAAATAAATGTTATTTTTACCATTACAGCTAGGCTAACAAGACATGGCTAAATTACTTCTAAGGAGACTACTATTGTTCTTAACAAAATGAACATGAACAACTGAGCTCCCAAATAAAGGATACGGCCAAACATTGGCTATCTGGAATCCCGAATGAATGCTCCATCGTGAATGTAGTTAAGTGTGTTGCATTAAAGCCGTCAAGCGGCTAGCTAACAGGCTAAACTCAGCGCGAGTGTTTTCTCATGTCAGGCTCCACCCCTCACCGCTCGTGCAGCGCTGGCCTTCCGGGGTAATCGCGACACAGATCGCTCGCTCGGGGAAGGATTTACCCTGTAAAAACGGGTTTACCACAAACACTGTTAAATCAATGTTCACTTGCTCCTTCAAAATGAAGAGACGTAGACGAGAAATAAAAGAGTGCGATTCAGCTTGTGAGCCGGTGAGGAATCAATGAACTCCGGCACAAGCTTCGGAAAAAACAACACCAATCGAATAACGTTACGCGTGTATCAAATTTGGGCTAAAACAGAGTGTGGTTACGGTTGATAACGGCTGTGTTGTCGCGTTAATGAAACAATAACATCTCAAGTGATGTTCGGGTTTATGTTGACCAAAATATGTAGTAAGACATCACCGGTCATGAATGAGTTTCGAGGTCATCATCGCCGCGCTCTCAAGGACGCAGCAACATCACTGGGTGTGTTATGCGCTGCTCAAGGACGTCAAAGATACGCAACATTTTCGCATATTCACTGTAAACACAGTATAGGTCACCGCATTGTATAAATATTTGTCATTGCAGAACCTTCATCAAACGCCCTCATTTTAATCGGAGGGTTGTTGCTTCATTAACCGTAAATCTCAAATAGCCTGTCAAACGGATATAGGGCTGATGCCTATCCTTTTGGTTGCATAATGTTTTCTTTAGAAGGATAAACAATGTGTTGCGAGTGTATTATTATTTCAACACAACCAGGTTTTAGATTCAAACCAAAATCCCCCTGGTTGGCTGTGTTTGATAAGTACGCTAATATATTTTATTTTTAATGTGCACAACATCCAAAGAAATCAGATGACTGACTTCCATTCCCACTCATTTAATAGACCACAGTTTGAATTATACATAAATATGAAATGTATACATAAATACAGTCTATTCATAAAACACAAGCAGGTGGGCTTGATAACGATGTCAAGGCTGTCATTTTTGTTACACATTTACAGACAATCTAATCTTGGATATCATTCATGTTAAACAGTATAATTAGTGTTTGTTTTATTAAAGAAAACAGTCAACAATCAGATATGCATAGAACATCGAGATCAGGCAGAGGTGGTTTTGATTTTGTGCATGGCATAAGGGCTGGAGTTGATATGGGGCCAGATGTCTCCATTGGGCATCTCAGGTTTGTCCTCATCCCTTCTCTCCTCCATCACCACTGTCATTATCATCTCTTGGTTGATCGTGTCTGGCGTACGATAAGGGCGCATGAGGTGGCGAAAAGAAGAACGCAAGGAGGCCTCATCGTCATCAAAATCATCTATTAGTCCTCCCTGTGACCTGTGGGAGGATTTTAGCTCATCTCCTAGCTCAGATGCCAAGTCTTTCAGGTCTCTAATCAGGGTGGATTTGAGACCGAACAAACAGAGCAAGAAGAACAGACCAGCACATATACCAGAGACAAAGTATAAAGCCACCGTCTCCGGAAGACCTTGGGGAAATGGAAAAGAGGCCAAGATGAAAAAAATATTTAAAATTTAATAAACAATACGTTCAACCATGAAGAGAAGAGATTCAATTAATTAGTAAAATACTACCACACTTAGTAAACGAGAAGGCCATTGCTGACTGCTGATGTTAGCAAAACCACAAAGAAAGATGACTTGTTTTTGCATTGATTTAGTTTTTTTTTGTATTCATGTTACTGTTACATGTACTGTATAGTATGTATATAACAAAATTTATGTTTGCATTTAAAAAATGAATTTAAACAAAACAAAAAAGAAAAGTGAATAATAGTAAGTAAAAATGGCATCAAACCATTTGAACATTCTGGGATCAGGCCACACATCTAACATACCCTGGATCTGGGAAAAGATTTCCAGAGAGTTGGTGAAAATGTTTTGTGGTCTGGACACACCGGGGCCAGTGTACCACCCTCCTGTGAAGGGGAAGAGGGGATTGGATCCCGCAGTCAGCAGGACTGTCAACAACCAATGACTGGCAGTTATATTATATGGCTGAGTCATGTATAGTTGTGGTCAAAATTTTACATACACCTTGAAAAAATCTGCAAAATGTTAATAATTTTAACAAAATAAGGGTAATAAAAATGATTTTGCCCTGAATATGCTCTTTCACATAACAGATGTTTAGATATAGCCCATAAGACAAGATAATAGCTGAATTTCAGTGTTGGGTAAGTTATTCTAAAAAAGTAATTAATTACTAGCTACTAATTACATCTTCAACAGTGTAATTAGATTACTGTACCAATTACTCTTTCTAAAAAGTATTGCATTACTTATTAATTACTTGCTAAATCACATATCAACCAGTTGAACAATACAAGGATAGACATGAAACTGCTCTTTTTTAATTAATTCAAATTAATAATATAAACTTGCATAAATTATTCTTGAACTGAGTATTTATAGGGAGATTATTTAAATAGAGTATTTAAAGTAAAGTAAAGGGAGAAAGTTACATTAAAAACATACATAACATTAGATGATAAATTTGGATGTTAAATCCACTATTGTTTTGCATCTTGTTGCCTTCCTTAGCATTAGTGTTTTCACTTTTCACCTTTTGCAATAGTTGTTTATGAGTCATCGAAAAGATGGATCTACAGTCACTGGAAAGGATGAAAAAGGGACTCATGAACAGCCATTACAGAACAAAAATACAGTCATGGATCATCCGGGTAATGACACACAGTATTAAGAATGAATCATAATTTCTTCTTTCCCTTTATTTAACCAGATAAAACTTTCTGAGATTAAAAATCTCTTTTACAGAAGTGACCTGGCCAAGATGAGCAGCACAGCATTCTTAAAAAAAAAAAAAAAAAAAAAAAACACACACACACATCAAATTCAGTAAAGACACATCATCAGTACAGATCAAAAACATTTACAAATCATTTCTTCCTTTAACAGCTCACTAATAAAAGATTTAAAAGTGTTCATCGACACCAGGGTCTGTAATTTCAAGTCATTTTGTAAAAAGTTCCAATCATTGGGTGCCGTGTACCGAAAGGCTTGTTTTCCAAATTCAGTTCGTATAGATGGAACTGAAAGGATGTACAAACCTTGTGAACGCAAAGAATAAGCTCCAAAAGATTTATGTTGGATAAGGGAGCAAAGATATGGAGGCAACTGGCCCAAGATAGATTTATAAATAAAAAGGTACCAGTGCTTACGTCTGCGTGTTGATAATGACGACCAACCAACTCTATTATACAACTCACAATGGTGAGTGCTATAGTCACAATTTAATATAAACCTAAGTGCACCATGATATAAAATATCCAAAGAATTTAAAAGTTTAGAAGTTGCTGATTTATACAAAATATCTCCGTAATCAAGGACTGGCATAAAAGTAGCGGAAACTAATCTTCTTTTTGCTTCAAAAGAGAAGCAGGATTTATTTCTAAAATAAAACCCCAGTTTCATTTTTAATTTAGTCCTTAACTGATCAATATGAGATTTAAAAGATAAGGAGTCATCCAGCATAAAACCGAGATATTTATATTCTGTCACTACCTCTATTATAGTGCCCTGTAGGGTTTTAAGAGATGGTTGATTTGCCACTTGCTTCTTTGATCTTGAGAAGAACATTGCTTTAGTTTTAGTCTCGCTCAAAGTCAGGCTTAAATCACAAAGCCTTTGCTGCACATCATCAAAAGCGCATTGTAGCAAGGACACAGCGTGATGTAATTTGGGAGCACTACAGTAGATCACAGTGTTGTCGGCATAAAAATGAAAATTAACGTTACTAATATGAATGTCAAGATTATTAATATAAATAATAAAAAGTAAAGGCCCCAAAACAGACCCCTGAGGAACACCCCTTGTAATCTGCAAAGGTGCAGATGAATTGCCTTCCATCTGCACACACTGTGTCCTGTCCACTAAGTAGCTTTCGAACCACAAAATTGTATCTTTAGACAATCCAATCTGTCTCAGTCTATTTTTCAGTATACTAAGATCGACAGTATCTTTAATTTAAAAACAAAAAAACAAAAAAACTTATTTTGTTAAAATTATTAACATTTTGCAGATTCTGCCAGCAGGTACCAGGTTTTAACCACAATTTAACCACAAACCATCTTTCCTGTCACATATGCAATACTTACACATGGAATGAGTCGCAGTTATTATGTTAAAATCATCTTTTTAATACAAGCCAGCTTATTAAAATGAAATTTAGCTTAGCAATTAAGATAATTTACACCATAAACTCCTTTTTCTTACCATGCGTATAGTCAGAAAGCAAGAAAGGATCTGTGTTTCCACGTCCAACATCTTCCAGTAGATACCTTGGTACTAAATGCACAACAACAAAATAAGTCATTTTATGACTGTTTCAACAGTAATGAATAAGATGATCGTAGTTTTTAAATCTGTTGAAACTCACCGCAGGTGAAGGAAACTCGCAAGTGCTTTCTGGTACCAGGGAAACAGGGGTCCCCAAACCCCTGAGCATCAGCTAGCACAGAGCAGTTCGTCCTGCCATGACACTTCCTCGACACCCTCCTCAAGGCTGATGGAGACAAGCACTCTAACAGGAAACAGACTTTTTAGCATAATCCCATCAAATTAATTTAAAACATATTTTACTGCCTCTGCTGTTGTAGCAAAACCTTCCCACTAGATGGGAGAAGTGTGTTATTTTATTCTCAGACCTATGTCAGTTTTTGTTTTAGCCTCTTGAGGGCACTCAAGACTGTCGTGCTCCAGGTGGCCAAACGTGGCTGAATAAATGGCCAGAACCGTGTCATTCTTACAGGCCAGCTTCAGCCGCTCATTCTCACATACCGTTCTCGAGCGGTGATGCTCTGTGGAGAAGAAAAACTTATTTATGTGCTGCTCGGTTACAATATCGCTAAAGTGAAGCACAATATACAGTAGGTGTCTCACCAGGCTTGCACTTGTAGGAGACAATGATGTATTTGCTGGTTTCAGGGCAGGGATCTTGACCAAACACAGGACTCACCACAGAAATCTGACACTCCTGTCGATCCTGGCACTCAGACATCACTTTCTGACCATAAAAACACATTCTGACTGAAATTCATTAATCATTTATGCGTTTTATAATGGAGATTTTTGTCTGTAGAATTAAAGAATGATTACATGCTGATTAATGATACCTGAATGGCTGTGGTTGATATACAGTCTGTGTTTTCCTCTGTTATGTTTGGGTTTGTGTGTGGGCATAGATATGGACTCGGGATACGGCGTCCATAAAATGCTGAGAGGACAGACACGGATGTTCTAGAAGGGCATCTGATGGACAGTGTCTCTCCATCACAGGCATGGGCTGTGTGGTTCTTTAGGATCCTGTGGAGGTAATCTAATGGGGAAAATAGACTGATATTCAGTATGACAGCTTTTAAAGTGGCTAAAACCATCAGTAGAGCATCACCGCTGCCAAGTAAAGGCACTGCTCAGTATACAAACAAGGCATTGTAAATGTATTTAGAAAACCCACTACACAACACCATTGTAGACCATAACTTATTCTACAAGCCTATTGTAGTGTAAATCCAGCAATATGACAATGGACAAACCAACTCCCTCACTTATCTAATCTTGCAATTGCAAGGTGTGGTTGACATTATGATGTAGAAAGCTCTTCTCAGGTTTCTACCAAAAGTGCTGTTTTATCTTACAAGTACAGTAATACAACAATTTCCAACTGGTGGGTCAAAACCCAGGAAAATACAATAAAATAAAATAATAAAAATGTTAATAATTTTGCCCTTGGGTGGGCCTATGCTGTTGTTGAAAAAAGTTTATTAATAATACATTTTAATGATTTGGATTTTGAATATAATAAATAAAGTAATTTATTGATAGGTTAAATATCTTTGTATTATTAATAGATTCAGTGTTTTAAGAACATGTTTGGTATAAAATAAAAATAAAACTCTTTTGGTGATTCTAAAAAAGATCTAGACAATCATAAATCAACTTTAGTTAAGTCAATTTTTTTTAATTTCAAGTTAAGCTGCTGTTGATTTACTGCACATAGTTTCCTTTAAAGATTGTCTTAGGAATTTTTTTATCTTTCAAATAACTTTATCAGAACTTTATCAGAAAATCGCATTGAAGGAGAGAGGCATAGGTCAGGGACTGCAATTTCAGAGGAAATGACTCCTGGATTTCTTCCTGTTCACTGTACTGCAGATTTGAGATTTAAATCTTGTGAAGTGGAGAACATGAATGAGCGACACTGCAGAACATTTCCCTCTCTAGATGCATTTTTCTCTTTCTTATCCTCCACTTTTCCACACAGCTCAGGTATGTTTTTAACATGTGCTATGTTCCTTTATTGGACCATATCCATGAGTATTCAATCAGAAGGAGCTGGATCAAGGGTATTGTCTAGCCTGTACCTCTCGCTATCTCTCTTGGCTTAGGCCATTCTGCATCTGTAGAGCCCTCTGTTTTGCAGTGCCAGGCACAGACACACTCACAAATAAACACAATGAGCTATTCTTGGCTTGTTATCACTCTTGAAGCCATTATGTTTTGTTGGGGGAAGATACAGAAACAATCAGAAACAAATCAAGAAGCCAATATGTGTCACGTAAATGCCTGTGGTAATCAAAATATGAAACGTATGAATACTGACTTTTTACAGAACTATGACATATAAACACTGCTGTTGGCCTTATATTTGTGGATTCTAGTGTATTTTTTAGTGTATATTGCCCACAGTATAATATATTAACTTCTTCAACCTAGCTTCAACACAAAATGTTTGTCTTTGGTTCAGAATGGGTTAATGTAGATAACTGCCTTGCCTTCCTATATGGATTGTGCTCAAACAATGGAGGAGGATGGGACCGTTCTGTGACCTTAACACTCGTCTCTCTTAAGCTGATGCTCTACAGATTGTTGACAAGGACTGTGTAAAAGACAAAATACGGAATGTTCTCTTTCCTTTTGGACATATGCTTCAAGACAGCATGCTGAATTTTCTCTCTCACAGCCACAAAATCAGAGAAAGACACTTACCAGAGAAATCTGGAGCTGATGAGGTTTGCCTTGTGTTGACAGCTAGGGCGAAGGAGAGGAAACACCAGGACCAACAAGAGCTCCATAGAGACATAGTTCACAACGCACATTACGAAGCACTGTGATTTTTAACTAGGAGAAGTTGCTTGGATGTTTACTGCCCTCTGACTTCTGACCAGGAGAAAAGGGTCAATGGTGGCATTGTGCTGAGTGGAGAACAAGCGCTCTTTCAACAGCACTGACACTGACACACATTTGTGTCATTGCACTATTTAAATAGTTTTCATGCTTGTTTTCCATTTATTTATCAAAAGGGCTTTTTGAGGTGACAAGGTTCACACGTCTGTTTAATAAGTAGCCACCCTGATGATAATAAATGTAGTTTCCAGGCAAATATACAGCAAAAATCACTTTCTTAATCAGTATTTTAGTCTTGTTGATTAAAACAAGTTAAATTAATCTGATAGTTTTCATATATATTGTTCATATACATCTATCTTAAATGTATTAATATACAAAAGTTTTGTATTTTGAATAAATGCTGTTCTTTTGAACTAGAATCCTGAAAAAATGTATCATGCTTTACACTAAAATATTAAGCAGCACAACTGTTCAACATTGATTTCTGAGGGATCTTGTGACACTGAAGACTGAAGTAATGCCTGTACAATTTTTGTTTTCTTGAGTTGATCATGTTTTAAGAAAGTTTAGATATTTTTACTGGAAAAACCTCAAAACGAAAAAAAAAAAATCTTTTCTGAGTTTGATGGTTTTGTGTCCTTTGCTTGTGTTGATGTATAATCACAGAAGTGGGCCCTCATGATCAACATGTGGGGTCCTGTTTAGGGAGACAAAACAAGGATTTTCCAAGCTGTGTGTTCCCAGCTGCTGGATGTCCTGTAGATAGCCTATCATCTCAGGATAAGTGCTTCCTCTCTCAGCCTGAGGAAAAGAGAGGTCAGTGGTTAGTGAGTGCATCACATTTCTCTCTATTCCAGAAATACTATACACTGTAAAAAATTCCGTTCAATTTACGGTAATAAAACTGGCAACTGTGGTTGCCTGAAATGTACCGTAAAAAATACGGTGGCAACATTTTAGGTTTTACAGATTTAACTTAAATTTACAGTAAAATCATAAATCATATTTCATTAACTGATATGTTAATTTACCAACCTATTGAAGTACTGGTTTGTACCTTTGTAATACACTGACAACCACCAAAAACAGGTGGTGATGAGAAAGTCACATGATGAATCAAAGCTTATCACAGGCAGCTTTTCGAGAAGATAAACACTAATATATAGAAGGTGTCATTCACACGAACACTAAACACCATAATGCTAAAACACATGACATTAAAAATGCATTAAACATTCATTTAGATGTAACATAAAACCCTAATGTACATAACTGGTTAGAAAAAACAAAGTTATTAAGAAACATAGTTATTTCAACAAAAATAAGTTTAATAATTTTAAAATAATTTTTGTATAATTTTTCACTGTAAATTATACAATCACTTGTTCTTTTTCAATTCCAAAAACTGTAAATTTATTGGTATTTTACTATAAAATTACATTAAATGTACAGTTAGATTTATTACAGTTATCCACTGTATATAACTTTCTGTTAACTAATTAACAGTTTTTTACCATAGTATTTTTAGTCTTTTACCGTTAAAATCACGATCATTTTTTACAGTGAGAGAAGCAACTCTTATAGCAACTACATGCATAGCTGGTAAAAAAAAAGGTGCATGTGCTGACAATTGAGCAGAGGCCAGAAAACTATCTATATACTGCATTTAGCATTCTCAGCACTCAATAGTATCACCCTCTCCAAGTTAAAGAACATTCCACCCCCACATATGAGATTGTTCTAGTGCCTGAAAGGAATGTTTGGAAAATTAAATTGGAGCAGTGTTGATGTATGGAGACAAATGCTGTACAATAATGTGCTGACCTTTGGGATGTTTGCTTAGTGATTGCAGCAGTGGAGTCAGATTAGAGGCTTACACTCTTGCATCGTTATAGCTCATCATCTCCATGGTGATTTCTTGTTTGGTGGTATATTCTGTGCTGCGGTGCAGTATGTTAACTGGAAAGAGAAGCTAGCGTGAAACAGCCCACAGTTCAGATCTGTTACTCATAGTATCCTGTTGGCTCCAGGAGAAGGGAGTACACTGGGTAAAATGGCATGGCGGATGGCTCATTTCCTGTGCTAACCGAAGTGGAACTCGCTTAATTTCCAGGATTTGTTAGTTTCCATGTCAGGCTCTTGCTTTGTATATACACAGTATAATCACCAGCCTTTTCTTTCTTTTTCTGGAACACCAAAGCAGATTTTTAGTGAAGTAAATGAAATGTATGAGCTGCTTTCTTCCAAAAAATGAATGTTTTATACAACCCGAATTCCGGAAAAGTTGGGACGTTTTTTCAAATTTGAATAAAATGAAAACTAAAAGACTTTCAAATCACATGAGCCAATATTTTATTCACAATAGAACATAGATAACATAACAAATGTTTAAACTGAGAAATTTTACACTTTTATCCACTAAATGAGCTCATTTCAAATTTGATGCCTGCTACAGGTCTCAAAAAAATTGGCACGGGGGCAACAAATGGCTGAAAAAGCAAGAAATTTTGAAAAGATTCAGCTGGGAGAACATCTAGCAACTAATTAAGTTAATTGATATCAGGTCTGTAACATGGTTAGCTATAAAAGGGATGTTTTAGAGAGGCAGAGTCTCTCAGAAGTAAAGATGGGCATAGGCTCTCCAATCTGTGAAAGAGTGCGTAAAAAGATTGTGGAATACTTTAAAAACAATGTTCCTCAATGTCAAATTGCAAAGGCTTTGCAAATCTCATCACCTACAGTGCATAACATCATCAAAAGATTCAGAAAAATTGGAGAAATCTCTGTGCGTAAGGGACAAGGCCAAAGACCTTTATTGGATGCCCGTGGTCTTCGGGCCCTCAGACGACACTGCATCACTCATCGGCATGATTGTGTCAATGACATTACTAAATGGGCCCAGGAACACTTCCAGAAACCACTGTCGGTGTAAACAATCCGCCGTGCCATCTGCAGATGCCAACTAAAGCTCTATCATGCAAAAAGGAAGCCATATGTGAACATGGTCCAGAAGCGCCGTCATGTCCTGTGGGCCAAGGCTCATTTAAAATGGACTGTTTCAAAGTGGAAAAGTGTTCTATGGTCAGACGAGTCCAAATTTGACATTCTTGTTGGAAATCACGGACGCCATGTCCTCTGGGCTAAAGAGGAGGGAGACCTTCCAGCGTGTTATCAGTGTTCAGTTCAAAAGCCAGCATCTCTGATGGTATGGGGGTGCATAAGTGCATACAATATGGGCAGCTTGCATGTTTTGGAAGGCACTATGAATGCTGAAAGGTATATAAAGGTTTGCAGATGACGTCTATTTCAGGGAAGGCCTTGTGTATTTCAGCAGGACAATGCAAAACCACATACTGCAGCTATTACAACAGCATGGCTTTGTCGTAGAAGAGTCCGGGTGCTGAATTGGCCTGCCTGCAGTCCAGATCTTTCACCTATAGAGAACATTTGGCACATCATTAAACGAAAAATACGTCAAAGACGACCACGAACTCTTCAGCAGCTGGAAACCTATATCAGGCAAGAATGGGACCAAATTCCAACACCAAAACTCCAGAAACTCATAACCTCGATGCCCAGACGTCTTCACACTGTTTTGAAAAGAAGAGGAGATGCTACACCATGGTAAACATGCCCCCGTCCCAACTATTTTGAGACCTGAAGCAGGCATCAAATTTGAAATGAGCATAAAATTGTAAAATTTCTTCGTTTAAACATTTGTTATGTTATCTATGTTCTATTGTGAATAAAATATTGGCTCATGTGATTTGAAAGTCTATTAGTTTTCATTTTATTCAAATTTAAAAAACATCCCAACTTTTCCGGAATGCAGGTTGTAGAGACCATGCTGACAAGGTCAACCATTAAAATAGTCCTTACTTGTACACTATATTGTTTATAATGTATATTACTAAAATCTAGCTCAACAGACGTGGTCATTCACTTTCACAGCTTGGACATTCTGCTGAGGACATTCAGACAAACATGAAGGTGAGTAAATGATGAAGGAATTTTTATTTTTGGGTGAACTATCCCTTCAAAACTGTCTACAAACACTTAAAAAAGTCTTTGTGAGAAAAGAACAAAGCGACTCCTTGCTTTCTTTTTCATATAGAAGGGACGTGTCTGCTTTTTACGGTAATATTGTTTCAAATTAGCGTGAATTCCCCTGAATGATGCAATAAATTCCCTCAATACAACATCTGTGTACTGAATGAGGAAGTGAAACTAAAGGGGTTGAAAACAATTATGTAACTTTTTTTTTAAGAATGACATTCCTTCACTAAAATTTCTGTTTTATAGCAATGGCGATGTACAACATGACTTTCATAGTCTAAGTTGGTGTAAGAGATGAATTTTATGGAGTAAGTTGTTCTAAGAGTCTTTCCAGGTCACTATAAGGGGAAGCCATGAGATGACATAATTGTTGAGTCTTACTCAACATGTCTGCGCAGGGAATGAGGGGAACGACCTATTTGTTTAAGGAGAACCCATCCCTTGAGAATGATCACATACCCACACCCTCATTTGTCCACTCACACACACAACTGTGTATCTTAGCAATAGACTTCTAATGTTTTATACACTATAAATATAGACTAACCCTAACACACACCCTACCCCTACTCATACCAGAAAACTGCAATTTAGATAAAAAAAATATATATTTATGAATCATTATTCAAATTGAGGACGTCCTCAAATGTCCCCAAAGGGATTTAGCTCACTTTTAGGGTTGAAAAACACAAAAACCACTTGGGATTTGCTTTTTGCTGTGCCTCAACTGATATCAAAAGTGATATGTTGTTTTTGGAAGGTTTTAACAGGGGTTACTGGAAGTTAGAAAAATTCCAGAGAAGAGATAATATGAAAGCACAAAATGAGTCAGAAAATCCAAATGGCCACTAGAAAAAAGATCGAAACAGAGAAGAGGAAGTACCTTTACACGTGTCTGACACGTGAAAGCAATCAAATATTTTCTTTAAAGTTAGTGGATTAGTTCATGTATAGTGAAAGGGGCACGTTGTGATTGAACATATGGGAGAGGGGAATATTTGTAAGAGGTAGAAGTGTTAATAGTCTGCATGAATGGAATGTGGCCCCTGCTTTACGTCTGAGATAACACTGACGTTTCTCCTGAGTTTAAGTGCGTGCTGGATAAAACACATTAGTGTGTAGAAAATGATTCAGGAATAACACATGGTTGAGTTAAAAGTAACACAAAATGTGTTGTCCTTAACTAGACACACAGATGTGTTAAGATATAACACGTGTTGTTTTTAACACATCTGTTTTAAGAGTGTATTTTTGAGCTCTCTGTCACAGCCTGGCAGCACAGTTATATAGTTAGGGTCACGCCCATCCTCTCTAGCCTCCCTCCCTCCTGACTTTTAAAGTGTGTTGCCGGAGGGAGAAAGCAGACAGCGAGAGTCTGACTAACTTTCATCTCTGAACATTTGCACACATTACAGCTGTTTACAATTCTTTTGGGGATCTTCTACTGTCTGGTTAATTTGTGGAATATTTTTCACGGAGGTTTGGACTTTTCTTTTTCCTGCTGGAAAAAATGGCACTCAGACAAGACTCGGATAAAGAACCACGAATTGAGCTCTTCATAAAGGTCAGTTGTTCAAGTTTACAAGTTTGAGTTGGTCAGATACTCTTATTCCAAATTTTAAAAAAAAATGTAATTCCAATAAAGTAAATACATTTTCAGGATTGTAGGATCAAATAATATTAAATATAAAAATATAATTTATTTATGATAATAATAATTATAACAACAGTAAGTTAAAATAAACTACTAAACCACTAATCTGAATATTGATAAAGTCCAACATTATGTAATCATTACTGTTGGAATAGCGATGTTAAACTCAATTATTTTAACTTTTGATTGAATTGTTGTAGTTAATAATATAGTTTATGTACCATTTGCATTTCAACATATTATGCCAATTTTTTATTTTTCTGATAGACAGGAAAGGAGACTATATTCTACTTCACATTCTTATAGACTGAAAAAATCATAAAAGGACTATACATGAGCTGGTTGCCAAGTTGTTTTGTTGAATAGTACTCTACATAGACACCATGAACCAAGATCTTCCAGTGCTCTGTCATTGCTTTTCATCAGGGAAGGTCTCCATTTGGGCACCATGAATCAGAGGTTGATTTGGGTGTATACAGTTTAATGCAGTGTACTGTAGACTGGATAGTATGGTTGATATGCAACTGTTCGCCTTTACGCTTCTCTTTATCAGAACAGACACACACTGGAATCATCTTATCACCACACACGCACACACACTGAAAGACTGACAGCTCTTGGATCCCTGTCGTCACACCCATAAACACGCTTATGTTATAGATCCCATTAGTCAGTTGAGCTACAGTTCATGAACTAAATGAGCAGGATATGGATGTGCGGTGACCTTTAGATCCAAAGATCATCAAAGCTTTGTAGATGGTCACCATTTATTACAGAAGTATTTATAGTGCAATTGTTTGTGCTCTTATTTAAAAAGATTTGTGTTATGGGCGGTAGAGGCATTGTTCAGATTTGTTATCTCTCTCTTCTAGACAATTCCTGCTTTTCCTCTCCTTGGGTCAAGCTCCTGAATTGTCCCTCCCACAACCACACAAAACATGGACTATTTATGTCCTATTCTTTTTGAAGGGAGGGACACATTTATTAAAAAATAAAAGCTATCCATCAGCATTAATAATAATAATAGACCGATGGGGGTCTGAGAGACCCCAAACATGTTTAAATATCTTACATAAACATTGTTATGTTTATTCAGGTTTTTGCAGAAACATTCTGAAACATCATGTAAACACAAACGTTGTCTCCTTATGCTATACTGTCATGGTCCAAAAATATACTGTTGTTAATAAGTTGTCAATTTTGTTAATAAGAAGCAATTTTCAGTACCTGTAATTTTCAGTATTTACCTGTATTTCAAATGATTTAGGGTTAAAGGAAATGTCTGTTACTTAATGGATCCTGGCAGAAAATTATCAGTACCATTTCTGTTTTTCTATTGGAAGAATAGAAAAGCAGAATTAAGAGAAAACAGTTTAATAAACCTGGATTTCTGTCAAATTTGAAGTAGCAGTAAAGACATTTTCTTTTAAACTCGAAGTCATCATATTAGAATGGTTTCTTCTTTTATTTTTTTATCAAATAGATGCAATCTTGGTGAGCATAAGACATTTTTTTTACAAAAACATCTTAGCAACCCCAAACTTTTGAACGGTAGTGTACACTATATAACAGAGTAATAACAGTGCATATAAACACAAATGCCATTTGTGTCCTAAGCAGCTTTCTAGCAATAACCAGATATGCATGTAAACATAGTGATTCAAATATCAGGTTCCTGAAACTTCACTCTTTATTTTCCTCAATGATAAAACAGATGGTTTAAACCTTAAAGTAATTTCTGCCTCTACTGGGTTTTGATTAAAAGGAGAGTTCACCCAAAAATTTTAATTCTGTCATCATTTACTCATCCTCATATTGTTCCAGACTTTTTTTTTTCTTCGGCAGAACACAACAGAAGATATTTTGGAGAACACTGGGGTCCAAACAACAATGAGCCCCATTGACTATCAGTTTATAGTCAAAAAAATACTGATACAGTCTTTAAATATCTTCTTTTATGTTCCACAGAAGATAGAAGGTCATACAGGTTTGGAACATGAGAGTGAGCAAATAACAATAGACTTCATTTTTGGGTGAACTATCCCTTTAAGTCAGATAAACATATGAAAAGAATTGAAAGAGAAAATAAAGGTTGATTTCAAATGTATTATTAATATTTTTTTACATACAGGGTCTCTGGGACACCAAACAAAGAACATATAGAACAGTTTTAACAGAACATGAGGGTTAAAGGGTTAGTTCACCCAAAAGTGAAAATTCTTTCATTAATAACTCAGCCTCATGTCGTTCCAAAGAAATCTGATGAAATCTGAGAGCTTTCTGTCCCTTGCTTTATATGATGAACAGATTGAATTTAGGCTTTCAATATTCACATATATAACATTCATCAACTCACACATCAGTTGTGGTAAACAGAAGCTCAAACATGTCTGCTTGACGCGTGCGAGAACCAAAGAGGTTCATTCTCATGTGTTACGCAGCACATTTGAGCTTCTGGAAGAGGTTTGTTCTTCCGTGTAAAGCAGGGAAGCAGGCTTTTTATGAACTTTTTGAAGCGTCAAAGTGGTAGATCTGTAGCTGTCTATTGAGGGACAGAAAGCTCTCAGATTTCATCAAAAATATTTTTGTGTTCAAAAGATAAACTAAAGTCTTGCGGGTGTGGAACGACATGAGGGTGTGTAATTAATGACAGAATTTTCATTTTTGGGTGAACTAACCCTTTAAGGAAATCTATAATGTGTGTTTCTCTGTCTGTATATGTAATGTCTGGTCTGTGAAACTTTGTTGCTGACCATGAATTTCTCTTTTTTGTCTCAAGGCGGGTCATGACGGAGAGAATGTGGGGAACTGTCCCTTCTGCCAAAGACTCTTCATGGTTCTTTGGCTGAAAGGAGTCAAGTTCACAGTAACCACTGTTGACATGAGGAAGTAAGCATCGCTTTAAGCTTTCATTTCATTGAAATAGAAATGTACAGCCCCCATGACGAAAAGGCTATCAAATGGAATGGAATTCAGTAGACAAAGAGTGAAATCTGAGGAATTCTGGACCAGCAAGGACTGTAAATGATAACACCGGGGACGTTCAAAGTGCAGGTGTACTACAAACAGGATGAAGGGAGTGTGAACTTTCCCATTGCCCTGTTCCCATCTAATTCTTCTAAATCTATTTAGCAGCTGGACACTCCCATATCCGTGTGCTTTGAGTGCTAAATGAGTTTTATACTGTTTTAAAGCAGCATTAATCACTTTAGGTCTCATTCAAAGACTCTCAGTATAGAATAAATGACTTCATGTTGACCATGTCCGCACCCTGTGGTTTACACTCCCTCTGCTCTGCTCCACCCTGTGTTGTTTAGGAAGCCAGAAGAGCTAAAGGATTTAGCTCCAGGTACCAACCCTCCTTTCCTCCTGTACAATGGCACGCTGAAGACCGACTTCATTAAGATCGAAGAGTTCCTGGAGACCACACTCGCCCCTCCTCGGTATTGTGCATGTCTATGAGCTCATGCTATATCAAACGTATTGGCTTCACATTGACAAAAAACTTTGACAATGAAGCATTCTAGTGTTATTTATTCTGTCATAAGTCACATAGCTGCACTCATTTAAAGAGATAGTTCACCCAAAAATGAAAATTATCTCATGCTTTACTCACCCTCAAGCCATCCTAGGTGTATATGACTGTTCCAATATTTATAATGGTAGTGAATAGGGGGGCGAGATCAAAATGGCGGAAGCTAGTTATTATAGTTAATAAAGTTTTAAATATGGATATTTTTCTTACGAAAACCCATCGCTTCACTTTAGAAGGCCTTTATCGAGCCGTATGGATTATTTTTATGATGGATGGATACATTTTTTTGGGCTTCAAAATCTCGCCCCTCATGCACTACCGTTATAAAGCTTGGAAGAGCCAGGATATTTTTAAATATATCTCTGATTGTTCGTCTGAAAGAAGATAGTCATATACACCTAGGGTGGCTTGAGGGTGAGTAAATCATGGAATAATTTTCATATTTGAGTGATCTATCCCTTTAAGTAATATCTGACACACTTACATTGTTGTGTGCATCAATATCAAAGACTATCCTCCTGGTACTTCAGATAGTTCTTGCTGATCTTTTTAATCTTGTTTTTATTGTTCCAAAGATTTCAGAAAATTTCAGCACTGGCCAAATATTCTGGATTTTTTTTTTTTTTTTTTTTTTTAAAGAAATTAATACATGTATTACATTGATCAAACGTGATAGTAAAGGCATTTATAATGTTACAAAAATCAGCATATTAGAATTATTTCTGAAGGATCATGTAGCACCGAAGACTGGAGTAATGATGCTGAAAATTCAGCTTTGCCATCACAGGGATAGATTACATTTCAAAATATAAATTTTCTGTATTTTTTATCAAATAAATGCAGCCTTGGTAAGCTTGTTAAGACTTACCTCTGACCCTAAACAGTATATGACAAAATACTGGTGACAAGGAAAGACATACGGACTGTTTAACATGCATTATGTACCATGGATAAGCATAAGTGTTTTTTGAGTGTCAACATTATTATGTGAATGTTGGATGTCTATCTTTTAGGTGTGTGATGCTTTAAATATTTCCCTCTGTTTTATCCTATCAGCTATCCTCATCTCAGCCCCCGCTACAAAGAGTCTTTTGATGTTGGTGCTGACATTTTTGCCAAGTTTTCTGCATTTATCAAGAACAGCCCAAGCAATGCTTGTGAGTTACAAGACCTATATATTAAATTTAATATGTTATCATGGAAGCAGCATGAGTGTGTGATACTGCTTTTATACAACAGTTTGATTCATAAAGAAATTAATATTGAGTAACTTACATTTTAGACACAATATTGCGAAAATACTGCCAAAAAGCAGAACCGTTGCAATGACTCATTCATAATAAGTTGCTTGTGTCGTTCCTAAATGAATCAGCTTTTTTGGAACAAATCGGTTGAATGAATGGTCACTCATAAAGACCGTAATTTGTCGCCACCTACTGGTGTAACGATGTAACCTGCAGAAAGAGTCCATGAAAATACAAACCACAGACTGGAACTATGCATTATCGGAGTAATACAAGCAGTTTTTCACTGTCATGATCAGTAACCATTTACTTAACAATGCATTTATAACACTTACATAATAAACGACAGAATATGACCATTTTCTGATTTATATCTGAATACTCATATAGAAACTGTGGCATCAGTATTGTAATGTACTATATCACTATATGAGCTCTTAAATGTGTTTTCTCTATTATTTGATTCCTCAGTCCATGAAAAAGCCTTATTGAGGGAGTTCAAGCGTCTGGATGACTATCTGAACACTCCACTTCAGGATGAGCTGGATCAAAACATCAGCATATCCAAAAGAAAGTTCCTTGATGGCAATCGCTTGACACTGGCAGACTGCAACTTGCTACCAAAGCTACACGTCATCAAGGTCAACAGACACACACATACATAGGCCTATAAAGCTATTTAATTTGAGACATAATTATGATGTGTTCATTCTCTTCTTGGTTTTGTAGGTTGCTGCCAAGAAGTACTGTAGTTTTGAGATTCCTGTTCAGTTCACTGGTGTGTGGCGTTACCTGCAGAATGCATACGAGAGAGAAGAGTTCAGCCAGACCTGTCCAGCTGACATTGAAATTGAGAAAACCTATCTGAGTGTGGTCAAGAGGAACTGAACTTCAGATTATGAGGAAATAAATGTTTAAATAGTGTAAAAAGTTTAACATTTCAGTTTCTAGGCATCTATAGTTGAAGTTCACAGTTTTAAATTACAGCAAACACAAAAGGCGCACCACACGCAGTTTGCTTATGCACTTTCTTTGTGCCTGTGATCTCAGAGCCCTTTAGATTTACTAGAATACTTTTGAGTGACTGCTACTGTCATAGAGGCTTTATTCTCGTAGTTTTAGATGTTATAGGATCTTTTGCAAACAATCTTGAGCACAATCACCTATTGTGCTCAAGATCTTTTGCAAAAGATCCTATAACATCTAAAACTTCCAAAATAAAGCCTCTTGTGCTTCTAACGGCATGTATTGTTTTTGTGCATAATGTATATATGTATTTTACATTCATTAGGGTATATTCGGTTATATGTAATGTATATCTTTTAATCATCTGTAAGAATGAGTTGAAAACACAAATCATGTGCAGTACATAAGTCAATGAGTCATACGTCAGTAATGGTTGTTTTGTATTAAGGGTTATTGTGACGCATGAACTGCACAAACACCATTGTTAGACATCATGATTGTTTAAAAAAGAGATTAAACTGCTTTCTTTCAGATGTTACATAAAATAAAATTAATATCATACATATCACCAGTTTGCCTTTCTCTTTTTATGTGAATGTGAAGCATATCCAGAGCTTTGATGGAAGATGGTGATGACTGGATTGAAAAACAAAAAATACACAAATATTACAACTGATCTGTTTTATCCAGACTATATTTATTTTACATTTGCAGTTCTAGGTCCGTTTTCATTTATGATAAAAATACATTCATATTCCTGTTAGATTACTATATATTTATATATAAATATAAAACAATATTCACAATGTCAAAAAGCATCTGAATGGAGGAATTTCATGGGGAAAATCAAAGGTGTTTGTACATGAAGTGATGTTAGGCTGGTCCTCTGTCCATCTCAGCCGATTAATTCCTAGTTTGTAACACAATATTTCCAAAAACAGGCTGTAAAGGGAAGGTAAAAAACTTTGATTAGTAATATAATAAGGATATAAAGACATTATGTCATCCTTGACATATTCTTTATATGAATAAAATCTGTTTTGCGTAATTGTTTTAAAATTTTCTAAAATCTCATGATTTTTGTCATTGAAAACAATTATACATATATACATAAACACAAATTTTAGATACCAGTGAAAATACAAAATTCTCTATTCCAATTTGGATACCACAGCTAAAACTACAAGCCTAACTAATATAAATTTATATCAACATTATTAAAGACAAGTAGCAGTAGTTTTCAGGTAGAGACATTGAATAATCAAATGTAAAATAACACTGGATAGTCTTCACTAGCATAGATTAATCTTTATTAAAGTTGCAAAAGTTATTCAATGAAGAGCAGTGAATGATTTTTTTTCTTTGTCCTTGTTTGATTAACATTAAAAACACACAGCAGAAATATTAGGCTGCTGTCACTTTGACCTAATGCACGTATCCAATACACTGATACTGGTAGACATCTTTCTCTATTATTTATGTTCACTTAAGCCAAAACCGACTATGTTTACTAGGATACTCGCCGAGACAGGATTTTTTAATTAAATTTATTTTTTTTTTTTGTCTTAATTTGTCATTTTAAGCACCAGAAGACGTGAAAGAGAGCTCAATTCAGTGTTTGGGTGCTGTCTGGGACACAGCTTTCTGGGTGTGTGTTTCGGATGTGTACGCACAAAATTTTACACACAGCGTGCGAGTAAAGAATTGAGTTCCCTTTTGCATCTTCTTGCACTTGTATATTTAAATTGCCAATGTTTCATCTCTTGTGACGATGCTGCACTATCCTGTCAAATGTCCCGAGCTTCGTTCACGTTTGTTTGCGTTCATGTTCTCACGACCAGTGTTGGGTAAGTTACTTCAAAAAAGTAATTAAATACTAATTACTAATTACATCATCAATGTTGTATTTAAAATACTTTTCTAATTACTCTGTCTGAAAAGTAATTTAATTACTAGTAAAATTAATTAGTAATAAGTAACTTACTAATTACTTCTTAAAATCCCTATAAACGTTGACCGGATAGACAATAGAAAGGAAACTCTTTTAATAATTTAGTCAAACATGGAATAGTTTAGCCTTTTATAGCTTTTTAAAACATTTTAACTTTATTAAAACATATACTATAATACTTTTATTTACTTTATTATACTTAAATTTTGTTTAGTAACAAATAGGGATGTCACTATACCAAAAATCTAGTAGTCGGTACCAATACCACCAAAAGTGCACAATACTCGATACCACGGTAAAAATATATAAAAATGCAAATAAAACAATGCTATATATTTTTTTCCAGGTAGTCTAATAGTAGTAAGTAAAAATACCACAGAAATTGAATAATCAAATATAAAATAACTCTATCATAACTGTATAAATTAAATATAGATTAATCCTTATTAAAGCTTTTTTGCTGTTTGATTATCATTTATAGCCAATAGTAGACAGTAGCATGTTTTAAAGGCTGCTGTCACTAAGACCTAATGGACGGTGACAATATGCTGTTACACATGCTGTTCACATTCACATAACCAACGCGAATATACGCCAAGACGGGCATTTTGACATAACTGTGTGTGTATTTGAACGTTTATGTATAATAAACCGCGAAAATTTGACACTCGCGAGAGGCGGCTATGTGTGTGCGCTTTGGCTGAGAGCGCACTGACTGACTGACCGTCTCTCAGAGAGCGCGCGCAGTTTTTTCTCCCTAGGACATAGCTTACATTTTACCGTAATGTTCTTGCCTACCTGTGTCAAAAAAGTGAAGTAATTACTTTTTTAAGTAGTTACTTAGTAACGCGTTACACCTAACACTGCTCACGACATTGCATTGTTAAAATTCATAAAAATATGACTGGCCAACTGGAGATTTACACAGTATCATATACTTGTCATATAATTTCTTTGATGGCTCACCTCTCTTATTGTTTTTGGGCAAGTTTTGCTCAGATCGTAGATAGCCTTGAGAACGCAGGTTATCAGCTGCAGCTAGTTTTAAGACAACTGCTTTTAAGTCATCCACCTAAAGACACAGACATAATTATTCATTATCAAACAAGAAAGGAAAGAAGGAAGGAAGAATTGTAAATTCATTCATAAGAGTACAATCATACCATGTTATTCATTTTCTCTTGCTGCAAAGTTTCTTTTGAACCTAGAAAGACAGAAAAACATGAATTGCCTGCAGGAAAATGTCTAGTAATGACAAGTACCCAGGAGTCCCTATCTCACCTCTCTGGAGCAGGACAGGAAGCACAGTTTTGATGTCCCTTTGCTCTGTTAAATCATTATTTTGTCCTTCCTCAACCTCTGCCACCAGTTTCTGAATCAGTTCTGCAAAACCAAATGTCATATTTTGATTTTGTTAATAATTTAAAAAAGAAAAATAAATTAAATTATAAACAAAAAACTAAAAAGAAAAACATTACATTAGAAAAAAATCTCTAGTTTGAATTTCCACTATGTCCAAAAACAGATTTCTCTTCTGTTTCCAAGTTACATGTCTATGTTTAAAAGTTGGTATAGTGGAATGATTAGGATTATCATAATAAGATCAAGCTGATAGGTCTTCATCAAATTTTCCTTATACTTCATTTCACCACTTCCTTTTTAACATTTACATTGAAAGCAGAAGAGACGTTAAGCACTCAGCAGTCTAATAAATGTATAGTCAAAGTTTCATCATACATTTAACTTGATGTTCACCCCTAACAAACATCATGAGCTTGCCAACTTATCAAAAGCACAGAGTTGATCTTACCTTCCTGCTGTGGCAGTGCCGTGTCTGAATATAGAGGCAGTGCATGAGTTCTCCGTGCAGAGCAAACCACAGCCAGAATGTAGAGCAGTGCCAGTGACAACATGTTGAGAGGATCGCGGGTGACTTCAGTCTTCAGTGCCCTTGCCCCAGCCGGCATCTTCAGTTTTATATCTTCCGAGGCCATCTATCCTGAAGGGATCGATACTGCTCATGTCACCCCATCCCAGTGTTAATGGTTTTGACGTGATGTTCTCTCGTCATAGACACAATTAAGGGGGTGCTGTCAATTCAGACAGAGCCTATCTCTGCTTGCACAGAGAGCCCTAACAAATGTTTACTCTTCACCCATCATGACTGCTCCACCGCCTCAGATTCTTTATGTCTGATTCCTTACATTGCATGACGCATTTTACACATTTCTAATTATTTTTAATCTCAAATTTGCTCTGATGTTTCATTGGTCACACTTTATATTAGGTGTCTTTAACTACAATGTCCTTACATAAAAAAAAAAAATGAATTGTTAGGTACAAAGTACTTATTGTGTTCATGTTGTATTGCAAAACACTTTTGCTGCTATTGAGGTGGGATACGGGTAAGGTTAGGGACAGGTTAGGTTTAAGGGTGGGTTATAGTGTAAGGGAAGGGTCAACAGTAATTACATGCAGGAATTTTTAAAAATATAAATACAATGTAAAAACATGTATGTACGCAACAAGTGCATTGTATCAAATGATTAATTTAAATGTTAGTACATAGTAGTTAAAGAAATTTAATATAAATTAGGACCGAAGCATTTGTTTATTTTTGGGATGATTCTGTTCTCAGTGACATCAAAGTTAGATACTGTCTCATTCAATCCTTGTTACACATTCAAAGAAATCCATGAATATTCAAGAAGCCCTTTTACGCACCAGATGACGTGTGTCACGGGACATTGCTATTGGTTTCTCTTTTGCTGTATTTATCAAAGTGAAGGGTATATAATACAACACAAAGGTTTGGTGCCAAATAAACAAACAGCGTAGTGCGGTGATGGATTGTGTCATCTTCGAGTTTCTGAAATTGCAGGTGTAAGTATTAGACCCTACTAACATCTCTCATCTTCAACCGTCTTTGTGTCCAAAAACAGAAAGAAACAAAACAACAAGAACATAAAAAAGAACATCATTTTGTGTGTGTGTGTGTGTGTGTGTGTGTGTGTGTGTGTGTGTGTGTACTTTAGAGAAAAGCAATATTTGACGCATATCTATGTATGTATATACACTGTAAAAAAGAATTGTTGGCTTAACTTAAAAAAGTAAGTTACCTGGTTGCCTTAAAATTTTGAGTTAATTGAAATTAAAAATTTGAATTAATACAATGAAGGTGATTGGTTTAATCAACAAAAACTCAAAATATTATGTTATCTGAACCAAATTAATTATTGAAGTTGATTTGACAAAAGAAAAATTAAATCATGAAAATATTTTTTTTTTTTTACTTTACATTACACACACACACACACACACACACACACACACACACACACACACACATATATTTATGTACATATATAAATCACTTTATATATCAGAGTTCACTGCTGGTATATGCTCATTAGTTATGTTAAGAAATATACACTAGTATTGGTCAAAAGTTTGGAGACGAAACTGTTTTTGAAAAAGTCTAATGCTCACTAAGGCTGAATTTATGATCAAAAATACAGTAAAAACAGAAATATTGTGAAATATCATTACAATTTATTTTAAACTGTTATTTATTCCTGTGATGGCAAAGATGAATTTTCAGCATCACTACTCCAGTCTTCAGTGTCACATGATCCTTCAGAAATCATTCTAATATGATGATTTGATGCTCAAGAAACAAGTCTGATCATTATCGATATTGAAAACAGCTGTTCTGCTTAATATTTTTGTGGAAGCCATGAAATAAAAGCAGAATGGAAAAATCGTTGTGGAATAAGAGGTTTACACTTTATTTTAATATGATAAACAGTATATGAATGAAACCCAAAAGTGACGTAACAGTGTCTTTGTTACACTGTAATTATACATTTAAGTTCTGAGTAATATTAAGTAACTACATGTACTTACTATAAGGTTAGGATTAGGGTTTGGTTTGGTTTAGGGTTAGTTGCGTGTAATTATGCATAATTTATAGTTACTACTATAGTAACTACATGTAACAATGACACTAAAATAAAGTGTTACCAATAAGAGTATACATTTATATACAACAAAAAATCTTACTGACCACCATTTTTGAACAGTAGTGAACAGTATAGTGTACCTCATTAAATGTCACTCTTGTTTAATTAACCTGGGCCTGTGTTAAGTTAAAGGACAAGATGCAGCTTGCTTAAAGCATTTTAAAAGAAATGATATACAAATGTACTGATAAATGCACTTCTTAACATCTTAAAGGGATAATTCACCCAAAAATGAAAATTCTGTCATCATTTATTCACCCTAAAGTTGTTCCAAACCTGTATAAATTTATTTTTTTTTGCTGAACACAAAAGAAGATATTTTGGAAAATGTAGGTAACCAAACCATTGTGGGGCACCATTGACTTCCATAGTACGGAAAACAAAACAAAAAAACTACTATGGAAGTCAATGGTGCCCCACAATGGTTTGGTTACCTACATTTTCCAAAATATCTTCTTTTGTGTTCAGCAGAAAAAAAAAAAATTCATACAGGTTTGGAAAAACTTTAGGGTGAATAAATGATGACAGAATTTTCATTTTTGCGTGAACTGTCCCTTTAAAATACTGCTACATTCACAGATAGAAGATATAAATGTTCTTACAATAAATGTTTACCTATTTTGTCAAAACGGTTTCTGTGAGACTATGCACCATTCTTCCCTAAAAATGTAGTTCCCATAATGCTTATAAATAAATTCTTAAGAACTCAGCATCTCTAGTATAATGTTTTCACAAAATGAAACTTTATTTGTAATACTTCCATAAGTATATGGGGAAGAATGCAATGACTCATAAAAGTGATGATCTTGGGTATTGCACAGACCTTGTTTTATTGCACTCAACAACATACAAATATCTTTAAGAATATTGACAGGACTGTAACAAATGGTGAGATAGTAATAATGAGCCATGTTCTCATTATGTGACTTTTAAAATGAAAATAAACAGGGAAGATGTTCAACTGAACCTTAAACTGTGGCATAATAATAAGATGTTTACTCGGTCAGGCTGTAACTTGTCATTTACTATTTATTTTTCACATCAATTTAATTAACACATACTTTTTAGTGTGAGTGTAAGATGAAAATCTTCTGGACATTTCAGAAGAGAAATTAAATAATTTACAATTTTGCTTATTATTACTAAGAGAACTGCAAACCACAAGCAAGAAAATTTTGATGATTGGTGCGGGACTTTTTAAGCAATACATGTCTTTAAAAATTAAATATACAACAGAACTGAATCATAAGCACGTTTAATCAGGATAAAATGTCAAATGTTGAAAATAACTTTAAAGTTAACAATTAAAACACTGCTGTACCAGAATTAACCAAATAATTTTCAGCTTAAACAGAGGGAGCCTTTGGTTATTAATATATATTATAATTCATTATCTGTCCTGTAGACAGTATGCAATGTAGGATCATAAAAAAAGAGATTCTATTGTTTATAACAATATATTATAGTATTATTATAAGTTATAAATATATTGAATTCCAAACATTTTCATTTGGTACAAAGACCAATTAAGGTCTGTTGTTTGATGAGGTGTCATTCATACAGAGTGTGAAAATATATTCATTAAATTATAAAGGCCTGTGTATAAAGCAGTTATTTGTGAATAATGGTTACACATTGTTAAAGATTTAATTGATTGTTACTTTCTCATGTTCATAGTTCATAGTGTTGCAGTGGGGCACAAAAGTAACTATTTCATTACAACATATCAAAATGTGCAGGACACCTCTAAGTGACACTTTATATAAAATAAGCATGTTTGGTATGTAAACACTTACCAAAGACAGGGGGTGTTTTTGGTTAATCAGTAATACTAAAACAACTGTCTTCCAAAATACCAGAATATTCTCTTTTTTAAAGGGTTAGTTTACCCCAAAATGATAATTCTGTAATTAATTACTCACCCTCATGTCGTTCCACACCTGTAAGACCTTCGTTCATCTTTGGAAAACAAATTAAGATATTTTTGATAAAATCCGATGGCTCAGTGAGGCCTGCATTGAAAGCAAGATAATTAACACTTTCAGATGCCCAGAAAGCTACTAAAAACATATTTAAAACAGTTCATCTGACTACAGTGGTTCAACTTTAATATTATAAAGCGATGAGAATACTTTTTTTGTGCCAAAAATAACAAAATAGTGATTTTATTCAACAATATCTAGTGATGGGTGATTTCAAAACACTGCTTCATGAAGCTTCGAAGCTTTACGAATCTTTTGTTTCGAATCAGTGGTTCGGAGCGTGGATCAAACTGCCAAAGTCACGTGAACTATTGAAGTTTCAAAACACTTATGACGTAATGAAGCCTTGTTTACTGAAATCATGCGATTTTGGCGCTCTGAACCACTGATTCGAAACAAATGATATGTAAAGCTTCATGAAGCTTTCACTGAAATTGCCCATCACTAGATATTGTGGAATAAAGTCGCTATTTTGTTGCTATTTTTGGCGCACAAAAAGTATTCTTGTCGATTTATAATATTAAGGTTGAACCACTGTAGTCACATGAACTGTTTTAAATATGTTTTTAGTAGCTTTATGGGCATTGAAGAAGGGAGTGTTATTGCTGGCGATGCAGGCCTCACTGAGCCATCGGATTTTTATGAAAAATATCTTAATTTGTGTTCCAAAGATGAACGAAGGTCTTACGGGTGTGGAACGACATGAGGGTGACTAATTAATGACAGAATTTTCATTTTTGGGTGAACTAACCCTTTAAGGAACAACACAAAAAAAAGACAGACTGCTCTTAAATATACTGAAACTGGAAAATCCTTAAATCCTAAACCACATTTTTACAGAACGTCAAAAATAAATAAGGCAAAGTAATGCAATAAATTGAGTGTATCTCTGTTACAAGAGTTAATAGAACTCTTTTTAGTAGTAACACTTTTGCAATGTCAAATTTGTTCTTCGTTTCATGGTTGATTGTGATTAGAATAGAAATATGCAAAAGGTGAGGCTAGAGGAAGTGTTCTGTGTGCTGTAAACATTTAACACCGCTTTATATAAATTCTTCACATCTTGTAATTGAAACTGGTTTTTGTTCTCTGTATGTTAAGTAGAAATGTTTCAGAGGTACAGTATGCAGTACAGTCTCTTTGAGTTTGGCAGCACTGTCTAGCGAGTGATTGGCTTAAAGCAGTGTGTAGAACTGGCCTGTTCTTAACCTACCAGAGCAAAGTCACGGTTCAAACCATGGCTGAAATAACTGCTACTAATAAGGCAATGACTGGGGCTAAAATATAGTTATCTATGACTAGATCTACCCTACAGCTAAGCAAAACATGAACAGTGTGATCTAGAGTTTCTCAAAGCAGATGGAGCAGAGCAGGAAGATGGCATACAGGAACATAAGCCCAAGGCCTAACCTCCGGTCCAGCCTCCAGTGGTTCAGGTGCACGCTTAGTACCTGTGCAGACGGACAGAAAACACGCCATGTACATGCCATAAGTAAATGCAAAAATATGAGATGAGAGTTCTCAAATTCTCAATGATGAACTTACAGTAAGAAAAACAGAAGCAAGAAGGAGAATCACTGAGTACACCAGCCCCTTACTGTTAATGAAGACCTTGAGGAAGACCAAGAGAGAATGCTGTAAGAATTGAAATATTGTACACTTTTGGTGCCATCTGTATTAAACACACAGAATCAGGGTTATTATTTTTAACTAAAACTAAGTATTAAAAAAAAAAAAAAAAACTGAATAAAACAAACTTAAACTAAATGAAAAGTAGAAAATGAGTTGCCTGGGCCAGTGTTTCTCAACTGTGTGTGAAGTCAAAGAAACAACAACAACAAACATAATTCTTAATGTTTTTCTGACGCGAGACTTTTATTTTGAAAGACGTGCGCGAAAGCTGTTGACTCTTCTATCAGATGCAGTTTAAGTAAAGAGTCTCTGAGAAAAACGTGTTGTCCTGATTCAGTATCTGCTGTCAGATTAGATGTAGTTTC
The DNA here is from genome assembly GCA_039654765.1 of Mylopharyngodon piceus. Classification (NCBI taxonomy): domain Eukaryota; kingdom Metazoa; phylum Chordata; class Actinopteri; order Cypriniformes; family Xenocyprididae; genus Mylopharyngodon; species Mylopharyngodon piceus. The sequence goes on from CM077439.1 coordinate 8,115,329, forward strand.
AGTGTCATTATTCTAACATTATTTTCCTAACTTTTTACGAAATAAAAAGTCTCTCACCTCAGAAAAATGAACTTTTCTTTCCTGTTAGATGTTATACTCTGCTCTTAGTGTGCACTCTTCAATTGCACGCGCAAATGTAAATCACTTCACTATATATAAAGAGCAAAAGAATTTACAAACATGCAATGTAGTAAAGTTGTCAATTAGTAAGTCATGAAATTACCAAAGAGTACATAACTGGTACGTTGTGTGTTAGCTGGGAAGGATTTGCATGCAGGTATGGTGTTCACTCTATTCATCAGGAGAAGTTTCCATATGTTTCATTAAAAGTTCATGTTAGTATTGTGTATTTAACTTGGTTACTGTTGTTTCCATAACCCCAAAATACCTCTTTATTTTCACTTTGTTATTTTCTATATTTTTGATGATTGTGGTGGCTCATTGCAACTTATTAACATTACTGTATTAATAAAAACTAGTTTGGCACTGCTATTTATCAATAGCCTTACATTATATTGTTCATTCATCAGTGTTAGTGATATTCTTACAATTTATGTGTATGTAAGTAAAGTGGGACGGTAATTGTATGTGTGTCAACCATTTTTGTGAAATAAATTTGCTTGGTTTTTAAAAGCAAATTTATTACAATTTTTAAAATTATATATTTAGGCCAAATTCCTAATAAATTGGGTCGTATGGAAAATGTGGGTCCCATTGTCAACGACAAACTGAAATATGTTTACAATGAAGCATTAAAATTACTAAGTGGAAATAAATAAAAACTTAAAGTGAACTAAAATAGAAATAAAATAAATTAAACCTGAATAGTAATATTAATAATAATAAAAATGAAAAAAGCACATAAAATGACTACAACTTACAAAACTAAAATAAAAATGAAACCTGTAAATGTAAAAATAAAAGCTCATTAAAACAAATAGAAAGTAAAAGTAAAAGGAAAGAAATGGTAAGTTAAAATTAGGGATGGAACAAAAGGAGTTTCAAGACTTTTAAAAGTTGCCTGAAAATATTAATTTGCTTTAAATATTAATTTTATTTCATTATTAAATTATTATTATTATTTATAATATATATATTTTTTTACATTCAATTAATTTAATTTTTGTGGATCCACCCACAACTGTTTGAGAAAGAATCGCAATGCATCACAGACTAGTACACAATCGAGTTCCATCCCTAACTGAAAATAAATACAAACTCACCATTGACCCATAATCAACTACTAGAGTGCGCAAAGCCCACGGGAAACCAAGACCCAGCAGAATGTCAAAGATGTTGCTGCCGATAGAGTTGGACACCGCCATATCTCCCATACCTGCAGCACCAGACACATTAATTCATTCAATCATCAATAAAACTAAACGTGGTCAAGAAAAGAAAAATGGGGTTATCTTAGCACCTTGACGGGCAACTATGAGACTAGCCATGCAGTCTGGGACACTGGTGCCTGCTGCTAGAAATGTAATACCCATGATAACATCTGGAATGTCCAGTGTAAAACTGATAATGGTGACCTGCAACAAAGATATTGTGTGTTAAACAGAAATCCTAACAGGCCACCCTACATATTTTTTGCAGTGATAATGAGCATTGAAAGGCTGATCTCACCATCCACACCATGAGGTAGGAGAACACGGCAATCCAGAGTGTTGAGGCCACAAAGGTAACCATGAACCAGCGCTCCCAGCGCGGCAAAACACAGTTGGGGACAGTGTAGTACAGCAGGCAGCCTAAGGGCCATGAAAATGCCCACTTCACTTGCTCCCAGCGCCCCTCTGTGGATAAAAGTACTTCAAATCATTACCATTTCATACTAGGCTCCTTAATGCCACCTACAGGACAAAGAGAGTATCACCTAATTTCAAATGTCACCAGCAGGAAAAAGACTGTCTATATCAGGGGTGTCTAAACCTGCTCCTGGAGTGCCACTGTCCAGCAGAATTCAGCTTTAACCCCAATTATACACCTGAACCAGCTAATCAAGGTCTTAGTAAGCATAATAGAAACTTCCAGGCAGGTGTGTTGAGGTAAACACTGCAGGACATTGGCCCTCCAGGAACGAGTTTGGACACCCCTGGTCTATATAAGCCGCTTTTCCACCGAAATTACCCGGAACAAATTGTCCTAGGAACTTTTTCCCCCAGACCTGTTGCTGTCTGCATTTACATCGCGGTCTAAAGTACAGTGAAGATTAGTCCGGTCCAGTTCCCGCTGGATTTCGTCCTCCGCATATAAGCTTAATAAAGCCTGAACCTCGTCGTCGGTCCAACGTTCGTAATTTTTAAACTCCGTTGTTTATTGGAATAGCAAACAACTCTTACTGCACGCACTGCAACAGACTTTTAAAAATTGCGGTTGAAATAAAATGCAGCATGGGGTCAACCAATCAAAATGCTGCGTGAACTCAACCAATCAGCATGTTCAGTGCCCAAGTCCCACCCCTGAAAGTTCCTGAACTTTGAAGAAATGTACTACCTAGGCTTTCTGAGGGGGAACTTTTTTAACCGGAACTTCATTTAGACCCTGGTCCTTGCAGTCAAAGCACAACGAGTACCACCCCAAAGACCCTAGTTCCTGGGGAAAGTTCCTGTGGTGGAAACGCGGCTATAGACAATGATGCTTGAATGAAATATTAATGATCTCTCCTTATTTGCCTTTCTTTTACTGAAACGTTTCAAAGGGATCCCTTTTGAGCTCTTTAAATTGCAATTTTCACCCTTCCTGTCATCTTCAGTAACATGTTCAATTGTTCAGCAGCGATGGAGTTCATTTGATTGCAAGCCGCATTAGCCCCGAGAGATTTGAGAGCTCTCATCACTTTTCTATAATCATAACACTAGTGCACAAATCTAAAACGCATACCCCCATTATCTAGAAATGGCTCTTAGACTAATGGATTATGGTCCTTAATGGGTTAAAAATGAGAACCATTCTTCTAATCAGAATGTAGGGAAAAACTGGAGACAGTTGAAGCACAATAAACTCAATGTGTTGTCCTGTTATTCTGAATAATGGTTAAATATAATGTTTTGATATCATTTATAAACATATCAACTAGAGGTGGGAGTGTTTATGCACCTCATGATTCAATTTGTTTTTGATTCAGGGAGTCATAATCAAATTCTAAAATGATTCTGGGTGAATCTAATTTTTCAGCAACAGCAATGAGTGCTATAAGGATTCCACAAAAAAAACCTACATATTTCAAATATTAAAAATATTCATGATACAGATAATTGGTTGTTAATTTTATTAAATCAATTGAGTATTGTTTGAGAAACAATCTGTAATTCATCCTTAATATTCACTCACCTGGCACAGTAAGAGGTCTGAAGGGTTGTTCTTCATCTGCCTCTTCTTCTTCCTCTTCCTCCTCTTCTTTAGGCTGCGCATCCTCTATATCTGCTACTCGTTCTAACTCTTGTCCTTGGCCCCTCTGTCTGCGTTCCTCCAGGGGTTGAGTTTCACTCTCAAGGGCCCCTCCATTCTCCAGACCCCAGGGAACACCCTCCATGCCTGGACCATCTTGGCCGGCAGTGTCCCCTGCTCCACTACCACTGCTGTCTCCAGGGCTCCTGTTTCTAATCAGTCTCTGCCTCTGTGGAAGACAAGCAGAAGATGTGAGAGATGTACAGTCGAACACTGTGCAGGGGAGACCCAATGTGAACCCCTTCAACCGAATGAGATTCAGTTAGATGAGAAATGGTGAGGACAGAGTTGAACACACCGCAAGACCAAGGTAAAGCGCAGCCTGTCAGGGCTTCTTAAAGATGACATGCAAGAGCTGCAAGAGGCAAGCCAACAAGCAAGTCATGTGAACAATATTGTAGATGGAATAAAGCATTTGCCCAAACAAACAACAAAATGGTTGTTACAGAAGATCTCCAGGGGTTTAAACGAATATGGAAATCAGGAGTAGTGTCTAAGGATGCTTGAACCTATAGGAAGAAATACTATTGCTGACATTTGAAGAGTATACAGGAAATGACAGCAGATGCTCTGGACTGGATCAGTCACCATCCTACCTGATGCAGATGTTACAGCAGGAGGGTCATATTAAAGGACCCATAGGAAAAAGAAACCATAAATGAGATCTCTTTAATATTTAATTTTAAAACTCTCCTAATTTTAGCAGAAGCACAGCTTTTTTTCTTAATCATTTTTTTTATTTTGTTTTCCAATAAAACATAAGCCATATCATAATTTAAACAATACATTTATTTGAGATTAAACATTGTGTAAGATAATAAGACTTTATAAGAATATGTATTGAATTAAGTTTTTTCTTATCTCAAATGCAATATTTTCTGATTTTAAGCATAAGCCTCAAACTTTTTTTTCCTTAAACATTTTTTTGCTCGAACCTTTTGATTTAAAATTATTTGCTAATGGATTGAGAAAAATATTCAAGATATACGTTATTTTTTTAAATTTATTTATTGTTTTATTCAGCAAAGATGCATAAAAAGTTGGATTGATCAAAAGTAACTGTAAAGACATTTATAATGTTACAAAAGATTTCATCTATTTGTATCTGTTTCAAATAAATTACGTTAATTTGAAATTTCTATTCATCAAAGAATCCGGAAAAAATATATCACAGTTTCTACAAAAAATTATTGAACAGCACAACTGATTTCAACACTGATAATAATGTTACTTGGGCACCAAATCAGCGAGAATCATGTGACACTGAAGACTGGAGTAATAATGCTGAAAATTCAGCTATGCTATCACAGGAATAAATTACATTTTAAAAGTATTTAAACAGTTATTTTAAATTGTAATAATATTTCATAATGATACTGATACTACATTTTTGATCAAAAACAGTAAATGCATAAGATAACTATCAAAAACATTTAAAAAAATCTTACTGACCCCAAACTTTTGAACAGTAGTATATTCTTAAAACAAGTCTTAATATCTTATAAAATGTTGTTTTTCACACCAGTATCTTTACTGAAAAACTGAAAACTTTGGATCTTGAAATAAGCCTGATAGTTTATATTCTCGTTTGTGAAACTGAGGTGCTGTTGTCCCATCCAGACGTGCAAAAAGCAAGCAAGCATCCAGCCAGTACCTCAGTGATGAGCATGCGTCCGGCCATGCTGAGGCGAGTGCGGGGGGAGAAGTGGGGCGTGATCATGACACGGAGGCTTGCCTCTGAAAAAGAGAACTGGTGAGGGTGTAGACTCATCAACTCATCCACCATCACCACCGGGGAGTCCTGGCCACCCGCATTCTGACCTGACAGAGAGAGAGACGAGGTACTTTATAATGCACAACCACTCAGTATGATCCACACAGCTCCACCCTCCACCCACACACACACCTTTCTTCAAGAGGATCATGGAGGTGTCACAGTGGGGGCTTGCCTCTCCTACCGACACATCTCTGCGTAGACTGCTCACCAAACACGGCTGACCTGGGATACCAAACCTCTGCTCCACCCAGCCCCAAATCTGACTGTTAAACCTTGAAATGGACACACACAAACCCATATTATATATTGGGGAAATTATGCACTGACCAAAAATATAAGTATGTAAATATGTTAATTAATCAAATAAATAAATAAATAAATATTTTCTTATTTACTATAATATAATAGATTGTATTTTATTTTATTATCGTAAATTATATTTTGACTGGTACTTTATATGATAAGTAGAAATGTTAAATACTTCATGGAAAGGATGTAAATACATTGGAATATAGTATGTAAATAAGTTAGTAAAAATAAATAAATAAATAAATTAATATTACATATTTTATTTTTATTTAATATATATATATATATATATATATATATATAAATGATAAATATATATTAAATATATTATAAATAATTAAATATTATAATATAATATTTATTTAATATAATATAATAAATAAATATTATATATTTTATTTTTATTTGATATCGTATTATATACATAATACTATATTAAATAAAATTAGTATTAGTATGTAAATAATTTAGTAAAAATAAATAAATAAATAAATAAATATTATATATTTTATTTTTATTTAATATAGTATTATATACATAATACTATTTTAAATAAAAAATAAAATAGATAATATTTATTTATTTATTTTACTAACTTAGTATGTAAATAAGTTAGTAAAAATAAATAAATAAATATTATATATTTTATTTTTATTTAAAAAAAAAAATATATATATATATATATATATATATATATGTATATATATATATATAGGACTGGTACTGTATAGGATATGAAATACTCACTTCATGATAAGGATATAAACTCCATACATGGATATAAGGATTATGGTCTCCCACCTGCAACAGTGATGTTATATGATAAGGCTATAGGCCCAGTTTCAGTGAAGATTAAATGTCAAAGAAGATTATTACATCTTATTTATAATGACTTTGGCACACTTACCAGATTACTTTTTCATCATATATGATCTGAAATACACAAAAATAGATACAAAAATGTCTTTAATTGTGACTACAAAACACAAACAGGCAAATATGGTGCTGCTTACCAGAATCAAGGCCAACACAGAGAGGATGTAGAAGACAGAGTCACGGAAGAGCGGCCACCAGGTCAGAGTGATGGTCTGTAAAGCAGGAATGGTGAAAAGTCACAAGAAACAAACAGAGAGAATCTGTAAAGTTTTATATTTTATATAATAAAATAACCATAAACTACCTGCCCAGAAAATATTCCACAAACTCCGATGATGACCAGGATGTTGAAGACAGCTGATCCCACAATAGTTCCCACCCCCAGGTCTCCCTTGGTGATGAACACACCTGATATGAAGAGACAACTACTTACTGACAGTAACAACATATTACAAAAAACATCGCTAGAAGTCACCGATACTGACCAATCAAAGATGTGAAAAGCTCGGGTGCGGAGCTGCCTGCTGCCATGAAGGTGGCACCTGCAACATCCTCACTGAGGTGCAGATTCTGAAAAGACAAACTCCAGCTCAGAATATGCTCTGCTATTTCCCAGTAACACTGAGATTCCTGCCAGTAGCAACAAACTACACTCACCTCAGAGATTTTTTCCAGAGAGGGGACAAAGTAGACATCGCAGACAATAGCAAGGGCATAGAACATGTAAACTGCCTGTGGTCAAAACAGCACACAGAAGACAGGTCAGCAGAGATCCATTACTTAACCTTCACAAACACTATCAAAGAGCGTACTGCATGAAGTCTTTCATTTTTAGTTATATCGATAACACTTTACAGCAACACTTCACAATAAGGTTCATTTGTTTACATTAGTTAATGTATTAACTAACATAAACTAACCATGGGCAATACATTAGTTACTGTATTTATTAATCTTTGTTAATGTTAGTTAATAAAAATACAGCTGTTCATTGTTTGTTCATGTTAGTTCACAGTGCATTAACTAATGTTAACAAACACAACTCTTGATTTTAATAATGTACTAGTAAATGTTGAAATTAACATTAACAAAGATTAATAAATGCCGTAGAAGTAATAAATGCTCATTATTAGTTCATGTTAACTAATGTAGTTAACTGATGTTAACTAATGAACCTTATTGTAAAGTGGGTCACACTTTACAATAAGGTTCATTTGTTAACATTACTTAATGCATAAACTAACATGAACTAAACAATGAGCAATACATTTTTTATAGCATTTATTAACCTTTGTTTATGTTAGTTAATAAATCTGTTCATGTTAGTTCACAGTGCATTAACTAAAGGTGACAGATACACCTTTATATCTTAGAAATGTATTAGTAAATGTTGAAATTAACATAAACTAAGATTAATAAATGTTGCAGAAGTATTGTTCATTGTTAGTTTAGTTCATGTTACCTACTGCAGTTAGCTAATGTTAACATAAAATCCTTATTTTAAAGCGTTACCCCTATTTTAATATATTTTAAAATTTAATTTATTCCTGTGATGGCAAAGCTGAATTTTCAGCAGCCAGTCTTCAGTGTCACATGATCCTTCAGAAATCATTCTAATATGCTGATTTGCTGCTCAAGAAACATTTCTAAGCAATGCTGAAAACAGTTGTGATGCTTAATATTTTTACGCATACATTTTCAGGATTCTTTGATAAATAGAACATTCAAAAGAACAGCATTTATTTGAAACAGAAATCTTTTGTAACCTTATAAATGTCTTTACAGTCACATTTGATCAATGTAATGCATCCTTGCTGAATAAAAGTATTAATGTGTTTTAAAAAAAATCTTACTGACCCTAAACTTTTGAACAGTATGATACGGTCATTCATTGCACCACACAGTTCTCTGTATATTTATCACTGGACTCTGGCATACTTACACAAAACACATGCAGTAGAATTGCCCCATGCCTCCTCTGTCCCTTAGTGAAAATGTCCTCTGGAAATTCATGGATAGCTGGGTGGAAAAGTAAACATTTTTGAGAATGTAGATAGGGTTAAAAGACTATGAAACAATCACTATTCAAACTATGACTATGAGACTATGAAAGTAATCACCCTCCAATCACTATGAAACAATCTTGACAGCTCTGGTCTGAACTGAAACAGGTGCTAATCACATTTAGCACATTAACGTTTGCGTTAAAGGTCACATCTTAAAGGTTTTGCATCTGACAGCACACAGTGGCTATGAAACCTTATTCTGGGTTACTAAGAGTTTCTTTTGGCCCTAAAAATTGTGACTGATAAGAGAATATATAACCATGCACATTCAGATGTATATATACAAAAACAAAAGTTAATTTGATTTAATCTTTAAAATTTGATTTCATTTTTGAAAACACTAACCTATCTAGTGTTGTGCTTTCTCACTTCATTGATGTACTGTAGTAGAGAATCAAGAGAATGTGTTCCATTTAACTTTAGGTTGTTAAGAAGCTTTTGTCTATTGTAAGTGGCAATTGAATTGACCAGGCTCTTAGCTAATCTGTAATAGTGCAGAGAGGCCAGGAAGAGTGGGCCTAAATCAGAGGACTGGTAATACTTTAGCCCACAGCTTCTTGAGATGCAATCAGCGTGAAGACTGTTCTTGCTCTGACTGCCTTAAAGAGGCCAGCTGTCTAATAAACAGCCATGAAATAAAGAGACGAGGGAGGAAATGACACCCCTTTAAATGCACAGAATAATAACAATCACAGCTTTTCAGTTTTTAAACTTTGCTACATTTATCATTTATTGTAAGTGCCATTCCACTAGATAATATGCCAAATGTAATGGGGAATATGTCTTGATTATCCTGAGCAATGCTATCGAATCTGTTAACGCAATGCATACTGGAACATCTGCTTAGTTACATTTAAGATTAAATTTACCAAGGACTCCCTTATTGAATTTCATAAATCAGAAGGATTTATAAATTATTAAAGGGGTGTAATGATTTTAAGGCCTTTTAGAGCATTACATTTTATTACATTTGTCCTCCAAAAGCAATCTGCTCTGCCTACACTACCGCTGATAATTTAGTTAGCTGTTTTTAAATATTTATAAGCCTTGCAAACAACTTTTACTAAATAGTAATAATATATCAGCAAGCATAATAATATATACAGATGAAGTATTAAATGTCATCAAAAATTAAATCACTTCATATATGAGCAGACTGCAAGCAAATAATCTTTAGCAAAACAGTGTATTTTTATGTTATTAAAGTGAATTATATGCAGTGAATGAAGGGATAGTTCACCCTAAAATGAAAATTAAGTCATCATTTACTCACCCTTGTGTTGTTCTACTGCCGTATGCCCTTCTTTCTTTTTCAAACCAGAAAAGGAGAATTAAGAAAAGAAAAAAAAAATGTCCCGCTTGCGCTCATCCATATAATGGCAGTAAAGAGCCACCAGGATTAAAGCTTTTTAAAAAAGACGCATAAGTATCACAGAATGATCCCATGCGACATGTGTCATACATTATATGTATTGCTAAATGTAATACAACACCTAGAAATCCCAAAAAAAGTATCCATGTACTTTCTTCACAGAGTTCAATATCTCAGATGACAGTCAGAATGACTTTTGACAGGTGTGAATGCAATAACTTCTTGTTACGACAAACACAACGGATATATTCACCTCAGAGAAGAAAGTACATGGATTGTATTTCACGTCACATTTTTATGTGGAGTGAACTGTGGTGTAATAGAGTGTCATGAATGTGTGCCGTGCACAGAAGACCAATGGCCAAGGTTGGGATTTTCTTTAAATAATACACTGATACATTAAATTTTGGTTTGTTTTTCACCAAACCTTATCATATACCCCCAGCACACTTGGAATATATGACATATGTTGCATTGGACCATTCTGAGATACTTCTGCATGTTTTGTTTTTTTTATTCACTGCCATTATATGGATGAGCGCGAGTGGTACATTTTTTTTTTTTTTAATATCTGCTTTTGTGGTCCAAAAAAGAACGAACGGCATACTGCACCAGAACAACACCAGGGTAAGGTAAATGATGACTTAATTTTCATTTTAGGGTAAACTAACCCTGTAAATGACTGAAATTTAATTCATGACACCGACTACAGTATCAAGTACAAAAGTCCGCAAGGTGGAACCCCGTGCTTGGATCCATTAAGGGTTGTGGGACATCAGAACTGTCACAAGCTTTAATACCTGAGGCAATGAACATTTATTTGGTGAAAAAACACTCACAATCTTTCATTTCCAAAGGTGAGATCAACATATCAAAAAGTGAGTGATTTGGAGAATGGGAGATGGAAAAAAAGGAAAGAAATAAAAAAAGAAAACACCTCTGTCGATGAGTAATTTGAGGAGTCGATTGAAGGAAAAAGGGCATATGACTAATCTATCTAAAGTGGCACACTTTGAATGCTTAAAACAGACTATCCTCTGTTCTGAAATTAGGGATTCCGTTGCTTAGTAACACAAGCCTCAAAGGGGGCTTGACTATGAAGAGGGCACCTGTCTGCATCACTTCACAGAATGAAGAGGCAGGGGGAAAGATAGTGAGATATGGAAGGATGTGATACAGAAAGACAAGCAAATAAAGAGAGAGAGAGAGGGCGAGCTGCACAGGCTTTCACTCACCAGCTCTGGGTGTGCTTGATGTCTGGTTCTCCTCGATGATTTGCTGGGTTAGTTTACGCCGGGCCCAGGTCAGGTCTGAATCCTCTTTGGAATGGGCTGTAAAAATGCATAACATGTATACCTTTAACATTTTCTACTTATACAGTTTTTTTTTTTGGTTTTTTTTTTTAATAAAAGCCATTGCAATGGCACAAATGTAGCTTCTCAAGACTATATATATATATATATATATATATATATATATATATATATATATAAAACCACAGTTCTTTAGTTACACCAAAGATGCAGTGCAGAGTGCAAAAGTCAAGTAAAAATGCTTCTATTTTGCATTCTTTTCTAATTTAATACATTTTTTTTTCAGGCTTTTGGACACGCTGTATCAAACTTCAACTTATTTAAAAATAGGCAAAAGATTGAGGCAATCAGAATGCTTCCTCCCGTCCTCTCAAGTTTCCATGGAAACCTGATCCAAAAGCAGTGATTAATGAGTGGTGTGGAACTGGATTTGAGCCCAGAGAGGGTGTGGTTTACCCAAGAACCAAATGACAAAGATAGTTCTCATTTGCATATGCAAACTAATCAGTTCCAAATATAACTGCAATAGGCTGAATGCCTGTATATTAGAATATGTAGATTAGACAATATTAACACAATGGCACAGTAGTGATGGATAAAATTCAAGAGAGCATGATTTACAAATAACAGCAACCTGTATATTTGAAAATTACTTTTTAATGATTAGATTTTTTTTTCCAATGATGAGTTTACTGAATGACCGAGTTTAACTTATTTTAAGGTCATGACCAATTATAAAATGCAATTGTCAATTGCTAAGATGTTTACATCTAATTCATCTATAATAGGCTATATGGTTTCTGTTTTTTTGACATGTCTATAGATCCACGTCTAAACATGCATTGTGCTTGACATGGTAATGTTACAGTCCATTATTAAAGTGAAGCTTCAGTTACTAAAAAAAAAAAAAAAAAAAAATTCACACTCTTTTATTCAGCTGTAGATTCCAATAGCACTTTTTCAGAGCTGCTTAACATTCAGACTCAGCCTCCCAGAGGAACTCATTACTCACACAGACAAAGCTGGAAAAGTTAAAGGCACTATGAAAAGATCAAATTATAAGCAACACGGAAGAATGACGACACAGAAGCAGATCACATTATACTTCCACCCCCCCACCCCATCCTATCTATGTCAGCATCAGTTTGTGCTTTTCGACAGGTTGTCAAAATGTCACCTCTGGCAGAACTCATTAGGAAGCTGACATATCCTGGAGGTGTAACATGCTATTCTCAATAATAGACAATTTTCTCTCAAACTTTTATGATAAACAGTACTGTGCAAAAGTCTTAGGCCACCACCAGCTTTGTTGTTTTAGCAATGTTTTAATGACCATCCATATTTATTTTTTTGTCTTTGTTATGATACAAACAGAAAATACAGGAAATATGTACACACAATGTGAAAAAAAATTCAGAACAAAATGGCTTCTTTAAGCAAAAATCAGTATTTAGTGTGACCTCCTGGACATCTAGTTTCTCAAAGAAGAAAATCTGAGAAACTTCTCTTCAGATTTTGAAAGTTTTCTTGGCTTTCCAGTCCTTTTCCATTCCTTTAGGTTTAAGAGAGCCGGTTCCTGCTATTGCTCAAGTGTAAGGGGAGGTCACCAAACCAAATACTTGCCACTTTAGCCTATAGAAGTCTTTTTTTTTTTTTTTTTTTTTTCAGATTTTTTCTGTTGTTTAATTCTGCATACAAATTTCCTGTATTTTCTGGTTATATTCCAATAAAGAGACTGAGAAATAATTATATATGGTCATTATACCATTGCTAAAACAACATTTAAAGGTGGCCTAAGAATTTTGCACAGTACTGTATATCCAGCTTTTATCAGCTCATATTGAGTACTTTTGAAAAAAATATTTTGAAACACTTCTGTCAGACAACAGTAACCAATTAAGGCAAAAAGGCAATTAAAAATGGTCAAAAATAAAAGGACATTATGACCAGTTAAAGCACATGGACATGTTATGCATCAACTAATAGTTAGATCCAGTGTTGTAGTCGAGACCAGCTCATTCGAGTCCGAGTCAAGACCGAGACCAGAGAGGGTCGAGTCCGAGACCAGAGAGATTGGAGTCCAAGACAAGTTCAAGTTCACATAAGGTTGGGTCTGAGACAAGACCTAAAGAAATCTAAAGACCTAAAAGAATATGCAAATGTTTGGTGGAAACAATAAAATTGGCACCATACTCATCAAATATACCATGGATTGTACACTGTATTTTATTTACTTTGAGTGATATTGGTTTAAAAAATATTATTAGTTAAGGGTAAAAAAGCCACATAGTAGGTGGTGTAAAGGTAATTTGTTAGAAAAGATTTAAAATCAAAGATTTTAAATCAATCAACTGAAAAAAAGGATCACAGCATGTTATAAAAAATATTAAGCAGCACAACTGTTTCCACTTTCCAACTTTGAAAATTAATCAGCATATTAGAATGATTGCTGAAGGATCATGTGACACTGAAGACTGGAGTAATGATGCTGAAAATTCAGCTTTGCATCAGAAATAAATTATATTTTAAAGTATATTCAAATAGAAAACCATTATTTTAAATTGTAATAATATTTTTAAAATATATATTGCTGTTTTTGATTAGATAAATGCAGGCTTGATAATTGATGAGCAGAGACTTATTCCATGATGCCACATAAGCTAATAATTATCAAAAATGGTAATATAATAAAGTCATTTCATATGACCATTTCGCCAGTCTACACTTTACATAATAGGCCTGTAGGTGGCACTTTGGCTTGATAGTTTCATCAAATAGTAAACGGTGTATCAACACTAAATGAATTGAACACTACTTACCATTAATGCGACTTTTGGCTTTGTTGTCAGTTAACATCCATTTTGTCAGCGATGCAATTTGATTTATAAAATGAGACAAACCGCTCAAATCGTCTGTCCATGTCATTTCCACTTCACTTTGTCCAATGAAATTTGAACTTGTTGTGCCAGCCAAATTCACGATTGGTTGGGGTGTTATACATGGCAAAAAATATTTAAAAATATATAATAAATAGATTTTTAATTAAATCGACATGCTAGCTTTGATTATTGATGGGGAAAAAAAGTTTTAAAAATTGTTTGGTTTATTTTTTTCTTCCGTCGAGCCATAGGCACTCAGAGAAAGAACCATATATGGCTCGAGAGCCTAGGTTTCGAATAGACTGTGGAAAATCAGTCAGTCGCACACGCACTCAACCCATAGCAACGCGTTATGGCAACGCCTCACACTGACGGATATGTAAAAATAATAGGAATTTTCCGACTTTTGAGCGATTCGTTACTATTGTACACATTGTCATGTTAATTATAATTCAAATGCATTTTGTTTTATTGACCACAATATTATCATTGCTCTTTGCCCCCGAACATTAACATAGAGTCATGAAATATTTTGAATGGGACTCGAGTGGTCTCGGGAATGAGTCCGAGTGCTAGTATGTACGAGTACGAGTCAATTCCGAGTCAATATGCACACGAGTCCATGACAAGACCAAGACCGTTACAATGTGGTCTCGAGACCGAGTCCAAGACCGAGTCCGAGTCTCGACTACTACAACACTGGTTAGATCACCCAAAAAAGAAAATTCTGTCAACATTTACTCACTCTCATGTCATTTCAAACCTGACTTACTTTATTCTATGGTACCCAACAGAAAACAATGTTGGACCCCACTGACTGTCATTGTGTGAATAATAAAAATTACATAAATAAATAAAATAAAATAAAATAGCGACACATTTGTGTTCCAGTTTCGAAACGACAAGAGGGTGAGTAAATGATCATGATGACAATTTTCATTTGGGGGTGGATTATCCCTTTAATACATATGTAAACATATGGCTCCTATACCATTATATTACGTCATATTCATTTAATTGTCATAAAATATAATTTAGGTGCTCTATATAAGCACCTAATTTACAACGGAAAGTTTGTACCTCTAAAAATGGAATGTGATTAAATGGACCCTGGACTGATCTTCTCTGATGTCTGAAGAACTTCTAAACCCCTGCTGATTCAACCCTTCAACCTCTGAAGATGAGTAAAAGTGAAGACCCAATACACAGGTGTGATGTCCAGGTAACAATGCTCAAGAGATTCCGGACAGGTCACTGCGAACTATGTCAGGCTGAAGCAGCTGTCACAGTGATGCCCTTTAGAGAAAGGCAATTATGCGCCTACCATGGTCCGCCACCCCTGCAGTTCAGTTAGTCCCTGCTGCTCTCCTCCTCCGCAACTCCTTTTGGGGTTTTAATGTGACATCTCTTGATGCTTCGAAATGAACTGGATGAAGAAATTGGGTAATCCTTATTCTGTTCTCAAGTGTGTAAACTATTTAATGAGTTTTGACTATTTAATTTTTTTAGACTTCTGATCGCAGGCATCTGGTTAACTTGAAATTCAACTTTTTGTGTTTAGAACTGTATATAGGCTATAGGCCTACTTGTATGTCAAAGATAATAGGTCTACATATTTCTGAGAACCTCTCAAACATTTTGTTTTTAATTTAGGGTGGATTATGACAGTCCCACAATCCTCACCCTGCTCTTCATTCCCAGTTGGTCTAATTATTGGATTTGACCATTATAGCTGCACATATGGTTGATTCAAAGCCACATTGCATCACAGAAATACATTATGACAGAAACTAGATAATGAACCATGAATTCACATCTCCACGACAATGAAAAATACTCAATTGTACTACATACACACAGCATGCACCACGGCAAATACGTAAAAACTAAACATTTAACAAAAAATATATATAATTATTAGCAGCGGAAAGATTTGTGTTAATGAATAAACGCACCTGTTACATGAAGAATTTGAGCGAAGCAGGTGATGGCGATGAGCCCGACAGCACATATGAAGAGCCGATAGAAGAGCCGCTGCCGTCTCGATACCAACACCGCCTTCATCCCTCCACCACACCTCTCAAAACATGTCCACCCAAGAGAGAAGCCCTCTTCTTTCATTCACACCACCTATATTGGCCTTTCTTTTCAACATACGGCGGGCTAGCTTGCTTAAATTCAGCCATACGTCTGTCGCCTTAGCATCCTACCGCTTCAATAAAGACACACGGTCATCTTTCACTTACCGATATTTGCTGTTTCGGATCTTTAGTAATGTAACGGAACAACGAAAAGATTTTAAACTGTCGTTAAGCAAGAAAAAAAAATTCAGATGTTTTCACATATTGTCTCAGCTTATAAGCATTCTTATCACATCCACCTCCATCTCCAAATGTGTCCCTCTTTCTCGCTCTCTCCTCCCTCCACACAGAGCTCGACTCCGTCACCGAGGGTGTTTCCCAGACTCACAACTGCGCTCTCATGCAGGGTTCACTATAAGAACAACACCGTTATCCAGCTAAGGTAAATCGTCTCTCTTGAGTGTTTTGAGACTAGATATACTGGCCTCAAAAAGTATTTGGGCTACTTTCCACGAATAGAGTACAAAATAGGGCCAGAAACTGGTATATAGTTTGATCCCCTGTGGTTAAAAAGGAAAAAAATAACTTGGTTGTAATTTTTTCCTTTTTAACCACAGGGGGTCAAACTATATTTAGGAGGAGCAGTAGGAAATGAACTAGCATCTCTTATTTGAGTGGTTTTACAATTTTCAACATTGTATTAAATCAACATTAAATTGACATTAAAAAAAACACTTTTAAACATGGTTGTAACTAAGTAATAGCTCAGTTGAGGCTAAATTTGGCACTCTGTCACCCAGCAGGGGCTTGCTAGTTTGGGATGAAATTATGGTTTGTAGTTGATTTATTTATAGGAAATATATTTGTTTTCTAACAATAATGTTGGTAACAGGGTTGAAGCAGGGTTGCCTTGGACACTTAAGATATATCTAAAATTAATTAATAAAATAAATTAATAAATAAAAAACCCAAAAGGTATTTATTTTATGGAAAGATAATTCAGGCCTTGGTATTGATTAAAAAAAAACAAACAAAAAAAACCAAAACAAATATAAACATTAAACCTGAGGTAAACAATATTCAGTGCCATACAAACAAAATTACATTTGTTGTATAATTCAGGACAAAAAAAAAAAAAAAAGGACAGCTTGGCATACAGCACATTCACATTAGTGTTGTCAAAAGCACCGACCGCAATACCAAATCGGTACTGAAATTTTAAAAATATGATGCTTTGAGCGCTGTTAAGCAGATTTGTAAACACCTCGGATTGGCCTTTGTGTCCACACACTCATCAGATATGTCTGTGATTGGCTACAATGATCAACGCACGGGAGTGTTTGAATTTGAAAGCGTTTTGAAAGCAGGAGCCGCTGATAGACGCCTGCTTTCAAATGCTCCCATGTGTATCTGTGCAAGCACTCGGTGAAGAGCGTCATTGATGTCTATTTACAACATGTTTTTGAAGCGTTGATCATTGTAGCCAGACATATCTGATGAGTATGTGAACACAAAGGCCAATCAGAGGTGTTTATGAATCCGCTCAACAGCGCTCAAAGAATCATATTTTTAAAATTTCAGTACTCCCGGTATCGCGGCCAGTACTTTTGACAACACTAATTCACATTTGTTTGGACAGATTGTTTGGCACATCAATGACTGTAAAAAAATGAAGAGCAAACCATTCAGATATTCAAATAATTCCCTTTTCAAAAAAAGTTTGCTTTACAAAAGCAACAGTTGCACAATAGAACCAAAAACAAAACGCATTATAAAATATTTAATATTACATGCTTGACATCCACCAAATTAACACCAACTAAAACCAATAAGACTGCTGCAATGAAGAAAAACAATTGTAAAGTGAATTTAAAAATCTGCACTGCTGGTTTTTCAGATAAAAAGAGAGCTGCTAATTGTTTGGTGTGAGCACAGCATGCAATCGCTGCTTCAGGTTCAACAACATGCCATTCTGGATCAGCTGGATTAAAATTGCAATGATAAAATACCTATCAGTGCACACCCTACTTCTTGGGCTCTAGTGGACCAGTCAACTTGAAGTTTATGCCGTCTCCCGGCAGCGGGGAAGGTATCAATGGACAGAGCCAGCAGATGTACCAGTACTTGCCCAGGCATTCCCTGATGTTGGCCAGCACTCCCAGGCTGTAAGGCTTCCGTGTGGAGTACCACTCACGTGTGGTCTGTCCCCTCAGCATCAGAACCACGTGAAAGAAGAGGAAGGCAGCAACCAGTAGGAAGCCCACTACACAAGTGTCGGCAATGAATGCAAAAGCAAACGCCCGTGCCGTCACCTGTCCTGTGAGTGGAGAAAAACAGATGTTTATGGTATTTTTGTGACAATTTAAAAGGTGTCATATAATACATTAATGCATCATTTTATGCACAAATACATTATGACTTCCCCCCTTTTTTTGCTGTACATATACTAACATTCAAAAGTTTTTTTTAATAGGCTTTAAATTCTTTTATACCGAGTTTTTAAGTATTTTATGCTTACCAAAGCTTCATTTATTTAATCTAAAATTTAGTAAAATCAGTAATATTGTGAAACATTTAAAATAACTGTTCTCCATTTAATACATTTTAAAATGTAATTTATTCCTGTGATGGCAAAGTTGAATTTTCAGCATCATTACTGCAGTCTTCAGTGTCACAAGATCCTTCAGAAATCATTCTAATCTATGGATTTGGTGCTCAAGAAACATTTCATATTATCATTTTCAATGTTGAATTCAGTTGTGCTGCTTAATATTTTTGTGGAAACAATGATACATTACATTATCAGGATTCTTTGATGAATAAAAAGAACATAAATTATTTTATAACTTTATAAATGTCTTTACGGCCTTGATCAACTTGTCGCATCATTGCTGAATAAAAGTATTAATTTCTTTCAAACATAAAAAATAAAAAAAGGGTCTTTATTATTGTCATTGCATATTTAATACAATGAAATTCAGTTTGGAGCAATCTAGTATGCAGCACAATAAAAAATAGATTTATATATTTAAGAACAGATAAATAGATAACTAAGAATACACACAGTTAAAAAGTTATTGCCCAGATAAATGCCCAGATAAATAGATAACTAAGAATACACACAGTTAAAAAGTTATTGCCCAGATAAATGCCCAGATAAATAAATAAGAGTACACACAGTCAAAATTAGTTATTGCCCAGGAGTCCTAAATATTGCAAAAATCCTACAGATTCCAAACTTCTGAATGGTGGTGTAACTAATGTTTCCAAGACTATTAAGTAGGCCTAATTTTTGCATTTTTAAGATGTCCTCATCTATGTTATATATTCATTTAGCAGATTCTTTTATCCAAAGCAACTTACAAATGAGGACTGCCAATATCATCCGACAAGATTAACATGTATAATATTGGATAAACATTGGATGGATAAACATTTCCACAGCACACTCAACTCTTGTTTCAAAAGACAGAGGAAAAATTGATTTCTTGTGGCATTATGGATTTCTCATAGCAGTAGCAGACACTCATTAGAAACCTCATACTCACCAGAGACGAGCATTATCCAGGGCATGAGCAAAAGCATGACACTGTGAAAAGTGACACCCTCCTTTAGGACGACAATGAAGACCTCGGCATTCATGACTACTGCATAGAGCAGCCCTGCCCACATGAAGAACAAACAGGTCAGGAAATACCGGTAATTACGGAAACCGACACACTGGCCAAAAAACACACAGTGGTGATCACGGCGCAACACACACACGTTGCAATCGTGGCAGTGTGAGCATCGTGGAGGAGTGTGTGTCTCGCAGCTGTAGCAGTACCTGTCATACAAGAGGAAAATATCACTTAAATGTTTACGGACTTTTGACTGAATTGGTGAATACCACAAAAGTATTAAATAAAACAAAAAACAAACCAATTACCTCCACCCTTGACCCAATGCATCTCCTCCAAGAAACACTCCACGGATACTTGGGTTAGTTTTCACGAACAACGAAGCATTCCAGGTTATATTTCCCAGCATGAAGTACTGAGCGAAGAGATGCATAGTTTTCCATATGGTGGACCACTCGGTCTTCTTCTCTGCTGGCTCAAAAGGAGCCTCCACCAGCACCAGATAGCTGACCTCAGCAGTGATGGAGAACACCAGAAAAGCGTTCAGAACGATAGGCAGATGGCGACCGGTTGACTCCACCTTACACCATACTCTACTCATGAACCTAGCCATGTTTTCAGCTTTAAATCATCCGCTGCGTGAGACACTACCTGCTCAACCTGTTTTTTGGTTGTTTTTTTTTACCTGTAAAGCCACTCGATTCTCGTTTGCTCGAATCTGATCACAAAAACAGAAAAATGGCCAATTGAGAGAGACATTAAAATCCTTAAAAAGTCTTTTGGCTAAAGGACATTATAGAAGCTGCAACAAATAGGAAGCTTTTGAAAATAGATATGAATAGGACACTGCTAACTCTGACACATTACTTTGAATGTTCCAGTAACATTGTCAACAGATATCGAAACTAGAAAACTAGAAACTATAAAATACTTATACGACTTTATAATCATATATAAATTGATACCGACCTGTCATTCCATTCAGAATATCGTTTCGACAAGAAATACTCTCTCTACTGGTTGCTGTCTCTCGCACAATGAACTGCTGCGGCAGGCTAACAACATTCGGCACATGACAGGTCTGTGTTGCAGCTGAAAC
The DNA here is from genome assembly GCA_039654765.1 of Mylopharyngodon piceus. NCBI lineage: Eukaryota > Metazoa > Chordata > Actinopteri > Cypriniformes > Xenocyprididae > Mylopharyngodon > Mylopharyngodon piceus. The sequence continues at coordinate 8,136,171 of CM077439.1, forward strand.
GGTCCCTCTGACGTAAAAGGCACTCTACAACAGTTCCACGTGGAAATAAGGGGGTTGTACACGGTTGTACAACACACACACATACACACACAGGTTTGTTTTGCTATCAAAGTGAGGACATTCCATAGGCGTAATGGTTTTTATACTGTACAAACTGTACATTCTATCCCCCTACACTACCCCTACTCCTAAACCTACCCATCACAGAAAACATTCTGCATTTTTACATTTTTAATAAAACATTTAGTATGTTTTTAAAGCTATTTTAAATATGAGGACTCATGAAATGTTCTCATATTTCATGTTTACGTCGTAATACCAGTGTAATACCCATGTCATTATACAAATTTGTGTCCTCATAAATCACAAAAACGTACACACACACACACACACACACACACACACACACACCATTAGCTTAAGAATGGGGACATTGCATAGACTTCTGTTGTTTTTATATACAGATATACAGATAGTTATAAACCTACCCGGTTAAACCTACCCATCACAGAAAATCTTTCTGCAAAAAAAAACAAAACCAAAAAAAAAAAAACTTTAATTACAAACCCCCGGTTTCAAAGGCTTAAGCTAGTCCTAGACTAAAATGCATGTTTGAGCTGTTTTAACTGAAAGCAACTTGCACTGACGTCTTAAAATTTGTCAGTGCCATTGTTTTGTCTAAAGATACACATCAGTAATGTTTTTTTTCTAGGGTATGTTTATAAAAGCAACTTAAATACCCTAACTGAAATAAGGCCTAATCCTGTCTTAGTTTAAGCCCTGTGTGAAACTGGGCCTTTATTTTTTTATACCAGGTTTACAAATGAGGACTTCACCAAAAGGAGGTTTTTGGAGATTTTGTCAGGGTTTGCTCACTTCTGGGTACAAATTTGTCCCCTAAATATGGTACACACACACACACACATACACACACACACACACAGAGAGAGAGAGAGAGAGAGAGAGAGAGAGAGAAATAAAATAAATTAAAGTTTAAATTTTTAAGTTATTAATTTTACATTCACTGTTACATTTTTAACACAATAAAATTCACGTTTAAATCACGTTTAATATAGGCTATAGATAGACACGATTTTCCTTTGACCACCCCTTTCCTTTCTGACCCCCTTTCGCAAAGAATAATCCCTAATCTCATAATCCGCACTGCTGGTTGTTGAGAGAGCAGACTGCCATTCAGAGCGAGTTTAACATGACATCATTTACAAAGGGTGAGGAGGAGCGGCATGACAATTATCAAAGGAAAGTGTACGAGAATATACAACACAAGTGAGTGACCCTTCGTGTGATCGTGTGACTTTATTTTGTTCGTTTCGTCCCTGCCTCAGATCTGTTTCTACCTGTCTCGGAGTTATATTTACTCAAGTTCTCTATATAGAATAGTTTAGTTTGTGTTAAGTGTTGTGTGGTGCACGTTTGCCATGATAGTTAAATTCTAAGTGATTGAATTCTGATTTCCTTGTGTTAGTGGTCTGCCGTATCGTTAAATCCAGGAGAGGGCGCTATTGTCTGTCAACAAGTGTAGTAAAAAATCGAAATACTACAGGGATAGTTCACCCAAAACTGACAATTCTGTCATCAATAATTTACTTTAAAACTGTGAAACAAATAACATTATCTGTAGGATGTTATGTAGACTCGTTTTATGGTAAAAAGATGCAATGAAAATGAATGAATGCTTATCAAATCTCCTTTTGTTTTCCTCTGAAGAAAGTAAGCCATACAGGTTCAAAACAACAAGACAATGAACTGCTTTTAAATCATTCTGTAGTCTGTTTAACATTACTAACTTTTTCTGAATGGTTATCTGTATCTCTAATATCCAATCTCTGCAGTCAGCGAAGAAGGATGCAGCTCCAGAGTGATTTTCAATCACAACAGCGAAATCATCGCCTGTAAGAAACCTATCCATTCACTGAACATCCTTAAATAAATATTTATTGAATTCAGAATTTTAGAATAAATGGAATGTGTTGTCTATGGTATTGTGCTGCTATGTAATGGAATATTTACAAAAAAAAAATCCTAAAGCCTATCATTTTGGAACCAATGGAATCAAACAGGAATTCTATATAAGAATCAATAAGATTCTACTGGGTAAACTAGATTTTTCAGGTTATCAAGAAGAATTTGACTTCATTTTTCATCTTGATTTTAGTTGCTAGCATTCGTTTTGTTTATCGTCTATGAATGAGTTCATCATGTTTTTTGTTGTGATATAGCAACAGGGCTGCCTGGCTGCAGGGCCGCTGGTTGGAAATCAGTGAGCAGGAGCGCAGGGCTCAGATCCATAACCAAAAGCTACTGCAGGACTTTCAGAGGGCACAAGACACACTCAATGACATGTTGGCCCGCACCGAAGCCATGAACAGTATACGGGTAAGCAACAATGCAGGACTTTCCTGCCCACTTACGTAATTTACAGTGTTGAAGAATACACCTGTATTGATGGAAAAATGTCCTCGCAATATCATCTCTTCTCTGATGAAGTGTGCACTGTTGCGAGAGTGGGCCAACAATCCCTCCACTCCAGCAACCTGCAAATCACATGAAATCTCAATTAGCAAATGTCCACAATCTAATCAATTCACAAAGGACAAAGTCCTGCTCTACATTTTTTTTTTCTTCTTAAAAACAAAATGATTCATTACAGTTTGGCATTGCATGTTCATGATTATTTTTTGTTGTTGAACTAACCTACACATTTGCTCTTCAAAAGGTTCAGTATGAACAGTATCTGGAAGAGAGCTTCCCACAATGGCAGAAAAGACTGAAAGACATAAGAGCTTCTGAAAAGTCCAAGGTGCTTTTTTAAAGGGAAAGTGAATTCTTTAAAAGGTGTAAACTTGTATTGATTGTGATGTTTGTATCCAGCAGGTACATCAGCACTTAAAGAACTATATTCAGCAGATGGAGGAGGACGAAGGTATGAAGACTGCTCATAGGTCTGACTTTAGAGGTCACCCTCTGTCCTCCAATTCTCCAAATCTATCTCAAACTTCTCACACCATGAAAAACACTCAGACAGCAAAAGGTAATGTGGTTAGCAAATTTCTGTTAAATCATATCATCAGCGTTTTTGAGGAAACTGTTAACACTGCCCTCTTTCTTAAGACATCAAGCAAAATGCTGAAAGATGCAACCCAAATGGCCATCATCCTTACTTTCCACCCACTTGGTTAACTGGCTCACAGCCTTTTATTTCCAGATTCCCCCAAAACAATATTCCAAAGGATTACAAAAACCTTCAGAACATTCAAGCCTTGAATCATCCCTACTATTCTTTACCTGGCGATTCACTCCATCAATCACATTCTCCAGTCCAGCAGAAGTCACCATCAATGGACCATCTATGGGCTGGTTTAAGGCAAGGGTTTATGCCTACAGCTCACTTCACTCCTGCTGGTGCTTCTTGGCCACGACTTCCTGTGCTGAGCCCCATGATGTGGGGTATGATGGATGTACCAGACCCCAGTGAGGAACGAATCCAACGCAGTGAGACAGGCAAGGAAAAGGTGGCAAAAGAAACACTGAATCCAAATGAGGAGAGTTGCCAGAGACTAAAACATAGGAAGAATGGGAAAGAAAGTGATCGGTCTGAGCTAGACTGTAGGCCAGGTTAGTTTTGTGAAATTTGGTAACTTTCCATTGATTTGTTTCTCATTTGGAATAATATTACATGATATTAGTTTAATGTAAACAAACTGTCCTTATAAGTCTGTGTATATTTTGTATGCTTAAAGTGCGTCTATCAACTGACCATGAAGAAAGTAGTGAAGGCGGCGCTGTGCCCTCTGATGTCATGGTTTCTGGGATGCAAAAAAGGGGAAAGAAAAAAAGAGTTGGGACCAAATCACACTCCACAGAAAATGATAACAATTCTCAAGGGTAAGCCAAATTAACAATAATTTTCACATTTTTATCAATCCATGCAGACTGCATGTAAAAGATGGATCTTCTTAGGGCTGCCATGATTCCTCGATAAAATTTGAGTGCACGATTTAAAAAAATCCTCGATTGCAATTTACCCGTGTTGATTAACCGGCAAAATACCGGAAGTGGTGCATTCCACAGACAAGAATCCATGAACTGCATTGTTAGACCATTTTCTAAGCCAGCACAATATATTAAAACCATTTAAAAATCAGAATATAGGATAGTGCCATTGTGAAGTCACAAAGGCTGCAATTTCTTTCTTCTGCTGAACACAAAAGAAGATATTTTGAAGAATGTCGGTAACTAAACAGTTTTTGGGCCCCATTGACTTCCATAGTATTTTTCCATAGTATCAACTGTTTGGTTAGCCTTGTTCTTCAAAATATCTTCTTTTGTGCAGAAGAAAGAAATTCATACAGGTTTGGAACAACTTGAGGGTGAGTAAATGATGACAGAATTTTCATTTTTTGGGTGAACTATCCCTTTAAGTAGCTTTTATAAACATGCCTTAAACATTAAAAACATTACTAGTGTGCATCTTGAGACAAAACAATGGCACTGACATATTTTAAGATATGTCAGTACAAGTCAGTTAAAAAAGCTCAAACATGCATTTTAGTCAGCTTTTGATACATTATTTGAACCAATTATTATTGCCTCTTATATATGTATTTTAAATCATTTTATAAAACAGTTAGTTCCTGTTCTTGATTCTGATTGGTCAATAGCTGTGTTTTATTCATGATAAAACACGGCTATGACCGCTTCACCCAACGGTTCTGTGTATCACTACGCAACACCCTTAGCAACCACTCTTAGCAACGTAAACTAAATTGAAGTTTACTGTGTTATGTAGAACTAGAAGAGTATTGTGAGATAGAGATCGATTGAGCGAGTTTATAACCTGCATTCAGATTTAGCATTTTCCTTCAGGTCAGTCCTATGTTCATAATAAAAAACCTGTTTAAATGTCCAATGTATTATCTTGTCCTTTTAACAGTTAAGGGGTTTTCCCGTGACTGACAGCGCTAGTCAAAGCATTTGTCAGTTGTGTCTTGTTCCGTGTTCACAACAATTCAGTCTTTTCAATGTAAAAGTCTTCGCTACTGACTGACACAGTCATAAAGACAGTCTTTGCCGCCATCTAATGGCGTAATAATGTAACTTCTGTTGCTGTTCACGGTCAGGGACTATTTTTGCTGGCGGAAGGAAGGCTTTTAGTTAAAGTTTACTTCATGAAAGTTGCATTGATAAATATTTTTGGCTTTAATATTTGTATTGTGTGGCAACCGTTTTATAAAAGCAATAAGGTACATAACAACAACACTTCGCGTCGTGCCTAACAACGCCCTTCAGCCGTGACTTATTCACGATAAAGCACTAGCCTCAAGTACCTTACTGCTTTTATAAAACGGTTACCCTTATTGCTTACTAAAGGTTATTGTTCACTTAGGTCTGTTTTTATTATCACTAAAAAATCAGATTACTCGATTAATCCGTCAATTATTTTTCTTTAGTGACAGCCCTAGATCTTCTATAAGATTTTGGAAACTATCAAAACATTCATATCTCATTGTAACATCTTTCCACAATTATCTGTTGTAGCTCTTCCACTATGTCCCAAGATGCTTCGGATAGCCACTCGGACACAAAAATCAGCAAAATACATCAAAAAACATCTAAGAAGTATAGCAGAAAAGAATCTATCATCACTAAGAAGAATGTTGGTGCAGTGATGCAATATGAAGAGGAAGACGAACAGGAAGAAAGCAGGAGCCAAGAAATACTTCCAAGTAGTGTAAGCTCAGAAAAGAAAGATGGATCTGAAGGACTCAACATTAGAGAGGAAGAGGATTTTGAAGGAAATGATGACATTCATGTTGCAGAAGAGAAAATATGTGACAGAGAAGTTGAAGATGAAGAAGAGGACGAGGAAGGCACAGGTGGAGAGGAGGAAGCAGGAGTGGATGATGAAGCACTGGGGGATGATGAAGAAGGGAGTGAGAAAGTGATGGGAAAGGGAGATGGGATTGAACCCAGTGATAGAGAAGAGCCAGAAGGGGAAGGAGATGTTCCAGAGGACATTCCAGATAGTGAAGATGGAGGAGAGACAACGGAGGAAGAGGAGAGAGAGAACAGTTTTCAAGATGAAAAGGAGACCAGAAAAACTCAAGAAAATGTAGAGGATGACAAAAAAGTTAATACTTCAGACAGAGACATTCACAAAAGGTGTATATTTCAATTTGTACAAATAATACTGTTCAAGAATATTTATCACTTCTTGTTATTTTTAAAATGAATCTTCTCCTCATTGGATTAATACTGACTTTCTGCATAGTCTTGAAGAGTTGTATGCAGATGAGACTGAAGATGAAGATGTTTGCAATCAAGAAATAGAAGATGATGAAGATGAGGTTGTGGTTGAGAAAGCGTACCCCTGGTCAAGAGACCCTTTTGATGATCACACAAAATGCCCTGATGATGAAGATGATGATATTGAAGGCCTTCTCAACCCTGTCAACTCCCAAACACAGAAGTGAGTTTTGTTGTATTCTGTACTATATTGTATAGGTTTTGCTCATCAGGACTTTCTCTAACCTTCATTTATTCCCACAGGGAGGATGACATGGAGGAGACAGACCAATCAAATGGTATGTTTAATTTTGCACATTAAATCTAGCTGGTTTGCACTGCAGTACAGCAAACCTGCAAACTATAAGGTGATTTCAGGGTTTGTCATTTGAGATTGACTCGAGTTTACCCTACTTAAAAACTAAAAACACAGGGATTGTTAAAGGGGACCTAATATGCCCCTTTTTAGATGTAATGTAAGTCTCTGGTGTCCCCAGAATCTGTCTGTGAAGTTTCAGCTCAAAATACCTCACAGTAGGGCTGGGCGATATGGCAAAAAAATAAAATCTCGATGTTTTCAGAACGATTGACCGATTCACGATTTCGATTTCAATTTTTTTTTTTTTTTTTTTTTTTTACTGTTTAACTAGTCAACTTAAATTTAACTACAATATGATTTAAGTAACATTCTCTTTATTTACAATCTGGTTAAAAAAGTTCCATTCCAAGTGCACCACACATGAAGTGATCAACATGGTGTAAATGTAAAACAGTTTGTTAAATATCTTTGCAGAAAATATGCCTGAAATATGAAGGCAAATGTTGTACAAACTTACCTTAAACACATCCTATATACTCAGAAATAATATAAAATAAGAAAATACTAAATATTTCTTAGCCAAAAAGTAATAGCAATAAATAACACCCGTAATAGGCTATCATTAACAGGAAATGCTTTGTAAAAATAACAGCAGCTTTCAGCCTGTCACCATCATGCAAACATGAAATATCAAACAGGTTTACAGGTTTTTGCATTCCATTGTGCTATTTGTCCTATTGTTTTTATGTTTGGCGGACATGTTTAGGTGTTGCACTTGGGTCTCGCGTCTTTTGCAGCGTCTCATCCATGAAATGGCATTCTAAAAACACAGCGGTCAAGTTAAAAAAAAGTTCAACTCGCATTTAATAACTTTGCCTTTTTCCTCATTCCACTGCCTGCGTCTCATTTTTATAACGCAATAACGCATTTCTGAATGAACAGCAGCTTAAGAATAGTGATGTGTTGTACGTTCATAGAGCGTCACCTGAGAGCGGGTAATCAGGCGCGCCGACACCATCATGAGGTCGGATCATTTTCTTCTAATATGGTTATCATTGCTGTATTGTCAACATGTCTAATTGTAACGCTTGCTAACATTTTTATTCAAAATCACGATTTCTCGATTTAAAAAATAATAAAATCGAGGCAAAACATTAAATTCGAATTAATCGACAAAATCGGAAAAATCGCCCAGCCCTACCTCACAGATTATTTATTATACCATGTTGTAAATACCCACACTGCAAAAAATGCTTTTCTTACTTAGATTTTTTGTCTTGTTTCCAGTCCAAATATCTAAAAATGCTTAAATCAAGAAGCATTTTCTAGACAAGTAAAAATTATTGTCTTGTTTTCAGAAAAAATAGGTAAAAATTATGTGAGTAGGTAAGCATGGGGTAAGCAAAATAATCTTGTTTTCGGTTTGAAATAAGATTATTTTGCTTACCCCGTTGGCAGATTATTTTGCTTGTTTTAAGGAAAAACACTTAGGCCCCGTCCACACGAAGCCAGATCTTTCCCTATCCGATCTTTTTTTTTTCCTCGTCTCAAGAAATATCTGAGTACACACGAAAACCACTGAAACGACTCAAAACGATGTAGTATACATGCCAGACCAGTATGTGGCGCTGTAATTCTGCCACAGAGATACACTTAAAACAGAGAATAAGACTTAGAGCATGCGTTTTCAGATTTATCCACTCTGGGACCCGGTTTAAAAAAATAGCGGTTTCACCTTCCGAAAACGCCGGATCCGTGTGGACAAAACGTCTATCCGATACAAAATTTGTGCGTATACACAGAAACGCGTCTCCGTGTGGACGGGGCCTTAATTTTGACTTATTTTTTCTGAAAACAAGACAATCATTTTTACTTGTTTAGAAAATGCTTCTTGATTTAAGAATTTTTAGATATTTTGACTAGAAACAAGACAAAAACTCTGAGTAAAAAAAGCATTTTTTGTAGTGCATTTTTGAGTGCTAGCAAAAACATGCAGTTTTCGTGCATGTGCCTTTAAATGCAAATGAGCTGCTGCTCCCCGTCCTCTTTCCAGGAAAGCACTTCATTCCCAGCTCCTGCCTGCATCGGATACTCTGCCAAATACTAAAAAGACATCTGCTTGGTTTTGATTATCATCTATATCGTGATCACACTCCGGGACATTGCAGTTCTTCTACATCATGAAAGTTTTATTATCTGCATGCATTTTAAAGCTATATCAGTTTTTCTATCTATCTATCTATCTATCTATCTATCTATCTATCTATCTATCTATCTATCTATCTATCTATCTATCTATCCACCATTGTAACAGTGAAACTTGACTAGTGGAATTTTGTTATTTGCATTTCATCTTTTTGTAATCTTATCTTTTTTAAATCTAGATCAACACTCAAAGGAGGAAAATCAACCACAGAAGAACCATCCTGCAGCCACAGATGAGTCAGTGGAGTCTGATGATGAGTTTGACCACTTCTATGATTAAACCAGAAACTAGAACATAAAGGTGGGAAATAATGGAAAGAGGAAAACAACAATGGATGAATACATTGGACAAAAGCTCCAATAACTCGATGCTTTCAGAAAATGAGCAAGGTGCACACACTAAACAGCAGCCTCAGACCGACCAGAGAGCCACAAGGCCGAGCAATGAATAGAGGAATCAGATTACAAAGGGATGAAAGAGGAAGAAAGAGATAAATAGATGCTGGGTGTCCCTCATCTTTTTTTTTTTTTTTTTGTTATTTGCTGGTAGCTTATCTGACTGTCCTGAAAGCACCACACCACTGTCACTCTGCAAACACAGGTGGATCCAGAGATGAAGAGAGAATAATAGAGGAGATGAATAGTGGATGACATTAAATGAAATAAGCCAAGTTATAGATTTTATTCTGAGCACATAGTGTCACTTTTATAAAACAGAAAAGTGTTTCTTTAATCTGTTTTATTTATGTCCTATTGGGAATCAAAGTGTTTGCCCTGAATTCTTCTGCATTAATTTAAAGTAGCCAGAGTTTGAGCGCTTTCTCATTCAGATAGGGAGCGTGGCCTGAAGCGAGGGGGATGAGTGGGGGTTCGGACGAAGAGGGGGTGCTAAGGGAAAGAGTACAGGCCTGTCACTGCCTCTGACTGATGGCTATTTGAACAGGCATATTTACCCGAGCCCTTGTGAAAGGAGACGGAGGGACACTAACGGAGACGCGCAGGCACAGACAGGCAATAAAAAGCTGGCCACTGTGTAAACAACATGGCCTCGTCTGTTCGACCGCTGCCATGCCAACAGGGTAGCTTCCACTTTTCAGCCAATCACATGCCAGCTTTTTGACAAGTGGAACAAAACCCCCATCAGATGTTTTAAGCAGCCATTGACGAAATGTTAATAAAATAAAATATTATCTTCTGCGTTTGGGTAGTTGATGCGGTGTGACATGCTGTACCGTTTTTAAACAGCATTTTGTAATTCTTTTATCATTACTGTGCATGCAGCTTTTTTATGACCTATGAATTTTGTACTTTAAAACTTTTCACATTTATAATGTTAAAGCAAAAAGCTGATCATGAATGATGTAAAGCTTAAACGGAATGGTGACCAACAGATAAATATACACTTTTGAAGCAATTTAATTACATTTATTCCTTTTTATTTATACATTATAAATACTTTTATTAAATTATTATTTTAAGATTTACTTAATTCATTTCTTTCTCTTACACAGTAGCTACCGTTCAAAAGTTTGGGGTCAAGATTTTTTTTATGTTTTTAAAGAAGTCTCATATGCTCACAAAGGCTGCATTTATTTGATCAAAAATACAGTAAAACAGTAACATTGTGAAATATTATTACAATAATAAAAAAAACTGTTTACTGTAATTTGTTCCTGTGATGGCAAAGCTGAATTTTCAGCAGTCTTCAGTGTCACATGATCCTTCAGAAATCATTCTAATATGCTGATCTGCTTCTAAAGAAACATTTCTTGTTATTATCAATGTTGAAAAAAGTTGTGCTGCTTAATATTTTTGTGGAAGCTGATACATTTTTTCAGGGTCCTTTGATGAATAGAAAGCTCAAAAGAACAGCATTTATTTGAAATATATTTTTGTAACATTATAAATGTCTTTGCTGTCTCTTTTGATCATTTTAATGGATACTTGCTGAATAAAAGTATTATTTCTTTCAAAACTTGTAGTAGTTACATTCATATAATTTCAATAAATTGTATGCATTTGGCAGATGCTATCATCCAAAGAAGTGACCAATAGTACAGTCATAATGATCATGTTTTTGATACCATAAATTCAACTTACATACATTTAAGCAATTTTAGCTTTTTTCGAGTTTGACAAACAGTCACCTGGCAGCAGGCAGACCCCTTCCTCCCGTCCCACCCCACTCACAGTCTGCATCCACAGCTGGCCTACTGATGACCTACAGACAGCATCTTCACACTCTACAAATCACAGTTCACACCCCTGTATTGCTTAGAACTGAATACACACACAGCCAGACTCTTCAGATATTTATAAAGCAACAGCACAGTCATCCATCATATCAGCATACAGCAGAATCTGAAGACGGGCCGACTTCGAAAGAAGACAATTACCATCACAGGAACAGATCACAGCCCTGAAATCTCATGAACTCCTCACGTCTCGCCCTCTCTCTGAATCTCGGACACACACTGAGGGGTCTGTGGCTTCTGCTCAGATCGCTGTGGGTGTCCCTGTGTCCCATTGTTGAGAAGACACCGCTTTGGGGAGGTCCACCATTAAGACCAGTGTCTTCCTTTTGTTCTCATACACTCAAACACAATCCTGCTTACCCAGGAATCAAAGGTTAGACTAGGAGGGGATGGAGGGGGTCGCAACCTTTCTACTGCCAGAATTCAGCCCATCAGACAGTCAAAATCGCAAGCCATGTCTGGACACTACTACCCTATCCTATATCATCAGTAAATCTGTAGTTTGATTAGTTTGTGCAGAATGCAGGTTTTTCTGCCTGTTAGTGCCATAAATATGCATTTTTATTTCAAACTCATCTACTTGTAAATTAATATTTATTTTGTTTTAAATTATCTAATTATTTTATCATATATCATTTATTTTTATTTATAATTTATATTTTTTTCTTCCTGTTCAGACATGTTGGCACCATAATTATACTTTTATTTCAAACGCATTTACTAATAAATATGCAAAATATTCCTAATAATTATCTAATAATCATATATATATATTCTGCCTGTTTAGAGATATGTTAGTGTTAGAAATATGCATTCAGACTCATTTACTAATACATTTATATGCATAATATTCCTATATTTATATTATCTAATTAATTTTCATAACTTATCATTTATTCATTATTTTCATGATTATTTATTGTTCAGAATCTGCTGTTTATGTGTCTTGTCCATTTTATTCATTTTTTATTGGTTTCTAAAGGTGGCTACTAGTTTTCAGTGTGGCTGTCTTGGTTAGTGTGAGGAATGTTAGGGCAGGAAATGATGTTTATCTTTTACAATGTGAGCAGGACAATACCTCCGTTGAGTTGATTCTTCCCCAAACACTCTCTTGAGGAATTTCAAAAATGCAGCAGAATAATGTGAAAGCTTGAAAATGTGATTTCTTGTACCTTACACCAGACACGCAAATAATAGAATTAACACCTTTTGGAATGTTTAAAATTTTACTTGAGATTTACAGCAAGGAATTCATGTTGATATGTATCTTCAAACACCTTCAATTCAATTGAATTTATCTGAAGCGCTCACAGAGAATCACAGAAATCCTTTAGCATCAGATAACAGATACTTCTCCAGCTATGGGGCGTCCATTAACTAATATATACAGCAATTATAAGTATCTAAACAGAAATGGATTCATTTTTAATAGCCCTTATATGCTACAGAAGGATGATCAGGAGGAACTCAGAAGAGGAGCAGAACACATGCTAAATCCAGGATAGTAAACAGAGTCTCCAGCGTACGAGGTGAAGTTGGGATGGGAATTTGTTTGGCAGTAAACCGGGTAGCTCACAGGGGTCTCGCAGTACTGGAAGTCCATAAGTCGCGGGACAGAAATGGGGTTTTGGGATGCTGATTCACAGTGCAAGCTGGTTTCCATAGAGGCTGATGGGACAGACTGCAGGTTAGGGGTGGACATTGTCGGGAACGGGACACTCAGGGAGTGTGTTGAGATATCTGGAGTCTGGGTAGGAAACAAAGTGTGTGAGTGAGTAAGATGCTGAGGAAGATGGGAAGCAGAAGGTGCTTTGGTGGTTGGATAGGACACTGGTAATATGGTTGAATGCTGTGTTGTGGCGTCACTCGAAGGAGGTACAGGTGATTTGCAAGAAGAGATGACTGTCTTGACCTCCACCTTTTTTTTCTTCCCTTCAACTTTCATAGCTTCCCCATCCGAATTTTTTGTTGCTGATGGTGACGTCGCCTTTTGGCACTTGAAGCGCTTCTGGCGACGCATGTAGCAGCCGTTTTCGAACATGTTACCGGAGTCAGGGTGCAGGGCCCAGTACGAGCCTTTCCCTGGCGAGTCTGGCGATCTCGGTACGCGCACAAAGCAGTCGTTGAAAGACAGGGAATGGCGGATGGAGTTTTGCCATCGCTGTTGATTCTGTCTGTAATACGGGAAGAGTTGGCGGATCCAGTCGTAGATCTCGTTCAGAGTCAGTCTCTTGGCTGGTGACTGCTGGATTGCCATGCAGATAAGAGAAATGTAGGAATACGGCGGTTTGGCATGGCTTAAGGTCCGTCTGTAAACTGATTTTAGTGCCGGAAACTCAGGTTCATTGGAGTTGCTTTCAGAGTATCCTTTGGGATTTGGTGGAGGCAGTATCCCCACTGGGCTTTGAAGCCTCCCGGTGTTTCCCGCAGCTGCTGAATCACACGATGGGCCGTAACTCAGGTAGTGATGCTCTGGGGGGGAATATCCTCTAGGGCCCAGAGGCAGACTGTCTGCTCCATAATACACCTGCAAAGATGAGAAATGATCATTATAATTGAAAAGAACATTATTATTGTAATGTGAGGCCAGAGTCAGAAAAAACCAAGGCCTTGTGGCAAAAATCAAAGGTAAAAAAATGTCCTGTAAAAAAAATCTGTTATCTAATATTTTATGTTTATAAATAAATATAAATCAAAAGCAATTGTTGTTGAATGTGTCACTAAAATTATGGCTTTTTCTTTGACAAAAAAAAAAAAAAACTATTAAAACTGATTAAATCTAAAATAGAATGAGCTATATAATGTAAAATACTTTATAGTTTGCTGTTTATAGTGTTGATTGTGTGCATTATTTTGATTTTATAAATAACAGCCATCAAATTGACTGTAGTTCATTTTCAAATAAAGCATGATAGGCTACATAAATGGATATATGGTTTATATGGTTAAAAAAACTACTTTACATAAAGAGAAATATCAAAAAAAAAAAAGAAAAAAAAAAAAAAGAGGCTAATAGACAGTTTAATGTTCTCCCTTACAGGACTGAATGAATATAAAAATGTGACCCTGGACCACAAAACCAGTCATAAGTCGCACGGGTATATTTGTAGCAATAGCCAACAATACATTGTATGGGTCAAAATTATTGATTTTTCTTTCATGCCAAAACTCATTAGGATATTAAGTAAAGATCATGTTCCATGAAGATATTTTGTACATTTCCTACCGTAAATATATCAAAAATGTATTTTTGTAAGTAATATGCGTTGCTAAGGAATTCATTTGGACAACTTTAAAGGCGATTTTCTCAATATTTAGATTTTTTTGCACCCTCAGATTCCAGATTTTCAAATAGTTGTATCTCGGCCAAATCCTAACAAACCATACATCAATGGAAAGCTTATTTATTCAGCTTTCAGATGATGTATAAATCTAAATTTCAAAAAATTTACCCTTATGACTGGTTTTGTGGTCCAGGGTCACAAATTTGCTTGCTCTTTTACCATTATGGTAATGCATTATTTGGGGCATAAATATTAATATTAACTCATTAATATTGGACGATGAGTGTGCATCATTTGGACTTGTATTGCTGACGTCGGCGTCCATAGATCCCTGCCTAACCTTTATTTCATAACCAAACCTTGGCGCCTTGGGTAACGCCATGTAAATGTATTCTGACCACCCACCCGGCCGATAACCCCATTATCCGGCTAGTCCGGCTTTTCTTCTCACCCTTGTTTTGTCTCTTTTTAAGTCACTCACCGTCCGCCTTTTTTCTATCTCATGACAGAGGGGTGTTTGGGGGCGCGACTGCTGTTCTCAGTTGTTCTTTTTCCCCCAAATGGACACCGTTCGTAATAATTCGGCCCTTTCAAGTCGGAACCCCGCTTTCGTGTTTCGGATTCCGAAACGCCCCTCTGGTTATGAGCCCGTGCTGGGCCGATTGTAAGTCATACACGAGTGTCAAAGCGCGAGACATCCAACACAATCACAGAGTCAATCAATTAACTGCTGCGAGACCACACACACGCACACACTGACTCAGACAAGATGAAAACACACGTATAACCATGGGAACGTTAACGTGAGATAAAACCTTCAAACGGATTCAAGTCACCTGTTCTGTGTAGACTATTATTTTAAAAGGATTTGTTCTCTTGTTTTGACTGAAAAAATATGTTTGAATGAATTAGAAGAATTCTAAAAGAAAACAACAAGCTATAGGCCTATGTTTGATGAATTTAAGATTAGTTTTAAACTAAACTAAACGTGTTTTATGCGTCAATTATGACATATAAACACGTCATCAATATGAAAAATTAAAAGTTATCAAGTTGTAAAATATATATATTAGTAGCTCTATTTAGCTATTTTGGAGAATAAATATTTCCTCGCAAAACAACTGAAGTTAACAATAAATACGAAATATCAATTAGGTATTATAAATGAGAAATTACAGGTAAATTGAATGAAATGTTTTCTCCCATGGGGAACATACCTCGCTGGAGTAATATGACATCCATTGATCGCCTCTCTCACGTTTTACTTCGTCAATCATGTCTTCTGTTATTCAACTAAATAATTAATTGCCAAATAATGCAAAATTCCAGAGTGAATTTTAAATAAATTATATGTAAATCTCAATTTGGATCACAGAGCATTTGGAAATCCCACACTCTGTGTGTAAACTGCTGTAGGAGTCCAGTCAGGAAAGTTTGGAAGTGAGTTGCTCCTCACAGACTGAGTCACATATATGAGTGCTGATCTCCCGCCCTCTGACCAGCGTCCTGCCCACCTCCTGCCCTCTGCACCATACACACACTAGCCTACGACACTGCTCTGTTGACTTTATTTTATTCAGCAATTACACGTCTTCAATAAAAAGATCATCTGAAATTTTATTGTCTCAAAATGGCCTGACAGTTGGCCTAGCCCAAAACATTGTGTTCAAACGACTTAAAGTAAACGTTCGAGATACAACAATGGTCAGATTATCTCTGGATAATGTAAAGTTACATTGTTCAAAGGGCTTGAAATTTCTTTCTTTCTTTCTTTCTTTCTTTCTTTCTTTCTTTCTTTCTTTCTTTCTTTCTTTCTTTCTTTCTTTCAGCTTGATAAAGACTAATAATTGTGGAATTATATGAGAAAACAGAATTATAGTAAAGGAGCTTGGGGCAAAAATAACACTAAAATTGACAAAAGCTGTGGTTTTGCAAGAAGAAAGAAAGAAAGAAGAAAGTGTATCTACATATAGGCTAAGTATTAAAAATATGATTTTATTATACTATTAATATTATATTACTACTATTATTATACTAATAATTTTAATGTTCTATTCTAGGTGTAATTATATATTATCTCCTAAATAAGCAGTTTTATGTTTAATAGTTGTTTTATGTTTAATAAATTGTCGAATTTATTTATGTAATGTGAAAAAAAAAAAAAATGATGATAGTTAGAAAATAATTGACCCTTAAAAGGTGAAAACTCTTCCTGAAGTTCAGGAGGCAAATATTGACTCTTAATTATTTCCTGACTCTGATCATCACTACTATAAAGACGTATATATGTATATAGACCTATATATAATATTCATGTGCATCTATTTTTCAGTCTGTAAGGTTGGCATTGTGTCTCATTCAGTGGTCACAGCTCACCCCTCTCCCGTCCTCTCCATTGTGAGAGACAGCTGTTTGGCGGATTGGGGGTGTTGGGTGTCATTTTTATTGATGGAAAGCAAACATTTACTCTGTGTGCCATTTAAAAGCACCACCCTCCTCTGCCTGCCCGTTCAGCTCAGCCAATCAGAGGCCTCAAGAAACACTCCTGCTCTTACAAAACAGACTTTATGAGTTGTGTAGGCTATTCATATTGTCAAAAGTGAGCAAAATATTCATAACATCCTTGAAACTTCCACAAATGAAGAGTCAGTTTTGAAATAAAAAATAAGAGAAAAACTTTGTGGATTCTTCACATTTCCAGCTGTGCCATCATCATCCCCATGTGGAGGAAATGTTTATCTAGTGCTAAGTACCTCCTGCATTAGATGAAATGTTCTTAAAAACAAGGCAATTAATTACATCCTATTCAGACCTACCCAAGGTGTGAAGAATCACAGGAACTTACTGATTAAATCACCAATTAGACATTAACATGGTAATATCTGAAGACTCAAATAAGTAAAGCTTTCTTAAATAAAGTTTAAATGCTACATGAGGTAAGCATTTCACTGTTCTCTACTTTGATGCATATTGGTACCAAAAATATCAAAGTGCTGTGATTTCACCTCAGAAAACATCTAAAAGATTCGCTAAAAGGATCTGAGGATTTAGATAAAAAGAAAATATTTCATAAAAGATGGAAGATGTTTGATTGTGGTAAGCTCCAGCCTAGATTAAACACTGCTGCAATTGAATAAATGACACTATAGACTAATTTATTGAAGCTTAAAGGGATAGTTCACCCAAAAATGAAAATTCTGTCATCATTTACTCCCCCTCAAGTTGTTCCAAACCTGTATAAATTACACTAAGGAAGATATTTGGAAGAACCAAGCAGATCTCACCCCCATTGACTACCATAGTATTT
This sequence comes from Mylopharyngodon piceus, assembly GCA_039654765.1. Classification (NCBI taxonomy): domain Eukaryota; kingdom Metazoa; phylum Chordata; class Actinopteri; order Cypriniformes; family Xenocyprididae; genus Mylopharyngodon; species Mylopharyngodon piceus. The sequence goes on from CM077439.1 coordinate 8,153,847, forward strand.
TTTCCTACTAATGGGTTACAAACATTCTTCCAAATATCTTCCTTTGTGTACAGCAGAGCAAAGAAATGTGTACAGGTTTGGAACAACTTAAAGGGGGAGTAAATGATGACAGTATTTTCATTTTTGGGTGAACTATCCTTTTAAGGCAAATAATAATAAATACATAAAGACAATTCAAATAAATCAGCCCGTTTCAGTTAGATCTTTTTTTATTTCATGGAAATACAACATTATTATAATTCCTGTTCAGAACCATTTGTTGTACATTGTATTATTTTCTTTTTTTTTTGTATTTCAAAACATGATCACTTGTACAACAATATGAACAAAAATCTCATGTCACAAATAGATCCATGATGACAATAAATTACACCTGTCATGCTTTGAGTTTTTAAAACAGCACTTCCTTAAATGTCAAAACATTTTCCCATCATCATTCACATATTAACCCTTCCAAGAGCAAGAAAAATCAACTTTTATGCATAAATAGATTACTGGAAAATACCCATTTAATTCAACAGTTATTTAAAAACAGATTAAAATCAATCTGAAAACTCTGAAACTGAAAAAAGGAAATAACAGAATATGATGAGCATTCATGAGGTTACATTTACAATAGCCACATAAATTACAAAATTGAACAGAACGCTTGCCAATCTGTCTAACACTGCTGAAGCAAAGGGCCTGTGAAGGTAAATACTGAAATATCTCTGGAAGTTTTAGTAACCTTGATATTGAAACAATGGATGTCCAACATTTTCCCTTTTTGTCCGTTATTGGTCAAGGTAATGCAGTAGTACTACTGCAGTCCGTAACAACTAAGAGGTAATTAAAGAGATGTCATCACAGCACAAATCCAGTTATTAGTACTTTAGAACGGTGAACTGCTTCACTAGTTTACACATGGTTATCGTGTATAAAATAGCCCAAATTAACAGTCTGAAGACTGAAATTAAACTGACAGAAAAGATAAGTGAGGTTACTTTTCAATAGTTGAGGCAAATACTGATGTAAGTACCAATAAAATTAGAACAAGTACCACACGCAAATCTCGACAGCATTTACAATGATGGATGTTACAAATGCAAAGACCTGTAAACCAGTGCTGTAATACAATAAAGAGAACAGAATTCTGTAAACAATTCTGGCCATAAAAATATTTGAAAGGGGAGAAATTATTGGACATTTGTGTCCATAGATGTCAATGTACTCTTGCTTTTTGGTCTGTATGTTACAATACAAACAGTATTAGGAGGATATATGGGATTTGTGAGGTACATGCAAATACCATTATAAATGAAATCATATCTGTATGGGCATGATTAAAAAAAACTAAACTGACAATCAATCATGTTTTCTCTTAATAGTTATTTATAAACAAAAAGTCATTTAGATTTACTTTTTTTTTTTTTTTTTTTTACTAGAACTTAAACAACATTTGTTAAAACTTCCTCTGGTGACCTGGAAATATTTTTAGCAGTCCTAAATCTCTCAAATCAGTTTACTTCAAATCTCCTCCAAATGTTAAACGGATGACGGGTGTTGATATTCATAAGGGTTAGGTAACATCTGGGACAGACTGAGAAATCTACTGTGTTTTTTAACCATGTGGCGAGACTGGAGGTCTGTCTCTTATTTAAATAAAACTGAGGCAATCTTCAAAGCTCAAAGGCCCTGTACACTATGTTTGAGACCAATGTCACACCAGAGGAAGAATAGGACAGCTGGAAGTCAAAGTTTGTTTAACATGTGGTGGCCAGAGACTGATGTATAGGAGGCTGGAAACAGCGAACATGCTCCACAGTAGAACTGTCTGTCTCCACAGCCTTCATGTACTTGTTGAGGATGGCAAAGATCTCGTTGTTGAGAATCTGATACTTTCTGATGCGGTCTGCCATCTTCTTCAGTGGCTGAAAGTTACATGACAAATAACATTAAATACAGAAGTTGGCGCATTTACACTACCATTCAAAAGTTTGGGGTCTGTATGATTCTTCGATGAATAGAAACTTCAAAAGAACAGCATTTATTTGAAATACAAATCTTTAGTAACATCATAAATGTCTTTACTGTTAGTTTTGATCAATTTAATTCATCATTACTGAATAAAAGTATTATTTTTTTTATCTTACTGACCCCTTTTGAATGGTAGTGTATATAGCATCTCTGGCTGTGTTCATAGTTTCCTGAAATGAGTTGTGTCATTTTAATAGTTCATGTCTATGACATCAGACACCCACCACGTTCTTAATGATCTCGTCTTTGCCGTCCTGCCTCTGGACCTTCAGCAAGTGGTAGCAGAAATCGAAGAGGTCAAAGCGACGTTGCTGTCCTAATAGCACAATGATAGCACAGCCAGCCCAGTTCAGACCATCACCGAAACACTGCCTAAACACAAAAATACCCCAAACATTTCAGTTTTATGATGTAAACCTAAATCAAGTGCTTGCTTGCTACTTTTATTTGTAAATGACAAACTAAATGTATGATGTTGGCATACTCTGCAGTGAACTCGTGTGTGCCCACAGGGATGCAGTACACAAACTGCATGGCACTCCAGAGGCGGTGGAACTCCATGCACTCGTCCACATGCATGACGCCGTTGGTGGGGGGAGGGCCTCGCCACACGCTGTCCTGCAGGAAGCTGCGAATGCGTGTCAGGATGACTTCAAACATGGACAGCCCACAGCACAGACGCTCCTTCGTCAGCAGGTCTCCTTCCCGCGCTATTGCAATTTGCTGAGAAAAGTTATTAAAAACAAAAGAAAATGTTTAAATGGAAACCAAATCAAGCAATTCACATACTGCACTGAAGCCATAAACAGTCTAATAAACAGATGCACAAACCTACACTAACAGTCAAAAGTTTAGGGTCAGTAAGACTTTATTATTGAAAGAAATAAATACTTTTATTCAGCAAAAATGCATTAAATAGATCAAAAGTGACAGTAAAGACATTTATAATGTTTATTTTTTCCATTTAAAAAGAAATGCTGTTCTTTTGAACTTTCTATTTCCACAAAAATATTGAGAACAGCTGTTTTCAACATTGATAATAGGAAGAAATGTTTCTTGAGCATCAAATCAGCATATTAGAATGATTTCTGAAGGATCATGTGACACTGAAGACTGGAGTAATGATGCTGAAAATTCAGCTTTGCCATCACAGGAATAAATTACATTCATAAATATATTAAAACAGAACCGGTTTAAATTGGAATAATATTTCACTATACTGCTGTATTTACTGCATTTATGATCAGCCTTGGTGCACATAAAAGACTTCTTTCAAAAAATTGTGAACAGTAGTGTTTATTTTTTAAAAAGTAAACAAATCAAAATTAGCAATAAAACATAGGAAAATAAAATGATTAATTTTTAGTATTTTACATTCATGTGGTGTCCCACTTGGAGACACTGAGTGCATCACAGTTTGGGAACATCTGGCATTAATAATCAGAATACTAGAGAAGAGCATGTTGCCTCACCTGTGGGGTCCCGAGTCTCTCAATGAGGGGCACCAGGTGAAGAGGAGCGTACTTTGCCTCCAGCCTCTTCATCCTCACCTCCAGTCGCTCTCCCTCTGTAGAGTTCAACATTAAAGCAAGATTTCAGCAGATATAAATATATATCAATATCAAATGTCTTAATTAGAAAGCACTGAAGATGAACATGAGGTTTTGAATATCATTTCTCACCTTTGATGTAGACCCTTGGGAGGATGTTCTGGAATGGTGCAGCATGAAGTAAGTCACAAACTTCTTCCTGTGACTGAGTTAAAAAAAAAAAATAAAATAAAAAAAAAAAACAGCACAGAAACATGATGAGGAACAAATGAGAAATGATTCTTTATGACACTGTTAAATGAAATCTGAATCAAGCTTTACATAACACAAACATCACACACACGTCAGTGTGAAAATGGGTTAGTCATAATATGTATGAAAATGTGAAAATGTAACATTTTGACCCTAAATATGATATTTATGTAGAATTCATGTAGAATGAGAAGCTCAGTCTGAATAACGTTAACTGATTATACCAAATATAGCATTAATAAAGGATCCCACCTAAAGGCCCGGGTATACTTCATTTTCCGCGTTCTGCTCCGTCTCGCACACAATTGTGTCGGTACAGCTTTCAAAATAAACTCAACCGCGGATGAGCGTGGATGGACGAGTTCAGCACTGAGTTGTGTCATTTACAGGAAATTCGCTCGGAAGGATAGAAAAGTAGCGGATCTGCTATTCTGTGCAAAGTTTAAAACAAGAACCAAAATAAAAATAATGGAGAATGATATGCTGCTTTGTGTGTCCCAATTCACGTACTTATGCACTATTCTATGACGTTTTTAAGTACAAATAGTGCCAGTAGTGCGTTCACACAGAAAATTCCAAAAAGAAAAAGTGCACTTTAAATACCCGGATGATGCACTAAATTAATGGAAAAAACGAAGTGTGGAATGTTGGACACTTCATGCACTTAGCTGTCGCAGCTTTAATTACGTTGCGGAGGGGGGATCAGACAAAATAAACGTAAAAAATTCATACACTACATGGATGAGTACATAGTGCATAAGTAGTGTAGAAGTGCATAGTGCGTCATTTGAGACGCAACTAGTGTGTTTTGTATCACTCTTTCTGCACTCTTCTTCGACTATTGTATAATAGGCTACATCACAACTGCATACCTTCACTTTGCGCATGCGCTGTTGTATACGCACAATCTGCCCGGAATTGGGCTGCATGCAGGCATCCGCAGACCCTCCTGATGACGGAAATTACGTCATGTGGACAGTGCGAGGACCGTAGCGGAAGGCAAACAGCTAAAGTATACTTTGGGCTTAATCGTTTGATTCTACTGGAAAGTTTGTTAAAACGGACTATAAAAAAATCTATAGAAAAAACAAGTATTCAAAGTATCACCATTACAGCCATCAAAATAAGGCTTGTATAATAAATTCACTTTATTCAACAATTTCAAAAAAAATTCCCAGGGGGCTTTAAATCACCAGATGTGAGCAGTGTTCCCATTATTATGCATAGTCTGTCTCCATATTTTTGTGAGGACTATGATAGTTTTGTGCACTGAAAGGTTATATATTTGTGGAATACCTTCTGGTTACCCTATTAAAGGGCGGCATGTTATTGCCATTTTGTCCTTGGTCATGCCGCACTTTTTCCATCAGCATTTTGTGCCTCGACACAATTTAAAGAGTTAACTTTAACTTTTTTTTTTTTAAGTGTCTCAAGACTTGTGTGTTCTACATTCCAGTCTGTTGTATTCCATCTAGCTCAGTGGTCGGCAACCTTATGGCACGCGGAGGGATAAAAATCACAGAAGCGCGCACCTCCGGTCGTGTGAATGGATTGATGGATCTGTGCACTAGAGCAGGTTAAAATCCCACACTTTAATAGTATTTATAGGACCTAACTTAATAAAATAGGTTGTGTGACTATGAGGAATGATTACCTCAAAGTGTATGTTCGTATGAAAGTTTGAGGGAATTTAAATTAAATACATACACCTCTTTAGCTGTTGTTCCAGTGATTATCATGCCACAGGTTGCTGATCGCTGATCTAGCTCTTTCTGAACACAAGAATGGATCTTGTGATTGCCCAATGCACAATCCACTAACTTATAGATTACAAAACAAAGTTTTGCACATCCCTAATTATTATTATGTATTCAGTTTCATTATACCTCTACATCAAGATTGGTAACACTTTACAATAAGGTCTCATTTGTTAGATAATACATTAACAAAGTTAAATAAATGCTGTAAGAAAATATTGCTCATTGTTAGTTCATGTTTGTTAATGTTAGTTCATATTCATGTTAGTTCACAGTGCATTAATTCATATTAACAGATACAAATTTTGTTGTTAAAAATGTATTAGTAAATGTTAAGATTAACATTAGCTAAAATTAATAAATACTGTAGAAGTATTGTTCACTGTTATTTAATGTTAACTAATGTAGTTAACTAATGTTAACAAATTAAACCTTACTTTAAAAGGTTACTTAAACATTTATTAAAATAAATAATCGGTCCCAGAATATGGAAACCTGTTTCTGCCACGGAATAAAAAATAAAAAACTACTTTTTATCTCACAAGGTTTATATCTCACAATTCAGACTTCATCACGCGCAACTGTGAGTTTATTTCTCACAATTTAATATCTCGCAATTCTGACTTTTTTTCTCTCAGAATTGTGATACACAAACTTGCAATTGCGAGAAAATAGTCAGAATCGTGAGATAAAGAGTTCTCTCATGGTGGAAACAAGCAAACAAATAAAATATTATTGTGGCAGTTGGTGGAAACCCTAAATTGAATGCAATGTGAAAGTTTAAAGGTCTCATGGCAATGACCTTCAAATCAATGAGGTACAGAAATTTGAGCAAAAATCACTTCATTCACAATAATAAAACAAGCACCGAACAACACCCAAACAAGAAGAGAGAGACGACCAGAAGAGCACCCTGACAGAAACGATGTTAATGAGAGATCAGCGTGCAATGATCATCCGACACATTCACTATGCTTCAGAGAGTGACCCAAACAGAAACACAAGAGAAACAGGCATCAGAAGAGTTACAGTCAGAAGAAGTGAAGAGAAGTGTATGGAAGCAGATGTGCACCAGCACGGGACGTCACAGGCAGCCAGAGAGGAGTCGTGACTGCCATGAAAGCAAGGAAGACTTCCTTTGGAGGAAATGATCCTAAAGAAGCCTCTTAATATTAACCCAGTGGGCACGAGTCCAAACATCACAACAGGGCCAGACGTTCACAGCTCCGTATTACATTTCGAGTTCAATTCTCTCGTCTCGGTGACGCTAACATCCTTGAATCCATGGCAGAACACGGCACAAAAGTGACTAAAGAAAAAGTATAGAAACCAGGAAGAGTGTGCGTTCAGTCAGTTTGTGGTTTGATTACATGAATGAGGCCTAATTCCTTACCACCTGTAGTTGTTGCCAGCGTGTAATGAGAAATAAAGTTGCTTTTTAGGGGCAGATGGCAGCAGTGTCATCCACCCACACACTCGTTAACACACACACAGTAATTCATTAATATTCACATCCAGAAACACACACAGGCATACACATCAGCATACAACACACACTTTCTACAAATTCAAATCTGCCTCTATGCAGCTGATTAGCAAAGCCAGGCTGACTCACGTCAAGGATTGTGCCTTGAATTTTGGTGCGTCAATAGGATTATAAAATATTTCCATTAAGAATATCATAAAAATTCATAAGAAAACAAAGCATTTTATGAAAGACCAGACCTGCCAACCTTGGCAACGTATTTTGAGTACCACAACAGTGTAATGCTTAGTTCACATGCTTTCGCACCACTCAGTCAATTCCCCCACTCAACAGGATTTCATCAAGTTATTCAACACATAAATCGGCTATGAAAAAAACAAACAATGCAATTGTAAAGCTTTAAATGCAATGCAATCGTAAGCTTTAAAATGTGGATTTACAGTCAATTTTAACATGAGGATATAGAAACAATCTCCCCTTAGACTCTAGACATAGTTTTTTTTTAATATAATAAAAAAAAAAAACATCATCAACTTTATTTCTCAGCCAACATTCACACTGTTGTTTTTTGTGACCAATTCCATATGACTGCACAATAATAATATTTTTATTAAATTCGAAAAAGTAAACAAAATTAGTGTAATATTTTTTTTACAGAACAACAGTAAAATTACAATACTATAATTTATAATATTTATTTCCATGCTTGATATTTGGGAAATGAACCCAGACCTATGATCGGTCAAACTCTTCTTTTGGTTTTTCTGCAGGCTATATGCTGCTGCCCCTTGCTGGACTCAAGTACTGCATGTGCACAATTGAACACAAGGTGTCACCAGCTTTTTGAATAGTTTGCATAGTTTAGAGTCACAAATCGTACCTGGGTACTTGCTACACAAAATGCATATAGGTTGGCAGGTCTGAATGGCTAATGCTAAAACAGAAATCCGCTTTGAGATGATGAGCTTTTAAATCAATTGATTAGGAGTAAGTGATAAAAGATAAACTAAGCAACTACACTATGTCATGCAAAGAGGAAGAGGAAGTCAGAGGGGGTCTCACCAGAGCTTGCTCGATGAGCAGACAGAAGAGGATGGCATTGCCCACCTCCCTCAGACTCTGAAACACATCTGTCTTGAGCTCAGCGTATTCAATGATGTCCTTCAACTGATGGTGGAAGAATTCCAGGATTCCTGACAAATGTTCCATATTATATAATATCAAAAACACTCCAGGCTAGATCTGACATTCATCTTAACAAGCTATACAATATGTTTTATGAAGTGTTTTCATTAATTCATTGTACTAAATGAACACATTAAATCGACAGGCCTAATATAATTACATTTATGCATTTGGAAGACACTTTGCTTACAGAGCATAAAAATTTTATTTATTATTATTAATATTATTAAATCTTTTTATTATTGTATTAGTCTTAATAACATTATAACATAACATAACATATCATAAAGATTATTAGTATTAGTGCTGATCTCACCTGGAGAGCCGTACTCGTGACGAGGTAGACGGCAGATCTTAGGCATCACCTCTATGAGGGTCTTCACATACTGCAGGATGGTGCCTTGCAACTGGAAAAAAAGCAGATAGACAGGACGAGTGAAAAAAGAAATGTTCTCTAAATTGTGGCAAATATTTAGTCCAAAAAATAAAAATAAATAAAAATATTCAGATTTTATGGGAGTGCAATGGCTAAGAGAAAGAGAAAATTAATGTACACTAAGCAGAAAGATAAAAAATACCAAGCTCTTGACTATCTTGAGCAGCTCCTCCATTACCACGGCGATGCCCTGGTAACCAAGAAGACGGCAGATTGTTTTGAAGTGTGGAGGACCCACAAAGTTCCTGTAGGAACTGTAGATGTGGGAGTAAGCAATGTTCAGAGGCTGAAAAACAGAGCGAGATGTTTATTAATAGACATCAATGTTCTCTAGTACACTGTATGAAACACATTTAAGTCTTTGGTTCAATATCACATGAACTAATCAAGCTGCTTACAGACCTTGGAGCCATACAAGTAGTAAGGCTGGACATTTGCAGGCTTGTCCCTCTGAGGCTCCTGGGTGAATGGAATAGCTGTCCGCACAAACCTGTTCCATGAGATTCAACACCTTTTTTTTAACACTGTCATCTATAATGAACCACATTAGTAGGGATATGTATCTACAACTTATGGTCACTGACCTGTTGGTGGAGCCATTGTAACAGTAGTTTGGTAAAAAGTCAAAGTTGAGTTCCCAGAAGACGTGCAGCGTGATGCGCCCGTACGGAGCAGACACGTTGTGGTTGGCCTCACGGAACATGGCGTCAAAACTGTCCAGGGTCATGTGCTTAGATAGCAGACGATGAGTCAACCTGTTGATTTCCATCAGCCACTCAAGCTCCTGAAACACACATGACCAAAACATAATTTTACAAGTCCTTAGAGTCTTTAAATTTCTAAATCATAACACTTTTGTCATTCTAATATTAACCCTACAAAGCCTACTGTATCATATTTGATACAAAAATTTCTAAGGCCTCTAAATTGTCAACATGATCAAAAACTTTGCTGAAAAAACTTTGCCTTCTCTTGTCTGACTGATACTTTATATGTTTATTAAAAGGCCTTTTAGTATAATTCTAAAAACAGGTTGTGGTTCACATCTTTCTGCTGTGAAATCTTTACTGTTTTTATAAAGTAAATGTAAGAATAGCTTTTATTTTGTTAGCAATATTTCAAGATGAACACTAACTGGAATTAGGCAAATTTAAGCATTTTTTTTTTTTTTTTTTAGAAATATCTACATACATACTGAAAGATACATCAGGCTTTTGTCTATTTGTATATCTCTCAATCGCCACTGCATTAATTTATATATGTTTTGCCCCCCAAAATAAAAACTACAGAGTTCTGATCATAAAACTAAGCATTTAAATATCACCATACTAAAACATTATTGTGAAATATAGAGAGATAACTGATATTTATATGTTATGTGAGTAGTCTGCTTCACCGTTATAAAGATCTCATTGATTTACATCAGAATTTCATCTTTTTGGTCATATAAATATCAGCAACTGCACCAAATTGCATATTATTAATCAGTTTGGGCAGTTTTTTCCCTTCTCGAGCTCCATATTCTCATATATCATACTATATGAGCCATAAAAGCCTGATGTATCAAATATGATACTACTACTTTTTTTTTTTTTTCCAACAAACCATTTCATTAAAAAAATTATTTTTATTAATATTTTTTTTAACTATTATTTCATATGTCAGGCTTTATAGGGTTAAAGGGATAGTTCACCCAAAAATGAAAATTCTGTCATCATTTAATCACTCTCAAGTTGTTCCAACCCCGTATGAATTTTCTTTCTTCTTCTGAACAGAAAAGAAGATATTTTTCACAAAAGAACATGGGTAACCAAACAGTTGATGGGCCCCATTTACTTTCAAAGTATGGAGAGAAAAAATAAATAAATAAAAAATTTGTCTGCAAGTTTGTCACTGAATAAACAGAGGTTATGGAGATTATATTATACCACTATGGAGGTGAGGTCCTCGCTCTCAAAGCGGCTGATGGCCTGATCCAGAGATTTATACATGGCCGCTGAGATCCTCTGAGTTATCAACCTGTTCAGGTCAATGGAGCGACCCAGCAGCTATAAAACACAAACACAAATATGTTATGTAAATTAATCTTTATAAAGGATCCAGAGTGAAAGTAAATTTGGTATTCATTAAAACTGCAACACACATACTTACAGATCATAACAACAGAGATGCATTTATTATCAGTTATTAATTCACTAAATAGAAAAACAATTTTGAGTTGCCCATTCAAATGGTAGAATTGTGTGACACCTGCACATGTCTCTGTTTGAGCAGTGTCTCGTAGCGGTTTGAGGGCGGGTATGGAATGATCACACCATAGTTCTTACACTCCGCACGGAAGCGTTTGTCTAGGAGGACACTGTGAGGAAGAGAAAGAACCATACAATCCATTCAAAGATCGAAAAACCCATCTAGCAGACTAATGTCCTCACTTTGACCTTAACTAGCACTAACATTTAAAATAAGAAAGGAATATTGTTACCTTCCAGCCATTGCTTTGTAGTAGGCAAATATCTGGTCAGCTAACTTGTATACAAACTGATCAAAACACAGGTTGACCTAAAAAGAAAAGAGATTGCTTTAGTTTTTACTTAAGATACATTTTTGAATGGAAGACATATTAATAAATGCTAGATAAATCTGTGACACCCCACCTCGGCCTCTATCTCATCATAGAGGAACTGCTTCTTGAATTTGGTGAGGGCATAATAACCGCTGTCATTATAAAGGTCCAACGGATACAACACATATCTGAGGGGGGAAAAAGATTTCTGTCAAAAAATGATACATTCGGACAGACACAATTAGTCAATGTTCACATACACTACTGATCAAAAGTTTGGGGTTGGTAAGATTTCAGAGAGCTCTCGGATTTCATCAAAAATATCTTAATTTGTGTTCAGAAGATGAACGAAGGTCTTACGGGTTTGGAACGACATGAGGGTGAGTAATTAATGGCAGAATTTTCATTTTTGGGTGAACTAACCCTATTTTTTCAGGATTTTTTGATAAATAGAAATTTCAAAAAGAAAATCATTTATTTGTAACATTATAAATGTATTTGTCACTTTTAAACAATTTACTGCATCCTTGGTAAATGTATATATGAATTTGTCCAAAAAACAAAAAAAAAAACAAAAAAAAACAAAAGAAATGACCCCAAGGTTTTGAATGGAAATGTACTTAATAATCAATATGAACTTTATGTATATGGCACATACTCCATCATGGAGGGCTCTTTGGTCTCCAGAATGTGATCGGTGAGGATCCAAGGCATGGACATCTCGATGGGGAACTGGATGCGACGGCCCATGGTGAGCTCCAGGAAGAACTCTCGGAACCAGAGTTGGGACAGATCACAGCACTGCTGCAGGGCCTCTGACAGCCGATCAGGAGAGAATGAGAACGTCATAAAAGGAATACAACTTTTCTCTCAGTCTATTCTCTTTTGCCAAGAAAATCATGAGTATGCACTTGGTATATAAAGATGATAGCCTTTCAAAATAGAAAAATGTTACTGTTGTCTCACCACTAAAGTTCAGGAGGTGAGTGAAGAAGAAAGACTGCTTGTGGAAGTCCTCGATGGCCTGAACGATGGGGCCATCCAGACTGCTGCGAAGAGTCTTCTTAGAGCCACTTTTATCAGCGATGAGAGACTCCAGCATGGTGCGCACCATGTAGAGCTGCAAAACAGGAAGGATCAGAAACAAACTTTGCTTTACAGGCAATACAACACTACAAATATCAATAAATATCATCTAACTATTTGACTGACCTGTGTGCTTGAGGGGCCAACAGCGCGACGAGGAACTTTGATATCAAAGCCTCCTTTAGGGTCCTTCTCTCCCCTCAGACATGGGTCATTAGGAGGTTCTCTTCCCCCTTCCCAATCACAGATGGTTTTACGAATAGCCTGAAGAACACTACAGGGAAGCAAGAAGATAAGCAATGCCCCAAAAAGTATGTCATTTTTTTACATGGTGAACTTCTTACCTAATGAGGACGTTCTTCTTCTTGCGCACAGCCTGTCTGAGTGGCTCTCTCAGGGTCACCTGTGCAAAGTCCTGGAGGGCGGAGTAGATGGTGTGCCTGATGGCCTGGTTGAACACGCTCTCCATCCGGCCCATCAGAACCTGAAGGCCCTTGATCATAGCAATGACCTCCACCAAGGCAAACTTCTCCTCGCTGGTGTAGTTGTAGCGGGTAGCGCGTTCATACTCCTCAGCTGTGCCCGGACAGTCCTTATTACAGAATTTATCGGTTGGGTGGACCAGTTTCCAAGAGTACTAGAGGAAGAGAAGATGGTTGAAATGCATGACAAATGGAGAACTGAAATGCTGAAAACTGTTTGCATGATCTCAGACATACCACTTCCATGACATGAGTGCTCCACTTGGACAGAAGCTGCAGTCCTCTGAGCGCCAAGTCAAAGAGCTCCCTGTATTCCTCATCAGACTTCTGACTGTCCAGTCCAGAGCCGGTCACCACCTCACTGTTACTGTAGCGCGCCAGCTCAGAGATGAAGCGGATGTGGTCTTCTCTGATCTGCACCATCTGTTCGCACAGGTTATATTGCGGACTGATGCTGCTCTGAGTGCAGGTCCACCTGAGAGAGAGAGAGAGAGAGAGGTACACTACCATTCAAACACTTGGGGTCTGTAATGTTTTTTTTTGAAAGAAGTCTCTTAAAATCACCATTGCTACATTTATTTGTTCAAATCAGTAAAAACAGTAATATGTGACCCATGCTGACAAAATGAGTCACAATAAGCAAATAATTAGAGTTATTCTCACATTCTCCATTAAAAAACCTTCAGAATGATGTATGATTTGTTGGAATCCGACATAAAATGACTGAGCTACACCTGTTTAAAATCGAATGAGTCAGCAAAGTCAATTTTGAGAAAAATCGAGTTAAAGTTTTCTGAAGGTTCCAAAACAAAATCACCTAGCAACAATACCTTAAAATCCCTGGTTATACCACCAAATTTGGTACAAACCAAGTCAAAATCCATATCTATAGGAAAAATATATATTCAACTTTTTTCCATGATTCCACAATTGTTTGATTAATATGAAACAGACAGCCTATGTATTAAGACCTACTGTACCAAACGGAATATAATGTTACACATCAGATGTTTTTCCCCAACAGTTAACCAAACATTCACTTAAGACATAACAGATAATGTTTGCATGAATACTCGCCAAGACAGATTTTTGGAAATTCTGTAGTTCTGCGTATGTGTATATCGGGATCACGCGCTGTCTGAGGCGTCTTTGTGCGCGCACTTCTGATCTGTCAGTCAGCGTGAGTAAGATCGTTTTGTTTACATCAGCATGAGTTTGACAATCACATTTCATTGGTTCAGACTCATGCCATCACGAATTTGCTATGAATATTCACAAAGTTGAAATGCTGTGCTTTACAATGATATCAAACTTGTGCTGAGGGGAAGCGCCAGTCGGCGAGAAGCGAGCAGAGAATAACTGCATTTTTTTTATGGTCAAAGGAAAGGTACTCCTCTCAGAAAATGTACACATAAAGATACTTTTAGATGTTTAATTGCTATTTAGAGCATTGGGATCGCTAGATGAGGGCTTAATAAACTCATTTTTGTGAAAACCTCACTTTCGACCAAAATTGACATTTTTCCCTTGTTTTGCCTGTAGCTCGAAAGTAGCCCGTGCGCATTCCGACACATATTGTGAAACATTATTACAATTTAAAATAATATATTTTAATACATTTTAAAATGTAATTTGTTCGTGTGATGGCAAAGCTAAATTTTCAGTAGCCATTACTCCAGTCTTTAGTTTCACATGATCCTTTAGAAATAATTCTAATATGCTGATTTCTTGCTCAAGAGACATTTCTTATTATTATCATTGTTGATTGATGATAATATTTTTGTGGAAACAGTTTTTTTCAGGATCCTTTGATGAACAGAAAGTTCAAAAGAACAGCATTTATTTGAAACAGAAATATTTTGTAACATTATACATGACTTTACTTTCACTTTTTTGTCCTTGCTTGCTAAGTTTTTTAATTTCTTTAAAAAAACAAAACAAAAAACAACAACAACAAAAAAAAACAACTTACTGACCTAAATGGTTAAAGGGGCAAGTTCAAAAATAACTGTTTACTTTTCGTTAACCAGACAAGTAATGCTGAAAAAAGAATAAGTATCACACAGAAAGCAACTCTAATGCTTTTAAATCATGCAGGACACCCGTTCATTTGATCTTTAGCAGTAGACGATCACTCACTTGGACTTGTTCTCTTCATAGTGGGCACTTGTTTCTATGTACCGTGACAGCTCGATCTGCATGTCTCCAAACAGGGGCACCACCTGGAGCTGTGAAGCATCCAAACAGTCATTACAAACAGAGTATTATGACAAAAAAAGTCCGTTTTCATGAGAACCAGACAGATTGTCTTCACCTTAAAGAACTTGTCGATTTTGCTGAGGTTTATCCTTTTCTTTGCATCCAGCTTATAGATGTTGCTGACATTTCCATCCATCAAGTACAGGCCAAAACCCATGACCTGAAACACAGAGCCGTACCTTCATTTGTGAAGTTCTCTTTCAGTCGAGTCTTAAAGGCTTCAGCAGGAATGGATGCACTCACCTTTAGCAGCATGTGTTTCTCACTGGGTGTCAAGTACATCTTGTTTTCATAGTAATCCACACAGATGTTGACAATATCAGCCAGCAGCTCCTCATAACCTGGGATCACTTCCAGCTGCTGGTGCAGACACTGGACAAACATCGCACAAAACAAAACACTGCATGTCAATGTCCAAATGAAAGATGAACAGAGAAGCTTTGGAGGAAGGCAAGGTTATCCACACACATACACAAAAAAAAAAAAAAAAAATTATTTCAGGCTTTTCCACACACAATTATAGCTTCATAAACTGTATGGACCACTTTTATGCTGCCTTTTAGCCTTTACTAGAGTTTAAAAGTCAGAATTAACTGTCATTGAATTGCAAGAGCTGAACAAGTACAAGAACAATTATTAAAAATGTACAGCATACAAATTGGGAATGACATGAGAAATATTTCCTTTAAAGTATCATATGTGAAGTTAAATGTACCTGTGTAATTCTGTTGTGATTGGCTAAAAACATAGAGAGGTTTTGGGACTCCTGGATGGACTGTGGGTCAGCCATCTTTCTCAGGAACTGAGCCGCTCTGTAAAGAAGAAATTTTAGAGATCGAAAGAAACATGATATATATATTTCACGCACACACACTCTACCATATAAAAGTTTGGGGTCAGTGAGTTTTTCTTCGGTTACATTATAGATTAGGGTCCAATTCTCACTGTTAACTACGACTTTTACCTTAATAAACTCCTAATTACTGCTTATTAATAGTTAGTAAGGTAGTTGTTAAGTTTAGGTATTGGGTATGATTAAAGGATAAAGAATATGGTCATGCAGTGTAAGGCATTAATATGTGTTTTATAAGCACTAATAAACAGCCAATATCCTAGTAATATGCATGCTAATAAGCAACTAGTTAATAGTGAAAATTGGACCCTAAACTAAAGTGTTACCGACACGTCTTTCAAAAACATAAAAAATTCTTACCAACCCCAAACATGTGTGTGTGTGTTTCATGGAAAATCCCTTTTCCTTAAACATAAAGCATGACCCTGTAATACCTTTTGTAAGCAGAGTGGTCATTTTTTACACTGCACTTCATGTTCTTCAGTTCGTCCAGCACAGCAAACATGTTGATGAACTTTCCTAAAGTGAGCAGGTAGGCCTCGGATACAAAGTCCTTCCTGCGTTCAGCATGACAAAGTCGCTTTACCTCGCTGCAAAAACGTTCAATGGCCTTGCGCTAGAAGGAGGGATATCAATGTTATTACCATGTACTAATGAAATGTCATGATTCTCAAAATCAATTTTGATAGCTCAGCAAAAACTAATATGCTATTTTTCACACTCCTTTATTTAAAAAGTTAAATTTTAATATAAATAAATGAAATTGCATGTAGTTTTCAAGTATTAAGTTAACATTTCTTTCATAAAGCAATAAAGTAAAGAGTCAAAAATACACAAGAAAGCAATGAGTGTTTCTCTCTTTTTCTTGTCAGTATTGTTGTTTGATGAACATGACATTTAAGAATTAATAAATAATGAATAGAGTTCAAAGAGTTTTATTCCTCTCTCACCTGGAAGTACATGAACTTCATGAGTTTGGTGACCTCAGGTTCCAGCACCTCCACAGTCTTCTCATAGATCTCCACTCGGTTTGGCTGCTCGTTGCACTTCACCTGATACACACAAGAGGGCGACATTAAAATTGCTGGATTCAGAACTGAGATTATGAATAATGAGTTAGTTGTGCAGAGCAGTCATGCTGTTGAACTTGGTCATTTCAATTATCTCTTTTAGATAAACAAATGAAAAGGGGTTCGGACTCTCTTCAAACAAGGAGAAAATGGTGGAGAGCATATCTTAAAAAAAAAAAAGTAACACACACACAGTCTTTTGAATGCTGGCACTTGGCAGCAGTATTTGAAAAACTTCAATAAAATCTATGCAAATGCAACTTGATAGATGATACACTAGCATGTTCATACTGAGTTCCTCTTCCGCACTATGACACACCTGATAGTAAAAGTGTATGTGGGCTAGTAGGCCAAAGTGTGTATGAATTTTACTAGAGTACTAAGAATACACCTCTCATTGGACCACAGTTAACTGCATCAGATGTCATGTGTGTGTGTGTGTACCTGAGGAATGGCTCTGGAGCAGCTCCTCCAGGTGTACAGCATGACGGCATACTCATGCCCCTCCTCCAGCATTTCATTCTGAGAGGAAAAACACAGTTTAAAAAAGAGGGAAAAGAACAACCGCTATAGGAACCACAAACATAAACTGTGAATTCTGTGTAAATGTAGAGTTAATACATTTTATGACCTCATGCTTAGAAACATGGAATTCACCATTATATATATCATGTAGTATAAACTAGATCTACATTCCATAAAAAAATTCCCAGCGCTTACAAGGGAACAATAAGGGTACGGATAGATGTAAACCCAACTATAGACATAAGGAGAAAGAGAGAAACAAACACGGCAAAACTAGATTGCTCCATTATAATCATCAGAGCCCTTGTAGTCTAGACGGTTTCGTTGATTAGAGTGGCAACATGCATTCAGTGTAGACTGAGTCTCTAATTATGCTCCACTTTCCATTAATAAATCATGTAACCTGGATTTCTGCCAATCACAATTCAGCAAGTATTACAATTAGGGCTTTGCAAAACTAAACGTGCAAAACTGATTAGTTAGTGGGTTGCCTAAACAACCAGTCATCTAAGGGTACGTTTACAGAGCAAAGATGTACTAAAAATGGAAAAGCTTTTCTTTTGCGTTTTTGAAATGTTTTTTTGCGTACAGAGGACAATGTTGTCAAAACGATCCCCGTTCACACCGATCCGCGAAAACAAGAAAAATGCTGTATTATGCATGCCAGGCCAGTAGTTGGCGATGTCACTTTGTAAAGAAACACTATGCGCCTACAGACTGAACACTTAATATGCAGGCGCATGACGTCACCGTTTTCACAAATTCGCATTTTGTAGTTTACACAAAAACGTGTAAATGTATGGCCAAAACACACTAAAATTTTTCAGTTTTTAGTTGAAAACGGTAAATGCCCCCTAAGTGGTTTTGAGGAAGTCTTGCATGAGTAGGCTTGTTACAACATCACCTGATCCTGATCAGACTAGTCTGTACTGTTCGGAAACAGTTCGATAAAGAAGGAAAGAAAAAAAACAGCTGAAAAAAACAACAACAATAAAAAAGCACCCTATTTCTAAAATATAAAGGCAGCAATATAAAATATAAGTATTATAAATGTGTAAAATATTCTGTGGAAAATATTTACTTTATTAATTTGATCCTGTGTCTTTTATTGTTCAATAGAATTGTGAATTTGTTTTGGGAGAAAAAAAATTGTGATTAATCTCAAATTTTCATATTGAGAGTTTATAATGCAGAATGAAATCGCAACAAGGTAAATTTTAAATTTTGACTTTTTTTTTTTAACTTGTTTGTTTTTATCATTTTTTTTTTCTCTGAACTTTTCCCCATATCCCTAGCACCCCCTTGGTAGTCATTGGAACTTCTGGACTAGGCGACCTTACTAATCAATCATCTATGAAACGTGAATGTAGTCTGCACATTAAGCAATTTGATTTAAATGTATAAGAGTGAGAAGAGAATAATATTAGTAAGTATAAGGGTTTGATTTCAATAGGCCTGTATTGTTCACCTTAAAAACACTATATATGCACTCCTAAATCCAAGTTTAGAGATGCCACAGCATTCATCCAGACCTACAACTATACACTCATTAGAGCTTTAGCAGAAGGTAGCTGAAGCAAACAGTACCTCCAGTCCTTAAGGACTTCTCTATTTCTCTGACTAACATGTACTACTGTTTGACAGTCCAAGCACATCCACGAGCCACTGAGCCGTGTGAGGAAGAGGTGGAGTAGCTGCTTCAATTTCAATTCTATCCAGCACAAACCCAAAACCCCCACAGAAACAAAACAGAACAACAAGCATAAACAAGGGTGGCTTTGTGAAAAGGTGGTTGTCCTGAGCTCTTCGCCTCTGCTAAAACAGAATTGAAACTGATGGGGTTTTGATATAGCACAAAACATCTTGCCCAGATTTCACACGCTGACCCTTAAATAGTTGTTACTGTTGCAAATCTGTTAATACTCTTTGAGTTGTTCTGAAAAATGGTTGTTCATATTTTAAAACGAGGGAACAAATTATTATATCGTGCGCACCATTTACTAAAACGAGAAAATGAATTCTTAATTCATGGCCACAATATGTCATGTGTAAGGCTCTCACACATGACATGTCCATCTATTTTAAACTACAATCCAAGTTTAGCATAATGAAATACCTTCTTTTTTAAGTTATTGAAAACCAAGTTCAAATTTAGACTGATTTAACATACAATTGCACATCAGAACAACAAAGATGTTGGGAATAGAAAACAGAGTTGTTTTTGTAGTACATTGCACTATAACAATAATTAAGTGGATTCAATAAACGGCACATTTCTCAAGAAACATTTCCTATTATTATCAATGCTAAAAACAGTTGAACAGCTTAATATTTTTGTGTAAACTGTGAATTTTTTTTCAGGATTCTTCGAAGAATAGAAAGATCAAAAGGACAGCATTTATTTGTAACAGTAATCTTTTGTAACATTATAAATGTGTTTAATTTAACACACCCTTGCTGACTAAAAGTATAAAGTATTACTTTCTTTTTAAAAAACAAAAAATCTTACTATCCACAAACTTATATTTTAATATACAACATAACACAACTGTATTATTGGCCAACACAAAAACTGATTCTGCTCAGGACTGATTTAAATATTGCTGTGACAAAGAAAAGCCTACATTAAATAAACTGAATGACTGTTTCTGCTTCTCAGTGCCTTCTCAGTTCTGATAACGATTTCAGTAAGAACCATAAAGAGCAGCTTTGTTATAATGCAACATCCTTTTGTTATTGCTGCCCTGGTCACATGACCAGCTATCCTAATGTGCTGTTTCACAAAGTGTCTACTTACCATACTGGAGTGCACAGTGGCCTGTTCAATGTAGCGGGCAATACCAGTGACAAACGCATTTCTGTCCTCAAAGTTGGTGTCAAAGTTTGCCTAGTAACAGATAGAAGGCCAGAAAATTTTACTGTGAACTCTATATTCTACAACAAATACTCAAATGTATTTGTGTTAAAGGGCTAATTCACCCAAAAATTAAAATTATCCCATGATTTACTCACCCTCAAGCCATCCTAGGTGTATATGTCTATCTTCTTTCAGACAAACACAATCGGAGATGTATTTAAAAATATCCTGGCTCTACCAAGCTTTATAATGGTAGTGAATGGGGGGCCTGTTTTGAAGCCCAAATATTATTGGCGAACACAGAAGCGCAGAGGATAGAGCAAAACAAAACACCGGTCACGAATTAGAAGTCTAAAATGAGAAATTTTAAAGACAAATGTCGAAGGATTTCAATATAAGAGAAGAGGAGCTTGAGTTTGTTGCACAGCTCGGTTTGTTTGAACCGAGAGAGGTGTCTAGGATTACGATACTCCTACATCCTACGTCATACATCACTTCAGGGGTTACTTAGTCGACTTGCGCAGTATGTGTACGGTCGTCAGGTAGAAGCTAGTTATTTTAGTTTATAAAGTTTTAAATATGGATATTTTTCTTACAAAAACCCATCGCTTCGCTTCAGAAGGCCTTTATTAACTCCCTGGTTACTTTTATGGATTACTTTTATGATGGATGGATGCATTTTTTTGGGCTTCAAAACAGGTCCCCCGTTCACTACCATTATAAAGCTTGGTCAAGCCAGGGTATTTTTTAAATACATCTCCAATTGTGTTCGTCTGAAAGAAGATAATCATATACACCTAAGATGGCTTGAGGGTGAGTAAATCATGGGATAATTTTCATTTTTGGGTGAACTATCCCTTTAATGCATAATGGCCTGTACCTGGTACATAATGGAGGATGGTGGGGGTTCGATGCATGGCTGCTGGTCTGGGAGGGGAAGCTCCTCCAGCAGGTCCACATTGGACAGAGCATCCTCCAAGGTCACGTGGGTTGTCATGGCGACACAGGTTCACTCACAAAACAGCCCAATCTGAAACAAAAATAGGCCATGAGTTTCAACATCATCAGACAAGCATGATTCAGCACTTCAACTCTAATGCAGTCTATAAAACACTGGCATATGAAAAGAGAAATGTCATGACCTTAAAGAAATCTCTCCAGTTAAAGTCTTTCACTCGGTTTCACTGGTGGAATTCAATTATTCTCAAAACACAAGTGCTGCTATGGCTGCCAGCAAATTCCAAAAGACATTATTATTAATTACAGCTGCGACAAATTTTGTCAGCAAATTAAATTAATATATTTTGCTTGAAATGAGGTTATGATAGATACCACAATTTGGTATCTATCATTTGGGACAGCAATTTCGATAAAGTAAAAACTAATACTAGCCTTTATGTTGTCTTAACCTACTATGTTTACAGGAATAAGCCAAGACAGTCATTGTTGTGCTGCTTAGTGAGCTTCAATTCAATTTAATTAAATTCACATTTATTTGTATAGGGCTTTTCACAATACATATTGTTTCAAAGCAGCTTTACAGAAAATGCATGTCAACAACATTACAATTTAGAGTAATCTGACTGGTTTGGTATTGCCCGTATTAGACCAGGGTTTGCTTGACTGCAGCCTGCAAAAATAATGTTTTGTAGAAATGCACCGGTTGACTGGCCATAAATCAGTTTTTAGTTTTATTTTGGCCGATCTCTATTCCAGACTTGCACACAAACTGCATTGCAATCATTTCCCAAAATGTCATTCGTATGGAAATATTAGAAAGTCTGTAAAGAGGATGCTAACACACAGGCCAGAGACGCATCACGCTAAAGACTGAGAACACAGATGCGCTAGCACATCAAATACTGTACCAGGCACAGCCAAGTGTGCCGCTTAAGTCCTGAAAAGTGAAGCCAAGGCATTTCGATCACTCCCTGGTGGCTGGCTGCAGTATAGGTTATAAACCCCGCCCCTCTCCATGTACAGGTAATTGAATGGTACGAAAGCCAAACTAAAAAATCCAATTACACTTCAAATCACTATTGTGCAGACTCGGGCTCTGAATGACGTAATCGGCAACGACCGTTACTGGGATATTTTGGCTTCATTTTTCTACAGTGGAAGGAAGTGGAGATGCTCTGTCCATCTATTTTACAGTTTATGGGTACAGGAAGCTCACTGTTCGCGATATTCGAAATATTAGAAGAAAAATATAAATACTGAATCGGGGGTGGGGGTGTATATTTTCTGTCTTCAGAAAAGTTTCGATGGCATTTTCTTATCTTCTACATCTGTATAAAGTAGTGTTTATAAGCACAGCACTGCTTTGTGTACAGTAGTACCCAAAGAAACCGCTGCTGTTACATAAGCGCCACCTACTGTCAGAGAGTGAATTTGCATTTTCAGTCAGTCCGTCTGCTGTTTTTGTATTATGTAGCATAATTTCACAAATCTAAAGCCAGACCACTCTGTGTTTTTGCTTTAAATCTTGAAATTATGCAAAAACATCTGCTCATGCTACATGTGTGTAGCATCTTTAAAGCTTGAATAAGCAGTAGGGAACATGGTGTTAGCTTGACCATTAAACATAGCACATGCAAGAAGAGAGATTGCCTGTGGTCACTGTGGTATTAAATATGGTTCTCTTATGAGTAACAGAAACAAACAAGAACCAAGTGTGGAACTTGTAGAGTGTGAACAAGAGATAAAAAATGAAGACACATCCTAGCAACAACACACAGAATGAAGACTATTCAATGTGCATACAGAAACATTCTAACAAAAAGACCAGAAATAATTATAATGTCTGCACAAGTGACATCAAATGCAATTGGAAAAATATTGACTTTTCCAACGTATTTTGGGAGGGATCAACCTACAAATGGCTTACTAATAGTTGTTTGTCCACATTAAGCTGGGACAAAAGTATTTTAACATCAAAAATTACACACGTCGGCTTTAAACTGCATTTTCAACAGGTCTGGTGGGCGAGACCGATGTTAGTGTCAGGTGGTTGGAGGTCACAGCAGAATCACATGATGAAATAACTGTCTCAGAGTAGCTCAGGGTGGAAACAACACTTGAGCCCAGTACTGAAGGCCACAGAAGAGGCAACACTGTTGGCTGGTTTCATAAACTAAAAGATAGTCATCTATTTTTTTTTTTATCAAGACTGGTTATAACTAAGTCAGCTACATTAAATGTAGACTGGTCTAATTTGAATTGGAAAAGTAAGACGGATTACCTCTTGTCTAACTGTTAGTGGGTCAAACAATCTAGAGCCTAAGTTTATGCAACTGGCCCCTGGTCTTAACAAGCATCTAGTCCAGGCATGTCAAATCAATAAAAGTCATGTTACTACTGAGTCAGTATGTGGTCCAAGCTACAAAGAACATCTTCTAATAAAAAGCCTATGGTTAATATGTCACTTGCCATTTTTCTTGGAGTACACATCACTAACAAATGCATGCTGATATGCTCCACAGCACTTTAACAATACGGATTCATCCATTGCTTCTGTAAAAGGGTGGGGCTTTCTGTCAGCATTTATGTATCTCACAATGTCATGCAACTATATGTACAAGAAGATTTTCATTTAGACAACCAAAGCAAATCTTACACGAGTTTGAATCTGCTATTGTGCTTAACTAATTCTGCAAAGCTTGTTCAAGTTCTGCCCTGAAAGAAAAATTTCCAAAACCTAGTGAGCCGACGTCATAAGAAATCAGGGCCTTCATTAGGACCCCAAGCGATCCCATTAGCTTTAAAAAAATTTTTTTTTTTTTTAATGGGTACTTCCCTGTTGAAAAAAAACAGCATTTGCTGGTTGGGTATGTTTTGAAGCATGGAAGCTGGTTTGAGCTGGTTTATGCTGGTCCTTAGTTGGTCATGAGCTGGTTTAAGCTGGTCCTGAGCTGGAGCTAGTTGCTTAGGACCAGCTTAAACCAGCTCATGACCAACTAAGGACCAGCTTAAACCAGCTCAAACCAGCTGCCATTCTTTAAAACATACCTAACCAGCATATGCTGTTTTTTTCAACAGGGTTCCTTAGTGCCTGATAATAATCCCTATAAAAATCACAGAATTTTCATGATATATGTCATTTGAACTACATTATAATGACCATTAATGCCTGTTTTAGTTAGCTTAAGTACTAGCACAGCATACAGATAACCAATTAGCTTATACACAAGTAACACAACGCATTGCACTGTATATATATATATTCACATGCCACATGTATTTACAACAATCTTTAATGCAATTACATAAAATGTCCACATTTCATTTATTAAAAACATGTAATAATGTTCAATTGTTTGTTTATTATTTATTAGCCATTTATTAAGTGAAAGAAATTGCATTGTCAATTTTTTTATGTTCAATATCCCGTCGTAAGCAATTTATATAAATTTTACATTAATGTTGTTGGTGTATACTATAGTTGATGGAGACCTGATTTCGACTGAGTCTTGTTGCATACATAGGCAGCAACCTAGTCATCATAAAACCTCAAAAGTGTTAATTTAGAACAGTCTACATAGGCAGCGCCACAAAAATACTCTGCATGAGAGTATCTAATTGTGTCTGCTTTAAAACAAAAATCAAATTGTGGAAGTACTTTGAGCCCTGGCAGTTTCTGCACATTTTAATCTGTTGAAAAGGATCACGTGAGGTGGCATGAGACATGTTCAGACTGATAACAACCTCAGAGCTGAATCATTGTCATTCAAAAAGGGACTCTTGAAAAAAACATCCATGACACCACCACGTTCCAAGCGGAAGAAGTGATCTGACAGGGAGAGAGCGAAAATGTGGTAGAGAGAGAGGTAGAGACTGTGCCTGTGGGAATGGATGCTGAGATACTAGAATAAACTTTCCCGCAATGGCTTATTCCCATTGTACGATGGGATGAACGGTCCACATTCCTATACGTTATGTGAGCATGACAAAATCGGTCAACCACTGACATAAATGCATGGGCCACATGCCTTTCACTGAGGGTGTGTTCACACCTGTAGTTCGATGGTTCTTTTGGTCCAGACCAAAAAGGGAAATGATACATTTAGTCCTAGAGTTGTTCACACTGTTATTTTTTACACTAACCTAAAGATACAAAGCAAAAAAAGATTTTATGATGTTTACTTTGCAACTCATTGTATGTCCATACATAAATATGATGGTGTTTTTACAAGCTGAGAACTCACAAAAAGCTTATAAAATGTGCAAAAGAGTCAAAACAGCACCAGGAATTCCTCTGTTGCACACACACAGTCAGAGATCTGCTGTAAGGAGACCACAGTTCTGACGCCTGTACCGAAAAGTAGAGGGCAACATAACTCCTATGACGAGAAGAACCAAGTATACTTGAGCATTCTGTCATTTTTAGGACCCATCTTGTGACATCACATCCTGTTTGTGGTTCGTTTAGATGTCTTTGGTCTGTGTTGTGTTCATATTTCAGTTGAACTGCGTTAGAGTTTGTTTGGAAGCGGAGCGAGGCCCCCTGAAAAGGCAGGGTTCGGATGGCAGCGTTCACACTTTTTCAAACCAAATTCAAAACCACAACAGAGCAATCGCACCAGTTTGTTTTAATCTAACCAAATCTGCCAAGTGTGAACACACCCTGAAATGCTAAAAATATGTGATCGAGGTTATCACTTTTAACATGGAAATCCATGTTATTTCCATTATCTATCCCAGTGGTTCTTTTGATCCCAAAGTCACACATTGTCCACAACAACATTCAAAGGCCCCATGACGTTTCTAGTTACTCATGATTTACTGTACAAAGATTAAGGATAAGCATTTTTAAAAATCTTTTTTTTTACCAGGTTGGCAAATATAGAAAATATATTCATAAAATGTATAAAAATACCTATGGAGATATTAGGTTTTGTTGATTCAAATTACTTTTCCAGGTCTGAAAATCCAACCTTTATAATTCTTCAAATAAAATAAAAAACAGTTGTTGAGGGGGTGAATTAAAATAATAAATATCTTGATGTTTAATGCTTTTATCTTTATTTTAAATCATTTTATGTCACTTTGTGGCCACCTAGTGAGCCCCCAAGTTGAAAACCATTGGTCAAGTCACATAAATAAGGACTAAACATCACATAGGTTACACCCCTGAAAGAGTGTCACATTTGGGTCACACCACTCGGTGGGACATTATACTCCCGCCCTCTCTGCAAGCCTTGAGCTACAATTACTAGACAGGCAGTCGGGACATGTAATTGATGGCTGACTGGAAGAATCTCCCTTATGTACAGACGGGACACACTGAGACAACCCCTCTGCATACTCTGCCTGAACTGGTCATGATTGCATCATTCAGTCGTAATTTCCTGAGATTAAAAAAATTAGGCAAATGTGGTTGATGATGTAGTTAGGCATGTATCATTTCTGTCAGCAGGTGAAGTGACTCATTATGATGAGTGCTGTACACCATGTATATTAACACTGAATACATTTGCAAACAAAAACCATGAGAATGGTTTTTCTGTTAGTATTCAGGAAACTAGTGGTTCCTTGTTCCCTTCAAAAGGCACATGTGCATAATATACAATGTGTAAGTGATATACATGAGGTGGTTCAACATGTCCTAATGCACAATACAGGATTTTGCAGGATGTTACACAGTTAAATTTGGCATGAAATGAAAATATGTACTTTTTGTTATCTTATTGTGAATGAATTATCAGTGCATGTTTTATTTTTTAGCTCATAATTTTTAATCAAAATATCATAACTCCACCTTGCACTGAAACCACAGACTTTTCTCTGGTAATATATGCTGGACTTCTCCAAAAAATTTGTCTACTTAAACCCCGTCCCTTTCTAAAAATCGACTGCAAGCTTGCAGTCAGATCAGCCTCCATCCAATAAACAACAAATGAACAGAAAGAACAAAAGTACCTGTCCTACATTTTTCTCTAATCCGTTTCACTCGGATATGTCACAATACAGAAGAATTTTTATTTTTTTTGCTATTTCCGTTTCATTGCGACTTTAAGATATCGACAAAAAAATATAGATTTTACACAGCTCTCTTGGGAATACTGGATTAGTGATATTATTTGTACAACGACTGCTAAACTGGACATTTGACAGTTGACCATGGCAATATACTGATGCTACCTTCACATCTCTCGTATCACTCCGCGGTCTAGCGCAGCGCCCTC
Organism: Mylopharyngodon piceus; assembly: GCA_039654765.1. Lineage (NCBI taxonomy): Eukaryota > Metazoa > Chordata > Actinopteri > Cypriniformes > Xenocyprididae > Mylopharyngodon > Mylopharyngodon piceus. The sequence goes on from CM077439.1 coordinate 8,181,408, forward strand.
TTGCGACTCAAAATGGTTATTACCAAGTCAGACTGAGGTAAAAATGGCCTTGGAGGACTTCAGTTTTAATTGTATTCAAATAAAACTTTAATAGATGGCTAGAAGCTCTGATATCTGTAAAGAAAGCCAATGAAAACATCACTGGGAAAAACAACAAACCGGTAAAAGATATATAAACAGCAGGGTGAGAGAGAAAGTGATCATTGTAGCTGTATATGTTGCCTACATGCAAAAATTAACTTGGATGGCTGATTAATGTATAAAGTAATTATTATAATACTGTTGCACTGTTCGTCAGTGCTGCTTGGCCAATTGTAGTCTACGCTGTAATGGACTATTTTTCTTAGCGGAAGGTTAAAACTAATATAACACAATTATATCAGTATTTCATGCCCATGTGTTTTTTATTTCATAACTAGCAGTGTACTAAGCATGATAATGTACAATAAGCTGGTCATTACCAAACAAGATCGTTTATTTTGCCCGGCAAGCTGTAAATTATCACTAATAAATTACATTACAGATTAGTCATGTTCTCTAAACCTCATTTTACAGCATAAAACTCAAAATATGTGGCCTTAATCATAACATAAGCAAAAACCATCCACACATTTAAAGGAAGAAACTACAATCAGTCATTTAATGTGTCATACATCGCAATTCTTAATCATCAAAGGCGTCAAAATAACGGTTCGGCTGGCTATATCCTAGCAACAGCCCCCAGTCACCGGACACCAGCAGTACGCTCGACAGCTCGCGGAAAGAATGGATAAAAACACCCTAAAATGTGCTTATGATGGAATGAAACTCCACTTACAGTTAAGTGATCTAATTATGCACTAATGTAAACAAATGAAGATAAAGCGCGTTAGAACACATATGAGATGTGTGAGATACGTGCGCGCACCCCCTCACCCCACCCATATAGCGGAGAGATGCTATCAGCACCTCCATCATAATAAACCATATTCACCAAATTAGTGTAAAACTCCCCCAAACGCATACATAATAGTTGCTGTCTTGAAAAAACACACAAGCCAAGTCGTTTTCGCTATGAAAATATGACTGAGCATCATGCTCGGAAATAACGTTACAGGCGCAGGTTGGTGTCATCATCTCTCGCGCTCCGTCGAGCGAACGCTCTCATCTCTGCATTTCATTAAAATAATCACATGTACATACCTGCTAATTGCATGTCCGCTCTTAAACTAACGGACGGTCAGTGCAAAGCGGGGAGAAACAGTGTGAAATAGCGTTTGCTCGGTGTAGTAGAATTGATGCTGTGGGCTCGGTCTCTATCCGCTAATCCACCCCACACAAAGAGCAGAAAATGGCTGCAAGTGCATGTTCTTAAAGAGACAGGCACCCATTTAAAACAGCATCTCTGGTGTGAGTCATCAGTTTACATACTCGATTTTTAGAATTCTTCGATTTAGGTAGGCCTGTTAATTTTAGTATGATCATGAACAAACATGGCAAGACAGGTGCAAATTCTTGATCATTTTCTACAAGCATGGTCATAAATTTGAATTGACTGCTACTTCTGACCCATTTAGCACTGTCACTGTGGTCGATTTATATTATGTCATGAACAATGATGTTTATTGGAATATATATTTATAAGTTTAAGTTTATAGGATTATAAAGAGCCAAATTATATAGAACTGAGAATACATTTTAAATAAATAACTCATCCCAGGCTCTGTGATGAGGGGGCCCCACTAAGGTCCTTTATGGGGGTTTTCAAACTGGGGTTCGTGGACTCAGGGGGCCGCAAGGGAGTGCTAGGGGCCCATGGTAAAGTATAGAGCAGTGTTTCTCAACCAGAGGGCCAGGGCCCACTAGAGCCTCAGCAAATAACAAAATAAATTTGTGATTGCTGTAATTCATTTTATACATTAAATTAACCAACAGCAAACATATTAAATCAATATATTAATAAAAAAGTTTGAAAACAAGCAGCTTTGTCATAATCACAGCAGAAATATCTTAGCAAATATGGAGGGGGGCCTTCGAATATTGTGTTGGACAATAGGGAGCCTGTGAATCAAAAAGAATGAGAACCACTGGTTTAGAGAAAAATAATTCAATAATGATCATAAAGATGAAAATGAATAAATGAATAGTGTACAGTATAAATTGGCTCTTTTTATACAAGAAACTAGATGCTTTCCAAATTTTAGGATTGGGGTTCCTCGCAAAAGGATGATAATTTGGGGTCCGTGTCATCTAAAATATTGAAAACTCTTGTTCTATGGTAAAGTCTATGCACTGGACTCAGGGAAGAGTGAGTCCTGAGCACAGGCCTTGTGAATTTTAGTGACAACCCTTTATGATTGCATTTGTTTCATTAAAAGAAAAAAAACAAAAAAAAACTCTCTAGAAGCACATTAAATAAATATGCACTTATTTCATGCCTATGTCCCCAGGCTGCATATACAGTGAACACTGGCATGCTGGAGTGTTTCTATTCAGTGCCATTGTCACAGTAACCAGTGAAGGCATTTGTGACACTATGGACCAATCAGCAGGAACAACAGGTCTGCATCATGTGCTTATAAGTGTATGTCAGTTACAATAAACAGTCTGTAGACTTGGATAGTAAAGTACTTTTAATATAATTCAATTTCATGAACACTTCAGCTCAAATAGAGTATTACTAACCTTTATTTAATATAGGAAATTGTGAGTTTATTGTGAAATAAATTGCAAAAATGACCTTATGCAAACAAAGGAAAGCACCAATGACAGAATCAGTTCAAAGATGTAAATGTGACATTTTGTTGAATATGCAACAGCAATAAACTAATAATAAGCAACATTTTTACTGGTGGATGAAAAAAACATGGCTCATGTGTGCCTCCTAAAGGACAGAATTGTGTTTGCAGAAGTCATGCATGTATATAAACAGGAAATATGCCATAAAGTGATAGAATGTGAAAATAAGAAATCTGTGAAATAAATAAAATATACAAATAAATACAATATGTGATTTGTACAATATACAGTATTTTCATTTACAATGATAATTCACCCCAAAATTAAATTGTCATTACTTACTCGCCCTCATGCCATTCCAAACCTGTTAAACACTAAAGTAAAAAATTTTGAAAATTTTGAACCTTTAAGAATTTTGAAAATTTTGATCTGTGAAGCTGCAGCAGAAAGCACATTTTCAGTAATTAATGATTTAATTTTTGGTCTTTTCCTCACAGAAAGATATCATATTGCTTCAGAACTCCCAAAATCATAATGTCACAAGTCATATGCACCATGTCTATGGTCCTTTTATAGTGCCTTTTTTTCATATCTGGTCAATATGATTGACCAAAGATTCTTCAAAATTAACCTTTTTATATCTATAAAAAAGCTGTGTACAGGTTTGAACTGATACAAGGGTGATTAATATCACAAAATGTTCATTTTTGAGCGAACTGTCACTTTAATTCAAAGGGAAAGGTGTGATCAGGATCAAGGTTCTTGATCAAGGCAGGCCAGTTCATGCAGGAGCAGAGCAAACGAGGGTCGATCATCAGGTTTCTGTAAAACAAACATTCTTGTGTTTATGTTGCTGTGGCAATAATGGCAAATAACTGAATAAACAGATCCGGACACAGAAATATCACCTGCTGATATCACAATATGAATGTTTACATCAACTGTGTACAAAAATACTCTATATAATATACATTTAAAACTGTGAAAGAAAAAAAAATGTTAAAGTAAAATGGGAACATTACAGGGCCCTATTCACGAGAACAGGATTTCTCAGTAAAACAACCATGACGTTATATTTTATTAATATTCAAACAGTTCAAGGATAGTTTGTTGAGATCATTTGCAAGCTTATGATGCTGTTTGTGGTGGACTCACCTCTTTCCAGCTCCACTGCATTAACTCATACACACTCTTTGGACAGAGGCGGGGTTTCAGGAGCCGTAGTCCTGCATTTAGGGCTTCCACTACTTCTGCATTACTACGGTTGTCATAGGGCACACGTCCCTCACTGTACACCTCCCACATGAGCACACCTACAAAGGGAACGTCAATGAATATTTAGATAACCTAAAATATGTGGATAAAGGTAGCTGATTCATTTAAAATCTGACTTTTGCAACTACCTGATTTTTTTTTTCTGTTAAATATTGTTTTAGTGGATCAGTATGGACTCACCAAATGACCACACATCTGATTTGCTGCTGTACTTCCCGAATTTGATCACCTCTGGAGAAGACCACCTGACTGGAAATTTGGACCCAAAAGAACTGGTGTATTGGTCATCTAGGACAAACCTGCAGATACAGGTGGGAATGTTCCATTACACTGAAGTCTTAAAAGGTAGTGATATGGGTCCCTGAAATACTGAGGCACAGCTACTCACCTTGTCATTCCAAAATCTGCTATCTTCACCACATTATCTTCAGAAACCAAACAGTTCCTTGCAGCCTGTTAAAAAAAGCAAGATTTTGGAACCAATGCACATAAGCTTGTCTCAATAATGCAAGAAAATGACTCATTAAAGGATTAGTTCACGTCAGAATTCAAATTTCCTGATAATTTACTCACCCCTATGTCATCCAAGATGTTTATGTCTTTCTTTCTTCAGTCGAAAAGAAATTAATGTTTTTGAGGAAAACATTCCAGGATTTTTCTCCATATAGTGGACTTCAACAGTTACCAACAGGTTGAAGGTTCAAAGGGCACGATCCCAGCCGAGGAATAAGTGTCTTATCTAGCGAAACGATCGGTCATTTTCTAAAAAAAATAAAAATATATACTTTTTAACCACAAATGCTCATCTTGCATCTCGCATTACGTAATCACGTTGGAAAGGTCACGCGTGACGCAGGCGGAGGTACCGAGCAAAAGCGAACTTGCAAAGACTAAGTCAAACAGCCTTTACAAAAAAAGGTAAAACAACAATGTTGGATGATTTTGAAGTTTTAGGAGAAAATTTGATGTTTTTCGCCCTACTGTGGTACATCTACATCACACGTGACCTTTCCAACATGATTATGTAATGCGCGGCACATCGCAGAGCTAGTGCAAGACGAGCATTTGTGGTTAAAAACTATATAATTTTTTATTTTTTTTAGAAAATGACCGATCATTTCGCTAGATAAGACCCTTATTCCTCGTCTGGGATCGTGTAGAGCCCTTTGAAGCTACATTTAAACTGACATTTGGACCTTCAACCCGTTGGTAACTGTTGAAGTCCACTTTATGGAGAAAAATCCTGGAATGTTTTCTTTTCGACTGAAGAAAGAAAGACATAAACATTTTGGATGACATGGGGGTGAGTAAATTATCAGGAAATTTGAATTCTGAAGTGAACTAATCCTTTAAAGACCCTGTTTACACCTACCAAGTCTCTGTGGATGAAGTTGGAGCTCTCCAAGTAGGCCATCCCCTCACTTACGTCCAGACACATCTCCAGCAGGTTCTCCTGGGAAAGACAGCCTTTTTTGGCACGTAAGAAGTCTGTTAGGCAGCCATTCTCCATGAATTCAAATATCAGATAGATGGGTGAGCGCTGAGTGACCACACCATACAACTGGACCAGTTTATCGTGGTCCAGTTTCCTGTGGAGGCAGACAATGAGGGAGCAATAAATTCATGATATTTTCTCATGCTACGCTTCGGATCCATACATAGTCATGTCCTTTGAAACATACAGCATGAGTTACTCACATCATAACTTGTGCTTCCTCTTTAAATTCTTCCTCTGACATGAAACCCTCACGGACGGATTTAACTGCCACCTGCCGGTCTTGCCAGCTTCCCTTCCAGACCAAACCAAACTGCCCACTGCCCAGTTCCTCACTTAATATCAGTTCATCAGGGTGAATCTCCCATTTATCTGTAAAAGAGACAGGTTTTAATATATATAAGGTAAGATGTTTTTTAAAGATGTCTCTTATGCTCACCAAGGCTACATTAATTTGATCAAAAATACAGTAAAAACAGTAATATTGTGAAATATTATTAGAATGTAAAATAACTGTTTTATAATTTAACACATTTTAAACTGTAATATATTCCTATGATGACAAAGCTGAATTTTCAGCATCATTACTTCAGTCATCAGTGTCACATGATCCTTCAAAAATCATTCTAATATGCTGATTTTCTGCTTAAGAAACATTTCTTAATTATTATTATCAATGTTGAAAAACGGTTGTGCTGCTTAATATTTTTGTGGAAAGCATGCTACTTTTTTTTTTAGGATTCTTTGGTGAATAGAAAGTTCAAAGGAACAGCATTTATTTGAAATAGAAATATTTTATAACATATTATAAATATCTTTGCTATCATTTTTATCAATTGAATGCATCCTGCTGAATAAGAAGTATTCAAAATATTGTACTGGTATATGTACACTGTATTCAAATTATGAAATTTAAGTGAATTTTACTTGACAGCTGAAATTTTACCTGAAGACAACTCCTTGATCCTTGAAGAGTTTGGAACATTTTTAGATACACAATGCCTCAATCTTGTTATCAAACCTGCCACAAAAACAAGCATAGGAGAAAGATAAGGTACTTAGAGAAGGTACTCAGCTTAATGATAGAATTAACATTCACATTACAGTTTTTTACAATTGCTAACAAGCGTTGCCGTTTACCAATACTTAGAGTACTTTTTATAAACTCTTAACACAGGAACACACCTACATCACACAATTGGCCAAATAGTAGCTAAAGCCACATTTTGTTAAATAAATACAAACTCTACATTTCAAAATGCTAAAAAACCTTTCCCACATATACTAACTCTATCAATACACAGCAAACCTGACTCAAAATTGAATCATTCTGTCAAAACACTAGCACTAGTTTTCTATCCAACATGAACATATAGTCAATCATAGAGCATAGACTGTCAAAATACTAACAATTGATGGCATTCTGAAAACTGCATTACTTGTCATGTTTCAGTTCTAATATAAAATCAATTATTTTTATAATTCAGTTTCCTTTTACTGTAAGCCATTATACATTTTGGTTGAGTGTTGAATGTGTGCATTCTTGACAACATACTATCTAAAAGTGAATGAGGCATACTTTATAGAATGTACAGTAGAAAAAAATAGAAAGTAAAAGAATTGCTCAGCCACTGGTCAAATGGGTCCCCTATACAGAGCTTCAGTTGCCCCCTTGGTTGAAATTGGTTTCTGGGGGTGGGGTGTTGATGGTATATGGAACAGTGGTACTGGAATCATTGTAGTAAAAGCTTTACATGAAGCTTTTACTGAAATGAAAACATGAAATTGCTGCCATTGATCAACAACAAATCCAACATACATGGCCTTTGGTTACTATGGAAGCTTTTTTCCCATCATTTTTTTCCAGAATAAAAAAGTAAAAGGTAATTGTGACTTTTTATCTCACAATTCTGAGCAAGCAATTGAAAAAAACTTTAAGATCTGAAGCTTTGTCGGTTCATTGTGGTGCAACTTTCAGATTCGAGTTTTTGAAAACAGCGCCTCTTACAAGAAACATAGCCTATCGTGTAATGAACGCTATTCAACATAATGACATGAGGTTTAAGAGCAACTGAAGTATTTTTCTTAACTTACCTGCTGGATTGTGTTGGTGATAGCGGATGAGCTCTGGAATGCTTGAGAACAGATATTTCTCAGCTAAGAAATACATGACTTTTTCACCTTCTTTCTGTACTTTGATCTGGTAGTGCTTAACTAGGGGATACTTCTCTCCATTAGACCTGCAGATGAGTGACATTCATCAAAAAACGTCAGAACACCAATTTAAGATCAAATATTGATATTGTAAGTAACAATCATTTCATTGCAAAGTGTTTACCCTGAAACTCTGGAAAATATTGACACGGTGTATACACCTGGATGTTTAGAGTCACGAACCATGAAACCCCCGTCCTTGTTCTGTAAATGAAACTTATAATGTTAACCATAAATTCATATTCATTTCAGATAAATTCAATTCAATTCATTATAGAAATATAATTTTTGTTTCATTATGACAAAGTGTTATAGATAAACGTGTCCATGTATGTGTTGTACTGATGCTCTGTGGCAGAGGGACAGTTAGTCTCTAGTTATTGCTATAGTTACTGATAATAATTAGGACATACATGAACTGGTTCAACCCTCACATGTACTGTATGTCTGAATCTCCTCTCATATTTAAAACATAACAAATAAGATTATCATGACAGGAAACACAGCAGCCACATTCTGGTTTAAGGGCTGTAGATTTCTGTTTGAACTGTGCACGCTTTTGCCTGCACCGTCTGCAGATGTTGCTCTTGCACGTTTGCAAATACCCCCAACTTTCTGCAATGCCCAAAAAACTGTGAAAATTTACTGAAGTGATGTGCAGATTTTGACTAAGTGTTTAACAAAGTTAAAGCTCACTGTTATCTGACTTCATGGAAACATCAACCCTCTGCTGCTCTTCACATGGCGGTCAAAAATGACAGGATTTTTTTTATTTCAATGAAATTAATGTACTATATTTTAGTTTGATAATGTTTTTTATTTAGTATTTTTTATTTTTACTTTTTTTTTAATGGTTATTCACTGAGCATAGACCTGAAAATTTCCAACTTAAACTGTCATAAATCTTGAATGCTTGAAAAAAGTTTTAAAAAGTGAACAAAAAAAGTTATAGAATTTTATCTAAATTGTTATGAAAAATACACAAAAATACTATTTTCAATTTTTATATGAAATATATATTTTCCAAAACACGTTTTACTCTAAAACTGCAAGAAAATAAATCTAAAGAAGTTAAGTTGATATCTCAAAAAATTAGCTTTCAGTAAGATTTTGATGAGCGCAGTACCAAAAGTTTCCACTAGATGAAATTTGTTTCCCATTCATTTCCAATGCAGTCATTTTTGACCACAAGAAGTAGTGACTATTTTTTTGAAGTGTGACCTTTTCAAATCATGTCCATTAGGGCTGGGTATTGACACAATTTTCACGATTCAATTTGATTTCTATTCACATGCTTGCGATTCGATTCGATTACGATTTCGATTCGATTCGATTCAATATCGGTTATTTTGGATGTAGTATATCAGTTACAGTACATGGCAAATTTTCTAGAGGAAAAAAATCTCTCAACTAATGCTGTAAACTACACATGGGAGTCAGTTGGTACTACTTTACTGTAATATTGAAGGTTAAACAGAACTTATGTATATACAAACACTTAAATTACACTCAATTATGTTTTTTTTTATAATAAATAAAGTTTAGAATTACATAATCATATTTCTACTCCAATTAGTTTTTTTGAAATATAAACATTTAAATCGTGGCTGTCATAACTGATTTATTCAAACATGCATTAAATATTGAAGAACATTATAATGAATATGTAACGGTGCATAGCTATATTTATCAGAATGCTGCTTTCTAGAGTTCACTTTTCTAGCTGACTAATGAGTTTATGGTCACTGAATATGTTTTTCTGAGGTAAATGTGACGTTACGTGACATTGTTTACAAGCTGTTTTATTGACGTCTTTCCGAGGTTGAAACACTGATTGAGCTATTACAAGAGACATGATACGGATTTCGGTAAGTTGTACTGTATATTGTAACATACCTTAAGATGTTTAGTCATGTTTAATTCGCGCTGTAACTGGTATTAAAGCGGAGAGGATGTTCACATTCGCTCCGTGCTGCCGCTTCTCTTTAACTGAGGCGCTACAGCGATCTGTCACGTCACATTAAACAGCGCCAAAACGGTATTTATTTTTTGAATCTCATAATAAGATGGACGTCATTTAAAATCTGAGACTTTGCCTCATATCAAAAGTAACAAAGCACAAAGATTATTGCGATTTATTGGATGGGAGGCGCGCTACATGTTCTGTTCATTCATCAACTGAAAACAGACTAGACTAATCGATTCTTGGGATTTAAGAATCGATATCGCTTCGTAAAAAATGAGAATCGATTAAAATCGAGAAATCGATATTTTTTACCCAGCCTTAATGTCCATGATTTTTTGTGTGTGTTCACATAGCATGTGCTAAACACCTTTTCCAAGTTTTTATGCCATTCTGATAAAATAAAAAAATCTATGACCGAAGACCACCAGAGGGTTAACTGATATTATAAACATCATTTGACTGTTGTTGGTTGCCTTACCTCTCTCATGAGTAACTCCTCTGCCTCTGTCCGAGTTACGTCCTTATTGTACCATCTGTAAAACCACAAAGCATTACTGTGTGCTTAAAAGCTTTGATTATGATCTTAGACCTTTTATCAAATTTTATACTTAAAATTTTTTATTCTGTAACATACAGAACTTACTCAAATCTCTCAATGTTCTTTGACATTTTTTCTGCAATATAAATGCACGGCACAGAGCCAACATTTCTGTAACGTAGAGAAAAGAGCACAAAAATTTTACTTGTAAAAAATTAAAAAACTTTACATTTCCTTCCCCTGAGTTTTAATTTAAAAACATTTTTTTCCTCACAATTCTGTCCTTCTTGACTGGATTTGTCCTTTTTTTTTTAGTTTATAGGTTTATGATTGTTTTGGTATTATGGCAACATCATGAGGTATTGCTATAAAAAAATTACTCACACAATTTTCCTGCAAGGACTCATTGTCATTGTTTCATCCTAAGTATCAAGGTTCCTTGTTCCTTTTCAAATGCAAAGAATTGCACGGGGGTCTTGTCACTTACAATTTATACACTAGAATGAAACACCTTTTTTTTAATCTTTTTTTTTTTTTTTTTTTGTTCTTTATATATCATTTTCACAGTCCTGTGAGTTAGTTAAATTCTAAATAAAGCTGCTCAAATTAGTTAACTGCTGGATATCATGTAAATAATACTACACTGTAAAAAATTATTTTCCTGATTTGTTATCACTACATTTTTTCTTTCGTCAAATCAACTTAGATAATTCATGTAGTTCAGATAACATAATATTTTGAGTTTCTGTTGATTAAACCAATCGCCTTCATTGTATTAACTCAAATTTTTAATTTCAATGAACTCAAAATGTTAAAGCAACCAGGTAACTTACTTTTTTAAGTTAAACCAACAATTCTTTTTTTACAGTGTATTTCATCATTCATTGTGAATAATGCTATGTAAATTACGCAATAATACATTCTTGTAATTATTTTAAATACCCTATTGTAAATATTCAAACCTCTTTTTTTTGTATAGGAACTGATCTTGAATGTGGAACTGGTTATCTATCTATTTATCTCATGAGTTTTTGTGCCTTATAGTTATGACGGCGAGTGCAAAGGGTGTGGCATTTTCTTCAATGATCTCATTTGGCAAAGTAAAAAACATATTTATATGTTTTTGTAATGTGTCAAACTTCTGACTTGACAGTGAAGGAATTCTAAATCTAACTTACGAGACTGCAAAAACCATTTTAGATATTTACCCATCTTTGTCCCTCACAGTCCACCAGTTTGGTTCAGTACAGTCTACGATAAAATACTCTTCATCTTTATGTAGAGGCAGGTCTGTATCTTCTACAGGGCTGAAATTCCTCAAAGCCACAACAATCCTGTCCTCTGGATCTGAAGATCGTCTCTAGAGAATAAATACAGACAGCTCAATTTACATCATCTCATCCAAACACTCTCCTGTAGCATTTGAACAGCAAAAATAACAGAAACATTTTAATAATCGCAAACATTTAAAGCAAATTTAAAAATTTTAACCTAAAGATAAATAAAACATATTGGCCTGGTTTCACAGACAGGGTTTAGAGTATAGCTTTTTAAAAAAAGCATTACTGATGTACATCTTGAGACAAAATGCCAGTGCAAGTTGCTTTCAGTTAAGACAGCTCAAATATGCAATTTAGTCTGGGACGAGGTTTAAACCTTGTCTGTGAAACCAGGCAATTAAGTCTAAAATGTGCCATACATAAGCATGAAAATCAGGAACAGAAAGATTGAATGACAAACCATTGGATCTGGAGTTGGAGGAAGAGGTTTGGCTGTGGGATGAAATGAAACAACTATGAAAACTATGGTCATATGATCATGGTGGAGTGACAGTTAAGTGATGTGATTTAAACTGAGCATCTGTTTTATATACTGCAAAACATAAATGAGTTTGCACCTCCATTGGGATAGTATTCACTGCATCCCGCCGCCAGCTTCTCCGTCTGAAGACAACATCTCCATTTCCCTTCTACCCAGAAGTCAGGATGGTACTTCAGAAACAAGTTGTTATTTTGCGTCGCTTCATAGGTTGAAGAAATAACATAAAATACAAAAGATAAAGTACATTGACGTTTGTTTTAAATGTGTACACAAAAATATTTCACTCTACATTGAAAACAATTCCTTTTTTCTAGGATGTGTATCACTTTCTGTAACAGCTGCTTACCTTCTTTCAGAGCTTTGACCCATTTTAACCTGCAATCGTTGTCTGGAGCAAACACATACAGATAGTAGCTGTCATGGGCAATCTGTGAACAGACATTAACAAACAAAACCTTTAAGCAATGTAAAGCAAAAAGTTCATTTTAGACTTCTATGAAAAACACACAAATATTTACAGGCACTGTCTTCTATATGAGCTGCTTCGCTCCGACAATGACATTATAAGCAACAATCCACTTAATTCTCACCTGGAAAGGGTACTTGTAATCACAGGGAATGGGAACATCACTGCGTACAATCTCCACACACTTGATATGAGACAGTTCGATGCAGCCTTTTTGAGTTGCCTTTTTCTAAGGTGATATAAAAACAAATGAAATGTTACTCTGTTGTCAGTTCATCACAGACATTTTCTTAACTCATTTTAAAAAAGTGAAAAAGTAACTTTTATATTTGCAAATATAAGTCTTCAGAAGGTGTGAATACATACCCCAGGACGATGTTCAAAGTATGTCAGATCCTGTGTGTTTAACACGAAAATCCTCTCTTTGTAATTGCATGGTGAAGTTCTTCTCTTTTGTTGTGATTTCTTGAACAGTGTTTCCTTTAGGATGACCCTTGGGTACATGGTGAAATTCGGATATTTAACTACCACATGGAAGGTTGACTCATGGCGAATGATGTGTGCCAATCCCTGTTATACACTAGTAGAGCTTATACAAGCTCATATGATGTAGAGAACAGGTTTCCGGAGTCGATACTAGGTAAACCACTTCCTGAGGTAGACTGCACAAGACAAACTCTCAAGCAATTACATGCATGCACACAGACACACACAGACACACACAGACATACACACACACACACACACACATAGACACACACACAGACACACATACAGACACACACACACACACACACACACACACACACACACACACACAATCTGGTTCACTATCCTTGTAGGGACTCTCCATAGACGTAATGGTTTTTATACTGTACAAACTGTATATTCTATCCCCCTACACTAACCATGCCCCTAAACCTACCCATCACAGAAAACTTTCGGCATTTTTACATTGTCAAAAAAAAAAAAAAAAAACATCATTTAGTATGTTTATTAATCCATTTCCCCCATGGGGACTGCTGGCTGGTCCCCACAATGTATAGGTGATCTCGGGTTATAATAGCCTTGTGGGTAACATTTGGTCCCCATGATGTAATATAAACCTCTATAAATCTCCCCCTTCGTTCCTAATCTTTCACACACACCTTATAGGGGACTTTACATTGACTTCTGTTATTTATATATTGAGCGAAAGATATTTTTATCTCCTGACGTACACCTAATTGTACCCCTTACAAAACATTTTTAATTTTTCATTAAGACATTATTTAGAATGTTTATTAAGCTGTTTTCCTTAATTACAGCATAGGTGATGGGAACATCTGTAACATCAATGTTATCAAAGCCTAAACATGAAACAGAGGGATTCACCTGAATATTTCTGCTTAAATTTCGTCATGGAGACAGAAGAAACCTTAAAATGATCAAAAATGAGTGTTAATAATTTTGAGAACAGACATATAAATTTGAAACTTGACATCACATGTAGAGGTTGAACATTTTCTAACCACAGTTTTCACAATTGCTAAGACACATTTCTTGAAACCTTCACCCATTTACTCACAGCATTAACACAAAATCTTCAAATTACAAAACCCCTGACTCTTCTGGCAAAATCAAACAATCAGCTCAAAAGCATTTCACCTGTACTCAAAATCAAACAGAGCTTTCAGATCATCCACACAGCCAGCCAATATATAAACACTACACAGATCATTCATTAGACACATCAAAAAAAAAAAAAAAAATGGAGGACACAACATCCAGAGCATGTAGTTACAGAAAAAAATGTATTTTGTATACAGCAAACAAATTTAGCAATTTCTGTGTAAAACAGTATAGTAATCACAACTTAGTAAGGTGAATATATATGTACTAGTATTGTATTCAATATTGTATAGTATTGATGTCTGTATTCAGCACTTATACTGTAAAAATACAGTAGTCCAACTGCAAGAGCCCAAAAAGTCAAACAAACTCTAAAAGAAAAGCATGTTACAGTACACTCAAAAAAGTTGTGCAACTGCAAAATCAAGGTCAATGAGAGATTCATTCAGCCTCAGTATCTCGTCTTCATGTTGGGTCCAGCCTGAGGACTTTGTCCACATCATAGGCAATGTCGTCTCTTGCCAGGTAAAGAAAAAACCCCTCTGGTGTGCCGGATCCAACACTCCACACTTTGCTCTTTCTTTCTTTTCATCCTCATACTCTTCCTCCTCTCCTTCTCAGATTGTTTCCATCTATTGTATTTTATCTATCAACATTCAGTGCACCTGTGTCACCTGTGCACTCTGAACTGGCTGATATTTTGTACAGTTGGATTGATCACATCATTAGAAACAAGTGTGAACAATTTTGAGCCGTTGTGTGTAAACAATGACAGCTGTGTTGTAGCTGTGTTTAACTTTTGCTGCTTGTGTTTACTGTTTTGCAACACAAGTGCAAAATTTGTTTTAGTGAGTGAGAATGTGTTTACAGTTTTGCAAAAAGAGTGCATGAGATTTGCAAATGGTATCTAACTGCCTGAACTTGTTTTGCAGAAAGAGTTATTTATTCGAAAAATGGGTTTAGGCCTTTGAGAATTTGTTCAGAGAATGGGGTTTAATAGCAATTGTGAAAAACAGTAATAAGGAAACCGCATCAGTGTGAAAATAACAGTCATATAAAAAAATACCCTAATTACTGTACGCATGTACTACTGACTAAAACAGAGAACAAAATAAAATGTGACTATTTGTTTTTAGTTTTTTTTTGTGTGTGGGTTAAAACGTGAAGAAAATATAAAAATTTCCAAAACATTTACTGGTAGCAGCTTTCTTTCTTTTTTCTTTTTTTTTTCTTTTAATTTTTCTATCTGATGCTGTTTTGAAAAAAAGTTGCTGAATTCTTTGATTTCCTGCAAGAGGGGCATGAGCCTGACCTTTTTTTTTTTTTATATCAATGTAACTTTTTCTCAAAATAGTGAAGTTGTTATATATCTACACTATATTGCCAAAAGTTTTGGGACGTCTGCCTTTACATGCACATGAACTTTAATGACATCCCATTCTTAATCCGTAGGGTGTAATATGGAGTTGGCCCACCCTTTGCAGCTATAACAGCTTCAACTCTTCTAGGAAGGCTTTCAACAAGGTTTAGGTTTAATTTTTGACCATTCTTCTAGAAGCGCATTTGTGAGGTCAGGCACTGATGTTGGACAAGAAAACCTGGCTCGCAGTCTCCGCTCTAATTCATCCCAAAGGTGTTCTATCGGGTTGAGTTCCTCCACACCAAACTCGTTTATCCATGTCTTTATGGACCTGGCTTTGTGCACTGGTGCGCAGTCATGTTGGAACAGAAACATGTTGGAACAAACTGTTCTCACAAAGTTGGGAGCATGAAATTGTCCAAAATGTCTTGGTATGCTGAAGCATTAAGAGTTCCTTTCACTGGAACTAAGGGGCCAAGCCAAACCCCTGAAAAACAACCCCACACCATAATCCCCCCTCCACCAAACTTTACACTTGGCACAGTGCAGTCAGGCAAGTACCGTTCTCCTGGTAACCGCCAAACCCAGACCTGTCCATCGGATTGCCAGACAGAGAAGCAAGATTCGTCACTCCAGAGAACACGTCTCCACTGCTCTAGAGTCCAGTGGCGGCGTGCTTTACACCACTGCATCCGACGCTTTGCATTGCACTTGGTGATGTAAGGCTTGGATGCAGCTGCTCGGCCATGGAAACCCATTCCATGAAGCTCTCTACGCACTGTTCTTGAGCTAATCTGAAGGCCACATGAAGTTTGGAGGTCTGTAGCTATTGACTCTGCAGAAAGTTGGCGACTTCTGCGCACTGTACGCCTCAGCATGCGCTGACCCCGCTCTGTGATTTTACGTGGCCTACCACTTCGTGGCTGAGTTGCTGTTGTTCTCAATTGCTTCCACTTTGTTATGATACCACTAACAGTTGACCGTGGAATATGTAGTAGTGAGGGAATTTTTACGAATGGACTTATTGCACAGTTATTTCACAAATGTTTGTAAAAGCAGTCTGCATGCCTAGGTGCTTAATTTTATACACCTGTGGCCATGGAAGTGATTGGAACACCTGAATTCAATGATTTGGAGGGGTGTCCCAATACTTTTGGCAATATAGTGTATATATCATCATATATGTCTATTATTATTATTTAATCCAACCTAAAAACAATATCAGCTTTCCTTCTAATAAAAATTCCACAAACTTTTTAGTGCATAATATTTAATTTATTTATTTTTATTCAGTTATTAAACTTTTTATACACAATAATTAATATGCTAAACAAGAAAATAAAAAGACAACAATAAAGGAGAAAAAAAACACGCTTAGTGTTTTAAGTAGCTGAGGTTTATTAAGTAATGCTTATAATATTCATTAAGAGATGAGTAGGACATATCACTATCAAACTAACTAACTAACTAAAAATGAACAAAAAAGCATAATTTTGTGAAAGACAATCCTAAATAATTATCCTATTTAGTCTTTATATTTAAAAAAAAATACTTAGTAATTTTTTAATAAATGTCAATTAAACATTTATAAATGTTGAGATATTATAATTGTTATAAATGTTTTTTTTTATTTGGCACATTTGTTTTTGAGTTGAATGTCATGTTGTGTAACAGGCTACGTTGTATTACACAAACGGCCCATTAGGAAAACAACAACATCAAAAAAAAACCCCTCACAGAATAAATTTGTCATTGGCCACTACGAACGTTTACATTATTTATTAATTAATTGTATCGATTGCTTATATATTTATTAAACAGTCAAACTACAATTTCATTGAATACGCTTCACTCTGGACACGCCCTAATCTGACTTTGGCCAATGAAATAACTCGTTGCTCACTGACTGTGTACCAATGCAATTCATTTATGTTTAGACCTGAAGAAATCGAGAATGGAGACATGCAAGAGAATTTGATAGCTTTGCTTATGTTTACTGAAAATCTGTTTACGTAGCCGACACTCTTTTTGTTCAATAAAGCCAGCAGTTTCGGTATGTATTTTTTGTTGATTACAACTGTAATAAGTCCCGCTTTGCGATACTTTATATATTTTTTATTCGGTGAACTGTAGCTTTTAGCTTGCAAGCTGTTAGCCGTTTCTAGACCAGTATTGCTGATAAAATATGTTTATGGTTCATTTACTGCATTTCCGAAGCCCTCCAGTGTGTTTATTCGACAGTAATATATGTAGGAAAGCAAATAATTTGATTCAAAGCGAATGTTGTGTATAATAAATGATAGGTTTTTGTTGTTGTAGATTGCATCCCAGAGAGAGAGACAGTTTTAATAAATAACAATATTGAATATTGCTACTAGTCCATTTAATAAATACATTTGATTGTTTTCTCTCTTTTCTCGACTAGATTTACAAAATGGGGGAGCCACAGCAGGTCAGTGCTCTTCCACCGCCTCCAATGCAGTACATCAAGGAGTACACGGATGAGAATGTGCGAAAGGGACTGGCCCCCAAACCCCCTCCTCCTATTAGAGACAGTTACATGATGTTTGGCAATCATTTCCAATGCGATGACATCATTATTCGACCATTGGAGAGCCAGGGCATTGAGCGCCTCCACCCTATGCAGTTTGACCACAAGAGAGAGCTGAAAAAACTAAATATGTCCATCCTGGTCAACTTTCTGGACCTTCTGGACATCCTCATCAAAAGCCCAGGCAGCATTAAGCGAGAGGAGAAGATGGAGGACTTGAAACTCCTGTTTGTCCACATGCATCACCTCATCAATGAGTACCGTCCTCACCAGGCCAGGGAGACGCTTCGGGTCATGATGGAGGTTCAGAAGAGACAGAGGCTGGAGACGGCTGAGCGTTTCCAGAAGCATCTGGAGCGGGTGGTGGAGATGATCCAGGGGTGTCTTGCGTCGCTGCCTGATGATTTGCCACAACCTAACAGCTGCAGCGTGGGAGAGGCTGGTGGCGCGGGGTCAGCTGGAGCCTCGATACTGAAAACTGAACCTATGGATGTAGATGTGGCGGGTGCTAGCTGCATGGTTGCGCAAACGGACAAGAATGTGCCTTGTAAGAAGGACAAGGTGTGGGACAAGGATGCTGCGATGTGCAGGATTATTGATGAGATGACTTGAGCTGTCTAAGGAATTAATAGTGTTTTTATTGTTATTCAGGAAATGTCAGTTCTTCAACTTTGTTACAAAACACAGGAAGTCAACAAGTAGACCACAGACACTTACAGACATTTAACATGGCGGTCAGCTCAAATGGTCATTGAAGTAGAACTGTACGTGTAAAATAATAAAGATCTACTGGTCTTTTCATTTTCATATCACTCACTGTGCTTTTTTTGTTTTCACATAAATAAATAGACTACAAGCATCAGTTCAAACCAGATTTCATAAACTGTTGATGGGTGTAGACATGTATATTAATGCAATGATAATGATAAAGCGGGAATAAAAAAGGTTTGTCAAACCGCTGAGTAATAACCTGCTCTGCAGCCAAGCAATGTTGTGTCATGTGATGATGTTATGTGATTTAGCCCTTCTCAGTGTCACACGTTTATATGATGCTGATTGGTTGGAGGAAATGCAAACTTATACAACTTTTACTGCACTTATGCAATCTTGTGTAAGTGTACTTTAGTCTAATGAGTGATGCATACTTTAACCAAATAGGTATTTGTATCCTCGGTTGGTAACTACAATGCCTCTGTATTTGCAGTGTCATCCTAATATGCTGTTTCCATGTCTTCTGCTAGTAAATTTAAGTTTTTACTCACCAGTACATCTGTACTAGAACGTAAATGAATCTATGCAACGTAAATACTCAAACATAAATACAGCAAGTATACGAAGGTTTATGTAACTCAGTAAGACAGGGTTTGCAAAGGTAATGTTTGTATAGAAGTTGTAGACAAATTGAGATACACGTTTAAGAAATTGACACAATGTTATTCCTCAGGGTTTGTAATGTTATTAGTGCCTCAGAATGCAGGATCTCGGGAAGAGACTACGTGAATTTCGACTGCATGCGTCTTCCTACGTGCAGCAAATGCTGAAATACACAAAGGAAAAGCAAGAAAGCAGTTATCAGAGCACAATTATTGAACACCCATATGTCCATGGCACAGTTTGCGTTGTAGGCGTCTGTCATTGAATTAGTGCGCGAGATTCCCTGTTATGAAACGCGGCATTCGCTGTTTCACAACAGGGTGGAACGCGGAGCGGGGGAGCCAATGGGAAGCACCACCACGCGTCACGTGTTTTTTATTTATGTAATGTAATGGTGTCAGAAGCGAACCTAGCATAATTTGCGGTCTAAACACAAGACAAAGATGTTGGTCTTGCGAGCTTAAAAACAGGAAAATAGAGGTCCGTCGGTCGCTTTTTATTTTGTCCTTGCACTGCGTTGATGGAGTTCGGAGGAGTCAGCAAAGCCACGCTGATCGGACTGAAGCGGAGTGAACCAATTCATCATGCACAACAAGGGAAAACGTTACTCTCACAACAAAGACTGAGATATGATTGACAATGGATAATCATACATGTTAAATCTATTGTCATATTTAAAAGTAAGTTGGATAGGGAATCCTAAAGCATGCTCTTGGCACAATTTCGCAGAAACTGCCATCGGCCTGAAGCTTATAAAAGCAGTGATCACGAAAAGAGATAGGACAGAGCTATTAAACTACCCGTGTCGTTTAACTTTTTAATCATGCCACATTTCATGCTCACGAATCGAGCTCTGTAACTTTTGACAAAGGGCATCAGCTGTTCAACTTTCAGAAGGAAGCTGTCACCGGATGAAAGAGTCGAGGATGGATCTGCTGGAGTGTCCGATCTGTCTATTCCTCATGTGCGAGCCCATGACCATGAGCTGCGGTCACTCGTTCTGCAGGAGATGCATGGGCGCTTTCCTGCCCTCGCGATGCCCCACATGCAAAGAGCGATTAAAACAGAGAGATGCGAAAAACATCAAAAACAATGTGTTACTCTTCAGCGTCATTGAGAAATGTTGCCCAGAAGAGACTAAGATGAAATGTCACATTCAGGAGAAGCTGAAAACGAGCGAGTTTACAGAAGCGCTGCGTATTGCGGACGAAGGGATCGAGATGGGTAAGGATGCAAACTCGGTTTACGAGGAAAAAATACCTTATGCAACCACATTGATGTTTATATATAGGCCTGTTGTGCAACAGGGAACGTTTAGTGTTCCGTTTCGGTTATGAAAACTGAACATGTAGATGGCTGTCTCAAACCCAGGGTTGTGAACGGAGCTTGAGTCGTTTTTTTTTTTAAACACCGGTTACATTTGAAAAGAAAAAAAAAAAAAAACAGCAACGGAATATTTTTTATGATGCTAATTTGCTTTACGGAAATTGCGTTCAAAACATACAGAGAAACATACTAGTGTAGTCGACTGAATCATTCTTAAGAGCCGATTCTTTTTTGTGAATCAAAACATACATCACGAATCAGAAACCAAGCCGGTTCATTTGAGTAAATCAAAACACTTATGATGAGTTATTGAATTAATATGACTCACTTACCCAACCTAAAGTTATTACATACTAACGTCATTTCTGGCTCAAAATGAACCAAAACTGTTACTGTAGCATGTTGTAGCCTACTTAAAGGGATAGTTCACTCAAAAATGAAAATTCTGTCATCATTTACTCCCCCTCAAGTTGTTCTAAACCTGTATAAATGTTTTCCTTCTGCTGTACACAAAGGAAGATATTTGGAAGAATGTTTGTAACCAAGCAGATCTATTGAGCTGTTGACTACCACAGTAGGAAAAAAAAAAATTTCCTATGTACCTATGGTAGTCAATAGGGGGTGAGATCTGCTTGGTTACAAACATTCTTCCAAATATCTTCCTTTGTGTACAGCAGAACAAAAAAAACAAAAAAATTATAAAGGTTTGGAGCAAATTGAGGGTGAGTAAATGATGACCGTATTTTCATTTTTGGGTGAACTATCCCTTTAAGTCTCGCAAGACTTTTATCATGTTAATTATATGTTGTTCATATGAAAAAAATAGTGAAATATTTACTGTTTTTGTTTTAATATTTGTATTTAATGTGTAATTTGGATGAATTAATTCTTTGCGTTTATACCACCTATAAAAAGTAAACCCACTTTTTTGCAAGAATTGCAATTTTGGTGCATAATAGAATTTTTTTGTGCCTAATAAGTGCTTAGTGACATGGAAGGTGCCAAGGTAGTGCAGTCTAGATAGGAAGCTCACTAGATTTTAAGATACAGCAAATTGTAACCTTTGCTTTTCTTCTGTACAGGATATTTATAGCTCATGATAATAACCGGCACTTGCCTTTTATAGGACATTTATGCAATGAAAGCACACTACATTCTTTTGAAGTAGGCCAATGAGTTTGTGAACCTCATATTCACTAAAGTAATTCATTCAATGCAATTAAAAACCTCTAGAAGTATGATGATTTGAATTAAATGAGGATACATTTACTAGTAACTGGAAATAATATATGAATCATATATGTCAGTTCAGGTCATCACTGTGGAAAATGCATGTTCAGAATCAGATCAGCCTATAAACACAGGTAGGCTGAGATAATGCAAGCCATATGCAGCAGGAGTTTGAAATCTGTTGTTTCTAGAAATATATGCCCTAGATTTCAGCATTTTAACACAGCGTGGGTTAGTTGAAGACTGTTAGATTTTGTCTTTGTGATCCACCTACTCACACACTTGTGAGCAGAGAGCCGTGCTTGTTGAAAGCAACCGTGATTTCATAAGCTCAGGTCTCCTGAAGGGTTAATGAGTACCAGTGAAAGTGGGTTAAAACATATTGTGAGTGGCTGATGTGTGATGTCACTAACAAGGGTAAATAAGGTCATGAAAACATCTCTAGGGCACACATTGGTGAAATAACAAGTCCCACTAGGTAAAGGAGACATTAGAGAACATACAGTACTGTAAGATGCATTAATGTAGTTGTGCAATTAATGTATCCCCGACATAATGAGATGTAGTGCACTATAGTGCAGTTTGGTAATATCATAAGGCTCTTATCTTATAGATGTGACATTACTATTAACAGCAACAGTGCCATTTGTCCTTTAGTGAATTGTACATATCATTTTACGGCCACTGAATGACTGCAATTATCTGTCTAGTAACATAAACCCTCCAAGGCAAAACCGAGATGTCTGTCCTGTCAACGCTTTGAATCCAATTAGAGGCAGTTTCCTGTACGCTCAGCGTTCCGCCCCACATATACTTTCCCTCTTGTGTAACCAAGGATCCTATGACATAATCTGGTTTTGTATCGTAACAGCCCGGTTATTTCATCGGTCTGTGTGCACATACAGTAAGTGACATGATGCAACATTTTTGTCCCTCTTTATGCAATAATTCGTAGAATTGTTGGATTTCCGGTCACAGTGAGATCCCTTTGTAGTTGAATTTGATTAATCTCTCATTAACCCCTTCCTTTGTTTATCCTGTAGCAGGTGAACTCCATTTGATCATTATGCTTTAGACAGTTTGTTTTCCTTCTTTTTTGCATTTTGCTATTAGATGGTCATCTCATGTCATGCCATCTAAGTGGTACAGATGTTAGATGTGCACTAATACACAAGGTGGGAGAAATGCTTATGCAGAGTGCTGTTGTTCAGAGATTAATGATGTGCTTTTAGGTTGCTCTCTTTGTGTTGATGCACATTTAAATCATTTCAAACAGATAAAAGCATCAAATCTATGTCTGAAAAAGAAAAAAAAAACTGAGGACCATACTTTCGATCTTTTCATGCATCTACAGCCCCTGATGATGTGAGTCTGAAAGTGTGGAGGGCTGAGGCCTGCATGGGCCTTCGTCGCTTTTCTGATGCCCTCCGTGACCTGGATGACCTGTGCTGTGTGCGACCCAATTGGACGGAGGTGAAGACTATCTTTGCTGACTGTACTGGTTAATTATATGTTGTCTAGGGACAAGACTTTTGTTTGATTACTGTTTAGGAATGGTATTGATAAGTATCAATTTATTATACATATTTATTATTCTGTATATGTAAGGTCTCTAAAATGTCTGTGCAGTCTCATGGTGTGGTATTACGGAAATGACTGACACAGTTTCATAGTTATGTCATCTCTGTTGGTATGGACAGAGCACATTTTTGGATTTGCCATTATTCCCACAGCAGTATACTGGCATACACTACCATTCAAGGTTAATATTTAATAATACTTTTTAAAATTAATTACTTTTATTCAGCAAGAAGACATTAAATTGATCAAAAGTGACAGTAAATACATTTATAACATTACAAAAGAATTATATTTCAAATAAATGTTTTTTTTATTTTATATTTTTACTTCATATTCATCGAAGAATCCTAAAGATGGTTTCCAAAAAAAAATATTAAGCAGCACAACTGTTTTCAGCATTGATAATAATAAAAATGTTTCTTGATCAGCATAGAATGATTTCTGAAGGATCATGTGACACTGAAGACCGAAATAATGATGCTGAAAATTCAGCTTTGCCATCACAGGAATAAATTTCATTTTAAATTATATTAAATTGAAAACAGTTATTTTAAATTGTAAAAATATTTCAGAATATTACTGTTTTTACTGTATTCTTGATCAAATAAATGCCACCTTGGTGAGCTTAAGAGACCTCAAAAAATTTAAGTGTAGTTGTACGTATTATGTAATTATGTTTTGATTATATTTATTATGTAAAAATGGGGAGATGTACATTTATTCCTGAGGATTTTTGCTAAATTATATTTAATAAATTTAACAGGATTATTTGTGTTTGTAGGGTTTCTTTCGTAAAGGGAATGTTCTTCTTGAAATGGGCAGAAAGACGGAAGCCCTCATCCACTTCTACCGCTGTCTGAAGCAGCAGCCTGACTTTGCCCCTGCGAAAAACCAGATTAAGAAGGTGGTTGTTTCAGAAAGTTTCCAGAAGTTTGATGAACAATTCACTTTTCTGAAGAGAGTCAGAACCAAGTGATTCAGAACCAAAACATCCATGTATGGAGCATGTTTTGCTTAAAAACATGAATGATTGTTTTATATGATATGCAGATCTTGGAAGCAGAGGGCATGGCTGTACCGGAAGAAGTTCCACGGATCCTGCATGTTGTGTCTGAGTACTTGCAAGATCCCTGTCCTATCACCAGCTCTGTAAGCCCCTCGTGTACAGATGGTCAGCGCTACATGCACAACAATGCTGAAGGTCAAAGTGATGCCGGGCAGGTGAGACTAATGCTGTTGTGTAACATTGGTAATGTGATATCAAACTGAAAGATCTGATATAGTTATTATTGTAATGTTTTGTTAAAGATTCTTTTTTTTCATTTAAATAGACTTTGATGCTGAAATAAATTTGTGATGTGAGCTATATGTAAAGTTTTTCCTGTTCTGTCTTAGAATGCAACTAAAGCGAAGCACAGCACCAGCGGCGAGTGCTGCCTGAGCCTGTGTCAGGCCGTGTCCTTCCTCCCCACTGCTGAGGATGATGAGGAACTGATGATGAAAAGAGAGGAGAAACAGAACAGAGGTGAAGATATCTTACTAACTGCTCATGAAAACAAATGTAATGCATTCACATTTATATATGCACCTTCTAGAGGTGATTAAAACATAAATATAATTCTTAAATGAATAGTTCCCGTGCAAAATGCTGAAAGGTTGTAGTTTAGCTGCTTTGCTTCATACAATTTTAATTAATTGTCACTTGATGATAGTTATTAATCATCATCTATCTCATACATTTTTAAACAACGCATTAAGTAAAGAATACATAATAATGTATGTAGGTGTTGGTTTCAGCAAGTTGTGTGAGACTGGTTTGACACATTAGCTGTAATTATATTCATAACACATTAGCGCATTAGCCAAGCTATATGAACTGTATAACACGGCCTCATGTGACTTATTGCATAAGTATACAATAATCTAATATTATGTCATTAGTAAATTGTCATATTAAACATATGATATTCATTTTGATATTTGAGATTACTTTGGGTTTTGTAAGTTCATTAGTAACAGGTAAACATAATGGGTTATACATTTATATTATTATTGAATATAATAATTATTATTCATATAAATATTATTTCATTTTACTTAATAAGCAGTTCTCAAACAATATTATCTTCGTTTTGACAATAAATCAGAATGGCATCCATTGAAAGTTTGTTTTGTTTGATTTCTGTAGGTGTGTGCAGTGTGGGCCGAGAGTCCTGCCTCAGCGTTCTGACAGTGACGGATTTTGAGTGCCCTCTCTGCATCAGGTCAGTGGAGATTTGTAGTGTGTTGTTTTTCACTGGCCTTATGTCCTGCTATCAGACACTTGCATTTCCTTTGATATAGAATTTAAAGGTTGGATTACAGTGGGTACTTGATAACACAATATTTTTTAATTGAAGACACAATATTTTTGTAATACTTTAAAGGGATAGTTCACCCAAAAATGAAAATTCAGTCATTAATTACTCACCCTCATGTCATTCTACACCCCTAAGACCTTTGATCATCTTCGGAACACAAATTAAGATATTTTTGATGAAATCCGATGGCTCAGTGAGGCCTCTATTGAGAGCAAAGCCACTGAACCTCTCAAGATCCATAAAGGTACTAAAAACATATTTAAAACATTTTAATGTGAGTTCAGTGGTTCTACCTTAATATAATAAAGCGACGAGAATACTTTTTGTGCGCCAAAAAAACAAAATAATGACTTTTCAACAATATCTAGTGATGGCTGATTTCAAAACACTGCTTCAGAGCTTTACGAATCGAATCAGTGGTTCGGACCGCCAAAGTCACATGATTTCAGCAGTTTAGCCGTTTGATAGGAGATCCGAATGACTGATTCGAAACAAAAGATTCGTAAAGCTCAGAAGCAGTGTTTTGAAATCGGCCATCACGAGATAATATTGAAAAGTTGTTATTTTGTTTTTTTTGGCGCGCAAAACGTATTCTCGTTGCTTTATAATATTAAGGTAGAACCACTGAACTCACATGAACTGTTTTAAATATGTTTTTAGTACCTTTATGGATCTTGAGAGGTTCGGTGGCTTTGCTCTCAATAGAGGCCTCACTGAGCCATCGGATTTCATCAAAAATATCTTAATTTGTGTTCCGAAGATGAACGAAGGTCTTACGGGTGTAGAACGACATGATGGTGAGTAATAAATGACATTATTTTAATTTTTGGGTGAACTAACCCTTTAACAAGTGTAATTCAGTATAGGGTAAATGTCACGGTTTTGTTTTATTCTTCTTTTGTGGTCATACCAATGTATTGTAAGTTAGTATACTACAGGGCTGTTGAATGCTTGATTCTGATTGGTTGACGAATGTTTTAAGGCGTGCAATTATTTTCAGGGAAACACACAGCTAAAAAAGTTCCAAGAAGGTCCTGACCGCATTACAGTTCCATGTCACTTTGTGATATGATTTCAGTTATATCAAAGGTCCTTACAATCTACAACAGCAAATGAACCAAAGCCCACAAAGACACTGATCAAGCAAATAGATATAACGAAAATAAGATAAAAATAAAAAAACTATATCCATGTTTTCCCCACAGAATTACCTTTCATTATCATTGAAAAGCTACATGTCATTTCTCAGTGTCTCAGTTACGTCACTGTTCTTGAAGCAGTTAAACTTACATCTTTGCTATTAGTTGAGACACTGCTTACGATGGAATTAGTATTTAAAGGATAAAAATCTAAAAATGTCTTGAAATAAAACATTGAACAATGTTTTGAGGCGTGGTAACTGTAATGTAAGTGGAATAACTGACTCCGGGCTGTTGAATTATTAAAAAAAAAATATGCACAAAACAATGCATTATTATTTGTAATAATTCAACGTCCCATTGTCAATTATTCCTTATCTAAGGTATTATCAGTAGATATTTTTCTGCAAAGTGATCCGGTAACACTTTACAATAAGGTTCATTAGTTAACTACATTAGTTAACATGAACTAATAATGAACTACGCTTATACAGCATTTATTAATCTTTGTTAATGTTAATTACAACATTTACTAATACATTATTAAAATCTTGTTAACATTAGTTAATGGACTGTGAACTAACATGAACAAACAATGAACAACTGTATTTTCATTAACTAACGTTAACGAAGATTAGTAAATACAGTAACAAATGTATTGCTCATGGTTAGTTCATGTTAGTTAATACATTAACTAATGTTTAACTAATGAACCTTATTGTAAAGTGTTACCAGTGATCCTCTTCTTAATGAAATGGGATAAAACCAGATGGTGAGAATTTCTAGCTGTCTTAACAGGGTTTTTAACAGTCTAGTATTCCATAAGATCGGACAAGCTTATATCACTATAAGTTGTACATAAACAGATGTATTTGTTAACTTCCCACCTCTTATATATGCTCAATTGATCAATGATCACTGTCATGATCAATGGATTAAAGGTTATTCTATGAGCCGGTGACAACACCCTGTGGACACACCTTCTGCAAGAACTGCATTGAGAGAAGTCTGGATCATAATCTACGCTGTCCACTCTGCAAACAACCACTGCAGGAGGTACTACTGAAACACAGACAATAATTACATAGGAGCATGTAGAAACATATACTTGTACACACCCAAAATGGCTAAACAGTAAGCTTTTCTTTCTGTCTTAACCACAAATTATTGGTCAGGAAATTAGCAAATTTTAAGCACAAATGCACTACTAAAAAAGCCATTGCTGTCTCAGAAAAACATCAAAGACAGAATGAAGTCTTTGGCAGAATATGGGTATCACAATGAAACACAAGTCTTTGAAAGAGCTGAGTCTGAGAAATATAATAATAAATGCATCTCTAGCACAGTAAAGCATGGAGGAAGAGGTGTCATTGTGTAGGGAGCCTTTTTAGCTGCTGGTTTTGGTGAGCTACTTCACTGTGAAAAGTCATTAAATGCTTTGGAGTACAGGAGAATATTGCAGAATGGCTTGCTTCCCACAAACGATATGTTGTTACCTATTAAGAGGAATGATCAGATGTTATTGTTCAACAAGACAATGCTCCTGCCCAAATTGCAAAGACAACCAAGAAGCGGCTTGAGAAACAAGTCCATCAGGTTCATGTTTTGGCCTGGTCAGAGTCTAGATTTGAACCCTATTGTGAATATTTGGTCTCGCATTGAACTCAAACGAACTGGGAGACATTTTTTAACTACTCATGAACTGTTTGAAGCCATTAACATTGAGTGGAACTACACTGACTCTTTTTCCTGTAAAAATCTGTCTGCAAGTTGGGGAAGGCTATTCCGTTAAATTACTTTATCTACAGTATTTGTAATACTACATTACAGTAATTTCCTGACCAGTGATTTGTGATCAAAATCGTTAAGACCATTAAAAGAACACTAAATATTTTTGCCATTTTTGGCTTATATGTGTGTTTATATATGTATATGTATGTATATATATATATATATATACTGTATATATAGTTGCAATTGTATTGTTTTAACTTTTATTAATTAATTTTAATTTTATTTTACAATTAAATGCTGATTAACCTTTTTCTTTTTATAAAGTAAATAAACAAAACTAAATGAACAAATAAAACAGAGCAAATCATATTACATAGCAGTTCAAGTCTCACCGCATTACTTCCTATTCCCAGTATTTTAAGAACAGGAAGTACAACCCCACAGTGCTGCTGCAGGAGATTATGTCCCGCCTCTTCCCCCAGCAGTTGGCTGAGAGGAAACAGGTGCACGAGGCGGAGATGGCAGAACTCTCAAAGTGAGTGCCCCTCTCAATGATAACAAAAAACTGTGATTTTAAACATGCTGATGCTGAGGTCTGGAAGAGCTCCAGTATCTACAAAATGTATAAAATGGTGTCTGTCTTAACATTTTATTTGAGTCTTTAACAGTCCAGAAGAAGTTTAATATTGTGTGAAGTTATGCAAAAGCAGAATTATTTATTAATTGCCCATCTTTTATCTCTAGTTTGACCAAGGACATCCCGATCTTTGTGTGCACGGTGGCATACCCTGGCATCCCTTGCCCGCTGCACATCTTTGAGCCTCGCTACCGTCTGATGATGCGTCGATGTATGGAGACGGGCACCAAAAAGTTTGGCATGTGCAGCTATGAGCATGGCAAAGGGTACAAAAATTATTATACAGCTAACATCTGTCATTTATCTGTCATCAGGTTATGCTAGCTTCTGCACCCTTACTGAATTTAAGAAAATTAATTTAGGCCTTATTAATTCTCAAAGTATGTACATATATGCAACACTACCATTTGGGGTCAGTGAGATTTTTATTTGTAAGAAATCAATTATTTTTTTCAGCAAGGATGCATTAAATTGATCAAAAGTTACAGTAAAAACTTTCTATTTTAAATAAATACTGTTCTCTTGAACTTTTCTTCAAAGAATCCTGAAAAAAAGTGTGCCAGTTTCCAAAAAAAAAAAAAAAAAATAAGGCAGCACAACTGTTTTTTTTTTTTTTTTTTAAGATTGGTAATAATAATAAATGTTTCTTGAGCATCGAATCAGCATATTAGAATGATTTCTGAAGGATCATGTGACAAGGAAGACTGAAGTAATGGCTGCTGAAAATTTAGCTTTGTCATCACAGGAATAAATTACATTTTAAAATATATTAAAATAGAAAACAGTTATTTTAAATTGTAATAATATTTCACAATATTACTGTTTAACTGTATTTTTATTCAAATAAATGCCACCTTGGTGAGAATAAGAGACTTCTTTTAAAAAAAACATAAAAAATCTGTCTATCTATCTATCTATCTATCTATCTATCTATCTGTCTGTCTATCTATACAGTGTTTTGATACCAAAATTCCCTGTCACAGCTTCGCAGATTATGGCTGCATGCTGGATATTTTGGATCTGGATTTGCTTCCTGATGGTCGTTCCTATGTGGATACAGTGGGAGGAAGTCGCTTCCGAGTGCTCAGGAGAGGACAGAGAGATGGCTACCACACTGCTGATATTGAGTACCTGGAGGACCATAAGGTCAGAGGTTACAGATTGCCATAACTCAAATTTCCAAGAAAAAGGCACATTGGAAGAAGTCTTTAATGCAATACAACAGTATTAAAGCACATAAAGCACATTGTGCCTTTAACTTAAGGCTTAAGATAGGAAGTATCTTTAATACAGCCAATGATGTAAATAAACTTGCACTTCTCATCTTAAAGGTTACGGTCCCTGTCATAATAGAGATCTAGCACCTGAAATGTCTCCTGATGGCACACTTCCATTCTTTAATTTATAATTAGTTCTTAACGAAAGTGCAACGTGATCTTCCGGTATAGTAGTCTCCCATAGCAAACTGTGGTTGTAGCAAGCTCTTTCTGTCATATTATGATATTCTGTCATTCTAATAACTATCAGTCAACTAATTTTATTATATTATAATTTAGTATATCATATATTATTAACTATAGTAAACATACATTTTACTATATAATATAATGATCTTAATACCTGCATAAAGGTGAATCGTTTTAATACTGCTTTGTCCTGTTGTGGGACACTTCCTCAAGATTATACACTGCACTGCACGGGAAGTTGTGCCCACTGAGGCTATATATGGAAGTGATCATGATGGTTGTGATCACACCATGATAGTCACTATAATAATAATCAAGCCATTTGGCTGCTGCAGTTATTTTTATTAAATTGCATCCTGTGGAGCTCACATTCTCGGTTTAACACAGTAATTTCAACAGGTTCAGGTTGGTTCTGAATGGCAATTAAACATTTATTAATGAATTGATGGAATGCTTATGGCAAGTAGAGCCACGCAACAGTGTGGTGTTTTTGTTTAGTTATCATCATTAGTGAATAAGGCTGGAGTCTGGTTTTCTGTTACATTAAAACATTTTAATCTTTTCCCAATGGTTATGTGTCTCAACCATCTAAATAAGGTGTCATGACTGAACATTAAATGAAAAGCATGCATTAAATATTCATGAGGGGAGGTTATTACCACTATCACAAGCCAGAGCCTGTTTGCATGATGGATTGCTTATAACGGCAGTAAATATGAAACCTTTTGTTAGCACTGCAAATTTAATATCAAGTAAATACTTAATGTTAATTAGCGTTAATTGCAAGTGTATTCAGCAAACATTAGGAAGAGGAGCTTGTGATTAACTGCCTGTTAGTCAACAAATTCAAACTCTTTTCTAACCCATCTACATTATGATTACAAAAGCATTATTTTATCATCATAAACCCTAACGCTCAAAATAATTAATTGGTTTGAGTAGGACAAACTTAAATTAAACAAATTAGTTCAGTCAAATTAACTTTTTTGAGTATTAACACTTTCTTTTTCTTCCAAGTTCACAGAACTGATATATTTTAAGTAAACTGAACTGTTTCATTGCTTTAAGTTTTATGAACTCATTTCTTTTAATTTAGACGAACTTAAGTTTAACTGAAACTCGGCTAGGATTTCTGTTTCCCAGCATGCTTTGCCCATGGCACTTGAAAGGAAGAGTAAAAGCTAAAATTAAGTGTTATATAATGTTTTTTGTGCAAGATTGATGTTAAGTAGGAGATTTACTAGTTATTAATGTATTGTTATGCTAATTTAGAAGACTTTCTTTTAATATTGTTTTTTTGAGAGTTACCACCATGGTGACAAGTGGTGCATCCGCATGGTTTAGTTTGAGAGTATGTTAAATGTTTTATATTGCTGTACACATTCAGCAAGTGTTATACCATGCTATTGCTAACATGTTAGCAAATTAGCAAGTTAGTATTTTCTGTATTATCTAATTGTAGCTAGCTAAGTTTCCACTAATAAAAATGTTTACTTTTGAGATTACTTGATCATTTTAGTTAAATGTATAAATTAGTTTACTTAAATATTTCAATTTAACAACAATTAAAATGTTTGAGTACAAAACAAAAATCTGCTAGTTCTGCTTACTTAAACTTTGAATTTCTTAACTTAAAAATTGTAACCAATTGACTCATTTTTTTGAGTTTTGCCTTATACAGTGAGGTTGAAGAAATCACAGCTGAGTGAGACAGTAAAACTTCTACTTGTTTATGTTTAGGTCGAAGGCAGTGAGCTTGAATTACTGCAGCGCCTCCATGACAGCGTGTATCAGCAGGCGAGGGAATGGTACCACCGTCTGAACAGCCGCATTCAGGAGCAGATCAGCCGGCAGTACGGAATCATGCCAGAGAAAGAGGACGACATTCAGGTCAGAGCTCACGGAACATTGTTTATTAGTAAAACCACAGAGTTTGCATTTTAATAGGAACTTCCTAACGAGAATGAATGTGTTTTTGTGCATTGCAGGCATCTGCTAATGGACCGGCCTGGTGCTGGTGGCTGCTGTCAGTGCTGCAGTTAGATCCAGCCTATCAGACCACCGTTCTGTCTTTGACCTCTCTGAAGGACAGACTGGGTCATCTACGCATTGTACTAGAATACTTCTCTCAGAGCTAGGACAGAGACACATCATACGCCCATATCGCTGATCTCATCACATGCATGCACCACGGAAGACATTAAATTTTTTTACTCTACATTTTGATTCAACCGAGAGAGACTTGTTTCTCTCACCTAAAACTTTGTCACTTTTTTTTCTGATCATAATCCATGCACACAAGATCTTGTGCTTGGATAATACATCGGACTATCTATGATATGGGTTGGTTAAAAATAAGATGACTTGTTCCAGTGGCTGTACAACTATTGAATTAGTCATTGAACTAATTCCTACTTAGTCAAGCACCAAAGAATTAAGGACTCGTTCTGCACAGAACAGCTGTTTATTGGTTTACGCTGTTCGCTTCGTTAAACATCATCAGATTAGATGCCAAATGTTGCAGCTAGTTTTGTTGACATACATTTGAGATGTTTCCAGTAGTACTGGGCCCTGGCCAGGATTTTTTTTGAATGTTTAGCTTACATTTGTGGCCGAGAGGGAAACAGCTGGCCCAAGTGACTGATGACTGAATAGGAGCTCATTATTTATGCATGAATGAAACGCTTATGACTACAGCCTCAAAATCTCACAAGTCCGCCCGTACGTTTGAGTAGAATCAGAAATAATATTATCCTCAGTAACTGATGGGGAGGTACATTAATATTGCAATACTAATGACAGAAAATACACTTCCTTTTTCCACAAATGAAAGCTGCTAGCTGTGCTTGTTTCATTTGTAGTAATAAATCAGTTGCAAGCTTGCTGGCATGACAGCGGAGAGGAGAGAGGATGAAATTCTAGCAGTCATTAATATTTTTTTGAAAGAAATAAATACTTTTATTTAGCAAGGATGCTTAAAATTGATCACAAGTGACAGTAAAGACATTTATAAAGTTACAAAAGATATCTGTTTTTAAAAAACGCTGTTCTTTTGAACTTTCTAGCATTCATCAAAAACAACAACAAAAAAATTTAATAATAAGAAGATATGTTGCTTGAGCAGCAAATCAGCATGTTAGAATGATTTCTGAAGGATCATGTGACACTGAAGACTGAAGTAATGATGCTGAAAATTCAACTTTGCCATCACAGGAATAAATTACATTTGAAATATATTCAAACGGATATTTTAAATTCAAATGATTTTTCCACAATATTACTGTTTTTACTATATGTTTAATCAAACACATGCAGCCTTGTTGAGATTCTTTATAGTCTTAATCTTAACAGCCCCAAATTTTTGAACAGTAGCGTATAATACTCAACCAAACGGCAGTTTCAGACTTGTCATGGGCACCAGGGCTGTTGTGGGAGGTGTTGTAAAGATTTTAGCCATCTGGTTGATCAGTACAGCTCTCCAAACCTTTGTGTCAGTCGTATTGGATTGTTTCTGTGTGCTTGTGCCTTGTGTTGGGCCTTAATCTGGTTTCAGATATTTGGTTGAGGACTGTGGATTTATTTATGTTCCATATTTTACCTTTCTTCTGTTTTAGTGCCACATTCCGAGGAATGTTAAAACTGCAATGTTATATGTTATGTAACACTTGTAACTTGATGTAACAAATGGGTTTAAAACAGACTTTTTTCCTACTCTGGTGATTGTGCCATTGTATTGTTTTTTTTTTAGCTCCTAATGGCTGGAGGAACTCCAACACAAGGGTTAAAATGCACCCACCTGCCCTGTTTATTTTTTTTTTTTATAAATGTTTTTCAGATTTGATCTGTTGTGCACTGCTCTGAAGATTACTGTCAATTTGCCATATATTGAAAACCAGTTATTAACACATGGGTGCTTTGCTTTCGACCCTGTCATGAATGCAGTATGCCTAAACATGTACTGATTTTAGATAGAAACAGTGTTTTGTTTGAAGAAATCTGGGAACTTTTGGAGGAAAGATTTTTAGGGCTTTTGTATTAGATACAAAAAGTTCTTAAGCTGAGATTCAAAGAGGCCTCAGTTATGTTTCTCATGAGACCACAAATATTTATGAAAGGGATTCAAATCAGAATAGGTTTTTATTTTCACTTGCTTTAGTAATTTAAACAATAGAAACGTTACTGATTGATGCATCTGATGTGTTGTTTCATATGTTGTCATGTCACCATCCATCCTCAGGATTAAGGACTTGAAAATCACTTACAAATGCTTTCTGAACTGTTGCTTCATCTGTCTGTAGTATCTCAGTAACATGTGCTAGTGAGTCTGA
This sequence comes from Mylopharyngodon piceus, assembly GCA_039654765.1. NCBI lineage: Eukaryota > Metazoa > Chordata > Actinopteri > Cypriniformes > Xenocyprididae > Mylopharyngodon > Mylopharyngodon piceus. The sequence goes on from CM077439.1 coordinate 8,216,598, forward strand.
CGATGTCAAATTTTCACCCTTATGATTATTAGTGTATGTGAAAGTGGCAGATCCTGTGGTGTTGCTTTGGGATTGTACAAGTGACTTTATTCTTCATTAATAGCCTCAAAAGCAAAGAGAAAGACACTCCTATCACCCTCAAATCAGTTGAAAGAAAGAGCTAGAAATAAAGACTTTGGTTATATAATTAGTCAAATCAAATCAAACTCAATAATCAAGATTATATCCTTTATTTTGTAAAGAAATGGCTTGAGAAGCATTTTTTTTCCAGTCATTGGCAAATAATGATTGCTTGTTTAATTTGAAATGATCAGTGGACTCTGATGCGTAGTATTTCTGTTTTCTTTCTTTGTTTTTTTGTCACTAATTCTTTTTAATGTCATATATTGATGTGTTTGGAATTAAAGCAGCCTTTTCCAGAGTATTTTATAATTTGTAATCCCTGGTGTAAACTAGGGGCCTGTATCAGTGGTTTTTCTTTTGAGCGATTTGTTGTATAACTCTTAAGGAGTTATACAATACACATTATACAATAAATGTAACATTAAAATCATTCATCAAAATATTGTATTTATGTCACTGGAAATTGCAAAAGCATAAAAAAAGAAAAAAAAATTAAAAAATAAGACCTTTATTTATATTTTGTATTACCAAGCACCCACTAGATGGCGCCATACAATCACATGATGTCTGATGTTCTAGCATCTATAAGCGTCTTCCATTTCTTACCTCGAAAGAGTAAAGATATAGTTTTTTCACCCCCAAACATTCTGGTCTCTCATGTTTCAGAAGAGTTAACATTTTTTTTTTTTTTTTTTAGAGTTAATTTAGAGTCTAATGTTATTTTGTATTGTATGGACAAAACACGGTAACACTTTACATCAAGATCCCACTTGTAAACGTTACAAAGTTAATGCATTAACAATGAGCAATAAGCCTGCATTTGTTATATTTATTCATCTTTTGTTAATGTTAATTAATAAAAATACAAATATTAGCATAGGATTATTAACTAGTAGGCTATTAGCCTAACAGATAGGCTACAACGTTTGATTTTTTTTAGTAAATGTTTAACATGAACTAAGATTAATAAATGCTTTAAAATATTTTTCATTGTCAATTCATGTTAACTGCTAACAAATGGAAACTTTTTGTAAAGTATTTCCCAAAACATTCTTCAAAATATTTTCTTTTATAGTCTATTCTGCAGAAGAAAGTCGTGTTTTGAACGCCATGAGGGTGAGTAAATGATGATAGAATCAATGTTAATTATTGTGTGAACTCTCCTTTTAAAAATAACTAAAATCATAATGACAAATTCATGAATTATTAGATCTTAGTGGACAGTTGAGGTGAACAAATAAAAGTTATAGCATAAAATGAAGATATATTCACGATTTTATACATATTCTATATTTTAAAATCACCACTTAATACTTAATACTTTTGATGTTGTTTTTTAACCTATTTTACTTGATTACTTTTAATCTGTAAATTTTGATTAGGTTATTTTTTCATAATTTTTGATCTAGTCATATCTTAATGAATCACATCAGCAATTGAGCTACACAAGTCTACAGGTGAGGTCACGAATTGAAGTTATTAAACGTAATTTCCGGAGGAGTACGCCCATCTAATCTTCCAATTAATACCAACCAGCATCTTACCTCTTCCTGTTGTTAGTTCTTTCGGCATCCCTCCTCCTCTTTGTACATTTTTTGCCTGTTATAGGGGGCTATCGGAGCTCGAGTAGAATATCCTCTCTGAGCCCCTCTATAGAAGACAGCAAGCCATCTGTTTACTACTTACGCTAAGATTATATGGGCACACGAACTCGTGAATAAGAATTACGCGATCTGGAATTTCGCGTGAGGGCGAAAGATTTCCCCACACAGATTTCGCAATTCAGAAACCCTTGTTACTAGTGACACCTGTGGCCGTTAAGCGAACTGCAGCCAGCAACTTGCTCGTGCCTCGTGCACACTGAATATGATTCAAGGCCGTAATATGCTCACAGCGAAATTCTATTTCGTTCTTCGCTTGGAAGTAAAAAGAAGTTGGAAATACCTTTACAGCGATATACATTTTTGGGTGGGTACCACATTACTTATATTGTGTAGACAGGCCTATGTTGTCTACATCTACAGTATTATTTAGGCTACTTAGATGTTTCTAAGTAAAGCAAACACTTTAAAAGCATTGGTTAATTCAGTGTTTGAGTAAAATTTACAAACCAAGAGTGAGTTGAAACAGTATTTCAAAGTGAACTTCAAATGAGTAAAGAAATTACTCAACAAACCCATAACGTAACCCATAACTTCTCCCTAAAATCAGAGGGAAATGATAGGTGAACAACACTGATGTAGAAGCAGCACCTAAGACTGGTTTAAGTCTAAATTTGACATAAGCTTGTAATCTGTAAACCTCAGATCTGATTGGTTGATTGGAATGTTGTGCCAGAATCAACAAAGATGTTGATCCGGGAACATGTTGTTCTTGGTGAAATCACGTTTACCATGAGATTATAGACTATAGATATAAAAGCAAATAATAGCCTACATAAGAAAACTTACATAACTCATTTAAGTTGGTCACACAAATTTTCCGCTAAATGTCGCTTGACCGCATCTACAGTATATAAATACTAAAATGTTGAAGCGACTTTTAAATGTAAAAAGCTTTATGAGACATTCCTGCAGTCACAGAGAGTCTGTTGTAAGGGGGAGCTCTGTATCTGAGAACGTCCTTGTGATGTAGCTCAATGTGAACTTGGGGTGTGCGATATGTATCGTCTGCGATAATATCGTGATTGTTGTTTTAACGATATGCGATCTGAAATTATCGAGTATGTCCCTCATTTTACAAAAACACAGAGAGTTGCACGCATACACGTGCTGTAGTCTAGTAGGTTAGACTAGTGTGCGCGCGCTGGCGCATTTAGAGTGGACGCTTTCACCGCGTGATATAGTCCATTAAAAATCATTTATAATGCACCCAGTATTCAAGATAAGGGGGTAAAAGTACATCTGTATGTCTTTTTATATTTGTATCATTTAATATAGTTAATCAATATCACATTTTCTCCAAATATCACAATGATTATAAATGTGATATTGATTTTACACGACAGTTCAATAAACAAGAAGTTAATATTTAGTGACTTACATTTTAGACACAATATTGCCTGTTTTCGCTCTATTTCGCCAACAAAAATAGTTCCAAACAAAGCCACAGGCCTGATTTGCGTCTCTTGTCAACAAACGGCGGTGAATGAAAAAATCTTTTGAATTAATGATTCAATGACTCACTCATTAAAACGGTCAAATGCTTTGTTCCTGAATGAATCAACCGTTTGAATGAATCGTTTGACTTGCTGCCACCTACTGGCGGTTTTAATTTCACATTTAAAGTATCTTTTTATTCTTTAAATAATTTAAAAATATCAGTATTCAACATTTTGTTTAAAACATCAAAACATTATTTATACATTTGTAACTGCAGTTAAAAATGCATTTGTCAGCTCTGAGCTGCATTAAACAGTGTGTGTAAATGCATTTAAATGGCACTTCAGATGCAGATCCTGTGTTTCCTCTGCATTGCAAAGATTAATTTTGTTGATTCTGATTTCATTTGATTGGTAACAGCCCTATTGTGTCTTATTTAGGGCCCGAGTGCGAGGACCCTCTTGGAATTGCTCTGTTTATGTTCTAATTGAATTTATTGATTAAATGTAAGAATTTGACACAAAAGATGAGGCATACATTTAATTAGGTTAAAAAATGGCTTTATAAAGGTAAAAATGCCCTTAAAAATGTAAAAATCTATTTAAACTTAACGATCATTTTTCAAGTCACTGCTGTGAACTAACCACCGCACAAAATATGAAGAATATCAAAAACTTTAAGAGTCAGCTGCCCACAGCAGCCCAAAACCTGCCAAGGTACCAACACAATAAACACACTCAGCAAAATATTGTCTAATTATCGTTATCGAAAATATCGAGATATCATTTTTTGTCAATATCGCACACCCCTAATGTGAACATCAAAGCCCATTACAAACACAGGCAGGAGAGCAGTACGGTAAGCTAAATTGATCCATCATCACCCTGCTGCAACTCCCCTGCATGCCTGGCTTTTTGAGTGGAGATGACAGCCATTTTTTTTTGTACTTAATAAGTCATTACAAAGAACCTGCTCTTGCTATGCTGAAGTGAAATGTGTGTGTGTGTTCAAAATTGACAATTCTTACTTTGTGTAATATTGCAGTTTTTATTATAAATTATTTATTTGTGCACCAGTGGTGTAGCCAGAATTTTTATTTTTGGGGTGTACCATCTTAGAATGAGGGGACCACAATATATATATATAGACCTATTTATTAGGGATGTTCATTTTGTTTTTTTGTTTTTTTTTTCTGACTGACAACCGACGCTCGTTAACCAGTCATTACCCGTTAACTATGTTAAATTAGAAGTGTTTGTGACCCATTAAACCCATTAATACCATTACAAGGATAACCTGTGCTGATGAAATCACCATGATGTGTTGAGTAGAGAGTTGAAGTTGTGTGTCAAAATGGTGGCAATTAATTTAGGATGAAATCAATGTAATTTTCACACAGCCAGTCAGAAATGGTGAGTGTTGAAGAGATGATGTAGGCCTGTCACCGCCTGTTAAACAAATACCCCGTGTTGCCATGGAAACCATCACATGATAGGTAAGAAGCAAAATAAAACTTTTAAGTTGCTAGTTAATTGAAAATAAACTTTTAAAGTGCACGCACAAACTCTTTTGTTTGTTTACAGTCTGCGAGCCGCAGTGCCAAATGCAAATACTTCAGAGAGATAAATGGCAAATGCATGAGACGATACCAAATATGTCTGTTTGTCTCCCTCTCTTGGTTCTCTTTGTAGGGATTATGGAGCATCTAAGGGGTGGCAGAGCTTGGACTGATAAAGCAGCCTTGTTTCACACTAACCTAATCCCCCTGTGTCAATACACAGATAAAGCTTCAAATGCTGTGTGCAAAAGAGTAAAGGTAAACATATCAGAGCTTTGGTACTTTAGTCTCAGGGTGCGTTTGGTAATAAGACAAACGCAGGCAGTGCGTCTCCCTCCGCAGAGGCGGAGATTGCAGTGAGAGGCAGCTGGCTTTGTTCCCTCGCTGAGGTGGCAAGAGGAGACACAGTAATCTCTAACCTGCCGGTGAAGAGCTAATACATTTGAAAACAAAACAAAAAAGTTATAGAAATAACACATTATTCGTAATATTATGTTGTGTTCATGGGTAGAATTGTGTTGTGACTCCTATTTTGAAAAGGAAGTCTGAACTGTTGTATTCTGACGTAGCCTGCATTCGAAATCATACTTCTCTACTATATAGTAGGCAAAAAACAGTATGTGACAAAAGCAGTATGTCCGAATTCACAGTATTCATAAAAGAGTAGGCAACCTACTTCTTCTGAAGTGTACATACGTTGGACACTTTACTATCCCATGAGGCCACGGGAGAGGATTTGTAAATGGCAGTGAAGCAACGTAACTGACTCTGGTAGGTCACGTGATAAGGGCAACATGGCGAATGTAGTATGTCCAGATTACATTCATACTACACACATTCATACTATATAGAACATACTTTTTTTAGTGGTTGTTTAGTAATTATTAGGGCTGAGACAAGACATCGAATCTCGAATCGTGATACGAAGAATCTGATGTATTTTCCGATGTATCGCCATTCTCTCTCGAATCGATTCTGAGCTTAGTTTTTAAACAGCAGATGGCACTACTATACGTGCTTCAGTACACTGCCTGCTTCCAGTTCCTTTACACACACCACTTAAACCTAAAATAATCATTCATAAAGTTCAAAAAGTTTGAAGCGAATTACAAATCTCGCATCATAAAAGCATTCTGAGCCTAGGTGCAAGTATATAACCACTTACATGACTCAGCCGAACGCACAAGCGCTGTCCAGCAGTCTTCTTCGTGAGCATTTGAGAGTGTGCGGTTAAAAAGAGCGCCATCTGCTGATCGAGAAAATATCACGATCGATCCAGATTCATTGTATCGTTCGAGAATCGATGTATCGTCCCAGCCCTAGTAATTATTCAAAATAAGTACCTACTCAAGAGAGCGATTTCGGACGTAGCTGTAGTGTGTGTGAGAACGGAGATGAATGAGTAAAGAAGATGGATGAAATTTGCTACTCCTGTCTCGTGTGCTTCATTGTTTTATAACTCCTGACAGATACCACATTGGCGATTGTGCTTTTGCAACCAGGCTGATGACCTATTCAAAGCCCAAATTCCGGTTGTTGGATGTTAGTCAGCGAACGTTTCCCTACATGACCACTCAGCTTTTGCTACGTTCTTCATTGTGAACAAAGGGACACCACTCATGGGGAGGGATCTAATGTCTGCACTGCATGTGATGATTGAAAACAATCAAGTCCTGCTTCACCTGTGTCAGTCTTTAAGTGCATTGTTGCTGAGTCAACTGAGTTTGGATGTGCTAAAACTTTATATACCTTGTAAAGCTGGATGAAATTTCACCTGTGCTGCTAAACTTTGTCGTCTACCACTCTTTGTTCGTTGTGCTATGTCAGAGGAATTAAATCGCTTGTACGCAGCTGGGGTGATAGAACGCATCGACACCTCTGCATGGGTGACACCAATTGCAGTTACACAGAAAAAATTAGAATGTGCATTGACCTCAGAGAGCCAAATAAAGCAGTGATTGTGGACTTTTCCATTGCCACACTTGGATGGATTACTCTTTGCTCTAAAGGGCTCTGTTTTCACTACCATCGACCTGACTACCAAGTGCCGCTGCATGTAGACAGCCGTGACCTCACAGCCTTTATTACTCACAACGGACTGTTCTTTTTTTGTCGTGTTCCTTGCGGATTGGCATCAGCACCTGCGGCACTTCAGAAGATGATGACCCTCATCCTGGCTAGCTTGTCAGGGGTTTAAAATTACCCGGACAACATTATCATCCACATGTCTTCACATGACAAAGCACTTCAACGACTAAAAGCTTCTGGCCTGCAGCTTAATAAAGACAAGTGTCACATCCGGCAAACCAGCCTGCTGTTCTTAGGTCATATTGTTTCAGCGGAGGGTCTTCATCCTGATGAATCATGTGTACAGGTGATACATAATGCCCCTGCACCTTCTGATGCATCTACTTTGTGCTCCTTACTTGGACTTATGTTGTGGTACAGTAAGTTTATGATTTTGCCATCATTGTAGCTCCAGTGCTTGCATGCCTACAAGATCCTAATGGATTCATCCGGTCAAAAAAGGGCTGAACAATGTTTGACCGAAGTAAAACGACTGCTAGCAAACAGCCCTGCTTTGGCAATATTCGGCTATAAACTGCGACTGGAACTGTCTGTTAAGGACAACTTCATCTTCCGAGTCTCCTTTGCTCACACTGTCACTACGGACTCTGTGTTTTCGTTTCTGTCATCAGTCTTCAGCTGCCATTACAATCCACTGAATATAATACATAACTGATAACGCGTGTTCAACCCAAATGGACATCCAGCAACATATGTTGACATTTGCTAAGAAAATCATAAATTTAACCAGTATACTGTATAGTTTAAAGGGGTACTTGATTATGATTTCACTTTTTTTAACTTTAGTTAATAGTGTAATGTTGCTGCTACTACAACAAGCTTCTTCCCGGGTTGGTGACATCACAAACCCCAAAATTTACATAAACTCTGCCCCCGAGAACACACAACAAAGGAGGTGTGGCCATGTTGGGCTGCTTTAGAGAAGAAGAAGAGTTGTTGTAATAGAGTGTTGTTGCCATGCTGTCATTTTATGCCGGACTGCTTCACAAACGAGGGTCAATTCAACACTGGATTTGCACAAAAGATTAACATGACGGCACATGCTAGTCGATGAGTTGAATCAACTCCACAGAAACTACATAAATTTATCCACTAACCATTCAGAAACGTCCAGATGCATTTTATAAGTTGTAGTGTCTCTTCATCAGTGTCCGACTCCGGTTTGAACGATGTAAGGCTGAACACCGTTACTGACAATCATCATTTTGGCTGCGTGAGATTCTCCAGCTTTGTTGTTGTTGAGCAACCGAAGCGCGAGCTGTTAAAGCTCCGCCCTCTTCTGGAAAGGACACACAAAAAATGGCGTGTTTCTGCTCACACCCAAATAGGTGCAAATTTGACAAGTTGTAATAAATTATCTGTGGGGTATTTTTGAGCTGAAACTTCACAGGCACATTCTGGGGACACCTGATACTTGTAAAAGGGGCATAATAGGTCCCCTTTAAATGAGGAAATTAGGCAGAAAGACATTGAGAATAAAGCAAAAAAATGGAGAAAGGACAAAAAGACCCTCCACTACTGTAAAACTGTAAATAGCAATGCTAATTTAGGGCATGTAATGTGCATTCGTGGAACTTTTTCAAGAACTGTGCTGCATGTTATGAGTAAAAAGACAAGTGATCTAAACGTGCAGGGCCTTTGCTGTGTAATTCCAGTGAGCACAAAACACAAGGTCAGAGTAAAACAAAAGAATTAGATGTTTGGAGAGTCCTCAACCAGCCTCTTCATGGGAGCCAAAGGTAATATAGTAATAGCAAGTGAAATAAGCCTTTTGAATGAAAAACAGGCAGCTGAAAAAAATTAAATAAATAAACGCAAGGAAAGGCTTTACTCACAGATAAAGCTTAGATGCACAGCACTGAGTTTAATGGGGGGTCACGCCAAACAGCTATGGATGAAAAGCCCACATCATTTCATACAAGACATGACCCCTGATCCACATAAATAAAGCTGTAACACAGTAATGGTGTCTACCTGAGTAGGTCTATGCATTAGGGAAGCACAATACCTAATGCCTTAAGAGGAACTTCTAAGAATACAAGAGAAGCATATTCCTTCCCTGTCTTTATGTAGGGTCAAACAGAAGACATATTCATTTTGACAGGTATTCGAGTGAATGTGGCTGATAAGAATGGCATTCGTGTTCAGCTTTCATTCTCCACAAACCTGCAAAAATCAGCAGTCTCTTGACATAGAAATCTGAGCTTCAGAAAAGAGACCTGAAATCAGCAGGCAACCAAAGAAATAGTGACTGTCATAAAAAGCCTCCCCATAGAAAACCAGCTCCTGCTTACTGCGAGTTAAAGTCTTTATTACATATTTTTTGGAGTTTTCTTTATATTCCTCATATAGGGTCACTGCAACCAAACACAGAATGATATTGAATAAGTTTGTGTTAGATGTAAGGTTGTACCAGATTATTGGAAAAAAATTGACAGCGACAGTGTTATTGCATTATGATGAATTATATTCAACAGCAAAATGTAATTTAAGAAACAAGGTGTTATATGAAACTTTTGAGTGTTTTAGGATGAACAGTACAGTAGAGTAATGTTAGTCCAGCACTTTTTCCTAAGTGTTTTGTCCTATGCTATGTTAATATACACCGATCAGGCATAACATTATGACCACTGACAGGTGAAGTGAATAACACTGATTATCTCTTCATCACGGCACCTGTTAAAGGTGAAGTGAACATTTTGTCAGCAAGTGAACATTTTGTCCTCAAAGTTGATGTGCTAGAAGCAGAAAAAATGGGCAAGCGTAAGGATTTGAGCGAGTTTGACAAGGGCCAAATTGTGATGGCTAGACGACTAGGTCAGAGCATCTCCAAAACTGCAGATCTTGTGGGGTGTTCCCAGTCTGCAGTAGTCAGTATCTATCAAAAGTGGTCCAAGGAAGGAACAGTGGTGAACCGGCGACAGGGTCATGAGCGGCCAAGGCTCACTGATGCTCGTGGGGAGCGAAGGCTGGCTCGTGTGGTCCGATCCAACAGACGAGCTACTGTAGCTAAAATTGCTCAAGAAGTTAATGCTGGTTCTGATAGAAAGGTGTCAGAATGCACAGTGCATCGCAGTTTGTTGCGTATGGGGCTGCATAGCTGCAAACCAGTCAGGATGCCCACTGACCCCTGTCCACCGCCAACAGTGGGCACGTTAGCATCAGAACTGGACCACGGAGCAATGGAAGAAGGTGGCCTGGTCTGATGAATCACGTTTTCTTTTACATCATGTGGATGGCTGGGTGCGTTTGAGTCGCTTACCTGGGGAACACATGGCACCAGGATGCACTATGGGAAGAAGGCAAGCCGGCGGAGGCAGCAACGTGGACAATGTTCTGCTGGGAAACCTTGGGTCCTGCCATCCATGTGGATGTTACTTTGACACGTACCACCTACCTAAGCATTGTTGCAGACCATGTTCACCCTTTCACCCCCATGTACATTCCCTGGTGGCTGTGGCCTCTTTCAGCAGGATAATGCGCCCTTCCACAAAGCAGAAATGGCTTAGGAATGGTTTGAGGAGCACAACAATGAGTTTGAGGTGTTGACTTGGCCTCCAAATTCCCCAGATCTCAATCCAATTGAGCATCTGTGGGATGTGCTGAATAAACAAATCCGATCCATGGAGGCCACACCTCACAACTTACAGGACTTAAAGGATTTGCTGCTAACATCTTGGTGCCAGATACCACAGCACACCTTCAGGGGTCTAGTGGAGTCCATGCCTCTACGGGTCAGGGCTGTTTTGGCTGCAAAAATAGGACCAACACAATATTAGCAAGGTGGTCATAATGTTATGCCTGATCGGTATATACTTTACTACAGTAATTATACATAATTTGGCCTATAACTTTTTCTTGTCTGTTTGTCTAAGTGCTTGAGCAAAATATTGTTGGTATGGCTAGCCTACCTCTTCAGCAAATGCGACTTCTGTTTGCGAGCACCTTTTCAGTCCACTGACATTTATGGCCATGGCTTCTATGGACCAATCTTTTGAACATATCTTTGCTCTACAATATGGACAGTCATTTGTTACACACAAATAGTTTCAATTGGTAACAGCGGACACAGACTGGATGACACACCTGGCAGTGGATCAGCACAGAGGCTGATGAACACTCATTTGGCTATGAGCTGGAGTGGCCTTTTTGCTCTGACTGATGAAAACATGCTCGTCTGTTCTCATCAGTGCCCAAATGAGCTCCCAATATTCTTTTGACTGAGCATTGTCATGGTGACAGACCTTTAGCAGCCAATGGCTTTCAGTGGGGTATGCAGACATCATTCATAATCAGATTATTCCCATTAGTCAAACTCGTTTGCTTTGTTTGCACCAAAATTGGAAAAGCTAGCTGAAATTAAGTAAACAAACAAAACACACAACAAAAAAACAGGACAGCATCTAAAATATATGAGATGTGAGTAGACAAATCCTTTCTGATATCACATGAAAAATATTATCACAGACTCAAAATATGACACATACATGTACTATCATAGTCTCACCGCCGCCATGGTGCAGTCGTGGAGCACATAATCTTGGTCGTGCTGTGAGGAGAGAACCATATCATCTCACAGGTCCTCTGCATTACACCAAGGAGGTTTATCTCCTCCTAAAGATGATGAGAAGAGTATTCTGGGAGCCCAACTGGGACATGACAGTCAACCATATGAGGTTTCTCTGTGTGAACAGATCCATAAATAATGCATATCCTAAGACATCTGAGGAAATGTGCCTCTAATCCAGCGCCAATGAACCGAGACTCTTTAATACAGCAGAACATATGTTTTATTTCAAAGTTCACATGCATGTTTAAATGCAAACATATAAGCATGTTGTGTAAGAGCGCTGACATGAGTATGCCTGCTTTTAGGTGATTTTTAGCTTGTTTTTCTCAACTGCAAAGCCCCAGGATGCTGTGTCTTCCAGATACTTTACAGCACATGCTGTGTAAGATTGAAAATAAACCCCATTGGCTGCTTGAAAGTGTTAAAATGTGGATCCACCGCTGTGGACGGCTGTTTCGCGAGTCACAGATCTGCGCAGGCGGCCTCTAGCCCTGCAGCACTAACAGATTGCGGATGTAATTTAGTAACAAAGGGGACTTATAGATTTGTGAATCACACAGAGTGACAGCCGCTTGCTCTGAGTTTGGCTGGTGCTCTATTTTAATGCATATTATTTACATAAATTCCCCCCCTCTTTTTGCAACGTTTGGCTTTGTGCCACTCAGTGCATTAATCATTGATCTTGAAAGTTAGGGAAAAGCCCAAGCTTTATGTTACTCTTCAGTGGAACTATAAAACTGCAAAGGCCCTGTCCCTGGATGCTACTCCATATCCATGACAAATTATTTGAGTGTATGTGGTGGAAAAATAGCTCCAAGCTACAGTATCTGAGTGCTAAAAAATCCAGCCAAAGCAGATTAAGAGGGGTTTCATCCAACCAAATAGGTACAAAAAACATTAGCTGTGACAGGGGCGATTTTGGGAACAGATGGGATTGACATAGATTGTTATTTACACAATCTTTGGCTCCTAGATGAGTCTCTTTTTGGAAATCATTTGATTGGCTCATTTACCTGTTGCGGAAGTGTGGTAGCTGAGACTCTGGTCATGCAGAGTTGCTGTAGCACTGATAAGGGCTTTTCACACTGCACTTAACCACTGGTTATCCTTGTTCTAAACACTGCGGATAAATGAACGTTTCACATTTGTAACTAGAAGCGGGGTTGTACAACAAAACGTTCAAGTATCATCAAGTTATAAATTGAAAACCCCATTATAAAATCCCATAGGAAAATCTTGAGGGAACCAGTGGCGAATGAGACTTCCGGGTTCTGACGTCATCAGTCACAGAAACAGCACGAGTTACTTTCGTTTAAGGGAAAACATCAAATGGTGATAGAAAACGCGAAAACAACTTTCACCTTTATAGTCTGAGGGTACATTTACACGACAACGATATGCTTAAAACGGATTAGTTTTTCCTGCGAGTTTTCCGCGTACAGGCGACACCATTGTCAAAACGATCCCCATTCATACGAATCCGTGAAAATGACTAAAAACGCTGTATTCTGCTGGCAGGCCATTAGATGGCGATGAAACACTATAGACTGAACATGTAATGCGCATGTGCATGACGTCATCGTTTTCACAGATTCGCGTTTTTGTTGTTTACACGGAGACCGTTTTCAAAAACCCGTTTTCAAAAGTTTGCATTTTCAGGCCACCAAAATGCTGTTGTTGTGTAAATGAACGGCCAAAACGCATAAAAAGTTTTCCATTTTTAGTTGAAAACGGTGTCGTGTAAACAGCCCCTAAGGGTACATTTACACGACAACGATATGCTTAAAACGGAGAAGTTTTTCTTTTGAGTTTTCTGAGTACAGATGACACCGTTGTAAAAACGATCCCCATTCATGAATCCGTAAAAATGACTATAAACGCTGTATTCTGCTGGCAGACCATTAGAGGGCGATGAAACACTATAGGCTGAACATGTAATGCGCATGATGTCATAGTTTTCACAGATTCGCCTTTTTGTTGTTTACACAGAGACCGTTTTCAAAAACTTGGACTTTGAAACCCGTTTTCAAAAGATTGCATTTCCAGGCCACCAAAATGCCGCTGGCGTGTAAATGAATGGCCAAAACGCATAAAAAGTTTTCCGTTTTTAGTTGAAAACGGTGTTGTGTAAACAGCCCCTAAAAGGCCATTCAGGATAAACTTGATAGTTCAGTAGGCAATAGCCTATATAATGTGAGGATCTTTTTTTAGTGAAGAGAGGAGGATATGACAGACCAAATCCAAACCTGCATCCTTAGAATCCTGCAGCTCCAAAGTGAATATAGCAGCTCTGACAAGAGTTCCCTCTTTTAAGTAAGATTTTCTGTTTGTAAAAGTGAGTTTTTGAGGATTAGTTCACCCAAAAATCTTTGACGCAGTTGAGCTCAGTCGAGAGTTTTCTGCCATCTATAAATACAAGGACTTGCCCTTCATTGAGTTTTAATACCTATATGTGACTTTTGCTTTTACACTCCAATCTAGAAACAATACATATACTATTATGCCATTAGACCAATATAGATTTATTTGCAATAACAACTAGTGGTTTTACCATTTATATCATGAAAAGGAAAAACAGCGGCCTTCAGAAATGTCCATTTTACTCCTTTTCAAAAGGGAACTTGCAGGTTTATTAGAGTTGGTGGCCTGTGATTGCCTTTTAATGAGAGAATGACTGGGAGCGAGAGATAAGGAAAGTTCAGACTAAGAGGTCCTTGGTGGGATTAGAATAATCATCAAAACTGCCATGTCTTTAAAAAATCCACAATAGAACATGGCAGCCCAGCACACTTTCCCCTCTCTGCAGCCTATTTGCATTCCAGTGCAATGGTCCAGTGGATGCTCGTGAATATAGAATTTGTTCTCTTGTTAAAGACCCACCAGGCCATAGATTGAGGCAGGAAAATGAAAACTGTGCCTGCAAAGGAAAGAAACTTTAAATGTCACAATTGTGTGATAAGATTAATTATCTGTTTAGTTGTGTAGCGCGTATTTAATTCACCTTTATGAAGAGCTGATTTAGTTTGCCTTTTCTAGAATGCTGTCTCAGAAATATAAAAGACTGCCACATGACCATTATATTAGCAAATATGTCCTATTTATTGGGCAATACACCATTTTCCAGGCGACATACATTGTTGAAGTGTATTGGAAATAAACCCATTCAGAGGAAAACTGCTTTTTACATTCGAAAGAAAGAAAGTTTCAAGCTCAGTTGAAAAGTAATACAACACTACAATCTGACAGGAACTCTTTACTTTTCAGGTAAAATGACAAAAGGCAAGTTCTGGCTCTTTCCAATTGATTTATTTTTCACATTACCATTTGCTGATGGCGATCACACCTTTAAAGGACAGGTGCACTTCTGCCAGTTCAGAAAAGCAGGTCTGAACATGTCCACTGAGATATTGATCCCATGAGCGGGTTTGTGTAGTTCAAGAGCAGCCAATGGCAGTGACCTCAACATGTAGTTGCTTCTCATTGCTCATGTTTCATTTTTTGAGAGCTTGTGCTTTCAAGTGATTTTCAGGGAACAAGAAGTGGAAAAGCTTGTTCTGCTGTCTTATACGTGCTACTCAAAACCTCAGAGGACATTGGGTTGTTGCTTGTTGGGGAATGGATTCTTTTTTAAGACTCAAGTCATTCAATCATTGGACCACAGTCTATTTACAACCAATGACAAAATGTTAAAGTTAACAAATAGTCATTAAATCAACTGAAATGATTATTCAGCCATAATTTTTCCATTGCTCATTTCTGCAGAACCACAGAAATTCATCTCAGATAATTTGGAGGTGTTTTGGAGCACATCTTGGTGACAAGCCCAACCTTCAGTGAGAAAGGATTATGTTTCTCTGCCGTAAAGCATTCTGACATTCAGAATGATATTAAACTTCAATGGACTCGGATCAAGGTTCACCGATCATTCTTTCAGGCGCTGAATCCATTATTCAAGGTTAGAGATGCTGTTTACTGAGATGAAAATGGGCTGCATCTATTATACATTCACATTACACTCAAAGCACAAGTGGTGCTTTCTGTTTGTTAGAAGTAATGTACGGTTTGACAATACAAAGATGCTACCAGGAAATTGCATATGAGATAGACCTGCACTGCATATACATCACTCGCAAGATGCTAATTATGAATTACACAAGTGATCACCAGTCATCTATACATACACAACTTATGTAAACTGCTCAGAACTTATTGCTTTCCTCTGTATGAAGAAGGATAGTTAACTCCAAAATTAAAATAATGTCATCATTTATAGAGACATATCAATCCAATGCATTCGAGAATTAAAGTAAACTAATAAAAAGCCTTAATTTAGTCATGGCTTAGACAATTAAAATCCACACCCTGATGAAGGCTCATTAGCCCCAACGCGTCAGTGTGCGGTTATCTGTCAACTGATTTTAATTGTCTAAGCCATGACTAAATAAAGGCTTTTTATATGTTTACTTATTTCTCAAGTGCCTTGGATTGTTATGTTTCTATGAGTTGAACTATCCCCACACCCAAAGAGCACTGGGATACGGATGCTACACCCCGCGAAGCACTCTTTCGCATTTCTTGTTTTATAAATGTCATCATTTACTCACTCTCTTGCTGTTGCAAACCTGTATGATGCTATTTGCTTCTGTGGAACATAAAGGAGACATTTTTGAAGAATTGTTACACAGTTCTTGCTATACGACTAGGCTCTTAACTCTACACCCAAACAAGCTAATCAAGGTGTTCAGAATGGCTTGCAAATTACAGAAAGTTGGGTTGAATTGGGTTTAGTACTAAAGTCTACAGGATACTGGCCCTCCTGGACTGGAGTTGAAGAGTTTCCTGGACTGGAGTTGTCAGTTCATAGTGACCAACTATAAAACTACAAAAATCAAGATTAAAAGTGGACCATACGAGCTATGCACTTGATTCTATAAGTCTTCTGAAGGTATGTGATAGATTTGAATGGTGGCAGTATTAGGGTGACCATATGTGCCATTTTCCTAGGACGCGTCCTGTCCAGGATTTCTATATTGCCTAAAATGGCTTGAGCCCTTGCCTTTTTAATCGTGAAAGTGGTCATATCGATGTGCCCCCGGAATGCGATTTAGGAACGCGATTTCTACACGGAGGTCTGTGCAAGCCACTGTTCTTATTGACAGTCTTCATGCAATGCATTAAAATGTTGTCGTATTTGCAATGCTTTGACCGTTCTCTGTAGATCCAGCCTTCTCGCAAGCCACGATTGGTCGATTATGTATAATTGGTCAAATTATTTTTCAGTAATTACCTTCCACAAATATGAAAATAAAACCAAAACTGGGACATTTTATGCAACTTAGAAATCCTGGACAGGACGTGTCCTGAGAAAATGGCACATATGGTCACCCTAGGCAGTATGGAATAAAAGACGCAAAGCCTTTTATGTGTGAATATCAGATGTGGTACATTTGCCGGAGAAGATAAGCCAGCAATTTTACTACAATTTAAAGTCACTATGAAAGTGGTGACACATCCAAGTGTAATGTATTATTGAAAAAGGAAAAAAATGTAGGGCAGGGATTTCGGTTGTCGATTGGATTTTGAGATGTGGCTGTTGTACTTAAAAATTTATGCGAGCTTGTGGTCGATAGTGGAGGGATGGGGTTGTAGTGGACTTAAGATGTCTGGAATATGTCACCAGAGAGAAGACTTGTTTTTACCAGAAGATTGAGTTATGACAGTTTGATTAAACATTACTACAGGGGTGTCTATACTCGGTCCTGCAGACTTTAGCTCCAAATTGCGTTAAAACACCTGCCTGGAAGTTTCTAGTATATGCCTTGTAAGACCTTAATTAGCTGGTTCAGGTGTGTTTAACTGGGGTTGGAGCTGAATTCTGCAGGACAGTGGCCCTCCAGGAGCGAAAACTGCACAAGTTGTATGTAGGAGTTTTACATGAGGGTGAGTAAATGAGAGAAAAAAGTTTGAAGGGTGAACTATCCTTTTAAATTTGTACCTTAGCAGAAGTGCCTCAAACAAACTCTAGCCGTGACAATCATAATAAACAAAACTGCCTTCAAGTGGGAGGCATATCCAGCTGTTCTTTCCATGTGTTGTCCCTATAGTCGGGCTTGTAACAGACTGGAGGTCAGCTGGGACTGTCCTGCTTGGCTGTTCCTGCTCTCCTCTCAACAGTGACAAGCAAGGCTCCAGTGTGACTCTGTAATCCGTTCATCCGTCATCCCGTCTCACTCCATGTGCACCACCATACATCTCTCCGCTCTCTGCGTTACTCATTTAACTTCACCATCCATCTTACACTGGCAACTTTCTATATCTACGCCTAACACGAACACTGCCAAGCGAGCCTGTCCGATTCACCCATGGTAGATGGAGGGTGCGCCTTCATTTTAACTTTTGATTCATAGCATATAGCGTTTAGTGATTTCCCTCTCAGAGAGGAAATTTGGATGAGATCAAAGGCTGTGCATTAACTTGGCTGGGATGAAACAGTGAAGGGTGCCTTTGTAGGACAGAAGTGAAATCATGAGCACATTAGCTCGATTCGTACGCATCACCCGTGGCAGTGTAGGAGAGGAGGCAGGGGATCTATCTCTGTCACTGCACTGATGAGCCCGCGTGATTAACAGGCCTCCGCTCTCCGCACAGACCGCAAAACAGTGGGTGCCACTGATGAGCCAACTTACAAATACAATGCTCTTTTCTCTCTCCCTCACTTTCTCTTTCTTTCACATGTGTACGTAAGCATGCTCGCTCTCTCTTCTGGTCTTCGCACCCACTCACGTCTGCCCCCTTGCAACAAACAAATAAAAAACAAATCACACCTCTTACAGAAACCCCTTGTCAAAATGCTAAAGATTATGACAGAATTTTTTTGCCTTTTAGTGAAAAAAAAAATGTTTAAATGGGTTGAAATCGGTTTCTGGGGGACACTTCAATACGACCAAAAGGGCACTTTACTATTTGCGATTAAAGGGGCAGGGGCTCAAGCCCAACCTCCCCGCCCCCCACCCCTGTGCACACCACTGCTATGAAGTGTCAAAATGGATGCAAAATCACAATACAAGTAATCTATATTACAGTACATGTCTTCTAGTCAAATGATTATGAAAGCCCATTTTGCCTCATAAGAAAAAAAACATGCTTTAGTAAATCATAATTATGATATCAGTCATAATTTTTAAGTACTACAACATTATGAGATACAAAGTCATAATTGTGACATAAAAAGTCAGAATTTTAACATAAAACAAAAAAAAGTCATAATTATGCCAAAAATCTTTAGTATGTCATAATTTCAAGAAAAAATTCATTTTTAAGCCATAATTATGAATTTTATGTCACATTTATGACTTAGTATCTAATAATTTTGACTGTAATAATTATCATAATTATTATTATATGTGGTGGAATGGGCTTCCATATACAACCCGAATTCCGGAAATGTTGGGACGTTTTTTAAATTTGAATAAAATGAAAACTAAAAGACTTTCAAATCACATGAGCCAATATTTTATTGACAATAGAATATAGATAACATAACAAATGTTTAAATTGAGAATTGAGAATTGAGCTCATTTCAAATTTGATGCCTGCTACAGCTCTCAAAATGGTTGGGACAGGGGCATGTTTACTATGGTGTAGCATCTCCTCTTCTTTTCAAAACAGTTTGAAGACGTCTTGGCATCGAGGTTATGAGTTTCTGGAGTTTTGGTGTTGGAAGTTGATCCCATTCTAGCCTGATATAGGTTTCAAGCTGCTGAAGAGTTCGTGGTCATCTTTCGTTTAGACGTCGTCTGGAGGGGAGCATATGTTGCTCTAAAACCTTTATATACCTTTCAGCATTCATAGTGCCTTCCAAAGGCACTTATGCACTTATGCACCCCCATACCGTCCGTGATTTCCAACAAGAATGTCAAATTTGGACTCGTCTGACCATAGAACACTTTTCCACTTTCCATTTTAAATGAGCCTTGTCCCATAGGACACGACGGCGCTTCTGGACCATGTTCACATATGGCTTCCTTTTTGCATGATAGAGCTTTAGTTGGCATCTGCAGATGGCTCGGCGGATTGTGTTTACCGACAGTGGTTTCTGGAAGTATTCCTGGGCCCATTTAGTAATGTCATTGGGCCCGAAGACCACGGGCATCCAATAAAGGTCTTCGGCCTTGTCCCTTACACACAGAAATTTCTCCAGTTTCTCTGAATCTTTTGATGGTTATGCACTGTAGATGACGAGATTTGCAAAGCCTCTGCAATTTGACGTTGAGGAACATTGTTTTTGAAGTATTCCACAATCTTTTTACGCACTCTTTCACAGCTCTGCCCATCTTTACTTCTGAGAGACTCTGCCTCTCTAAGACATCCCTTTTATAGCTAATCATGTTACAGACCTGAAATCAATTAACTTAATTAGTTGCTAGATGTTCTCCCAGCTGAATCTTTTCAAAATTTCTTGCTTTTTCAGCCATTTGTTGCCCCTGTGCCAACTTTTTTGAGAACTGTAGCAGGCATCAAATTTGAAATGAGCTCATTTAGTGGATAAAAGTGTAAAATTTTTAACATGTTTATAATTTTTTAAAATGTTTAAACATTTGTTATGTTATCTATGTTCTATTGTGAATAAAATATTGGCTCAAGTGATTTGAAAGTCTTTTAGTTTTCATTTTATTCAAATTTAAAAAACGTCCCAACAGCCTGATATTTTTTAATGAATTTCATCCTGTTCACATAAACGATTCGTTTTATTCATTCATGAAACAGACTGTTCAGAATCTCAAGTCCAACTCACACAATGTTATAGTATTAATTTTAGAAGACTTCGTCTTATAATTTTACAGTGCTTTTGCTTAAAAAAAAATTTAAAGCTTCTAACCCTTGTAACTGCATGGAAAAAAGCATGGAGTATGATCTAAAGGGAGATGACTTTCTGTCATGTTTCATGTATGTTTGCTTCTTCAAACCACGTTCATCCAGCCACCATGTACCATGTTGCCCCGAGCCATTCTGTCTCTCGATGATGGGATGATAGTGTCAGATCAGACTCAGATCAAATATTCTGCCCCCTTTATGATTCATGATTAATATCAATCTCGAAGCAGAGAAACTTAGGCAGAAGACCACATGTCACTTAAGATATCCTTTGCTTGTATTTTTCATAGTACATCACTGCGGGTAATATATCCATGAATGTTTGTGTCTGTATTTTATTGAAAATCTGGAGGTGATGCCGGATGGTCTGAGACCCTCTGCTCAGATAAAAGTGGCTGTGACTCGATTGTGCAGCCAAAAAGAAGAGAGATAGATTGATGGGAAATAATACAATTCACAGGGAGGAGTGTATGAGAGAATAGCAAAGAAAGGAAAAGAAAGAGCGTGGGATTGAGGCACAGTGGCAGGTGTCATGGATCCTCTCATGGCGTCTCACACACCCACACTGTGTCTTCATTATGTATGCTGTTCAGGCCCACACAATCACACACATTACAATGCCACAGTCACAGTGTGAGCAATCAAACAGCTCAGGCTATCAGGAAGCATACTGCTATTTTAGACTGCCTTAAAATTGAGCTTTTCTTTTATACTGGATGCTTTTCAAGTCTTTTTGATGAGATGATGTCAAAGCAGTTATTGCAGTATGCAGGGGCCCAGATTAAGAATATTTGTACAACAGTCAGTTCCAGCCCTTGAATCTGATTGGTTGAGCAGCATTCAAGAGTGACTTTTCACTGTTTGTATCATGGACTGTCCGAATATTAGCGGTGGAAATTTTCAGTGACTTTAGTGATTGGTGACAGGTGCTGACAAGTGACTGTCTTTATGAGTGAGATATTAAAAAGTTTATTTAACCAATTTGTTCAAATCCACTGATTCATTCAGGAATGAAACGAGAATGTCTCAGTGAGCCACTGAATCATTTACTACACTGGTTTGTTCAAATACAGTGATTAATTCAGGAATTAAACTAAACTGTCTTTAAGCAATTCTCTCAAAAACACTGATTAATTCAGTAACACCACTACTGTGTGTTGCTCTGAGATTTGGTTATTATTCTGTGGCTTTGTATGGAAGTATTTTCATTGACAGAGCAAAAACAAATAAAGTAATTGACAATATTGTTTGTAAAATGCCAGTTACTCAATATAACTTCTTGTTCATTAAACTATCAAACCACTGTGTTTTTCTGAATATCAATACATCTATGATTACATGCAGTTTGCTTTTGAATGGGAACTTGCATGCAATTTCTGCTTTGACATAACTGTCCAGCTCCTATGAGCCTTCTGTTTTGCCTTTGATCTCCACTCTGAGGCAGAGAGATCGTAGAGGAAACCATATTCAGCCCACATTAATCCTTTTTTCACAGTAAGTAAATGTGAAGGGTTTTGCGTGAGCACAGAGATGTATCGATGCTTCCATACTATTTTTCATTGGTTGAGACATCCACATGAAGGCACTGATCCTGCCATTTAGATCGTTATGATACTGCATCACTCCTGAATGGCAGGACATATGCCCCCTGCTGGTTGGGTCGGCAGGCAGTGGTGCCGAATTGTTAAAAGACCTATTAAAGGGCACATGCCTACGGAGCCCCGGACATGACATGCAGGAAAAAAATAGTAGGCTAAATCGTGCACACGATTTACTAATTCGTTCCCTCGATTTACTAAAACGTGCGCACGATTTACTATTTCCTTCCCTCGATTTATAAAGCATGCGCATGATTTAGTAAATCAAGGGAACGAATTAGTAATTTGTGCGCACGATTTAGTAAATCGAGGGCACGAATTAGTAAATCGTGCGCACGATTTAATTTTTTTTCTTGCATGTCATGTGCGGGGCTCCGTACATGCCTAATGTGCTGTGCACTTTCTAAAATCCATGTTTATGGTAAGAGCATGCTCTGAGTGCTTCGTGCCCTTTCTAAAATCCATGTTTATGGTAAGGGCATGTGCCGAGTGCTTTGTGCCCTTTCTAAAATTCATGTTTATGGTAAGGGCATGCGCCGAGTGCTTTGTTCCCTTTCTATGTGGTTCAGACCCCGGTTTGCACATAGCCAGAGCATTGCTAGGCCTCCTCTTGCTTTAGAGAGTAGTTCTGTTAGAGGCCTCCGCTCCTCTGAGCTCTGCCCAATATTGTGTTAAGCTGCTGGCCCTATTATGTAGCCTCCTTGACAGGCATAGGACGTAGTGCTGAGGCCTCCGTCCCATGAGCTCAGCCAGGGGCTAAGTTGGCTCTCTGTGAGCCTCCCTGGCTACTGAACTTAAACCATTGTTAGGCCTCCTCTCGCTACAGAGAGTCTTTTTGTAGTGGTCTCTGCTCCTCAGACCTCTGCCTGGATAGCAATATCAAGTAGTTGGGCTCTATGAGAGCTTCCTTGGTAGCCGTCCTGGGTGATTGATGTAGTTTAGCCACCTCCCACTTTAGATAGTCGTCGTGCTGAGGCCTCCGTCCTCAGAGCTCGATCAGGCAATAGTGCTGAGTTGTTAGGGTCTCTGCGAGCCACCTTGGCCACTGTTTGTGAAAGGAAGTGTCATTAAGCTGAGGCCACCACCTTTCAAGAGCTACGCTGGGATAGCATTCAGAGTGTAGGCTCTTTGTGAGCCTCATTGGAATCTGTCCTGAGTGTTGGGTGTTGTTAGGCCTCTTCTCATTTGAGAGTCACTATATTGAGGCCTCCACCACTAGAGCTCGACCAGGCAGTGCTGCCAAGTTGTTAGGCTTTCTTTGAGCCTCCTTGCCTATTGCCTTTACAGAGGAGTGTTGTTAGGCTTCCTCTTGCTTAGAGAGTATCGGCCTCCTCTCCTCAGAGCTTCTCCTGGGGCAGCATTATCAAGATGTTAGGCACTTTGTGGCAGGCCTCCTCTTGTTTGAAAACTTCAGTTGAGGCCTCCGTCCTTAGAACTTGACTGGGTAGTAGTGTTGAGTTTTTATGCTCCCTTTGAGCCTCCTTGGCTACTGCTTTTATTTAGAGTGTTGCTAGGCCTTTTCGCTCTAGAGAATTGTTTCAGAGGCCTCCACTCCTCCAGAGCACTGCTTGAATAGCAATTCTGAGTCGTTAGGCTCTCCTTAGCCTCCTTGGAAGCTGCCCTGAGCGTAGAATGTCATTAGGCCTCCTCTCGTTTCAGAGAGTCATCTTGCTGAGTTGCAGGCTCTCTGCGTGAGCCTCCTTGGTGCCCCCAGATGGTGTGGGGCATAGTGCTGATGCTTCTGTCCTCTGAGTCAGCTAGGGACCCAATTGTTAGGTTCTCTGTGAACCTACTTGGTTACTGCTTGAAAATAGAGCATCATTAGGCTCCCCTGAGCTCCACCTGCTATTAGTACAGGCATAGGACACAGTGTTTGAGGCCTCTGCCCTTAGAGTCTCTGTCTAAACAATAGTTCAGAGTGGTTAGGCTCTCTGTGAGCCTCCTTGGAAAACTGGAATGGGCATAGAACATAGTTTGGCCTCCTCTAGTCGTACTGTTGAGGCCTCCCCTTATGGAAAGAAAATATATTTCTCTATATATGAACGATCAATATATTACATGATTTAACAGTATATTTGAAAATATACAGAAAAATATATTGCGTAAATATATTACAATATATTGAATAATACATAATATTTTCATATATTGAAAAATGTGATATTTACTAATATATCATAATTTTATATTCAGTAATATACTTCATAATATATAGATTTATATGTGATCAGATATGGTACTGCATGCATAATATATTGCAGATATATTTACTCATGCAGTATAAACACATATATGGTAAACTATATTATGTAACACATTTCTTATATTTTATAATTATTTACATTTTAAATGTTTCATATTTTCAAGTTAGTTAACAAAAGCACACATGCATGTACTAAAGTTTCTACCAAAGAGACTATCACTGTGCTATAGCTTGCACAGCCATTACTTTTTAAATAAAGTTATTGTAGTTTTAATGTTGTTCAGCCAATAATAAACCTCACCACAGGCTCTACTCTTCAGCACAATAGTAACCCCAAAAACTCACACATACCAGAAAACCTTTTAAATTCCAAAATAATACAAATTTAAACACTAACAGATCTCCCCCTATATCAATATTGAGCAAAACACATGAAATAGCACTTAATTTTAACATTTACTCTCCTTTAACAGTCAGAAGCAAAGCATGCTGGGAACTAGAAATCTGTTGTAACCACTGATTGTAACTCATTCCATCAATGTGTGTATATATGTGTGTACAATACATTCACATTTATATGGGAACATGTATGTGCAATATATGTACATAATAAAGGATAAAACTTTATGAATGTAATGCTATTTTTGTCTTCATTTATAAGTATTTTATATGTATCAGTATATAGCCATACATGGTCAATGCATATATTGCAGTATATTGAAAAATATAAGCACTAGTTTCCCATATATGGAAATGTATTATGTAATATATTGCGGTATATTCCCATATATTTTTGTTCCGTAAGGTTCTGGAGAAGCTCTAGTCTATGACGATATTACTTTAAAGGTGTTCCTATGAATACCAAGCTCTTGAGCTTTGCCTAGCTTGGGCTCTGGCCGTAGGGAATCAGTCATGACAGCCGCTGGCATGTACCTGTGGGATGGGGACTCCTTTGAGTCTTTGACTTATGTCAGCCATTAAAGTGGCCCATACCCCATAGCGCCCTCTTGGGGACGCAGCATGAGTTCCCATTCGACAAGAGAACGTCTCAGGCTATGCATGTAACCATGGGTCCCTGAGAAGGGGAACGACACTCTGCGTCCCTTTGCCATGCTTTAGGTATATATATTCTCTCAGTGGCCTAGAGCACAACCTTCACTTTAAAAATTAATGATATTCTGATGTTCTAGAAGATCAAGGAAGTCAAGGAGGTTAACTTGTGTCACCCACCACTGGGGAAATAAGAGAAAAACCCATTGCCTGACTGCAGCTTCCCATGAACAAACGATTAATTTTTTCCAGTGTCATGGCGGATAACAGGACTATGCTGAAAATGCCATATCTGACACTTTGCACAGTATGCCACCTTTCAGACTAAACTGTCCTACTTGGAAATACAGCAGAACTGATTATAAATCTGATATGCAAAAAAAGAAATTCAGTCACAACAGAGGCCTGCCTCGTGTGTAGAATTACACTACAAATAATCTTGACGGAATTTCACAAATGAGTCTCCGGAGCATAAATCTTAAAGAAAGAAAACAAATTTGAGATATTATTGACTGCATCTCCAAGTGAGGTTGATGATTTATCCTGAAGGAACTGAAACAGTCATGGGTGATCATTGAAGTTTCAGCACATAGATGTTTGTGAATAATATTGGCTACAGCTGTGACTGGGTTATTTTTTACCTCATGCCAGATTTATCATCTGCTCGATAATGCAGTTGTAATATGATTTACATTTATGTAGGATGCCTTGATGAGACTTGAAATGCGATGTATGGCATCAGATCAAACAAAAAAAAAAAAAAATGAGGGAACAAACACCTGCTTCCATATTTTGTTAACATCTCCATAATTAGAGCCATAGGGCATCCCAATTAACTCTTCCGTTGTTTCTGCAGGGGAGCTCAAATTGACAAAGATTAAGGAATTAATAATTCCTAAAATGAATGGGTTTGAGGCAACATGTGCCAACTGGTTAAACATCAGCGATTATGTGTGGGATGCACCTGTAGGTAATTAAAACACTTTAAAGTGAGTCAAGCTCTAGAGATCTACAGTGGGAAATACATTAAACACCAATCTTTCAGAGATGGCCACTTATCAAGTATCAAGTAATGAATAGAAAGTAATGACTGAATAATTACCCTGCTTTTTAGCAATCACTATTCATATAAAATAACATTCGCAGTAATAAATATTTTTCTAAATTGAACACATTAAAAAATAAATTCACACCCACATTTGCGACAAAAGAATAATAGCTAAAATGAAATTTATTTCCCATTGTTGAAAATCAACAACCCAGCTCTTGATTGTGGTTAGAAAAGTTTTATTCATTATTTATTGAATGTATTTTCCAGTAAAATTTCAACCACATCTCTCCTTTATGATAAACAATACAAAACAAACAAACAAAAACAATAAGATCCCAAATAAAATGCTAACGTTTGTGGAATAGTCAAGAAGTAGGTGAGCATGAAGAAAAATTTTGCATTAAAATACCCCAAAAATAAGAAGTTATCAACATTGTTATAGCAGAAACACAAAAACTCTCAAAGACCAGATTTCTCTCTTAGCTAATCAAAATCATCATCCTTATCAGTGAGAATATCCATCATTATCATGTAACATTGCGTCAACAATGTGTAAAACACTAGTTCAATCAACTCTTCAAAATCTCACAGCAGTATAAATGTTAAATGTCTCACTTGAACTTTACAAATCTTTTACTGCTTATAAAATACTGCTCTCACATGAGGCCATAAAGGACCGCAGTGTTCTGTGCCTAATAAAACACGTCAAGGAAATGGAAAGAAAAAGCCAGAGAAATATAAGAGTTTCGATGGCCACACAGTGTGTCATGTTTCACGGTACAATGGCAGTGTGCAGGGGAAGGCTGAATAGGTAGAGCTGTTTATGTTGAGCTGGAAGCCATGTTCTGAAAGCCTGCAGTGATGAAGCCAAGAGCTCTGAAAGGTCAGCTTGGCCCCAGAAGCCGATCAATGATATCTCCACAAACATCATCTCATGAGGAGCCTTGTTGCACAGTGTGTGTATAGGACAGAACAGCCTGTTTCGCCTATGTCTGGATCTTGTAGGCCTAGCTGATCTGCTTTCTTTTCTTTGTTTGTTCTATTAACAGGAAACTTTGTTCACAGACAAAAAATCTGTCATTATTTATTCACCCTCATGTCGTTGCAAACCTGCATGATTTCCTTCTATGGATGTCAATGTTTTTGTCCATACAATGAAAGTTAATGGGGTCCAAAATAACATTATATTCACATTATACAGACAAAAAAAAAGTAGTTTGTGTTCCACAGAGGAAAATGACATAAGGGTGAGTAAATGATGATCATTTTCATTGGCCATGTCACATGTAGGCCCACATAACATGTTTTACAATTTCTGCACTGATTGAGGGGGAAAATCTGCTGAATGGATTTCAGATGTATAAAACCGAGAGTGTTACAATCTTAGCATTGTCAAATTAGCCAAATATTGACAGAGGATGTGTATAAACTGAACGATGGGCATTTGGATTTGGTGGAAATCTCTGAAATATTCCATGCAGGCCTAGTTGTATATGAACAAATCATTAACAAAGTATCATCATAAGTCCTTTTTTGTTACAGCACCACCATTCACGAATAACTTCTCATAATGCATACTCAATGGCTTCTCTTTAATGAGATCTGGTGGTTTGTGGTGGGCAAAAACTAGCTCATTAAAGCACATTTGCCCATAACTGAGGTCAAATTTTCCTCCTTCCTGGGAGAGCTCCCAATGAAGTGGCAATCAAAACATATGGCGGCTCACTCCCAGGTCTCTGATGAGGTATGGTGCCTGAAACGAGGCGTAGCAGCTATGCAAGGTCCATGAGGTGGGAAATCACAGAGCAAGATTATCAACAAGTTAATTTCAGCTATGCTCTACCGATTGACAACAAATCAAATTTATCCCTCACTCAGTTTCAGATTTACATCGGAGTATTTACACTATCGACAGGTCGCTAAATGAGCTGATATGTTTCTTCAACACGCAGAGTGACGGAGAGAAATAAGCAAAGTTGTTTATGGGGCACTGGATCCATATAAATGAGTAAGATCTTGCTCATTAGCTTACTCTAACTCTTTTCTAGTAAGTATAAGGAAAAGGAACTTACAGAAATGCTGTATTTGTCATATCGTAGAACATATCTGTGCAAAAAACAAAACATCTCTGTGAGCTAATCCTTGAAAAGAAAATCAAGTTAGAGACAACATTGCCGAACACTGATATGAACTAAAATATTGCACACTCAGACAGAAGTAAACAGGTTTATAATATTGGCACAGCGCGAGTGTCGAATCGGACACGTGACTTCTCTTTTTTTGTTTTTTGAATTCATGACATAAACGAACACTTTTTTTCCCCAAAAGAGTTCCACAGGCTTGTTATTGCAGCACATTTTTTTTTTTCTTTTTTGAAATGTTTCGTCTTTCTTTAGAAAAGAGTTTTATTGGTGGCTATTCACTGAGAAGAGTCTTCGAGTGCATTTTGGCAGTACGGTGCGTCTGTTGCGGGGCGGGCAGACAGACATAGGGGCAGACGGCAGGTGAACGGGAGGTCCGTGCGTTACATGTGACGCGTGCCGCTCCGTAAAGATGGTCACATGCCAGAGGCTCCCAGGCCCATGCTGGCCGCGTGGCTCATGCACGGCAGCGTCTGCACAGCTTTGGGGAAGTCATGTGTGACGATCCGCCCGTTCTCCCCGCCGCTACCATTCCCGCTCATCCTGGTCAGCGTGGAGCAGCGCATGGCGTCGTTGATGGATTGCTGGGATGGAGACACAATAGCGTTAGACAGGTATATGGAAATGTTTGAAAGATGCTCAATTTTAGTAGGAGACAGTAAAAGATGATTTAAGCATCTGCCTAATGGAGTATGCACATAAAATGTTTTGTCATGTGATGACTGGATAATTAGTTAGACAACATTTGTGAGGTGAACAAATCTGCAGGCCTATGTCAACAGATTTCCATCTTTTGGGTTTCCTGACTGTAATTGATCAGCATGGTGGCTTGGAGGGTGCGACACAACGCCTTTAAGCAAAGCAAACATGTGAAACACTAATGAAAATTTTCTGATAATGATGCATTTCAGGAAACAATCCAATATTAGCCATACTGCTATAATAAATAACAACAGTATCTCTCTATCCCACTTGAAAACCTACCAATTGCACAACATACTGTAGGCTCACTGAAAAACTGTGCCTTTACCTACATTTTTGTAAAACTTGTACCTATACATACAATTCACTGCAGTTAAAATGAACACTAGTGGCAGTAAAACAACAAATTTTATTCCTTTTTAAACATATTATGATTACAGCAGCAGATTATCAATTGATAAAGACTTATTTTCACGTGGTTCCGTGCACAATACTATGTTATGACCTCAAAATACTTTTACGATTGAGCATGATTTGTAAACTAATAAATTTTTATGTTTGCATCACATAACGAGCTCCATATATATATGGCTTTTCTGATGTAGTAACGTCGTGTCAGTTATGCTTGTTTCGTAAGTTGAATACGGAAGGCTTAGGACGTAGCGTAAGTGTTTTGAACTGCGAGAGGCGCTACATTTTCTTCTTAAGTTGGAAATGGAAGGCAGTCTAGCAGAAGCTAGTTATTTTACTTTATAACATGTTAAATATGGATATTTTGCTTCGCTTCAGAAGACCTTTATCAACCCCCCGGGGCCGTGTGGAGTACGTTTATGATGGATGGATGCACTTTTTCGAGCTTCAAACAGGTGGTTTCCGTGCACTGCCATTATAAAGCTTGGGAGCATCAGGGTGATTATTAATATAGCTCCAATTGTATTCGTCTGAAAGAAGAAAGTCATATACACCTAGGATGGCTTGAGGGTGAGTAAATTATGGGGTAATTTCCATTTTAAAGTGATCTAATCCTTTAACACTATCGGTTAGGTTTAGGGTTTGGTTTGATACGTTATTTTCAAACGTGATCGAGCATTAGCCTTTTAGCACAGCAGAAAACGTTGCCAGATTCATGTTCATCTGTTTTAAATAAAACTAAATGCACTTTTAGCGCCACTCACTGGACATTTCACTTTAAAAAGTGTCGCAAAACGTGCAAGCAGCAATATAATGTTATTTTGCAGAAATGTCGCCACAGGCACGTTCTTTTCCTATGAGTCTGTGTTGCAATTCCATGCTGTACTATTCATAACTGTACTGAGCACTCTTTTCAAAATGATTCGCTATGTGAACGACCCTTATTTGCATTAAAGATGTGTTGTGGGCTAATGCTGTTGTGTTGTCAACTTCTAATTGCTTTGCTGATGTCGTTGCATTGTACCCCCCAGGACCACCGTATTTAGGCCCTCAAAACCAAAGCTGACACTGTAAAGCATCTCTGACATGTGGGTAGACAATAAACAGTCTTGATAGGCGTGTAACATGAGCTTAATTTGCTACGGTGGTGTGGAAGTGAGAAATGTCATCATTTTATTGCTGCTGTTGTGAAGAGCAACCCGCTATTGTAGACGCAGCCAGTGGGCCTGAAACCAAGGCTAATGATGTGTCCCTTTAAATCGCATTTTTCCAATCTAGGAATGATTTCATTGCCCTGCACTTCAACGAGTTGGGGGATGAAGCTGTACGCCTGATGCAGACTAATTAGTTTGCCCATAATAACTCGGATTCCTGCTCGCTTAATATGAAAAATGGACAGCTGTGAAATGTGACTCCTGTCAATTGAATTAACAAAGCAAATCTATATTAATCTGTGCTATTATAGTATTACACGAGTGTGTAATACCCAGCTAAACTTGCTACAAATCCTACTTTGGGTAATTGTCTGTCATAGAGATACTTATTACAAAAATCAAAACTGAGGTATCTGTATATTCAACGGGTTACGTTCAGCAATGGTGCTTTTTTGATTTGTCAGTCTGGCCTGAATAAAATAAATTATTACCTGATAGACACTTTTAATCAACTATGCATTAGCAAAAGTACATTAGGTAAGATCTGACTTGGGTCTTAATGTATGAAGGAGCACACAAGCGTAAAGATGCATAATCATAAATCTAGACTTGGCTATTTTTGGAGTCATGGTGGAAAACAGAGACCTGCAGTGTCTCCGGAGAACACTTGCTCTGTTTCATGAATGAACAGAGACACGATGCGTAAACAAAGCTCTAGTCTATGGACAGAGAGGCTAGCAGCCAACGGGAAACTGACGGGGAGCAGGAAATAGAGGGAGAGAAAGAAATAAAGAGAGATTAGATTAGAAGTATTAAATAGGGCTGTCCAGATGTTGTCTGCATGTTTACATAGACCAAAAATGAAAAATAAATGATAAAAAAAATAAACATGATAATAAAAACAACTATTTTTAAAATATTAAAATAAAAACAAAAATAAATAAAATATTGTATTTGAGGATAAATATTGATATATGCAGTTAATTTGGATTAATATTATTAAATAATCAGCATTTTTTTATAATTATTCATTAATTTTTATCATCATTTTATTATTTATTTACATTTTTTGACAGCCCTAGTATTAAAATAACAGGGTAAGAGAGACAGAAAAAGAACAGGTGGAGGAAACAAGGATGAAACTGAAAGTGGGCAGCAGAAGCTTTGATTCTGGTGACGGTTAGATGGGGGGCAGCTTAGGCTGCTATGTGGGCAGGATGTGGCCTAGTTTTCCGCGATACTTGAGGTTCCTACCCCAGAGTGCTTTATATCTTAACAGTGTCGGCACCGTACAGGCCGTAACTCTGCAGCTCAGTGTAGCTGCTGTCTAAGGCGGTGCAGTGAAAGGCCTGAGCGGCCC
This sequence comes from Mylopharyngodon piceus, assembly GCA_039654765.1. Taxonomy (NCBI): domain Eukaryota; kingdom Metazoa; phylum Chordata; class Actinopteri; order Cypriniformes; family Xenocyprididae; genus Mylopharyngodon; species Mylopharyngodon piceus. The sequence continues at coordinate 8,248,582 of CM077439.1, forward strand.
GCGCAGACACCTTCATTCTGCGGGACTCTGTTCTGGACTTGTAGCAGAACTCCACCAGGGCCACCAGCATGGCCAGACCCAGACCGCCGATCAGAATGTAGAAGACCCCAGCCACATTGCTGAGGCTAAGAGCACTGGTCTTGTCCTACAGGAGAAGGAACAGCATATTAGATGAGAGTTACTGTATACAAACGTTAACATATTCACATGGACGAAGACAATACAAGCATTCCTGTACATTACATATACACTTTTATGCATTCACCCAAACATCTAAACATATACAATGAATATAAAAGCTAACATAAGAACTGTCTTGAACAATGTTGCAAGTGCCAAAAAATAATGTGCCATCAAGTTTGCTTAAAATGTTTCAGACATGACCTATCATTAATATAAAGATTAATATAAATATTTAGTTTCTGTTTTGACTGCTGAACTTATATATTGCATTATTGCTAACTGATATTCATAAAGCAATAATATTCATTATGTAACATCCAATTATATCAGTAATATAAATAATATATTATTATATCAACATAAATACTATTATAACATTAACTAGTAAATAAAATTAAATAAATGTTAATACCATTAATATTAAACAACATAACTATTAATAATAATAATTAATGTGGGTTAAACATCTTAAAATATGGCACAACTTGTCATTTAGGACTTAGGAACATGCATTCATGCACTAACACAGGCAGTCTGTGTTCACCTTTGACTAATTTAATACTTATTTAACCCACTAGTTAGCATCTCCACTAAATTACAATCTATTAAAACATATACATACAGCTGCAACTGTCTATATTACTGGTTGGCACCCATGCAACCCAGGCCATGAATCTTAAGGAGATTTGGATTTGTAGTTGTTCAAAGGTGATATATTTCTTATAACAATCTAAGGAGCTTAACTGGTGTGGAACCGGTTCTCTAAGAAAGGCATATAAGTGAGGTGTGATGTCGTCTGTGTGCGCCATGCAGGTGGGTTTGGTGCGGTGGGGGTGTGTGGCGGCCGGGGCCTATGACAGCACAGACAGCTGTCCACTGGGTTTGCATCCAAATACATGCACACTCCAAGGGCAGACAGAAGGGAGAACACAGAGGCTGAGAACCACAAGGGGGACTTGACTCTTACGGATGGTCAGAGCAATATGACCAGTCTCTCTCCAGAGCTCCATTCAGACCACCAGGCTATTTTAAACAAAGTGAGTGTATCATACAGTGAGTCATCCAGTCTATAATAATGGCCTTTTCAACTCACGACTCCTGGAGCTAGACCTACTATTACTTACACTTGAATTAATAATATAGAAATCATATTATATATTATTTTTATTTCCTCACTTACTCAAAAACTGAAAGAAAAAAAGCCAGCATCTAAAAACAACAAGAGGAATATGCTTAGTATTTAATCTATTAATTTATTTAATCTTAGTATCTAATCTATTATAAACATACAACTACACATACACTAGTTTGTAATTTCTGACAGGACAAAAATAATGTTTGGAAATGTTTGGAATAGTACACTAACTTAAAGGATTAGATCACTTCAGAATTCAAATTTCCTGATAATTTACTCACCCCCACGTCATCCAAGATGTTCATGCCTTTCTTTCTTCAGTCGAAAAGAAATTAAGGTTTTTAAGGAAAACATTCCAGGATTTTTCTCCATATATCGGACTTCAATGGGGTACAGTGGGTTAAAGATCCAAAATTCTGTTTCAGTGCAGCTTCAAAGGACTCTACATGATCCCAGCCAAGGAATAAGGGTCTTGTCTAGCGAAACGATCATTTTCTAAAAAATTAAAAATGTATATACTTTTTAACCACAAATGCTCGTCTTGCACTAGTGTCCACGACTTCATGCATTACGTAATCATGTTGGAAAGGTCACGAGTGACGTAGGCATAAGTACCGAAAAACTCCATCTCGGACATTGTTGTTTTACCTTTTTTTTTTGTAAAGTGTGTTTGACTTACTCTTTGCATGTTCGCTTTGTAAACACATTAGATTGGTACTTCCCCCTACGTCACGCGTGACCTTTACAATGTGATATGGTAATGTGTGAAGTGGACACTAGTACAAGATGAGCATCTGTGTTTAAAAGTATATAAATTAGTATTTTTTTTTAGAAAATGATTGATTGTTTCGCTAGATAAGACCCTTATTCCTCGGCTGGGATTGCGTAGAGCCCTTTGAAGCTGCATTGAAACCGAATTTTGGACCTTCAACCCGTTGTACCCCATTGAACCCCATTGAAGTCCACTATATGGAGAAAAATCCTGGAATGTTTTCCTCAAAAACCTTAATTTCTTTTCGACTGAAGAAAGAAAGACATGAACATCTTGGATGAACATCTTGGTAAGATGCTTTTACACAGTTGATTTAAAAATGCAAAATGGCAGTGTCAACTACCAAATTAGTAACTGGACACCAGTCACATGCAAAAGAAAGAGGACACAATGTTGTATACTTCAGTACTATCATGTCTACTTCTTTGCTTGCTATTTTAAATCTGTAAATCAGTAAGTAGTGTACGAATATTCTACTCTGAACACAAGTGTTTTAAAAGTCTGCTCATCATTCAAAATACCATTAGTTTCAATTTAAATCATGCATAAAAAAATGAATACAACTCTGGAGAGAGAGAGTAAGAGTCGCCCATGTCCAGATTCCTTACTGAACCTTCTGAAAGGGTTCTGGAAAGGCTAAACTGAGGGGAACAGAGCAGGACCAAATGTGTGAACTGACCTTTCTTCCGGAGTCCTTGCTTCCACACTCCCCCTTATCGTACCACCATTTGTTTTTCAGTTTGTCTAAGACGGCTTGCTCACTGAGTTTCAACACCGCTAGGTTAACTGGGATTCTTCAACCAGGGAAATAACATAAATAACATTATCCATGTTATTTTATGTTATTCAGCACACATTAAACACATACCCATCAAAATCAACTCAACTGTTCTGTTTTTTTATATATATATATTGACTGCACACATATCAGAAACATGTTGGTAGTTCATTGTAAAAGTGATATGGGTTAATACTCCATCTAGCGATGCTTCCTTGCTCCCTGCTGCGAGATGTGCATTATTATATCACTTTGGGTAACCGGCAGACCGCAAACACTCCGCCTGGAATAACTTGAATGTGGCATGAAACGCCATAATTTGAACAAAACTTTACTTGCTATTAATCTAACAAAATTTGTTAGTAGTAGGCTCAATTTAGACTGGATTGTATTCGTCTAGAGTGTTTGGTCGGCGCGAGTTGCCGGTTACCCCCCCATGGTAGTGGTGGTTTTACCCGTTGGGTTTGTCACATTGGGGCTGACCTTGGAATCACCTCCTCCGCTGCCACACTCTCCTTTGTCGTACCACCATTTGTTTTTCAATTTGTCCAACAGGCCTTGTTCATTCAGTTTTAACACTGCCAGGTTTACTGGGTTTCTTGAAACGATAATGAAATAATATTTTGGTCAGTGTCAGCCCAGATAAACCATTTCAGAGACAGTGTAATGGGAGAACAGACTCAGACTATTTTGTACACAACAGCCACTGCTCTATGTAGGTTGAAATGTTAAATGCATGGCATTCGCAGTGGTTTTGCCCTGAGTCTGTATATAAAGTATGTTAACATGTGTTTAAATGGAGAACAATGCTTTTTGTTAGTGGCCTTTGTGAAAGACAGGCTTTATAAAGCCAAGAACAAGACTTTTTCAGACAGAGGAGGAGAAAAAAAGATGTCCTTAGATGTCCTTGGTTTTTACTGTCTGCTTTTGGCTCTTCCCTTTTGGGGAATTGTAACAATGTGAATCTAAAACAACAGACTAGAGACATCAGACAAATTCTTAAAGTGATAGTTCAACAAAAATTACAATTCTGTCATCATCTCACCCGCCCCTGTTGAAAAAAACAGCATATGCTGTTTAGGAATGTTTTGAAGCATGGCAGCTGGTTTGAGCTGGTTTAAGCTGGTCCTTAGCTGGTCATGAGCTGGTTTAAGCTGGTCAAGTGCTGGTCCTAAGCTGATCCTAAGCAACTAGCTCTGGCTCAGGACCAGCATAAACCAGCTCAAACCTGCTGCCATGATTCAAAACATTCCTAACCAGCATATGCTGTTTTTTTCTACAGGGTCAGACCAAATTCTTTCTTGCTTTTCTTTATTTCTTCCGTTGAATACAAACTGAATACATTTCCTTGAAATTGCTCTTTCTAATGAAAGTGAATGGTGACCAAGGGCTGTCAAACATAACATTGTATGTAACAGTGTATGTATGTATGTACGGTGTGTGTGTGTGAGTGTGTGTATATATATATATACAAAATTCTGTCATGAAACTCTAGATGGCACAGGCTTATAGGTCCTTTAACTCCACCTGCTCGTATCACATAGTTTTCTATAGGGCACAGATGATTGGTTCCTGCTGTATCAGTAGCCAATGAGCTTGCGTGCTTAACCTTCAAAATAGTAGAATCTGAATAGAAAGCAAAACAACAAAGAACAAAATAGTGAAGTAGCCCTTAGGTGCCATGCTCATTATTTACAGCAAAAAAATCTGACATGAATTTGTTCTGATTAATTAGCAGTAAGTTATTACATTAATGACAGCTCTATATCATTGAATCAACAAATGTTGTGTGACAAAGTTACTACGATTTCGGAAAATTCTTGACTGTCTAGTTTATTTCACCCACAATGCATTGCGCCATATTTTAAAATACACAGATTTAAAGAAAATAAGATTTGAGAGCTGCAGCAGATAAGATTATTAGTGAACAATGACAAATTTCTTAATCTTATGGATTGCTTTTATGGTGTTTTTTGTCATTTTTGGAGCTGGGTCACCATTCACTTTCATTGTGTGGAAAGAAGCAGCATGAACATTCTGCTAATCTTCTCTTTTTGTGTTTCATAGTAGCAAGACCACCATTATACATACCATGACAGAGTAGATGATGACAAAAATTGAATTTTTGATTTTAATCCCCCGACTCCCCATGACTGATATGACTGAAATCAGGAACCACATCTGAAGTGTGCGTCTTTCTTTTCATCTTCCCTCCTTCATCCTCAGGTCTTAAACACCCCATACAGTTCAAAGGCACAAATATACATCTCATCACGACCCACAGAATCGGCTGGCCGATCTGCGTTGTGAGCAAATGTCGTCTGCAGCTCTGCATGTATAGGGAGTGGTTCTTAGGCTTGATAAAACCCAGGAATTCTTTCTAATCCCAGAAGTACCAGACAGAAAGAAGTCAGAGAGTGTCTCAGGAATGAGGAACAAACAGCTACATTCAGTTTGATGAGCATTTGCTTCTGGAGGTGGCAGTGCTTTGGGTGAGATGATTTCATTGAGTAAACTCAGAGAATGGCACAGATGGATAGAGATAAAAGGGCACACACATCAATCTTTAGGGCTGTCGCATCTTGACTGCAAAACAAACCGATTTAAGGTATCAGTCTGAGATAAGACAAGGAAAATATGGAACAGCTGTCAAAATGCACCAAAACAACTGATTATTCCATCAGTCAGTAAATTAACCTATAAAACACAAAGCGAAGTACAATGTAAAACAAGTTCAAAAGCTCAATTATCATCTTCTTTGTTAATAAATTGATCATTAGAGCAAGATGAGGCTAGCAGACCATAACATAGCAAGACATTAAGGTGTAAAAAGGATCTCTATTAAAGGCTTTGATCAGTATAATTCAAGCTAGGGCTAATGCACAGATTTGACATCCAAATCTTTATCCTGACTCTTTGCATCAGTTCATTTAAGACTTAACTGACTGGGTTTACTTTAATAACTCACCAAAATGCTTAAAATGTATTTATCAATTTATCATTCATTGTTTCATCTAACTACATTTTAAACATAAATTACGCGGTTTTAAATATTTGTCAATTTTTTTTTTATTAAAATCTCAATGAAAAACAGTGCATTTTTCACAGATTAGAGGATTAATTTGAATGAATACATTTTTTAAAATAGATTTATAGATTTTTTTTGCACCTAACAAGAGCTGATCTGTGCCAGATGTCTATAAATAATACAATTGGTTGACAGTGTAAATGAAGCCATAAAATACAAAATTTAGTGAAGATACACAGGAGCATTTTTACATTTTGACAACTGAACCACATGGTTAGTTCAGCAAATCACAACCAAATCTAAATGTTCAATTAAGAATTGCAGTGTCTACCGATTTTAACAGAGAGAGCAAAATCTCCCGTTGTCTTCCAAATCATGCAGTAGATGCCCACATAGAAACTACCGGCTCATGTAAACATGTCAGTAAGGGAGTCGCTCTCTCTCAAAATCAGATATACACCACAAAGCTGGTAACTCAACAGACAGAGAAACACATTTATGAATTCATTTCCGAGCCTCTTTCACTCTTGCTGTCACTGTAATGGCTAGCTAGTATTGAATTTAATTTGAGTCCTGCCCTAGGTGGCAAGATGGAAGTCAGTCATTTACATCTTGTATCTGACGTCTCTCTCTCCCACTCCATCCACCCTCTCCCCCTGTTCTCTTTGCTATAAGGTGACCCAAAAAATGACTCTACAATTGCTATGAGGTCGTTTCCCCAAGGAGCTTATCTTATTAGAGAGAGACGGAGTTATTGAGGTTATTTCAACAGCTCCAAATTGCCCTTGCGAGGCCCTTTGCACTGCAATGAATGTAATATCATGTGGGCCATGGTGTATTAGTCAGATGGGTACATTCAAGCACAATAAATGTGACGTTAATGATGGTGGCGTACAATTGAAATAACAACTGTTCACCTTATATTGCAGAGAATATAAAAGAAACATGTTAATGTCGACATTCAACTTTAGAAGTGGCTTGCATAAGAATAACAACTGATTGCCCAATTTCTTTCATGCACAAGTCACTCGGTAAGGATAAAGCTTTCGTAATTCGGAATGAAGGAGAGAAACTGAAATTAGCATCCGGCAGACCTATAGCTTCAAAGTGCCTGTCGTGAATAATGTCTGCGGTGTCTCAATGGGCTCTGCTGAGCAGCGCTGCTGTTTAATGAAAGGACGGGCGAACACACGTGTTTCCTAAAGAGCTTCTGAAGAGGGCGCGTCATTTTCCTTTCGTTTCTTATGCAAGCACTTCTGGTGGAGTGTGTTGAAAACCCCTTCAAGCAACATGAGGTACAGGCGGGATTTTGAACAGCTCCACACACACATATGTACACCCACACAACAGCATGTTCTGTTATAGCAGAGGCTGCTTAGCACAGTATGTCTACCCTCGCCCTTGGTTCAAATTATCATGTATAACATCATTAAAAAGTCCTTCAAAAGAGAAACCAGATGAGTTCACTGAAGTCACACCAATTTGGCAAAAACCTGCACCTTATTCACAAACCACCCCGAATCCAGGCGCTAAATGTGCTTTTTTTTTTGCGCTGTGCCGTGAGTATTAAATTAAGTCACTGACATTCTCAGCACAAACATGTTGTTTTGCTATGAATGCGTCTTATTTGCAAAACTCAGCAATTTTTCCTGCAATCATTTCAGCAAAAAATCATCAAATGATGGAGAAGAGCACATATAGTTCCACATATAGACCAGGCAGTCAAGCACACTTGGCATTTTAAAGAGCTGATTTAGGTGCCTGGACTGCAGTGATGGAGTGATGCTATACAGTTTCAGTAAAGTATGCCAAAATGCATTAGCTTGCCGAGTCGTTCATAATCTAGTATTCAGAACTGGCTTGCAAAATTGGGAATAGCAACATGCAAATATCTATTTTTGTGCTGTGACCTGATTTGCATACTTATTTTAATGAATTCCCATGTTTCCCTTTTTATCTTTTCTTTTTTATTTAACTAGTAGATGATGTAAACTTTAGCCAAGGTAAGCATAACCCCTTTAGTACTGTATCCAGCCTCTACCACAACTGAACCACCATCTGATGTTATTTTTGTAATGTAATACAGTTGGCATACAGTGGACAGCTGGCTTTACCTGAGAAGGGATCCTTTGGGGGTGGCGATGCCGTAGCCTTTGGAGTCCAGGTTCCCTCCAACCTTCATAGTGTCACAGGGTTTGCGCTGTTCGATGTACTCGTTCATGGTGGACTCCAGAAGATAGGCATACTTCCCCTTGGACTTCCTCACCCGTATAACTCCTTCATCTGTGGTTTTTACAAACACTGAGGGGTCTGCTGATTTCATATAAGACCACATCTTCTCAAAGACCGCAATCTTTGACCTCTAAAAGAAGAAAGAAAGTGAAATATTACACAATTGCACACTGTAAAACATGGTAACGTGCAATTGTTACCCTGCAAAGTTATTTCGCCAGATCTAACCGTGTGTTCACACCGCCACTGGCGAGAGCGTCAAAATTCGCTCTGGCTGCCCTGCCAACAACGCTGCAGAATGATGACGATCTGACTCTCTGACGTAGATCGGAACCAAAATTTACAGGACTGCGTTCTCTGGAATCCTCCCAAGTGGAGGACTTCTACATTCTGATTGGTTGCCGCCAAACTGCGTCATAGCTCATTACCATAAAGTTGACCTAACTTCAACTCTCCTCGACACCCACACCGTCCAAGACGCGCCGCGCCGCTGCTCACCGCCGGCTCACATTGAAAATGAATGACTTTCCGGCCACTTTGACGCTCTCGCCGACGGCGCGGTGAACGCACAGTAACCCTTAAAGTGCCCCTATTATTATTCGGATATTACCTTTCATGTAGTCTGTAATATAGCTGTTTGTGAATGATAAAGGTCTGCAAAGTTTCAAAAATCAAAGTGCTCGATAAATGGAGTTAATGTTTCCCAAAAGAAAGAATGAAGAACCTATAGTCTTCATTGGCTGCCCATGAACAACGTCGACTTTAACCTGCCCTCAAACACTGTAGTTGTAGCTGAGGCCTGGAAGAGTATGGTTCGTGTTGTCGACATGTCGAGAAGAAGTTTTGTTTTCTGCAAAAACAAATCCACTTTGGCTCAAATTGATATATTACTGTTTATATATATTACTGTTTGCATCACAAATGCTGAGGAAACGTCTGGAGTTGAAATTCAGATATGGTAATGGATGTTTCATTTCTGACACACACTGTAAGCGGTAGACCAATCACAACAGACTGGGCCGTCTGACCGATCAGAGCAGAGTAGGCTCTCGGAAAGGAGGGCTTTAATGAGAATGAGGTGATGTGCAATGTATATTATGAGAAAATTAAAGTGTGTTTTGACCTTGAATGCATGTAAAACTATTGTAGGGCACCTCCAAAACAAAATTAGTAACCTTTAAAATAGCATAATTGGGGCACTTTAAATTTAGTTTTGTTGGTGTAACTTAACGCATTTAGTTTGATTCAGTGATGCTGAATAATATTTCTGATGTGAATACAATATTTTTTAGGTTAACATTTTTTTTAGGCTAACGTTCATGGCACTTCTCACCCTAAAGAACTCTTTGGTGGAGCCGGCATCTAGAGTCCCATAAGCAATCTCAGTCTGTTTAGCCAGATCCTCTGCACTCTCGATGGGTGACACCATCCTCTCCACTGTGAGAAAAGCAGCTAGGTTGGCTGTGTATGAAGAGATGATGATTAGAGTGAAGAACCACCACACACCACCCACGATACGGCCAGAGAGAGACCTGTGGAGACATACACGTATAGGGTTATTTTCAATTTCTTTTTGTTAGATGTTAGTGTAACATGGCGAAAGTTAATATAAATATGTAGCAAATTTAAAAATGAATATACAATTTTCAAACTGTACATATAATGTTGTAGTGCTTAAATTCACTTCTAACATTTAAAATGATTGATTTTAGTTTATAATGTTTTATTTTTAACTGACACTACCATTCAAAAGTTTGGGGTCAGTACAATTTTGTTTTTGAAAGAAGTCTCTTTTGCCTCCTTTCCACTGCACACAACATTCACATCCGATTGTCGCATTTCGCCCCCTAGCGGCAGTCGCATGGAATTTTGAAATTGGTCATGAACATAGAGGTTGTGAAGCAACGTTAAATGTAACGTTAATGCATGTATGAATATATCCACACAAAGCAAATGACCCTCAATACATCTAAAATAAAAACATAGTAGATTTTATAGTGCTAAAAATTGATTATGATTTTTTTTTCTTACATAATTATTAATAACCGCCATTTTACAGAAATAGTGTTTACAGAATAACATTAAAGTGTTAAAATGTTGGTAATTCTAACTTCGCGTTCATAGTTTTGATTAGAATACATCATATCCGGTCGGCCGGTCGCATATAGTCTAGCCGCAGAAGTTCAAATATGGCTGCGTTCCAGTTCATTTTTTTATGCCCTTCCCTCGCTAACTTCCCTCAGTCTCGTTGACTCGGATGCATGTCATTGCCTACGTTGCACGAGTGCCCACTACTGGCGGAACTCGCTGAATTCGAACATCCTAAGCCCTTGATCACTTGGAATCTGCTATGGAGTTGATTTATTATTTACATTTTTTTTCCTTACGAAACTGTTTAATGCAGCATTCTATATGTATATAGGTGTGTTTGGGTTGTTTTAGATATTTAAAAAAAAAATCTGAGTTGTTTGTGGTGGGGTAAATTAAACGCGATATGCAGTGACGTCACAATCGTGTTGCATTGTGGTATATGGAGCTGCCTGAAGTGTACATATGAAGTAGACTCAGTCAAAATCGAGGGAGCGAGGGTCTGTCCCATAAACTTCCCTCGTCCACTTCACAAAGTGGAACGCACTTCAAAATGGCGGCAGGGATTCCCCCAAGGGGAAGTGCTTAGGGAAGTTCGCGAGTGTGTGTCTAAAAGTGGAGTGGAACGCAGCCTATTTCAACGCATCCGAAGCTCAAATCGGATCCAAAATTTCCGCATTCACATATGATAGGAACTCTACGCAGCCCCCGTACTACTTTCCATTGGAAATGAATGACTTCCGGTCCAACGGCTGTTGTTTGTCGTGTGCAGTGGAAAGGCGGCTTTATGCTGTAAAAATACAGTAAAACCAGTAATATTGTCATATATTATTACAATTTAAAAATAACTGTTTTTTTTTTTTTTAAATGTCATTTACTCCTGTGATGCTGGAATATCAGTGATGTCAATGTTCATAAAACTTGAATGGTAGTGCATATAGACAAAACATTATTACAATATGTAACCCCTCACCCAGGTCCTACTCGCCCAGCTCTGTGCGGGCCTCGAACCCGGGTCTCCGGCGTGGGATTTGGACGCTCTAACGAGGAGGCTAAAGGCTGCAACCCCTAGCGTCAGTCGCTAGAGCATCTCTTGAGATCAGAGGAGTGAGGTTTTACTCGCACAGCAACTACTAGCTGGCCTCCGTTACAAATATACAATATTATTATAGAATATTAATATCAGTCAAATTGTCAGTCAACATGAACATAATTGTCGGTTTATGAGCATCAACCAGAATTTTACTTAGGAACTGAATATTTTGTATCTGTGCTGCTAAATAATTCAGAGAAACTAATGGAAATTACATGCTCAAATGGAGATCCATTATGAGTTGATCAAGTGTAGTCATTCAAAAAATCTCATTCTGTGGAGCACTGAACATTTTCTAAATCCTAACTGCATTACAAAAGCTGGCCTGCATGTAGCTTCTCCATGCACACGTTGATGCTCACAGTGGTCGGTGGTCTAGTCTGTTTGATACACTGCTCTCTGTCTCCACTCAGCTATAAACTCTTAGTGAAATGTGCTGAAACGAGATAAGGACCAACACAATACCACTCACCAGCAGCGCATTAATCTCACTTTTAGAAAGTTGCCAGTATGTTAAATGAATATATGCATATTAATTGCCAGGGATTAATGGTGATGAGAGCACTCAGCCGCCACTGTAATTGCACTTTAACCAATAATAATGAAAAAAAAAACGAAAAAAAGAGGAAAAAAACCCCCCCCGATTTGTCCAAATTTGTCTAAGCAGTACACAACAAGACACATGGTGTGTGAAAAAAATTTCAGGGAAAATAGCTGTTCGATATGTGTGATGGAAAAGGAAAAACTGCTCTGATAAAAGCACATAAACAAAAACAAACGCACGGTTTAATCGTTTAAGCTATGAAACCCGTTGTGATGAAAGAATGTTGAGATTGCAACAAACAGAAATAGAAAGGCAAGAACCTGTGAACCCTTTGAGTGTGCACAGATTGTCAAAAGGGCGAATAAATAAAAAGAGAAAAAGAATAACGGATATTTGATTTTATGCTTCAAAGGCTGGACTGAGATATCTCTGGTCACAAATTCCAATTTTACAAGGTTAAAAAAAGGAAAAACAATTTCACCCCTGGCCAGAACATCATGTTACAAGAATATTTTTTAAACATCTCTTAGTTTCCGCCAGATCTTTGGGGGTGGTCTTTAATCCCATGACCTGAATGAAGCTCAGACAGGCATATGAGATCAGTTTAATGTCTCTGAGGGAGTTCTAAATGGTCCACCTGCAGGACTAGAAGGCATAAACTGAGTTCCTGGCAGCCGGGCAGCATAATCTTCTCTCCCTGCTGGATTAAAGAGCGGGGTTAACTGTCTACATGGTGAATCCACCTTGACAGCGGATGGCTAGGATACACTGAAAAAAAAAATGGTGTAGGATTTCCTTTGAAAAAGTTTTCACTCAGAAATTGCTAGTAAATTTCACAAATAATTACAAAAACAGCAACACATTGAATTAAATGTGAAATCTTTAAGTCGAAAAACTGAAATAAGATTTTTTTTTCCCCCAACAAACTTTATTTACAACTTTGAAAAATCAGTTGTTTTACAGTGTAGCAAACAGGTCTATAGAGTGCAGCAGCGGGGTTCCGGAAGTAAAAACTCATTAATTTAAAAGGTCATTAATTTTCTCCATAAGGAAATTGATTCTGAAAGATAACTTATAAACCTTTAAAGACAGACTTACTTTGAGCTACAAGGTTGTTAATGCATGGTATTTGCTTCTGCTGAAGCTGTCATCCCGCATTATTTCAGTTTATTTTTAAAATAATTGTGTTTAACAGTGGAATACCTGGTGAATACCTGTACAGAAAATACACCAATCAGAGAGTCAAAAAAAGCAACACGCTCCAAAATAGCTCTTTAGCTCCGCCCACTACCATGAAGTACTGTGATTGACGTATGTAAAGGTATATACAGTATGCATACTGCAACAAACAAAATAAATTGTTTTTATACATATAATCAACATTTGTAAATGAGTAGTTTTATGTTTCTCCACCATTTTTAATTAGATTATGCTGTTTACAATGCTTCATGGGATTGTAGTTCTTTCCCTCACTTAAACAGTTAAAGGGATAGTTCACCCAAAAATGAAAATTCTGTCATCATTTACTCACCCTCAAGTAGTTCCAAACCTTTATGAATTTATTTGTTCTGCTGAACACAAAGGAAGATATTTGGAACAACAGATCTCGCCGCAGGGGGTGGGCACTGTTGCACTCTATTGAGATTGATTTTAAAATCTGAGACTGTTATACTCATGTCTGTATTTCATTTCCATGTTCTCTCATTGCGTGAAATGTGTTTACAAATCTAGCTGTGTGCGGAAAGCTATGTAAGCGCCTACTGTAGGATGGGAAATTTATTTGGTGAATGGTTTAGTACACAGCAGTATTATAATGTAATGATGCTGGTAAATCAATATTCAGCGTGACCAGGCTACACCATAAAAATGATTCACGACAGGACTTGCCGAAGTGTGCTGAGTTAGTGCTAAACTGGTCTGATGAAGATGCTGATGTGTTGTGTCTGCTGTTTATTCAGCTTCATAATTCAGCTAATTACCCTTAAATACACTATCCATATTCAGACAAATACAGCATGCCATATTTACAACGCCAAATAGCGATAATCAAATGTGAAGGCATACTGAAGTACATTTATTTGAGGAAACAAACTTAAATGCACGTAAGAAATATTGCCTTGGAATAAAATGCATTGAAATAAATTTAATTAGGATAATTGAAATAAAAAATAAAGCTAAATAGAAATAAATATATAAAAAATAGAAATAAATATATAAAAAAACTAATAAAAGGCACATAATTAATTAATAATTAAATAATGATTAATTGCTAAATTATTAAAAAAACTAAAATGAAAATGAAAACTGAGAATATAAAAATGAAAGCTAATTCAATAAATGCTATAATAATATAGAAATAATACTAAAAATAAACTGGTAACAATATGCTAACTTCAATATGCTTTTAACCTCAAGCAGAAGCCTTTGCCAACCGGTTGTATCAGCATTCAGCAGTCGACTAAATGAATGAAAACACAATAAATAAGTGCTAATTCTATATAGCCAGCTAGTGCCAACTTAAAGTATGTGCACTTTAAGCAAATCATTTTTACACCTAATTAATATTCATGAGCCAAGCCAATAATGTTTATGTTTCCCTCCCATTTTTCAGATAATGCCTACAAACTCTGAAAATACACCACAGGCAAAATATGCGGCAGAGGCTCGGGCACCAGAAATTTGAAGCTGGCAGAGGGAATTGCAGCTCAATGCTCTGATGTTGTTTGACAGCTTTTGCCGGGCAGCATTTGAGTGGTGTGAAGCTGACACACTGATCTCATTCCTGGTCACATGTCAGAATCTCTCCATGCTTAAATCCACGCTGCCGCTCCCTCTTCCTCATGAGGTCAGTATTTACGCTCTGCATGTATGGAATGAGATGATTATGCAAATGTTGTTTACAGCAAACGACTGCAATTAAATGAGAGAAAAACTAAGTGATTTCCCTAATGTCTGCATAATATGCTCATTGCAGAGCACATGTATGTGACTCGTTATGTAGAGATATGAAACTGTTGGGCTTTATTTGTGCACTTTTAATTTCGTAAATCTCACAGATCTTTATATAACATGCTTGGCTCAGAGTCTCTTATTTAGACGGATGTGTAAGTGTCTTATGAAATCCATTGCTGAGATAGAACTACCCTCCTGTGTTATATAAATTATAGCCATAATCTTCTGCACTGCCCTGTTCAAGATAACTCACTACTGAAGGTGGCCCAGATATTTGTGGCTATTGACTCTCCCTGCAATACACACACACACACACACGCACACACATTGGGTTTTCATGTTTTATGGTGACTATCAATAGACATAATGATTTTTATATTGTGCAATCTGTATATTCGACCCCCTAACCCTAACCCTACTCCTAAACCTACCCATTACAAAAAACTTTCTGCATTTTTACATTTTCAAAAAAACATCACTTAGTATGATTTAGAAGCTGTTTTCCTCATGGGGACCAAAAAATGTCCCCACAAGGACAAGGATTTCGTACATTGCCATCTTTGTAGGGACATTTTGTCCCCATAATGTAGAGTTACCTGAACCACATCTCACACACACACACACACACACACACGCACACACAGTACACATCTATAGCCAGCACTGGATACAATATGCATCTAAAAAACACAAATCACCCTCTGATAAATCATGACAACTAATAAAAGCCATATGTCCTTATGTAAATTATGACTTTACAGACACTAATAGGGCACATAAATTAGGTTAAGATACACATGGCTTTCTATAGTGGGGACGTTTCATTGACATGACAGCTAATTACATTTTCTGTACCGAAACCTATCCGTCACACAAATCTTTTTGCATTTTTACATTTTCATTTAGACATTATTCTGTATGTTTATTAAGCCAATTCCCTCCACTGTCAGTTTCCCAGTAAGTAATTTGGGGTCTTACTATCTTTTTGGGGACATTTGGTCCCTATAATGTAGGTTAAACCTGCCTCCCCCTACACACACTCGCTCACACACTCGCTCACTCACTCACACACACAAGCGGATGGTGGTACTCAGTCAGCAGTGCTTTCACACTGTGAGCTGTGCCACTCCAGAGGAAACACCCATGTCTTTCAGCGTTGCCATGGCAGCACTCTCTTCTCTCCAAACAGGCGGCTGAGATGGGTTTTGTCACCGAGCAGCTTTCTGTCGACACTGAACTGACTGAACCCCGTCAACGGCCAGCATGCTTCTGTGTAGCTCGGAGATGCCCACTGTCGTCCACTGCATTTTTTCTCTTTTCTGTCTGACATTGAATTGAATATCTGTTATTCTAAACTCTGTGCTGTCTCTACCCATCTATCCCACACAGAAATGCAAGGTGAATTGTCCTTTTAAGAATTTATATAACATTCTATTGTGTATAGTTTGATAAATATCACATAAGCAAGAGTGCAGGATCAACCATTGTGTGCTACATGGAAAATATAAAATGTATTAGAGAAAGGAGAATCTTCAATAAAGCTATAAAACTATACATTTTGGCCATGTCTTCATATAATTTGTTTTATTTCATTACTTGAATGAAGTTAATAGTGCAGGAAAACAGTTGTTTCGGTGGAAATAAATGAGCTGATGCGAGGCAGATCATGAGCGCGTAAGTAAATATGCAGAACACTGGACACTGACTCAGGCAGTTTCTCTAAATAACTAATAAGCAATGTAACTCCTCAGAGGAAACGCAGAGAGAACTGCAAAACAAAGTCTAAGTGGAGTCCTCCAGGGACTGCTTTACTGAAGATAATTAAAAAAGAAAACTGTTGCTGCACCTGATCTCATGTTCATTCTCTCTCTTCAGGAGGCCTGTTGCACAACGCATTAAGAAAAAAATAGACCTCATAAAACTTTCATCTTCTCCTAAAAAATGTGTTTGACAGTATCTTTTAATTTTGTCTGTATGTATCTTTGACTATGACGCAACAGGATTAACTAAAAGCAGCACAAAGAAAGAAAGAAAGAAACGCATGTTGGCAAACAAAGAATAGTTGTTTAAATGAAACATCAAGGAAACCAATCAAGTGCTTAAACTAAAATGACATGCTGAATTTAAAACATCAATCTGTATTGCCTTTTAGTTCAGTAAGACAGTTGAGCTGAAAGCGTCTGCTCTGCTCCATATACAGCATGAGTGCAGCAGGAGTTAGATTTCACTTACGAGACAAGAGTAAGGTGAGATGACTGACAGGACGATGGCAGAGGATTTGGTGCGCAACAAATCTGGAGCACCACTGACAAATATCTTATCTCGTACACTGAGTACCCTACACGTCATTGCAAATTCGAAAATGAAAGTAGAAAGCGAGCCATCGGCGGCTATCTTTGAAACGCCAGCTATTTCAGTCATGCAAGTGAAGCTCCTATCTCTTTGAATGGGTAAACATCAAATTCTCAAAAACTGTTCACCAAGCTTACGATTAAATTTCATATTTGAAATCACCAATGAAATCTGACAACTGTATCTTAAATGCGCATGTGCAGTCCTAAGCTCGCGTCTCAGAACACTGACTGTTTCTATAGGAAACGGAGCTTCTAATGGCAGCTGTAGTGACGTGATGACTTTACCAATAATTGTTGATTGGCTCTTTATTTAGAAGGCGGGATTTATTCCGCCATATTGTGCGTTGCACTTTCTCCCATTCATAGTAATATGAGTGCACCGTCTTTCTATGTTTAAACAGGGCTTGACATTAACTTTTTTTGCTCACTAGCCACTGTGGCTAGTGGTTTTCCAAAGTTACTAGCCACTCAGCATTTTCACTGGCCACAATTTTGACATTGATACCATGGGGGAAAACATACAGATATTTTTAATATTATCTCATTATTTGGCAGCAGGTATATTAGGCTGCTGTGACTTTAAGACCTGATGCATGGATCTATTATACTGTTACACATGTGTTTTCTTTCTCAACTGTTTATGTTCATTTAAAACATGACTGTGTTTATGTGAATACTCGCCAAGACCTGCATTTTGACATATTTGACTGTTTAAGAGCAATAAGCAGCAAAAAAGATCTCAATTTAGTATTGAGAAGTGGCTTTATGCACGCGCACTTTGGGTGTGAGCACAACGTTTGGGGGAATTAGTAAAATAATGTGCAATCCCACGCGGATTCCGCAATTCTGCGGAAAATGAGTTTTGGAAGCATTTCAGATATTTCACTTTTTTTTTTTTTTTTTTGTATATTTGATCAAGTCTTATATAAGAGACTTCTTTCAAAGACATTAAAAAATGTTACCAACCCCAAATGTTTGAATGGTAGTGTATTTAGTAATTTGTATAATACATATTTATAGTCTTCAAATTATTTGCAGAACCTGTCCCAGCCATTTCATTTTCGTTACTCTGAGTAAGACTAAGGTTTCACTTAAAGTAGTTATTCACACAAAGGAAGAAAGTGAGCACAGAAATACACAAAAACCATCTGAAAATGATAAGAGCAATATTTTATCCTCTACAATGTTAGTCACTGTAGCAGGTGTGATGTGGGCCACTAAAGTGCAGTTGTGTGTGTGTTGGTGTAATGGCACTAGATGACTTTTGATATGCCATTGTGGGCAGGGTGCTGGGAGATATAGAAAAGATCCTTGTCCTGTGAGAGCCATCATCAGTGTAAGAGGGTCCATTAACCACTCAACAACTAGATAGCTTCTGCTCTTAGTACAGATCACCTGAATCCACCCACTGTGAGATTCTGGAACATAGAAAGACAAAAAGAAATAAAGACTAAAGGAGCAGGAGTGAAGGAGGTACAGCAGAAGTCAGAGGAATAAACCAAGCATGAGACAAGGGATGATGTGCTCTGTGAGTGAGAGCATGTCATTCCTTTCTGGGGACTATGGGAGATTCCTGCCAGAGTCTATGAATCCATGAAGTGGCTGGGAAGATGTTACAAAAAATGTTACAAAAGATTTCTGTTTCAAATAAATGCTGTTCTTATAAACATACGCATCCTGAAAAATGTGTCAAGGTTTCCATAAAAATATTAAGCAGCACAACTGTTTTCAACATTGTTAATAATAATAAGGGTTTCTTGAGCAACAAACAAACAACACTGAAGACTAGAGTAATGATGCTGAAAATTCAGCTTTGCCATCACATGAATAAATTAATAGAAAGCAGTTAATTTAGATTGTAATAGTATTTCACAATATGACTGTTTTTTTTTCTATTTCTGATCAAATAAATGTAGCCTCGCTGAGCATAATATACTTTTAAATACAAAAAAATCTTACAATATATGGGTCAATGACGTGACGATTTTTGTGTCCAAATGCCTTAATAATAATAAAAAGCAAAGATATGACATCCAAAGTATGTAAGGTAGTACAACTAGAACTCTTTTATTGAATCCAAAAGGTTTTAATTGTATTTTGCTATATATAATTTTAAAGATTTTGAAGTGTTAAAAGGTCATTCGGTTTAACCGCCCAAAGGCCAATACAGCCATTTCATTTGTGATTAAAATATCTTATAATGTAATAAATGTATATATTTTTTATTCTGGCATGATTTTCTATATCAACATAGTGCAAAATGGTATTAAAATTATGTGTAGAAGTCGTTGCTTTGTTATGAGAAAGAATGTCCGGAAAAATGAATTTCATTATGTCATTCGGAGTAACCAATATAAACGGACCATTTTGGATCAAGACATGTGGTCAATATCATGTGATAGGATGTGACATCATTCAGACACATGTAAAGGACCACATGGTTATGAAGCAAAGTAACTAACTCTCTCTTAACTATTTGAAAAATTCATGTTTTCACTTGCTCTTACGCATGTCTCGAAACATCAGGTCATTCAGTACAACCACTATAAAACATGGAAAATGTTTTATAGCTAACTAGCTAGCGAGCTAGATATCAGCCTGTTAGCATTGTTTGAAAATATTGTCGTTTGGTATAACCAAAAGTGTCATTCGGTAAAACCGAAATTTTGGTTAAACCGAATGACTTTTTTGGTGACAAATTTTGTCCATCTTGTAACAAATGACAAAAGTAGTGTTAACTGATTATAAAAACCACATAATCTCATTGTTAACACTTAATAAAACTTCAAAATTAATTATATCTCCATTATGTTTTTTTTTTTACACTTTTAAAAACCTTATTTGTCAATGACCCATATATATATATAATATAATTTTATGTATAATATTAAGAAAAAGAGAAGAGAAGAGAAGAGAAGAGAAGGAAAGTGTAAGATATGAGATTGTGGGCCCACCTGTGTGAGGAGATAAACATTATCTTGAGTGGCTTGCATAAATTAGGCCTGATGGGGAGGTTTGAGTGACAGGTCTGACATTTGAACAAGGATTTTTTCTCCCAAAGAATAAATAGCACACGAAGGGGCAAACCATAGTCTGACTGTTACCATCAAACGGCCAGACCACTCACCATTCAACCAATCATTGCTCATTAGACAGGAGGAGTAAGTGTGTAAATTCACATGCAGATGATCACAGAGGAAAGGGGCTCTGCCTACCCATGATTAAAGCAGCATAATGGAAGTCGTTAATGCTGCTGCCGCACCCGCTGTATCGTCCACTCTCTCCTCTCACCACTAATTAAATGTCATCACACAAACAGAACCGTGAATATCCAGTCATGCATGTCTGCTCATACAGCAATGTCTGAGGTGACGTGTTCTAGACGGTGAAACATGTTCACCCGCAATGCGGACATGCTATCTGCAACCCATCCTTGCTTGTTTATAGAACTTCAGTGACAAGGAGAGAGAAGGTATAATCACTACAACACTGTCGATTCCACTCTACAGAGTCTGAGTCACAGCGAAAAAATGACAGGGAGAAATGACACAGTCTAATTAAGATCCTCTGAAGCCGCTCTGTGCCCCATCACAGGAGACATCCACAGGAAAGTGGCGTGCTGCTCTCTCTCTCACACTGCTGACATTTCAGCACCATTGCTGAGACAGAACGATCAATTCTTATAGGAGCTCACGGTGACATATAGTGCCTGTAAGTTCTGATATGCTGTTTGACACTCTGTACACTGTGCAGGATTGTACAAGACTTATCACTGTGAATCAGTGAGGGTTAAGGTCATTTTCCATACCAACACAGCAAATTAAAAAAAAAAAAAGTAAATAAAGAAACCATATTGCACTGCATTGTGAGTCAGCATATGAGAGTCAAATTGGACAACTACAGGGACTCATGACAATATCACTCATTTAACAGTTCATCTATTGCCAAAATTATGAAAAAAAGATCAGAAAATTATTGAAAATATTCAAATCAGGAATGTCAGAATCAGAATCTGTAAGGGATAATCTGGGTTTGTTTCTGTTTTGGGTGGGTTTGTCGTGTGTTTTAGTTCTGTGTCCAAGTTTTCAGTTTGTTTCTATATGGTTTTTCATTATTTTATTAAATTGTGCACCTGTTATTCATTTCGTTGACTGATTTGTTTTGTGTATTTAAGCCCTATGTTTATTTCAGTTCATTTTCAGTTCTCATCACATTACATTTGGTTGTTTTGTTCCCTTTCTAGTTCATGAGTTCTTTGTAATTAAAATCTAAACTGCTTCATTTAGATCTATTCATTCCTCTTTATTTACAACCAATGCTGACAGAATCAGAATGGGTAGTTTGTGCATAAAAAACGTCAGTCAAAACCAACACGTTGAACAATGTTCACTAACCCGGTTTATTCTCTTTAGCATGCAGTGTGAAGAATTTCACTCATTTCCATGATCATTCTGATTCTATTTCAGTTGGTGAAGAACAAATTTATACTTATGTGCATTATGTATTATGCATGTTATCGTCTCTGACAGACAGCATTTTAAAGCCGCTCAGGCCACCATTTTTACCCGCTCCTCGGAAAGCAATGACGTAGTCAAAACATCCGGTAGTGTAGGTTTTTCAGGAAATGCATGTACTCGCTGGATCCCTGCTTCTCGTAAATACTACAGTGTATTGTGCACTTTATTTTTTGACAGACATCGATGTTGTGATATTCAAATGATGTGGATTTGAAAACAAATTAATCATAAGGTAATAATTATTTCTTTCTTAGCCGGCATGTATTCGGTGAAGTCATTGATGCCCATGAGTGTGTTATGACAATGTTTTTATTTCTAATATTCCAACCGACAGCCAGCCTAAGTTTTTGATGGACATGATAATGTGCGTAAGGGCTTTTTGCGTAGTTCATTATACTTATACATAATTTGACTATACTTAAGTTGTGGATCCTGTTGTAAATAGTATTGAAAAATTACTTTTTAAAACTACTGTTCCATTATTACCCCTTAGCAGATTTAAATATGTGTGTGTGGACAGTGACACCCAACCATTATGTCAACGCAAACTAGCTTGTGCAGGACAGTCAGTTTTAAACATTTGGGGTGGAACAGCGGCATTTGTGAATTCAGAAAAATTCTATGCATCAACACAATTGCTCTGTCTATCTTGTAGACAAATCAACTGAATGCCAAGAATCACATAATAATAATAAAAACATTAACATGAAAAAGTGAGCACTCAAGGTAATTAAAGTAAATGCTTCCATACAGGCGCTGCTGAACGTAAAACCCACATTAAAAGGTGTGAGAGATGTTACCTATGAAGCTGAACTTATGATTTACTCATCACAACTCAGATATTTAATGACTCCCTGCCAACGTACCCATTTGTAATTATGCTTATGGTAGTAATTGTCCCCTCCAAAAAAGGAAAGGTACAATTATTGCTATATTGATGAAATAACATCCACAGGCAAAACTGCAAAAAACGAAAGATATGAGCTCCGTTCTAAATCACAATGAGGTACCTTGTTCTCTACGGTCTACATAGACAAACGCTTTCTAAGGAAGAATCCTAATTGAAATGGAACTTCGTGATCGATGTAAAATGTCCAACCTAGGCATCAATTACATTTGTCATAGCTCCTGACATAAAGCGCACAGCAGACTCAGTTGATTCCAATACAGTTTGGAGTTAACATGTTGCTAAGCTAACAGTGATATGCATACAAATATTAGGTAAAATAAGTAATCTTCTAGTACACTGAACTATTTCTATTGATCACTTTGATTTTCTTTTTTGACAATTTACTGAAAGAAATGTTCACTATTTCTCCCACATTGTCCACCAACTGAGATTGTTGCAATGTATTATAGGATTAATACAAGCAATACTGGTTATCCTGCTTCCGATTTAGTCCAAAATTAGATATCTTGAGAGGCAAGTTTAGAACAGCCTAGGATTCATAGAAAATGCATGAATAGAACAAAAATATCTATACCTTGAATGCAATCTAAGTCACTATATGTTGGAACAAAACTATTATATCAACCACAGCCACACATTTTTAACTCTCTCTTCAACTTTTTAAAAGAGATTCACAGATCAGACGGATGTTTAATTATATTGCAGAACCAGGAATCTAGGATATCCATTTGGAATGTTAGCTTTAAGCATCAGCGAGACTTCAATGTGTTTCCCACAGGTGCGAATGTTGTCTGGTGCCTGAACTCAGCCGTTGACATTTCTCTCTCTGAGACACACTGCACTATCCCTCCCTGTACCCTTAAAACCCACAGCCATTGACCTCATGTTGCCAGCTTCACCCCCTATTAATTAGGTTTTTAATTGGTGACCTTTGAGAGTCCAGCAACTGTGTAGAGAGAGAGACACTCATCTCTGGCCCTGCGCACCAGCAGCACAGAGTGGAAGGCTCTAGTGTAGCACTTTAATCTTCTTTTCAAAGAGTGGCTGTCTTCCTCTCATTAGACACTGTGGCATTAGGCTTGCTGTGTCCGGTCCAAGTGGATGTGCAACTCTATCTGATCTTCAAAAATACTGCCATATACCACAAACCAGCTGTGCAAATGAGAAATTACTAAACTGCAAACACAAATCAGTAATCTGCCAAGAGCCACACAACAGCAGTACTTCGGCAAGGGAACCATTGTGAACCGTTGTGTCATTCGAAACTGAAATCGAAACATAAAATGAGACATGATGAAGAAATCATCATAATGAAATGCAACTAACCATATAAGTGTAGCAGAGCAAAATAAACAGCTTATCAACTAAAAGGAAATCGCTTTCCCTGTCATTTTCTGCTGACGTCAAAGGCTGTGTGTGTGTGTGCCCTAACCAACTTTACGGTATTTTGCCGCAATTCATCTGTCACTTGGTACTGGTAGAAGCCAAATTAGACAAATGCCAATCAGGACAGGCTGCTCTCATACTCTAAGAATCATGAACAAAACTAAGCGAAGTAAAAGAAAATACAACCCAAATAACATTAAATTGGAGTTAATTTGCAACAAAGATAAACTGCGTGCACAAACCAATCGAAATTCAGAAATCAATTATAAACCAATTAATAAATATCTAGAATAAAAAAATGCTAGGTTGCGTTCAGTCTGTTTGGTCATTTTATTGTTATCTTTATTGTTTTTACTCAGGTACTGGGTAGTCAATTTTACGGACAATACAACTGATGAACCCCCTCACACATCCACCCAGAGCTGGGTCAGTGTAACACAATGTTGAGTAATCTGTGTCAAAACAGTTAAAACTGCATAAATTTGTTAATAGTAATTTTTAGGAATCTTACTGAATGAAATTAAGGTTTGTATTTAATTGTTTTCAATTGTGTAATCAAATGATTAATGTAGAAACGTCTGTAGTATCACATTATACCTTTTTTGTTTACATGTACTTCACAGCTAACGTCTGCTTGGAACACTAGCTTTCTACAAACGCAGCATATACCGGGTCTACACTCAAGGGCTGAGACATGACGTGACATTGTTGTCATATGTAGCAAAGTTGCCAAGAGCATTCAATTAATACAGGTCCGCTGACTACAATGCCCTGTTGAAAAAAACAGCATATGCTGGTTAGGTATGTTTTGAAGCATGGCAGCTGGTTTGAGCTGGTTTAAGCTGGTCCTTAGTTGGTCATGAGCTGGTTTAAGCTGGTCAAGTGCTGGTCCTAAGCTGGTCCTAAGCAACTAGCTCCAGCTCAGGACCAGCTTATAACCAGCTCAGGACCAGCTTAAAGGGTTAGTTCACCCAAAAATGAAATTTCTGTTAGTAAGTACTCACCCTCATGTCGTCCCAAAACTGTAAGACCTTCGTTTGTCTTTGGAACACAAATTAAGATATTTTTGATGAAATCTGAGGGTTTCTGATCCACACGCAGCAACAACATTGCACCTTTTGAGGTCCAGAAAGGTAATAAAGACATTGTTAAAACCACTGACGTGACTACAGTGGTTCAAGCATAATATTATGAAGCGACGAGAATACTTTTTGTGCGCAAAAACAAAACAAAAATAACAACTTTATTCAACAAATTCGTCTGTCCCCTGTCATACTGCTACGCTATTTTCATTGCAGAGCTTCAGTGTTTATGTCTGAACGCAGGTTCAGCATTGGCCGACGCCTGCGTCAGCATCACACGCATGCGTCGTGCTGCTCACGTGACCGCCGCCGCCGTTTGGACGTAAACACTGAAGCTCTGCAACGAAAATAGCATAGCAGTATGACAGGGGAGAGACAAATTTGTTGAATAAAGTTATTTTTGTTTTTGCGCACAAAAAGTATTATCGTCACTTCATAATATTAAGGTTGAACCACTGTAGTCACGTCGACGGTTTTAACGATGTCTTTAGTACCTTTCTGGACCTCAAAAGGTGCAATGTCATTGCTGCCTATCTGTGGATCAGATACCCTCAGATTTCATCAAAAATATCTTTTTTGTGTTCTGAAGACAAACGAAGGTCTTACGGGTTTGGGACGACATGAGGGTGAGTACTTGATGACAGAAATTAAATTTTTGGGTGAACTAACCCTTTAAACCAGCTCATGACCAACTAAGGACCAGCATAAACCAGCTCAAACCAGCTCAAACCAGCTGCCATGCTTCAAAACATACCTAAACAGCATATGCTGTTTTCTTCAACAGGGTGGGAGCTCTCTATTAATCTAGATTGTCATTTATGAACTGGATGTATATATGTCTAAAAAAAAAAAAAAAAAACAGCAAATGGGTTAATGTATAAAACCCAACAAGCTGAGTCAAAATAACCCAGCATGTGTTCTGTACAATATTAATTTACCCAGTACTATTTTTAGAGTGATATGCTTAATTTTATACAGACATTTTTGTTCACTGTTGTATGATAAACCGTTGAGTTGCTGCTATATGTCCAATATAAAATCCTGAAGCAAAACCAGTTGAGAAGCACTGAACTATAAGACAAATTGGCATCTTACCTGGGGGAGATATCACAGCCCTGCTGCATGAAAGCTCCCAGTGAGAACCAGAGACTGTTGAAGATGCCAAACTCATTGGTCTGCTCCTGACTCTGCTGGTTCTGGTTCTGTTGGCCCTGACCCGGTTGGGCGGATGACGAGGAGGGCTGGTTAGGGTTCTGCTCTGCTCCATCCTCACAGTCATCTGCGTGCCACTCGTAGGGACTAAAGCGGCTGACTAGGAAAAGCACCACGCTCACACCGATGTAGGCAAACACAATACACATCCAGATCTCATAGGCCAGAGGGTCCAGGAAGGAGAACACACCAGGCTTGGACTTGGTGGGCTTTTTGATCATGATGGAGATGCCGAGGCTCATGAAAGGCTTGGAGAAATCAATGACTTCCTCCCTGACAAGGGTTATGGTCAGTGGGGCCACAGCTACGTCAGCTTTCTGCAGAGGAATATATGATGTTACTGCAATAAATACCAAGTATATATTGTTAGATACTAGAGATGCACCGATGTATCGGCCAACAATCGGTATCGGCCGATAAAAGCTATTATTATCACTATCGGCCATCGGCCGATAGTGATAATGATGATCAGGGCCGATTATATCCTGTCAATCAATAGGGTGCGGAAAAACGTGTTCAGACTGCAACTCATACATACTGTGTCTGAAGAAAATCACTCTTGTGTTGAATTTCTTCTTCTTGGCGGTTGGCAAACCAGCTTTTGTGTTGAATTTTAACGCATTAACAGTTTAAAAATAGTGACGTTAAAGCAGGCTCTTTTTGACCCTATGAATCACCCGTATTTCAAGCCAGGGTTGCCAGGTCTGCATTTTTATTTTTAGCTACATCAAATATTATTTGTAGTGCCTCCCGTCCAATAATCGCAAAAGGCTTTGTGCTTTGTTACTTCTGATAAGAATAAAAGTTTCAGTTTCACAAATTCTGTCCATTTTATCATGAAATTCAATCAATAAATGGCGTTTTGACGCTCTTAAATGTGACGTGTCAGATGAAAGATATAGTACAACTTACCAGAATGTATCATGTCTCATGTAATCACTTTATTTGTGCTTCAACCGTGGAAAGACGTCAATAAAACAGCTTGTGAACAATATGTCACATCATGTCAAATTTACCTCAGGAATGTTTTCCAATGTTCACAGTTCCTTAGCTATCTACATATAAAAGAAAACACTAGAGAGGAGCTTATTTACTGTTAATTATGTTTGTGTAAATTTGCCATGAAGACAACAAGTGCTTATGAAAACTACCTTATGTGATACTAAGTCTTATACAAACATTTCAGTTTTTATTTGAGTGTAATTATTATATCTGAAAATAAACAGCAGCTGAATATAAAACTTCTGTTGTTAATTGTAACCTCTAATATTGTAGTGTACCAAATGAGAGGGTTCCCTGTATAATTTGCAACATTATTTGGGAGAGATTTTTTTTCCTTAAGAAAAACCAAACTATCGGTATCAGCATCGGCATCGGCTGATATCATTCTGAATAATCGGCTATCGGTATCGGCAGAGAAATTTAGTATCGGTGCACCTCTATTAGATACGTTTTTAAATTACACATGAACCAGTGGAAGAAGTCAATCTAGGACTGACACAGGCCAACCTATTTCGTTGTTGGAAATAGGTGGTTTTTCTCACAATATAAATAAAGAGCGGACCTGCTCTAAACCTCTCTTTTTTCTCTCATTCCATGTTTTTATACTTGAGGTGAAAATTTGAAGCTTTTTGGTCAATTGCTAAACCTTTTCTCATGAGGTCTGGTTTTCTCACACTGGAAAAAACAATTTACTTAATTTCTCTTTTGCAAGTTTTTGCATGTATTTTTAAAGTAATTTTCACATATGGAATTAAGTCAAATCTACTTAACTAAGTTAAGTAAAATTAACGAAGCAAACAAGTAACTTAAGTAATGCTTTACTTGGAACATCTAAGTAAATAATACAGTAGATATTGTGTAGACAACTTATGTACTTAAAAGATGTAATGTGGTATCCACCTGAACACAGAGATCTCAATACTTGGCACACAATACACAAAATGATAACATTCGTTGGATCATTTTTGAGTTCGAATGTGTCATTTTGAGTAGAAAATTAACTCCAGATGTCACAAAACAGCAAGTTACTAAACATATACAAAAACAATGATAAAACAGTGTAAATACAGCTGGAAAACAGTGAAAAATGCAAACATATTAATTATTCATGCCCCAATGCATGATGGGAACACCAGTATCAGAAAGTTGAGTAGGTTTTACTTATTTTTATAATGTTGATATTTACTCTTTAATTTCTACAAAATTAAATTGAATACTAATATAGAATTAACTTTTTTTTTTTTAACCTGAACTAACTTATTCAGGTAGAATTTACATTTGTTTTTTCTGTAGTATTTACTTCACCACAGAATCATTTTTATACACTATTGATTAGATTTCTCAGTAGTGGAATGCTGATTAAAATGATTGAGATTTTAAAACTCAGCAAGTTTTGATTCAGTAGCATAACTGGTAAAAAGAAAAAAGCTATTGTGTTCTTTAGCATTCGTTCTTAGCATTCTGATATTCAGGTCTGGATTTATTTAGCGAGAAAATAAGATGTAGCACTTACACCATAGACGAGCTCTCCCACCATCCCATTCCACATCATGGTCTCAGGATCTCTGGCTCCATATTTCCCATCAGCCACTATCTTGAGCATGTAGTGGTATCCCACATGTTTGGCTATCTCTGCTGCCAGTTCCACACAGTAACCTTCATATTTATCATTTCCTGTAAACTGCTCGTGGTTCTTCTTCAGCATGACATATGGTGATTCCTAGTCAGGACACACAGGTAGACGGACATATACAGTGAACAACAAATATTTACATCATTTTTGTGTAACAGGCCTGATATTTCTATAACCATTGGGTATTCAAGACTAAAATAATATGTGAATAACTATGTATCCTACTTTATTTTCAATGAAAATCCTTTGGTATACAAATGGATGTTTTAATATTTTACATTTATATATTTTTACTTCTGTAATATAACATTATTTTATTACATTTTAATAAAAAAAATATACATCTGTAAAAACATATTTAATTTAAGACAGACAAGGCAAACTAGAATAAAAGTTTGTAGATAAACTTTGATGTTGGCTTGAGAAAGCCTAGCCAGAAAGTTTGAAGTGGTTTTAAAGTTTTAAGTTTGAAGGTTTTAAGTAGGGATGTGCCCAAAGCCAAATACCTTATTCGAAAAGGCACGGAAAATAGCTTAGAAAATGAAATATTGTTTTCTGGAAAACAAGTGAGCCAGAAGATAGCATGATATTATCTATAAAACTCTAAAATCACTATGCAATAATGAGTGTGTGATGTGAATGAGTGTAAACCTTATGAATGAACTGAGCGCAAATCACATAGCAGCGTTATTAGCAAGAGTAAATCAACTAATATACTACATCATACACGTTCTACTATTTGATATGGCTATTTACAGTAAATGAATGGAATAAACACAGCATGATCGCAAATCAAATAGGCCTATCCACGTTGACGCCTCTGCGCGTTTCTCAGAAACCAAACCAGCTCTCTGTTAAGAGTAATATCAACTAAGATACTGAATCTTTCTATACTTGATATGTCTATTTAAATGTTTTAAACCTTTTCTGAAATGATAGCTACATCTGTTTCACTCTCTTGGAGATGGCATTTATGTAGCCTATTTTTTATAATTTTTTTTGCATACATAGTACAATTTTCAACCGCTGAATATTTTCTTTCGACTTCCATGTTTTCTCATCTATTTATAGAGTCCAACTCCTCTTATTTGAGGTTGTGGATGATTGTCCTGACATATTGTAACTTATTTAACATGTATTATTATTGTTTTAATTAGAAGATATTTAAATATTTATTTATCGTTATCGAGAAAGGTCCCCAAGCTGGGACTCAAACTCAGGTCAGCCTATGAGGCTGTCGGCTCTGACAGTTAGAAGATATTTAAATACATGTCATAATCATAATAAAAAACAATTATTTTATGAGTTATACAAGGCGTATTTGTTTAATGATAATAACTGTGAAGGAAACAGATATACATTTAAAACCATAGACATAAACGGTCTTAAGTAATTGTACGCACTTCTGATTAAAGCCCTGCCCACTTCTGGTTTTATCCGAATACGGTAATAATAATAAAGATATTTAGTAGTAGATCAATATGTTGGCTTTCTCAAGCCAACACAATAAGTTGAAACAATTTAGTTTAGCAGCAATTTAGTTTTAGTGTAATCCAGTAGACATGGTGTAAGCATTATGGAAACCATATTTTAAGACAATGAGAGCTGGGGTAAAAAATAGTTGACGAAGCAAATAAGAAATAGTGGTTTGTTACTTAGAACATGGTGAACTTGACAGGTTTATTTTCAGATGACTTTTCTTGAGCATCAGGGACAGACCTGGCAATCAATTGTCTAGAAAGTGTAGGGTGATTCTATTTGTGGAAGGTCTGTAATATGAGTTAGCAGTTCAGTTGTGATTTTTCAGAAAGATTGGACATCCTGGAGAGATTACAGCACAAACGGCACCTGAGGCCCTGCTGACAGCTCACTCAGTAACAGGACTTTTCTAAGGAGCCCACAATGAACAAATAACATGAGAGCGTAAAAACGAGGGAAAGAAAAATAGAGTGAGGTGACATAAAGAATAGAAAAGAACCCCTTGCTGAGCAGCATAGTTTTAGCACTGAAAGCAAATAGAGATTTTTTTTTTTTTTAGAGCCACAGAGATTTTTCTTTTCCAGAAACAAACCTTAAAATGCTAAATGCCTGAAAACTGTGTCATATCTGCAAATGTTTTAGTATAACAAAACATTTGAACCCAGCTGTGCTCCAATGCATTTTAGAAACAGACCTGAACAGTGGCACCACATTACCTGCTAATGCAGACCTCCGAGATGGCCTACAGAACATGCTGTCTTTCAGAGAAACAGATCATTCTTTAGAGCACCCGTGGCGATGCCACTATTCCCAGCCTCTCTGATAAACAGTCTTTGTAGGACAAACAGCATATCTCAGACTATTTCCTGCAATCCATCCTACACCCTTGTGAGCGCTTAGCGCTTAACCCACACGTTGATCCATTACTGCTTTTTTTCCCTATCACCTATTCCCCCCACGTCCTTCCATCAGGAGGCCAGTCCACTCACTTTGCCCTTTCTCTGGCTGGGAAAGAGACGGGCAGTCCACATATGAAAGGTTAATAAATGCCCTCTGAAGCCTAACTTGTGACAGAATCGCTAAAACGCAGGCTAAGCCCAAAGATCTCTGCCGAACGAGGATAAAGAAAAGGAAAATTAATCTTTTGTCCACTGCTGGCAATTCAATCCATGGTTCCCCTTTAAGTATAAGATGAAAACTGTGGCTGGAGGAGCAATAATGTCTCATTTACAGACAGAGCACAGAAGAGTCTTCATGCTTTTATCTGCACAGAACAGCATTACCGTCATCACACTGAGGGATAAAAACATGGAGGTGATGCATCAGCCATTCTAAGAAATAATAAAATGGAAAAGCACAATTGTGAGATGGTGGACTGTGTCCAAATGCCTGTATTTTCATTTGACCCTGGGTCAGCGTAATGTGGGGGAAGATTAGGTTCTAGATTAAGATTCTAAGGGCCCTGGTCAGAAGGGCCTGGACTCTGGACCACACATTGACAGTGAAATTCAGTGCTCTGATTTATATTTAAATATATCTTAAAATGCAATGTATTCCTGTAATGGCAAAGCTGAAAATTTAGCAGCCATTGCTCCAGTCTTCAGTGTCACATGATCCTTCAGAAATGCTGATTTGGTGCATAAGAATTTTTTTTGTAACATAAATGTCGTTACTGCCACTTTTGATCAGTTTAATGCATTCTTGCTGAATAAAAGTATTAAAAAAAGTATAAAAAAAATCTTACCGACCCCAATTTTTTTTAACAGTAGTATAACATTTAATGTGTTTTCAGACCAGCGCAAGCTTAAAGGGTTAGATCACCCAAAAATGAAAATAATGTCATTTATTACTCACCCTCATGTCGTTCTACACCCGTAAGACCTTCGTTCATCTTCGGAACACAAATTAAGATATTTTTGAGGAAATCCGATGGCTCAGTGAGGCCTCCATTGCCAGCAATGTCACTGAACCTCTTAAGATGTGAGTACAGTGGTTCTACCTTAATATTATAAAGCGACGAGAATACTTTTTGAGCACCAAAAAAACCCAAAATAATGACTTTTCAACAATATCTAGTGATGGCCGATTTCAAAACACTGCTTTGAAGCTTTACTAATCTTTTGATCCAAATCAGTGGTTTGGAGCGCCAAAGTCACGTGATTTCAGTGAACGAGGCTTCGTTTACGCGATCCGAACCACTGATTCGAAACAAAAGATTTGTAAAGCTTCGAAGCAGTTTTTTGAAATCAGCCATCACTAGATATTGTTGAAAAGTCATTATTTAGTTTTTTTGGCGCACAAAAAGTATTCTCGTCGCTTTATAATATTAAGGTAGAACCACTGTACTCACATGAACTGTTTTAAATATGTCTTTAGTACCTTTCTGGATACCTTTCATGTTCAGTGACATTGCTGGCAATAGAGGCCTCACTGAGCCATCGGATTTCATCAAAAATATCTTAATTTGTGTTCTGAAGATGAACGAAGGTCTTACGGGTGTAGAACGACATGAGGGTGAGTAATAAATAACATTATTTTCATTTTTGGGTGAACTAACCCTTTAAACCAGTAAATCACAAAAATGATTTGAAGACATACCAGAATAGTGGTAACAATATATGTGCGGTTCTGTAGTCCGGAAGTATCATTACTGCCTGGCATGTAGGCCGCCGTGCTCACAAATTTCTCATCCTCATTCCAGTAACCCACCTGAGAAAAGATCAAATCAGGGACAGGAACTTGAGCATCATGAGAAACCTTTCTGAGATATCCCACAGGATACACTACATGAAATACAGTGCTCATTTAGATAGGCCAGAGAGAATTACTGAAACGATAACCATATACTTGAGCTTTTAAAGTCAGAGAATGTTTCGTTTAAACTACAAGTGAAGAAATCCATCTGAGAAGTGTGAAACAGTCTGTCACATTGAGAGGCTTCATAATCCTTTCCCTGATATTTAAGTACTCACTTTCTTTGGTCCCGTCGGCCTGAGCTCCATCACACTGACAGTGTAGTTTGTCCTTCGTCCTTTTTCGTTAAACTGAATGTGTCCTGTTAAGCCTTCAATCCGAACCTAAGTAAAAAACACAGAGAAGATAGCAGTCTTCTTTCTTTCTTTCTTTCTCTTTGTTTTTCTTTCTTTCTTTCTTTCTTTCTTTCTTTCTTTCTTTCTAAGTACTCTTCCCCAGAAGGGTGTACATCTCTCACAGCGCCTCTTCTGTGTGTACAGTACAGAATGTCTCCCAGGCCGAATGATGGAGTTAATTGACCGAGTTGAACATCAATCTCCACGGTCTCCCAGCAGATGGACCAAATTGCCTCAGTCCAGCACACATCAGACACTCATCAGACACAGCCATAGGCAACTGTGAGACAGAGTCTACCTCTGCAAGAAGAATGCTACACACTGAGTCTACTACATTGCTTGGACATCCTCACACTTATAATTAAGTTAAGTGAAATGGAGAAACACATGATATGACTAGAAGAAAATACCAATTTGTTTACAGCTTCTCAAACAGAGGGCATTTCTAAAGACTTCCAATAAGTCACATTTGGTTTCTGCTAACAAATTCTCCTCGACCTCGTCTGCCAAATTCTATGCTCTGTGCTTAAATATTCATACGCTGCCCAAGGTGAAGAGACAAACATTTGCCTAAGGGTAACACAACAAAGCCAGGTGTTCTTTCTCTCTCTCTCTTTGTAAATATAACTTGTCATGTGCTGTTAGGACCAGCGTAAATGTTTATCGCCAACAGGCTTTATTATCTGCAGTGTCACATTTGATTGTGACGGTCTCTTTGGTGAATCAATGTGAACTTTATGAGACAAAATAAAGATGTAATTTGCTTATTGGGGTTTCATTTTGTGCACTCAGAATAGATTAGAACCAGTGTCAGTCTTGAAGATGGAACGTTTATGTTTGTGAACACTGCGTTCGTTCAAAAATTTGTCTGAGTGCAGTCCCTACAGGGCAAGATACCTGTTGAAGTGCTCTCTGAATATCAATGCCCTGGCCCCAAGGTGCTGGTGGGTTGGCCAGACATTCTCCAGCATTTCCACGGCGAGATATATCTATCCTCTGCCTGCGGAGGTTCTGGAAGGCTGTGGACATGACTTTGACCCCATCATATGTGAGAGCTCCAGTATACTGCATAAAAATGAAGAAAGACATATGAGAAGTACATTTAATTTATTTAGTTTTATTTCATCTATATACACATATATATCTGTTCTTTTCATTGAGTGCCTCACCTTCAGTCCTCGCTTGGGAACTTTGGCGTCTTTGTTTTCAAAGTCCATCCACTGCTGCACTGTCCTACTGACATTAGGGTTTGCGTAGTTCACCAGCTGGAAGCCTGTTACATTCGCCTCACCCTTCTTAAACTCTGTCAGGTCGATGTCCAGAAATCCCTACAGGAGAACAGAGAACATGTTAGCATGACATACTGTGATTTCAGTTACAGTAAAGCACACAGAAGCTTTCCACAGTCAAGAAAATAAGAAGATAAGAATCCAATTTCAACCAAATGTCAATCATTTAAGGCAAGTAATTGACTAAACTGAAAAGCAAAACCAATCTGAGATAAAATACGGTGACGAATTCCTTGCGATTGTTAAAATAAATCCAACGCAAGACCTTGACAAAAAAATGGAGGTTGAATTCGCAGCAGAGGGAGTCATTTCCACAATAATGGTCAAGTGCAGAGAGGGAGAGCATGAGGCCGGGTCTGTGGAGTGCTGTCAAATGTAATTCAGGGTTTAAAATTATAATGGAAAGAATGGTTGGGTCAGTCACTTAATGAAAAAGGCTAATCCCTCTCATCCACTGAGACTGGTTATCCAAGAAAGCTTGGTTGTTATCCGATGTGGTGCTGGAAAATGCAGGAGCTGTGAATAGGAATTTGAAGGAAAAAAACAGTGGCACATCATGAAAGTTTGCTGGAGGTTTGTCTTTAATCCCAATGGCTCTATTCAGTAATTCAAGGACTTTTCTCACAATACAATCAGCTGAGGTAAGCTTCCCCAGAGCAGCCCACAGACTCTCCGTACCTGAGATCATACTGAACAGAAATTATTACAAGGAATGTTTCAGTTCATGAAGCTGTCTATTTACTCCTATAGGCTCAAATACAAATGTGTTTGTGTTCGGCTCGACAACAAAAAATGTTGGTGTGGTGTGTCATACTCAGTTTTGAGTGTAATAGCCCTTGTCAGGCTGTAAGTGTGTTGATCTTTGATCTTTTATCCCTTAACACGCTTGGTCCCCCAAGAGCAGTATGTCCCTGTGTACCCTGGGAACATCTGCTCCGTAGGACAATGAACAAGACTCATTACGCTTCTAACATGACCTCACGCTTGTGTCTTACCTCAAATACCCTCCCACACGCATAAACAAATGGTCAGAAACATACAACTGTATTATGCAATATCAGTGTTTTTTAATGTCAGACTAATTCTTAAAGACATTTGTTACATTTGACATTGTCGACTGGGCAATCAAACATATCATGTTCTGACATCTTCACTGACAGGCAAAAATGAAATGGCACCGCAGGCAAGTCCCATATGCCAATGAATATTATGGTGCCATAAATTATCCATTTGCTAGAAACATAATTTGCATAGAAACATTATCCCCTTGCAAAAACATAAAGGCAACTATAAACTTCTGTTAAAAGGTCTGGGGTCAGTAAAATTTAGTGTAGTGTATCTTTTCATATATGTATATCATTATTATTTATTTATACATTTTCTACATAACTTTTCTCCAGATCCCTCAGTATCCCCTTGCGGCCCCCAGGGGTTCCCCAATTTTAGTGCAAAAACCCCCTGACCAAAATAATAGTCTCCCTATTGGAACCTACCACTCCACAAGGACAACTCAAAGTATCCTGTAACGTCAAATCAATTCTTGGAGGGAAGTGCTATCACACGGCTGGCCTCAGGGCTAAAGTGTCACGCAACCTCGTTTCACAGCCTCATCACTCTCTGCGGTGAGAGTGAACAAGGCAATCAGAGATACACAGGCTGTCTGCATCACTGCACATATTATGCCGTGCTGTTACTGAGCCCACAACTGGGACGCGTGTCATCACAAGCTCTCAAGTCTGAAACACGGCACATTCTTCCCTCAATCAACATTGACTACTGTCTACTCTACAGACAGGCAATCAAGAACTCATTCACCAAACAAATTTATACTAAATTAAAGGAGAAAACAAAGTCAAGCAGTTTGCAGAAAGAAGCTTTCACTGATTTCAAAAAGCAAAACTCTCATGGAGACGCTTCAGAAACTCGCAAATCAGAAACATAAATGGTCCAAATTTCTTATACTTATTTAGTCATTCCAAACTTTATAGGGACAAAGCTCAATGTATTGGAATAACATCGACTAACCACTAGGTCATAGGTCCAATAATGGCAACCGTAGCCCAACACTCGCAACAACTATACTGAAGCGGTGTTGTTATTGTTAACTAAAACTAAAACTATTAAAAGTCATTTTTGGTAAAAATAAGATTAAAAACATAAACGAAAATTAGAAATGTTTGGCAATTAAATGAAATAAGTTTAAGTTGAAATTAAAGTTGAATTAAGTTGAATGATTTAGCAGGAGTTAGTAGGCCTAATAATAATAGTGATGTTTGCCTTGAATTGAATCTGCCTAGTTAAACACACCAGGGGACTCTAGGGGCCCTATTTTAACGATCTAAGTGCATGGTCTAAAGCGCATGGCGCAAGTGCACTTGGGGCGTGTCCGAATCCACTTTTGCTAGTTTAACGACGGGAAGCGAGCCCGGTGCATGGTCTAAAAGGGTTGTCCCTATTCTCTTAATGAGTAATGGGTGTGTTTTGGGCGTAACGTGCAATAAACCAATCAGACTCTCATCTCCCATTCCCTTTACAAAGCCAGTTGCGCTCACACCATTGCGCATTCGCTATTTACATGGCAGAATTTGCAAGCAGAAAAACTAGTGAAGAAACTGATCTGCTCGTGCACAAGGTTAAAACGCGCGAGCAGACCATCTACAGGACAAGCTGGATTCCACCAAAGCATTTTTATCTTTATGCACACAATAATAATCTTTTACATTGTAGGCTAATCCTTTTATTTTTAATATTTGGCATGTTTGTGTGCTGCTGCGCGTCCCTGTGTATGTAATAAGCAGAGTGTACGCGCGTTGTGCACCCGCCTATAGGCGCATATTACTAACGCTCTCTTTAAATAACAAAAAATAAATAAATATTGCTACTTTAGACCGGGTTTCAGTTGGTCAATGGCGCAGTCTATTTCAGTTGCCTCAAAATATCAACGCGTCAACAATGCGCCTGAACACACCTCATTTTCAGACCAGCAAGCCCATGGGCGCAAAAATGGGCACAAATGGGCGCAAATACCTTTGCTATTTAAACAACGTGGCGCAAGACGTGAAAATGATAACAGCGTCGGGCTGAAACGAGCAAAAAACACTTGCGTCGAGCCTGGCGCCGCATTGCGCCAGGTGTATAATAGGGCCCTAGGAGTCTATAACCAATCGAGAAATGGGGCCAGGAGTCATTTCAGATGTCTCTGATTACAACATCAAGCTGCTTTCTGAAGCACTGCCACTGCTCTCTCAT
Organism: Mylopharyngodon piceus; assembly: GCA_039654765.1. NCBI lineage: Eukaryota > Metazoa > Chordata > Actinopteri > Cypriniformes > Xenocyprididae > Mylopharyngodon > Mylopharyngodon piceus. The sequence goes on from CM077439.1 coordinate 8,286,589, forward strand.
GATTGGCTGCATCTTTCTGTGTGCATGTCTTTTGGCATTCCTTCTCATGTCAACTATCTGCTCTCATAGCAACAGTGACATCCTGTTTCCTGGAACAAGGCACCACTGATGATGTCCTTCAGTTGTATGTGACTAATGGAATTGATTACGGGTTTTTGACGAATTTCGTCAGTTTTTGCCAGTCTTGTTCTCTTGGCTCAGGCTAATTATTCTCAATTTCAGGCGCAGGCGGTCCTCCCACTCTAGAACTACAGTGATGGCTTTTGCGCATCTGATCCTACACAAACTCGCTGTAAACCAAGTGAATGATTTAAGGAATGCAAGATTTTGGGTAAAAACACCTGTATTCTCATTATAAGTTCTCAAATCACATCAGTAAAGTGCAAGACACGAGAACAGCAGTCAGAATGTGAGATATGAGGGACTTGTCTCCTTAACATGCAGTATGATAACCTGCACAGCCTCTGTCTGTGTTACACCATTAAGAGATTTCCACAACACTGCAAAAATCGAAAGGAAGCTCCTCAATTTCCTTTTTTGTTTAAAAGCAATTGTAGGGTGACTTTTTTGTCAGTCTGATTCCTTTAAAAGTGAAATGGCACACTCAACAGATATGAGCACAGGTTTCTAAATTCAAATTCAATTCATATTCAAGCACTCTCAATTTGATTTAATCTTAATTGTATTAATCTTAATTAATAATTATATTATGAATCATTTGGGTATATTTCATTTGTCTTACATATGAGATATATTCTCTCAGTAATTATACAGTTTTAGACTGACTCAAAACTATTCATTAAAAAAATATCATAACAGTCATTTGTATGTAAAACTGGCTACGCTGGTCACACTGCATGTTATTGATTTACTAAAATAAGTGGCATATAAAGTTGGTCATTTGCCATGCTGACCAACAGAAATCTGCCTGGTTTGAAAGGGACTTCTGTGCTTTATACATCTCTAAGTTAATTTCACTAATGTGACCGCACCTTAACAGTCACATACTGTGAAAAAAATATTTCTTTTATTGTGGTGCTAAAGATGGAAAAGTCATGGGGTAAATGCTGGTACAGTGAACCAGCTTTTTTATTACGAAAATATTCATTTTAAAAACAAATAACAGGAGCCACACATCCTCTGATATAAATAGACTTAGAGTAAAAGATCAGTCTTGGAATTTTAAGAATAAATATCCGGATTGTTAACATGATGATTGATTTCCAATATTTCCCATTCTCTCCTCTCTGATGTACCTGAAGCAGGTGTCCATATCTCTCAACTGAGTGAATGGAGTTGTATCTTTTTCCGCTTGGTGTCCCTGTAAATGTGGTGCAGTGAGTTGGTGATGTTACTATAGAAACTAGCCTTCACCCAAAAGGCTTGGACACAGAGGGGAAGCTTACACGAGCATCCACTCAGATACAAACGTCCATGTATGCGCATGCACACACACACAAGCTCACACATACAAACACAGTGTAAATAGAATTGAGCTCCCTGTCGTAGGACACTGGGAGTAATTTGCTCACTTCTTAAAATTTGGCCATTATGGAAATAGCAGGCAGTTGCAAATCTTTCTTTATTGCTTTGCAACCTTTATCATTTATCATTTACAATTACATCTAACAAACCGGCCAGACCGGTTTAATTTAAAATTCTCAGCAGTGTGCCATCCAGGAGCACACCACAGCATATTAATGCTGCGATTATCATCATTTCTGTTTAAATCAATTTAGCCCTCCATTCTCATACGTTGAGCGCACCTACAGACAAAGACTGCAAAAATCACTTGTAGTTTTTCATATTCACAGAGCAGCTCTCCAGGCAACGTTTATATAACATCTCATCTGTTAGTCATAGTGAGCAGCTTCTTATGATTGGTCAGTAGTGAAAATATGCAAATCACCTGTAATATCAAGAGTAGTGGTGACATTTGAAAGCCTCATGCTGAGGTTTAGTCATAAGATCTCTCATAGTGCTGCGTTTTTTTGTTTTGTTTTGTTTTTTTAGCTTACCAGGTTTGCTAGGATGTAGTGGTAACTCTTCACGTTCTTCCCCAGCTCGATGATCTGAAATAGACCAATAAATAAGACAAAAAGCGGTCAGTATTAATTTAGGAGTACTCAGCAATATATAAAGCCTTATTTACAGCAGTAAACCCACAAATAACACTGTAATATAACATTTACTGTATTATCATACATAACTGCAAAAAATTATTATATATTTTTTTTGTTTTTCACTGCAATCACTGCAATTTTAAGTAGTTAATGTGTGCCAAACTATATTATCGCCCAGCTCTAATCTGCTAAATGAGACTATAATGCATGAAGATATTCTAAACATTGACATTATGATTTTCTGTAAAGCTGCTTTGAAACAATATGTATTGTGAAAAGCATTATAGAAATAAATTTAACTTTACTATATTATTATTATTTAAACAAATGAATTTTATAATAATATAATAATATTATTATTATTTAGTGTTCCTTTACCTCAAACAGTACACACTTAAGTTATATTTTCAATTCCTAGCAAATGCATGAACTGATAAAATGTGCGTCTTAAATGCAATGTAAGTCACTTTGATGAAACTGTCTGCAAAATGCATAAACGCAACATTTAAATAACAACAGCACATTTTCTCTAAGCATACACCCACCAATCTCCATAAAATGACTACAATCCTGGGCTTTCAACTTTATACTGAGTTTGGGGTGTTTCAGAATCAAGATGGCAATGTTTTCAGAGTAACAGAGATGAGAGGAATGAAGATTTGTGATGTACGTTTTCTTTTGTGTGGCTATAGAGATAACAATGCCTCTGCAGGCATGAAGAGTACAACAGTGGTGAAAAACAATGAGTCATAAGCTGACGGGGGAGGAACACATTAGCAGCGCTCTCAGTTCTGTTTGGTACACACTGAGGGTCACAGCTTTAACCTGTGTGGATGTATAAGAGTGAGTAGTGTGCAGTGTCAATGGGTACCAAAGACTTTGACACTATCAAACTGTTATATTGCTCTATGGCTTTAAATAAAGAAAGTCCTCTGCATGTACTAGGGATGTGCAGGAGTAATGGGGTGCTCAGAAATAACAATGAGCAATCGTGAAGACTCTAAGAAGGCTCTTACACACTTCTCTGTAAACTAAAGTTGTGAAAGCTGACATTAGCTTGTGGCCATGACAGACAGTAACATTAGTTATTAATGGTGACCCCAGAAAGATTTCATCCGGCAGGCCAGCCCAGGGCAGGGAACTCTGCTGACAAGGACACAGCTTAGTCTTCTTGTGTATTTCAATGCTGTGATCAACATTAAAGAGAGAGTTCACGCAAAAATCTAAAACTCAACATCGTGTTGTTCCAAACATGTATGACTTCTTCTGAAGATAACCATATCTTCTTTTATGTTCTGGAGAAGAAAAAAGTCATACAGGTTTGGAATGAAATGATTATAAGTAAATGATGACAGAATTTTCATTTTTGAGCTTTGAACTTTCCCTTTAATGCAGAAAACAGGAATGAAAGAGAAGTCTTCAAAAACATTTTTAGTCCTTTTAGTCCATGTCTGTAAGGGTACAGTTACATTAGCAAAAATTCTGCAGAATTTTGTGGGCAAAAAAGGTCCGTTGTCTATTGTCAATAGTGTAGCAATGCATATAGCACCACTCACACAGAAGTCACTTTAAAACCAAGCAGCTTTCGGCACATTTGCGTGACCAACTTGAACACGAGCAAAATCTGCGTGTTTCGCCCTCAAATGAAACTCTGAATTGCATGGATTCCTATTGAAACGACTGGATTTCACTTGGAAAATTTCACAGAGCTATGATTAATGTGACTGCACCTTAAGCTTTGAGGCGATCTATATGATAATATGTTCCAAAACGTTGACAACAAAACCTGCAGCAGATGCACATACTGGAACATGGACCAAAAATAATGATGACTTAATTTCTTACTAAACTGTGTTTGTCAAACTACTGGGGTCTTTAAAATAGGAAATATTCATAACTAAAAAGCTCCACACAACATCTTGCGTGCCAAGAGAGCTATGAAAAACATGCACACAAATGTGTTTTTCCTCAATTAAACCGTGTGGCCCCCAGTGTTAGTCAAAGAATGTGAATCAAAGTGGGGGGAAATTACACCAATGTTGTTTTACGGTATGATTGGTGGACGCATGGTGATGGATGATTGCTTTCACAGAGGAAAAATTTGTCTAGACATGCTGTGCAAATTGCCACCAAATGATGCAACAGCCTTAACTGTGGGCACCATGCTATCAATAACACAACATGGCCTGTCGAGGGTCTTCTGTTTGAGTCATGAAATAGAGGAAAGGAGAAAAAGGGAAGAAAAGACACGCTCTCATTAATTACAGTAACAGGACGCTTCCTCCTCCTCCAGGCAGTGGAGAGAGGTGACAGAGAAAGTGACGCGTCACTATGGCTCCGCTGCCAACCCCAAATGTCAGCTCAGTGTTATTTATCGGCTCCGTTCTCAGCGGTCTATGAGAGAGAGAGAGCATCTTGGGGCCTGTTGCACACGCCACTCCATCTGATAAGAGCAGCCACAGGCTTCATCCAAGTACTCAAGCTAAGAATTGCATTTTAAGTTGAGTCATTTGAGCCTGCCGATGATTACTGATATATTCATAATGGCATGATTATTAGCAGCATTACAGATGACTAACTGTTTGACTTGGTTAAAAGACATATTTAGATATTCTTAGTACATTTAAAGCAAAGAACATGCTCCATTTGAATGGAAAATTTGAATCTCAAATTTATTTGGAGCACCTGACCGCATGTATGACAGTAATAAGACTGGCGAGAGCCAATTACCTTCTTCAGGATGGAGGTGAGTCTCTCCAGCTCACAGTCAATGATGATCTGGCCCTCCTTCCTTTTGTCCAGGTCCTGGAACACTTTGAGGAAGGATGCTTCTGTCATTGTCTCCACATTCACAGAGGTCACAAGCCAGTTATGCTCTGCTGCTGTGTCCAGAACCTTCTGCAGAACTGACAGTCCTTGAATACAAATGAGAACACTGTGTCAGCAGAACTCAAAAAAGTTGAGTTACATCAAATTTAAATTAATAAACTACACAATTTAATTAATTTTGCATTACACAAGCAAACTAACTGCACTTATATTGAGTAAACCAACAATTTTGGAGGAAGATGTGACACTTAATGTGACTTAATGTCACTTAAGTTGTGTGAAATGTAATGTGTAAATAATAGGGGTGTATTCGTCCCGAGCCGTCACGGTACGGACGTCACGGTTCGGTGCATACAGTCAGACGACAAATACAGTCAGTCACAGCTGATCCACACTCCAATCCAGAAGGGGGCGTGCGCAGTAATGTAACGCTGCTTTCTAACCGCCACAACAGGAGAAAGCGCAGAAGAAGAAGAACAGACGATCTATAGATATCTTTACATGTAATCTCTCAACCAGTGTTTCAACTGCGGAAAGACATCAATAAAACAGCTTGAGAATAATATCTCATTTGCATTACATTTACCTCAGGCAAGTCATTTAGTGTCCACAGCATGTTAGTTCACAAGAGAAATAAACTCTAGAGGGGAGCATTTCACTAAATATATGGACTATATTTACTTTACCTATTAGTATCTTAATTATTTAACATGTTTAAATTAATTTGTCATGAGTAAATGATTATATTTCAAAAATGAATTGGAGTAGAAAAATAATTGAAAAATAATTTTATAATTAGATTTAGAAGTTAATGCAAAACCTGCCTTATGTGCAATTTACATGTTTTTTTTATTATTTTATTTTATTTGAGTGTTGATTATTATATCTAAAAGTAAATAGCAACTGAATTTAATAGTTTTCAATTGTCAATTGTAACTTTTAATATTATAGTACTGTGCAAGAAAGGGCTCCCTTTATAGTTTACAGCATTAGCTGAGATAGATTTTTTTTTATCCTTAAGAAAATGTTAATTTATGAATTTATTTAAAGAGACACAATTTGTTCAATAAACCACTGTTGTTTAATGAAAAAAAAGAAGGAAAAAGAAGCATAACATAAAGGTTTAGTTAATTAACTTTTTTATTTTTTATTTTATCTAATTCAGAAAATTATATATATGTCAGTGAAATATGTCAGTGCTGTGAACTCAAAAGAAACAGAAAGTTCTAAATACTCATAACAGTTAATTTAACTGAATTAATTTAAGTTTATCTTACTCAAACCCATCAAGTATTTTGAGCATTACAGCTTACAGTGTAGTAAATAATGACATGTGATAATATGCCTAAACTAATTTATTAAGAAGTCATTCTAAAGCAGCTCTAGAGCTTGGAAGACTATAGTATCGACACTCTGTTATCTCCAGCCACCTCTGACCATCTGAATGCCACTTTATTGGCTGTGAATTCAGAAAAACCTGCCAGGAAGATACAGAACAGTGGAGAGTGAGAGCCACACTGTTCACAGACAGGAAATGGGGTTCGATTAGTGAAGACATTGATCTTGGCATAGGATTCACAGACGGTGCATGCATGTGCACAACCCCCAAAGGACCAATCAGCTTTCTCCCCAGACACCAACAAAAATCTCTCTAGATCAAAAACAATGTGCTTAGTAGCCATTAGAGCCAACAATATCCACTTTTGGAGCAGCCTTCACAGCAAGAACATGGTTATGATGCCTTAAAATGTTGCCTGTGGAGGCAGCTCACTAGGATTTGGAACAGAGTGATAGCGTCTGTCTACACATAACACGGGCCACATTTCTCACATAAGAACTGAACAGTTCTGAAGGATCATATGATCCCATGACGTGATGACAGTTGAAAGCACAAGCATACATGATTGTTCTTATTATGCTGCTGCTGAGAGCAGCTTATGCTTCTGTTCTCAGTCCTTCAGTACCATGGTCAGCTCCTCCAAACTCATCAAAACCTCTCCAAAAACTCAGCCGCATGCTTTCACAGACATCTATGCTTTGTTGTGTGAGTATGTCACACAACAAGCCCATGTTTATTCAGTAATCCAGTATCCAGTTTTTTTAAATCCTGCTCAAAAACTGACTATGAAAGTCTACGGCCTCCCGTAAATTGTGCCAAGCTCTACAAAGAGACATAAATACAGTAACTCCCCTGTGAGCATTTATGGGAAATTGTTTGTGAAATGTTTAATGGACTTTGGATGCTGCTCAAAACATAAAATAAATCTAAGTAAAAATAAATAAATAAATCTAAGCAAAAGAAAAAAAAGAAAGAAAAAGTATGCACTTTGTATTTTACAGCCTTTGTTTAATGCAACACCACACAGCTGTTGCATGAGCTGTAATTAAAAGGAGAACAACAAGGATGCACGCTTTATAATTTATGGAACCAATGGATCCTGCAGCAGCGATAAGAGGAATAAATATTTCATTTATGGGGTGGGATGGACCACAAAATAAATCACAGGAAGCTGTGACTGTGTAAGAACTGTGTCATTCTGTGCACTAGACTATAATAGGGACTACACACTCAGAAGTTAAAGGGTTAGTTCACCCAAAAATGAAATTTCTTTCATCAATTGTTGTTCCAACCCCTTAAGACTTTTGTTCATCTTCAGAACCCAAATGAAAATCTTTTTGATGAGAGCTTTTTGTCCTTCCATAGACAGCTACGCGACTACCACTTTGACACTTCAAGAAGTTCACAAAGAGATTGTAAAACTAATCCATATGAATTGAGTGGTTTAGTCCAAATTGTCTGAAGAGACTCGATCGCTCTATATGATGAACAGTTTGAATTTAGGCTTTTATTCACATATAAACACTGATCAGTGAACATAAACAAAAGCTCAATCAAACCTGCTTGACACACAAGAACAAACCTCAGATGTGCTGCGTAACACATGAGAATGAAACTTGTTGGTTCTTGGACGTGTCAAACAAACATGCTTGAGCTTCCGTTTACCACAACTGATGTGTGAGTTGATGAATGTTTATATGTAAATAAAAGCCCAAATTAAATCTTTTCATCATATAAAGTGATCGTGTCTCTTCAGAAAATATGGACTAAACCGCTCAATTCATATGGATTAGTTTTACAATCTCTTTATGAACGTTTTAAAGCGTCAAAGTGGTAGTCACGTAGCTGTCTATGGAGGGACAAAAAGCTCTCAGATTTCATCAAAAAGATCTTCATTTGCATTCCGAAGATGAACGAAAGTCTTATGGGTTTGGAACGGCATAAGGGTGAGTAATTAATAACAGAATTTTCATTTTGGGGTGAACTAACCCTTTAAAGGATTAGTTCACCCCAAAATGAAAATTCAGTCATCTCTTATTTACCTTCAAACCATTTTACCTCAATACCATATGATTTTCTTTTAATTGTGGGACACCAAAAGGAGACATTTTGGTCAATTGTACTGTGATAAAAAATAAATGAAAAAAATACTGTGTCAGAAAAATATTAACTGTGATAAAGTAAAATAAAATAAAATTAAATAGTCCCGAATTTTGAGCCTCCAAGACAAGTCAGGAACACATGCCCTAAAATGAAAATTCTGTTACTGCTTATTCCAAAACCATATGACTTTCTTTCAATTGAGTGAGAGATTTTGAAAAACTCTACTGGCGTCTCTTTTTCAGATTCTAGGTCACCACTCTAACCAAGTTCCTTCTCCATTGTTTGCTCAGTTTGGCAAGGGGACCAGCTCTATAAAGAGTCCTGGTTGTTCCACACTGCTTCCATTAAGGATTATGGAGGCTACATGCTACTGTGAACCTTCAATACAGCAGAATGTTTTTGTAGTCTTCCCCAGATCTGTGTCTTGATACAATCCTGTCTCTGAGCTCTATGGGCGGTTCCTTTAACCTCATGGCTCTGATATGCATTTTCAGCTGTTAGGCCTTTTATTAAGAGATGTGTGCATTTCCAATTCCAAATCATAGCCATTCAATTGAATTTGCCACAGGTTAACTGCACTCGAAGTGTAGTAACATCTACAAGCGAAATTGGAATGCTGCTGAGCTAAATTTCAAGTGTCCCAGAAAAGGTTATGAATACTTATGCAATGTAATTATTTCAGTTTTTTACTATTAATAAATTTGCAAGGTTATCACAAATCATTTTTTTTGCTTTATCATTATGGAGTGTAGATTAATGTGAACAAAAAAGTAATTTAAAGTAGTTTAACATAACAAAAATGTGAAAATGAAGGAGTTTGAATACTTTCGCAAGCCACTGTATTAGGAGTTGGATCTTTTCAACGAATCAGTTGACCCAGTTCATAAAACTGGTATCATTCATGAACCTTACCGTTTGATTCATTCATGAATCTTCCCGTTTCAGTTCTTGAGTTCAATGTCTTCATTATTCAGTTGCAGTGATTAACAGGCACCAGAGGGGAAGATTATCAGTGAATAATGATTTAAATTTCAGTCTGTTTTTCACACAAAGCTATCATGTGGCTTCAGAGGATTTGAAATATAGTGCATAAGTCATGTGAACTACATTTTTATGATACTTAAATGGTGCATTTGTGTCATTTTTGAATCTGGAATGAGGACTAAATGCATAGAAAAAGCAACGTACAATTCTTCACATTATTATACACTCTCAGAAAAAAAGGTATGGCGCTCGTCACTGGGGCAGTACCCTAGGGTACAAAAGTGAAAAGGTACATCTTTGTACCTTACTTACCCCTAAATGGTACATATTAGTACCTTTTTACTTTTGTACCTTAGGGTACTGCCCCATTGACAAGCTTTTTTTCTGACAGTGTATAGAATACAGGAAATACAGATTAGGAACAAAGTAAGGGTGAGTAAATAGTCACAGAAACTTATTTAAACAGTCCAACTAGACAGCGGCAAATCATATTTACAGTGAAGTTTGAAAAACAAGATTCCCAAGTAAAGAAAGCACATATTGACGGCAGGAGAGAGGAATATTGATTCCCTCCTCTGCTTCTGTCCGCCTCTGTTTTGAGCACTTGCCCTTTGACCCCTCTGCATCTGAGCCAGTGTTGCTTCCTATTTGACTCAGTGTGAGTACAGCTGGACCACTTTAAGACTGCAGGGTGATTTGACATTAAGGAGCTCACACTCCCAGCAGGCTGAACAAATGGCTCATGATGCACACCGAGAACAGGGCCAGCGGGGGAAGACGTCTCTCCTTAGCCTCATTCTCACTCATCTGGGGTGGTGTGACGCCAATGGAGTACTATGCCAACATGCAAAACAGCACACGGCAGCGGGGACGATTTTATACACATAGGAAGCTTACAGTATGGCTGGGTTCACATACAGGCTATATACACTCTCACACGTATGTCCTTAAAAGGCTTAAAATAACCCTGTAGACAGTGCAGCGCTGTATCTAGGCAACAAGAGGCGGGTGATATAGATTCCTGCAGTTTGGTTCCTCTCAGTCACAGAGTTAATGATCCTACAATCGTAACCCAGAGCCCTCAGCACTTCCACAAGATAAAACCATCACTGAGACACCTGTGGCGTTCATATGGGCAGGCATCAAACCTATTGTGAGTGTGTCGCGATGACAGAACTCACAGTGACAAGGCAAAAAAGAGAACCGGAAAGAAAAGAGATGGTGGTGAGAGCATTGTGGGTAACTACATTTCTTAAAAAAGATCTGTAACATGCAGATCACGTCATGCTCCCATCATGGTCGGCTGAGCTGAACGTCTGTGACAGATGGTGACACATTATGGGGACACTGCAGCCGATTGGCTAGGGGGGGCCGGGGGGAAAGCACACCTGGTGCTGACAGGTGTGTCAGATTTTACCTGCTCAGGGAGCAGCACCGGATGCCCATGACTTTTCTAGAGCAGATCTGGGAATTTCAGGTATTTATTTTGAAGTGAAAAGAGACAGGCATTCAAAATTACAGTACTGCTGTGCTGTGGGATGGTACGTGGCAACAGGGTCCAAAATGAACACTCGCCAAGCACCAAATGCAAGTAAAAATGGGTTAGTCACCACTTGGCTGGTAACTTTCTTAGCAACTGCGACACCTTTTAAATCAAATTAGTTAGATATTCTAATTTAAATCAAATTAGAACGATAGTCTGACTCTCCCTGATGTAAAAGACGTACAGTAGATGATTTCTACGCCATCTGTTGTGATTTGTTTCTTCTCAACTCAAACTAAGATTTTTTCATTTTCCCAGAACCATGTGACGAAACATATGTGGAATATTCTTCACAAAAAAATTAAACCACCATAACTTAATTATTACAGCTGACACATCAGTGTTTAATACATGAGAAGTCTGTCATTATTTACTCATCCTCATGTTGTTACAAACTTTAACACAAAAGAAAATATTTTGAAGAATGCATTGACTTTAACTGTATGTATGGAAGCTTGTTTCCACCACTGAATAAAAAATAAAAAAAGTATAATTGCGACTTTTTATCTCACGATTCTGACTTTGTGTGTCAGAATTGTGTGATATAAACTAGCAATTGTGAGAAAAAAAGTCAGAATTGTGATATAAAGTTGCAACTGCGGGTTATAAAGTCAGAATTGAGAGATATAAACTCACAATTGCTAGTTATAAAGTCAGGATTGCGAGATATAAACACAATTGCGAATTATAAAGTCAGAATTGAGAGATATAAACTCACAATTGCGAGTTATAAAGTCAGAATTGCGAGATATAAACTCACAATTGCGAGTTATAAAGTCAGAATTGCGTGATATAAACTCACAATTGCGAGTTATAAAGTCAGAATTGCGAGATATAAACTCACAATTGCGAGTTATAAAGTCAGAATTGTGAGTTATAAAGTCAGAATTGCGAGTTATAAAGTCAGAATTGTGAGTTATAAAGTCAGAATTGTGAGTTATAAAGTCGCAATTGCGTGTTATAAAGTCAGTATTTTTTTCCTCAGAATTGGACTTATAACTCACAATTGCGAGATATAAACTCACAATTGCAAGAAATAAAGTCAGAATTATGCATTATAAACATAATTGTGAGATATAAACTAGCAAATGTGAGTTTATAAAGCGCAATTCTGAATTGTGAGATAAAAAGTCACAATTACCTTTTTTTTATTTTTTATTTAGTGGCGGAAACAAGCTTCCATTTGTATGGACCAAAAGAAGAAGAAGAAGAAGAAAAAAACAACTGAGACATTACTTTTTTGTGTTCCACAGAAGAAAGAAAGTCATACAGGTTTGGAAAGACATGAGGGTAAATAAATGATGACAGAATTTAAATTTTTTTTTTTTTTTTTTTAACAGCATTTTTGGGTGAACTATACCTTTAAGGAAAAACAGCTAACTATTTCCAAAGGGACAAAAATGTATTTTTAATAAAAAATAAAACAAAATAAAAAACCAAAAAAGAAAAATATTTATTTTCTCAAACCATCGCCCCTGGCACGTGTGGCAGAAAAGTACATTTTGGATCCTTCTTGGAATAACAATGAAGCCATGTGCGGGGGTGCTTTGGAATTGGGATTTTCTTTCCCCAGCCTTCAGCTGGATACATTTTACTCTGGCACAATGGTTTCATTCTGGCAGATATTCATGGAGAAAGATGCACAAATGAGCTCCAAGTGCAGGGAGAGATGCATCCACTCAGATCAGAACACCATTGTTCATCCCAGCAACACACAAGCAGGCAGCTCTCTCATGAGTCATATCTATATCTGTCATTACACACCAACATGTTCACAAACAAACCGGGAACAAAAGCTGACTCAATGTGCACACCAGCAACGTGGTGGCAAATGTTGGGTCTCAGAACCAGACATATTCAAAAGAGAATTCTCTATAGCACTACACTATGTAGCATATCTGAATTCTCATGAGCGGCAAACATGCCTCCGTTCTATGCAAATTAAGCTTATTAAACACTGCACATTAAACACACACTTTTAAACAGAGATTTAAAGAGACTTTCTATTGATTATGTCAGGGGTTTTCAAACTTTTTGATACCAAGAACCCCAAAATATGATGACTATCTTGCCATCCTTTTATACTATATGAAAATAATAGTGAATCTGACAATATTTTAATTAATACAGCCTTACAAAGTATACTTCACTTGACTCTTATATGTACGCAAGCGTTCGACGCATGCGTAGTTTTGAGCAATCTCTCACCATGAGATTCAACCTATGTAAATATCTTTGTATTCTTTCATGTTAGAGATGTACAAATGAGCGTACGTTCTAACCTCTTAGCACAATCTCTTGTCTGTGTAAACCTCCATTATCGCTATAGCTTGCATGCGTTCCGGTCTGTTCTGTTTATGCAGTTTTTCTTTGACTACTTTGTGAATCGACGCCCCCAGGGCACGGTTGCCACCTTGTGGATAAACTAATTACTGCAAAAAAAAAAAAAAAAGTGAATGCGTATGTCCGACCTGCGCGTACAAAATACAAAAATCCGGCGGTACAGTACGTGCGTACTATTCTCATGACGAATTTGCGTCACGCGCACTGCACGCTGACCCTCGCGTATGCGTAAAAAGTGAAGTATACTATGGACTTAAATCATGGAATAATCAAATGCTGTAAATAAGAGTGTGCAAATAAACAGAGTTGGGCAAGTTACTTCCAAAATGTAATACATTATATATTACTAGTTACTGTCATTTGAAAGTAATTAGTTACATTACAATATTACTGTCTCTAAATTGTAAAGCGTTACACTACTTTTGCGTTACTTTTGAGTTACTTTCACAAAAATAACCACAGAAGTATGATGGCATAAAATGCTAAAATGTAGTTTATTGCTGCTCATACATCCAGTGGAGGGAGATGTGGTATAGCATAATGCCTGTGTAGGCCAGTGATCCTCCAAGAGGGCTTGGAGATAACTTAAAATTTTTGAGATAACTTAAAACTCATTTAAATATATTAATATAATTCATTAATTGTATTATTAGGTTCAATTAAATATTAACAAACACCACCTCTCTGCGTATTCTGTGATTGTTTTGGAGCAGCCCACGCCGTTTCTCATCGCGCTGTGTTAAATTTAGACTGAACGGCGGCTCAAAACACCCAACCGCATCAGTACGCAAACTACATCTGTCAGTTGGATAAAGAAAACCAGTGTCTGCTATTTTACCAGCGGATTTTTTTCCTGGTGTTGGAATGTCTTGCGGTGTTGGTAAAAAAATAAAACTAATACAACTTAATTTCGGGTTAAAATGCGTTATTGTAACATGCGTTACTGAGAGTATAATATTACCCAAAATTTATTAGTAATGCGTTATATTACAGCAAAAAGTAATATATTACTGTAATATAATTACTTTTGTAATGCGTTACTCCCAACAGTGCAAATAAACAGCGCTATAATTGTGTGCATAAAAAGCAGTCCTCACCAGAGTCCGAGCTGTACATGTAGATGAACTTGGACCACTTGTAGTGCTCGATAACGCCCACCAGGGCGTCTTGCAGTTCAGGTCTCAGCTGGATGACAAACTGATTGGAGTTTTCCATGGGGAAGCTGGGCGTCACAAAGCAGACGTGTAGCGCACCGCAGAACGACATCAACATGTTGACGGTCTTCCTGTCGTACACGCCGATGATGGCGTACACTCCTTTTGAGAACTGCGAACAGACTGGAGACGACAACAGAACACGATTTACAATACAGACATCATTCATGTGGCATTGTTAGCATCTTGCTGGTTTTATTATTAATTTCCGAGAAGCAATTAGTAAACATGCATCACTGGACTGGAAATGGTGCGGATGGAGTTTCTGAAGAGGCAGATAATCAATGCACACAAAGGGTCTCGCTGACATTTACCAAACAGCAGGGCGCTTTTCTATCTCTGCTGCCTTGAACGTTGAATATCTTTTCCTCTCCCTGTTGGAGGCAAAATGGCCTCAGTCTGTTTTGAACCAGGTTTCCCCGTGTATTTTAATGCTGTATCATACTCTGTTGTTGCTATCTTTGCCCTGGCGGAGGTTATTTTTCACTGTGGCTCCGGCCCTCACGTTTCAGTCCCGCAACTAAACAGATTGAAGTTGCAGTCTGTTCGCTGCCCAAGGCCCAAATCCCAGCAGGGGCTGCCTGAGGGGCACAGGGGGAGTAGGAGCGATAGGCATGGCCATCACCCAAACTGCCTGCCCCATCATGCAACAGCCCACAAGCAGTGCAGGGTGCCAACTCCTCCAGCATGTGTGTTTTTGTGTGTGTGACCACTGGTCTTCATCACATGCACTATGACTCATTTTAACATCCGACCAAAACATAAACACTTTACTGATAGACAATGTCTCATTCTGAACAAATGACATCTTATAAATAGAATGAGATATTCAACACAGGTACACTCATTAAACTGTTCTCCATGCACTGTATATAGAAGTCACATGCTTGGTGCTAAGCAATAATGAGTGTGACACCTCTATAACAGACACCGCCGTGAGCTGAGGTAATATTGGGGGTGTTCTTATCACACGGCTCTGCTTCCTCTGTGACTGATGACTTGCACATTAATTCTGTCTGGGCTTAGCTTTGTGGACCCGGAGAGAAAGAGAGAGAAAGAGAATGTAAAAAGAGAAAGGAAGGTAGGGGACTGCATCCCTCTGTGTTAGCTATTACCGAAGACATATGGCATATTGAATCGAAATCCTCATCATACCATATGTGCTTGTCTTGGATGGTTTCACATATTTTACTTTTTTTGTCAATGCATACAATGTTAATAACCTGTGCTCATTCATCTACAACATATTGTTGAACTGGGTTCCTGGCAACAGGCATCAGCAGAACATGTTCATTAACTTTATTTGATATCATTTGGCATATGACTTCATTCTAAATGACTTAACTTTAATTGCAGTGATATATTAGCCTACCGAACACAGCTTTAGTGTCTTGCTCATGGGGTTTTAAACTTGCAATGCTATCTGAGATTGTCATATTGATGCACTTGAGCGTGATGTGAGTGTGAGTCACACGTCTTTCCTGATCCTTTCCATCCTATTCCATGCATCATTTCCTGTTGTTTTTCTATTTTCCTACCAAAAAAAGTGGCAAAAAAGCCAAACCAAGCTTATTCTTATGCTAACCAAGACTACATTTATTTGATGAAAAATCCAGTAAAACAATAATATGTTGTAATTTTATTACAAATTAAAATAACCATTTACATTTAATAACTTTAATAAACTCTTCTATTTTAAAATATTTTAAAATCTTTTTTTTTTTTTTTGGTTTTTTTTTTTTTCAAATCATAATAATTTGCTGATTTGGTGCTCAAGAAACGTTTCTCATTATCATCAATGTTTAAAACAGCTTGATATTTTTGTGGAAATGGTGATATATTTTGATGAACTGTGATACATTTTGATTATGAATAATAAGTTCAAAACAGTGCTGTTTTAGGTAACAATGTAACAGTATTTATTGTTACTTTTGATCAATTTAATATATCCTTGCTCAATAAAAGCATTAAATTCATTAAAAAATAAAATAAAATTTAAAAATAAATATTTTTTCAACTATGGCCATTTTTGCCCTGTGGAAAATAAACTCTCCTAAAACACTCCTCACTCTCACTTGTTTAGGAAATATGTTAATTTAATCTCAAACTCTTCACTAATTTTGATTTTTTTTTTTACTAGGAGCAAATTTGTTAATTAAGTGAAGGACAACCATACACCGATCAGGCATAACATTATGACCACCTTCCTAATATTGTGTTGGTCCCGCTTTTGCTGCCAAAACAGCCCTGACCCGTCGAGGCATGGACTCCACTAGACCCCTGAAGGTGTGCTGTGGTATCTGGCACCAAGATGTTAGCAGCAGATCCTTTAAGTCCTGTAAGTTGCGAGGTGGAGCCTCCATGGATCAGACTTGTTTGTTCAGCACATCCCACAGATCCTCGATTGGATTGAGATCTGGGGAATTTGGAGGCCAAGTCAACACCTCAAACTCATTGTTGTGCTCCTCAAACCATTCCTGAACCATTTTTGCTTTGTGGCAGGGCGCATTACCCTGCTGAAAGAGGTCACAGCCACCAGGGAATACTGTTTCCATGAAAGGGTGTACATGGTCTGCAACAATGCTTAGGTAGGTGGTACGTGTCAAAGTAACATCTACATGGATGGCAGGACCCAAGGATTCACAGCAGAACATTGCCCAAAGCATCACACTGCCTTCGCCGTCTTGTCTTCTTCCCATAGTGCATCCTGGTGCCATGTGTTCCCCAGGTAAGCGACGCACACGCACCCGGCCATCCACGTGATGTAAAAGAAAACATAATTCATCAGACCAGGCCACCTTCTTTCATTGCTCCGTAGTCCAGTTCTGATGCTCTGATGCCCACTGTTGGCGATTTTGGCGGTGGACAGGGGTCAATGGGCACCCTGACTGGTCTGCGGCTATGCAGCCCCATACGCAACAAACTGCGATGCACTGTGTATTCTGACACCTTTCTATCAGAACCAGCATTAACTTCTTGAGCAATTTTAGCTACAGTATCTCGTCTGTTGGATCGGACCACATGGGCCAGCCCTCGCTCCCCACGAGCATCAATGAGCCTTGGCCACCCATGACCCTGTCGCTGGTTCACCACTGTTCTTTTCTTGGACCACTTTTGATAGATACTGACCACTGCAGACCAGGAACACCCCTCAAGAGCTGCAGTTTTGGAGATGCTCTGACCCTGTCGTCTAGCCATCACAATTTGGCCCTTGTCAAACTCGCTCAAATCCTCACACTTGCCCATTTTTCCTGCTTCTAACACATCAACTTTGAGGACAAAATGTTCACTTGCTGCCTAATATACCCCACCCGCTAACAGGTGCCGTGATGAAGAAATAATCAGTGTTATTCACTTCACCTGTCAGTGGTCATAATGTTATGCCTGATCGGTGTAATTTGTCATTTGAAAAGTAGTAAAATAAATATCCGGTGAATAAAAGTTTCCAAGACAATTTTAATGTAATCCAAGCCAGAATAGTAACATAACAAACACATTTGGTTTTTAATCAGTAACTCATTTACAAAAATTTCAATGGAAACAATTTGCCACACGGCTGTTGCCACTTCCCACGTGTGTGATAATGTGGAAGCAGATTGCAAGTGTGCGGCTCTTTCTCGCTCACATCTGCTTCCCTGTTCTGAAAAGTTCCTCCTGACAGGGAGCACATGGCAGTGTCATCCGGCCCTCTAATGACAGGAACACACTGGCCGCCTGCAGTGGTTTGTGTAAGCCTGAGTAGAGGCGTAAAACACGATGTGAACACCTCTGGCCAACCTGTGCTCTCTGGCCCTGCTAAAGATCCTGGCAGCATCTGCCCATTCTGGCACCATCTCACAAACAGATCTCCACAGGTCTCTTCGGCCCTACCAGACCCTCGGCGGTGATGACTAATGACTCTATTGAATGTTCAGCTTGTCTGTGATTATGAGACTTGTAGAGCCTTAACCAAGCTGATGCTATTAGACTAGAAGCTGCACTGTAAAAATATCCTTTTATTAAAAGGATTAAAAATATCCTTTTATTTTTACTGTAAATTAAATTTACAGTAAAAAAGAAAAAAGAAAATGGCAGCTGTGGTTGCCAGAAGTTCAAGGTAAAAAACATGGTTTCATGACCTTTCTGCTACACCACAAATCCCTAAGTAGGTCTGCTAGTCCGTTTTCAGTTGGACAAATTATTGAAATTAAATTTTTAAAATGTTTAAAGCTCATGTAAACAGACAATTGCTAAATGGCATTGTTTTTATTTCTTGTATCATAACCAAAAGAGCAGAACATACATCCTGCTAATATTCTCATTTTGTGTCCCACAAAAGAAAGAAAGCCTGAAGGGTTTGAAACAAATTGAAAATGAGGGTTTTCATTTTTTGATTAACTATTCCATTAAACAAGAAATATTTCACTTTCTAATTCCAAAATCAACTGGCAACAGTGAAGAAACAGTATATTCTTTGTATAGCTGGACTGTGGAACTCCAGTGTTTCTGTTTTTGCTCATCCTAAATTACATCAGTTCCACTTAATATGTGTGAGGCCAGTCTATTTAAACGACAGCGTGCCTGAGAGGTTCTTGCCAGGCAGCACTATGGAGTAAACCTGCTTTAAACAGCAGTCTGAGAGCAGTCTCAGGTAGACTCCCTCAGGAGAACTGTGGAGACTAAATAGCCATTTCCTTCTCAATCTGTTTCACTCACTCACTATTTCTCTTTTCCCCACCCCTCCAATCGTGAGCAGAAAACCTGTGGATTATTAGAGCCTGTGTGCCCTTTCATGTGCTGTTATTTGGTGTATTTTGATGCCTGATAACATGTCGGTGTATGGATTATTTGAATAACTGTGCAGTGGACTGAATTTTTAAGGATAGCGAGCTCCACCTCTTCCATCCACATCTACTGCTTTAATGAGGTGTTCTGCTCGCTCCTTTGGCCTCCAGTCCTCTGTATAAATACACACACACACACACACACACACACACACACACACACACACACACACAATATCCTCTGGCACACTCCAACATACACACACAAGCTACATGCCCTCACAGTTCAAATATAAATCATAAATACACACACTCAAACTAATTCAGCAATCTCTCTCTTTCTACACACAAGTGTCTGCAAATATCACCAGAGTAATTACACACAGACAAGACTTTCTCTCTCTCTCTCTCTCTCACACACACACACACACACACACACACATTAAGACACACACAAGCCTGTCCATACTCATTGATGGGAGTTACACGTCATTACCCTACACAGTGAAGCGTATTGCTGTGGGTGCTCAAGGGGATGTGTAGTAATAATCACTCCTGTATCCTGCTGTATTTATGCCCTAAGTGGACAGTTCCAGGTCAGCTATACATAATGTGTTATTTCCAAGAAATTCGACCTTTACAAATACAGTATATGCATGGTACGACAACATAAGCCAGGATGAGGGCTTCTCATCATTTGCATGTACTATGTAATACACATAGTACTAGTTTGTAAAATACCCACATGATGTCTATGGAAGCGGCAATGTAAATCCTTTCAAATACAGTAGCTATAATTTGACGAAGTGTCTTATTGATATTAGATACACACTGTGTATGCAATTAAAGTTTACTTAGTTCTTTTCCTAGTTCATTGAAGAAGTAGATAAATGTAGGCCTACGTGTTATAAATCCGACAACTCTGATTCTGACTGATTCTTCCATTGCCCGTTATAGATCAACTAACATAACCTGGTGTTTAAATGACAAAATACATTTATGACATGTAGGCGTATTTGAGAATGGGAATATCAGATCTTTTAATGATATAGTTAACAAATTTGGAAATGTTTCGAATAAAGAAAGGAAAATGAAATAAAACCAATGGCCTAGATAAGTTATTCAGCACTATTGTGGCTGCGATGTATCACGTAACAAGCATGATGTAAATAACATTGTAAATGTTTTATTATAAGCGCAATATTAACATTTACTATTTGTATATTATTGATTTTTATATTATTAATTATACTTACTTACATTAATATCCATTTATATCATTAATACCATTATACATTTTCTTTTACAATATAATATTTTATAGTTGGCATTAAACAAAAAATTGTGATCATCTTTTCTTCTCTATTTTGACATACCTGTGTGAAACAGCTTCTCCAACAATAAAAAAAAAAAAACAGTACTTGATTTTGATTGGATCATTATCATTTGCTAATTGCTGTGCCTGTGATCTGATGCGAGTTTCAGGTTGCTGGAAGGAAGGGGTTAATGTGCCACAAATAAACTAATAAATAATTTCTGCTCTACCCTGAATGTGCAAAAAAGGATCCTGAGAAATCTTTTTGTTGTGGATAACGGTAGTCATGTCCTGAACCTGTCTGCTGACAAGGCCTCTCAGGGCGGAAACGGCTGTTATCAGTCCTGCAACAGGAGAACAAACCAATTTGGAGAAAGCCAGCAGCAACCTCAGAAAAATGTTCCTTTTTCTATTACCCAAACACAACAAATAGCCTGAGCACTGCATTTCATTTTGTCCATCAAGCTTGCTGCAATAAAAGAGAATATAATATTGACAGTTTAAGCTTCAATGTGATGTTTGTTTCATTTTATGGAAACAACTAAATTGTCCTGCCTGGTGGCTGACATGGAGAGTTACTGCTGTGGCCCTAAAGCATTATTTAAAAGCAACACAAACACATTTGAACGATTTCCAACAACCGTCTCCTTACAGGCCTATGAATAAAAGTCTGTCTGTCCAGTATATATTGTCTCTGTTTAGATTTAGACGTGTTTAAAACAGTGTAACAATAACCGAGCCATACCTCTCACTGTGTTTGATTGCCCTTAATGATAATGATATACAGAGTTACAAGTCCTTCATACTGAAGGCCACAAATAGCTCTCAGTGCAGCAGAAGTGATCCAGTGTTGGGTGGGTGGAAACCCGCAGGTGCAGAGACCGCTGGTCTGACCAAATGAGAGTTTACTGCTTCAGAATGAGTCACTCACACAACCTGAGCATGAGAGTGTGAACCAGATAAATATGGAAGAGATTAAAATCCACCTCTGATAATATGGCACAATATGACATCAGATAATATACATTCTGGGTGGCACAACTATGTGCTCATATAGCACATATCCAATCAATCAAAGCCCGAATCATAACCTAAACTTTATAACCGTAACAGCATACAATTAGAGGGCAATGATTATTTGACAGGAATGTACAGTCAAACCAAAAATTATTCAGACATTTTTTATATATTTTTAGTGGGTGCAGGACACTATAGTTCATTTATGTAAGTGAGGATAGCAAAATAAAGTAAACTGTGACATATTATACCCAAAAATTCTTCATACAGTGGTCTACCAGTAAAACTGATAAAAATTTGGAACCAAAAATTATTCAGACACTTTGGCCTGACCATGTTTTGCTTAAGTGTTATCTGACATAATTAAGATTAATTTTTTTCTGACACAGTTTAACTCTGAGATCCTGTCATATTTTATTACCATTTTTTTTATTACCATATTTTATTACTATAGTGAATAAACTGTATTAATGAATGAAATGTTCAAGGTGTCTGAATAAATTTTGGTTTGACTGTATTTGTCATTCAATTTTCATTAGTTTGAGAAAGGTGATAAAACCAAAGGGAATGGGACTACTCTCACAACTGAAGCAAACAAGCAAACAAACAAACAAACATTTAACCTGCTCTTTATCCCTTCCAACCCAACACACGACACATTTAAGTCAAACAAAACCATATTACCAACATTACATATACACTACTTTTCAAAAAAGTTGAGGTCATTAAAATTTTTAATGTTTACTAAAGTCCTTAATGCTCACCAAGGCTATGTTTATTTGATCAAAATACAGTAAAACTGTTATATTGTAAAATATTATTACAATTTAAAATAGCTTTTTTATATTTTACTTTTAATTTATTCCTGTGACAGCTAAGCTGAATTTTCAGAATCATTACTTCAGTCTTCAGTGTCACATGATCCTTTAGAAATCATTCTAATACAGTAATTTTTTGCTCAAGAAACATTTATTATTATCCATATTGAAAACAGAAACAAAGAAATTTTTGCTAACATTATAATTTTTTTAAAGTCAATTTGAAACAACTAAGGATATTGATCAGGCCATGATGTGGAGAAACTAACTACAGTAAAAATAGCAACACCACTAACAGCAGCTCAGCTGCTTCTTTTTCCAGGACCAAGCTACTATTCAAGTAGCAGCGTTGACTGATAAAACGTTATTTCAATATTTTTATGTCACATTCTCCAGCTCTTTAGCATGTTTGGATACATCCACAAGCTCTCTCACACACACAATCCTTGATACATGTGAGCACAATAATAAGTTCCCAGCTGAGAACCCTTTCCCTCGTATGGATGGATATTAAACTTAAGTCAAGGATCAGAGCTTTAAGTAGGCCAGAAGAGTGTAAGGGCAGCCTGACCAGAAAACTTGACACTCGGGTCTTGGTGTGCAGGGGATGAACAAAATGGTCACACTTTCAAAGAGTGCTAATAGTGCTGTGAGCCTGTGGCTGCTGGGCTCAGTATGTGTCCTCGACATCACAGAAAGGACAAACCCCATCCTCGGACAGGCATCAGTAACACATATTAGCTTTTGTGCTTAAGCAAAGTAGCTAAGGAAAAGAGACGGAATGTCAGCTGATATTCAGGGACAGGGCTGGTCACTTTCTTTCTCTTCCACAATTTGTTTCACCAGTGCAAATAAACTAAATGCCTAATTAAACTGATAATTGAGAAAACCAGACCTCCGTCAACTCCATTCACAAGGCATCTTAACAGATACCCCCCCCCCCAACACACACTCACAAACACACACGCACACAACCACACACACACACACACACACACACACACACACACACACACACACACACACACACACACAAAGTAGGGATTGGAATCGTAGAGTCTGGTTCAGATTCAATTAAGGATTCTTTTTGTACTTCTGAGGAAGCAATAGAAATAGAAGGACATGCTGTCTACACAAAATTTTGAAGTTGGTAATATTTTTTTAGTCTAATGCTCACTAAGGCTGCATTTATTTGATCATCAATACAGTAAAAACAGTGATATTGTGAAATATTACAATTTTCAATCACTTAAAAAGTTTTGTATTTTAATATATTTTAAAATTTTATTATACATATAATCATACAGTTTATTTCATTTTGTTTTCTACTTAATTAAAATATGGTTATTTCTTAGATAAGAATTCTTATTTCTTATTAATCAAAGTATCAAAGCACTAAAAATGTGCAATGCTGTTCTGTTGTAATATTTTTATCATTTAGTGGGCATAACTAAATGAATGTTTGCACAAAAAGACTATAACAAGTTTGTTCAAAAAATATGTGTAAGGGTTTTCTTTAATTCTGTTGGTTTATTTGTGTTTTAGTTTGGTTTTGTTCTGTTCCTGTTTGCCTGTGTTCCCAGTGATTGTTAGTTTCCATAGTTACGCATTAGTTTCACACCTGTTCTTAGTTCCGTTGATTACTCTGTGTGTATTTAAGCCCTTAGTTTCCTCAGTTCAGTGTTCAGTGTTGTTTACATTTAGTCTGATGTGTATTTCTCCTGTGTTTGGATCTCTAGTGATCTATATTAAAGACTTCCTTGAGTATTTTCCTGTTCACGAGTGTTGTTTACCACACCAGCCATAACAATATGTGTTTTTTGTTGTTTTTAATAGGTTTTAATTGCATTGACGATTTTTCTTCAGTTTAATTAGGTTCAATGAATCTTTTAATGTTTTTAGTATTTCTCAATTCTCAACTCTACACCTGAGCCAGATCTTCCCTATCATAAAACATTTTCCTAACATGGATAATACAGTACTTGATTACGTCTCCACAAGACCTACAGGGATTAGGATTAAAAAACCCTTCTCAAATTCTCTATGGTGATGTCAGCCAAGACAGACGCATGTGTCCTCATTAAGACAGGAAGCTCAGGCTATATGGGGCATCCTCCTAATGAAGCATAATTGGACTGCTTCCACTATTTAAAATGGCACTATATGATGGTATGGGGACAGTGGAGTCTCTTGCACTAGATAGCAATGTCAAGGCAAGATTGTCTCATACTGAGTTTATACTTCAGTTGGTTACACTCATTCTTTTATTTGTCATTTGCAGCTCGAAAATCAAAAGACCCCCTTAGTGTTTTACCACCTTTACATTCTTTGTTCTCGTTTTATATAAAAAATAGCAAGGTAACAGTTGTCATGTTTTTAAGGAGGAGAAGACAGATGAGAGCAGACGTGGTTCTCTCTGTGTCTCTCATTAATGTAAAGGACTATGCGAGACAAGGAAGTCTCTGTTCGTCTCAGACTGAACATGACAGCTCCTCTCTTTTCCTCATTGAGGAGAAGAACATCCCTCACTGGATCCTTTTTCACAGCTCTTACAAAAACCAACAGCCATAGTAAGTCAGAGATACAAAGCCACCATACAAATTTGGGGACTTAATCACCTCCCTATTATCGTTGTGAATGCCCAAAATGTATGAAAGCTCAAAAGTCACAATTAACAAGAGGTCCACATTTGGTTCTGGACCAGTACCGGTCCGGACCAGGATTGGTTTCATCTGAACTGTTCAAAAGTTTGAGGTTGATAAAAAAAAAAAATGTTTAATGTTTTTGAAAGAAGTCTCTTATGCTCACCACACCCGCATTTATTTGATCAAAAATACAATGGAAATGGAAATATTATTACAATTATAAATAACAGTTTTAATTTGAATATATTTGAAAATGTAGCGTAGGCGTAATGGCTGCTGAAAATTCAGTCACGTGATTCTTCAGAAATATGCAGATTTTGTGCTCAAGTAACAATTCATATTATTATCAATGTTGAAATCAGTTGTGCTGCTTAATAATTTTTGTGGAAATCATCATACATTTTTTTAGGATCCTTTGATGAGTTGAAAGTTCGAAAGAAAAACCTTTATTTGAAATAGAAATCTTTTGCAACAATGTAAATGTCTTTAGGATCACTTTTGATCAACTTAATGCACTTTTGGTGAATAAAAGTATTAATTTCTTTAATAAATCCCATGATTGTATAATTATAAACCACTGAGATGTATACAGCATAGGTGACACAGAAGCTGACAAGGTGCATTTACACACTTCCAGTGCCACAGTAGAAATGTGTCAACTGCTAGAAATTCTGCTATAGTGCAGACAGCACATTGATTACAATGGGAGTGATTTAGCTGCTAAGTGTAGGTTGTTTACGGTTACTAAGCAACAGCACAACCCGCAATACAGAATTCGACTGATGTGCGGTCCCAGGTGTGCAGTGTGGCTCATCCAATCAGAATTTATAATGTTATTATTTTGTGGTT